>OX463322.1:1200000-2400000 GCA_949820665.1 Scrobipalpa costella | reverse complement strand
GTGAGAACCCGTCTTGCGTATGTCGCTCTAGCATGGTATGCGTATATCTCGGAGACTAATTGCCAGGGACTGCAGTTCCAGGAGTCGAAGGTGGAGCGTGCCATTACATTACATCACATACTTGGAGAGACCCATGAGACCTTGGGTGAGTTCGTGTCCAAGCTCTCAATCGAAATGTTTGTGCGCTGTGACTGGTCACAATTTAAATACTTTCAAAACCTGGCCCTGGTATCACGTTCATACCCTGATAAAAGAAACAGAGTTATGGAGAGACAGAGGTAGGGACAAGAGCGGAGGGACGTTATGCTGGGATGGGTGGGAGCAACGGGAGGAACGAGAGCGGAGGGAAAGAGGGATACTTGGACGTTGAGGTAGGAGGGACAGATAGGATTGGTAGAATGGGTAAGCCGAAAGAAAGGGGATTATCGGAGAGACTGAGGGATGGATAAGCGGATGGACGGATGGAACGATTTCGGTTGAACAGAGGGACAGAGTGACGAAGGGACTTTAGGGTAGAACGTTAATTGGCTTGGAACGTGAGAGACCAGAAAAGCGGGAGTAACTGAGAGACGGAAAGGATCTCTAAATCATCTATGACTGAATATTCTACTACCTCCATGCTCGTCAATTTGTCTGCCAAATGTAGAGAAGGTTAAGCAATTTAAAAAAGGTCCCTGGACATTGCCGTCTTCTGCAACTGCACTGACAAGAGATAAGGTTCTGACATATAAGATTGTTGCTGGCAATGCACATCTCCTGTAACTACTGTTACAAGCCAACGCATGACCTCCACTGTATGGAGCAGTGGCTACGCCCAACTATTTATTTCGTTTTATTTAAAA
Organism: Scrobipalpa costella; assembly: GCA_949820665.1. NCBI lineage: Eukaryota > Metazoa > Arthropoda > Insecta > Lepidoptera > Gelechiidae > Scrobipalpa > Scrobipalpa costella. Next base: position 2,399,158 of record OX463322.1, on the reverse strand, counting down.
ACTACTAGAGGATATTATAATATATTAAATATATTTTTTTCCTACATAGATTATGAACAGTTTTACAACGAAAAAATATTGTATAATGTTTAAACTTGATTTTCTCAATTTGATGTTTTTTGAGATAGCGGACATGTGCTTAATACGGTAGTGCTTAGCGTGCAAAGCGTGCTCATCATAAGCCAGCAGGGCACACTCCTTGATCATTTTGTCTTATTCCATACAACAAAAATTCAAAAGTTTTTTTCCAGGCAAACTATCTGTTTTAGACAAAAACTTGTTATCACAATTATTCATCAGAATGAAAAACCTACAGATGGGTATCTTAAAATTATGAAATTTAAAAGAAAAAAACCCTATGTCCCTCATTAAGCAGTTTCGACCCAATGTGCGGCGTAACTCGAACCTACAACCTCTAACTTCGTAGGCAGGAAGGCAGGGTCACTACCAACTAGGCTATCCGGCCGTAAAAATCTAGTGAATTTTTAATCGGCATACCGCTTTTCGTTACATCACTTGTACACACACCTATGTACTCTGATGACTACAGAAACCACTCCGTCAGACTGTTCAAAGTGGTCACACCACACATAACAAAAATATTAAGTATTTCTTTTTAACTCGTGTATATTTTGTTTCACGTTCCTACTCGAAGCGGGGCGCGGGACATCGAGAAGCGTTATATATAGCGAAAAAGCGGTAGGTAGGTATGCCGATAATTATTCAGGTTCTAATCGTCGCGTCGTAAAATAATATTGACCGTCTAAGCATTGACCATTGACATTCGTGGGTATTGAGATTACAGGCGTGCGTTTTATAAAAATGCATTTAGAAAATTCGCACGTCTTTTCGTTATTTTATTTTTATGTCTATACTAGCTGTGCCCGCGCCTCCGTACGCGTGGTGGTTATGATTTTAAACAGCAATGTATTTTTTTGTTTTAAATTTTCTTTACTCTTATTTATTTGTGTCATTTTGAATCGGATTAGATAAGCCTAACACGTGTATTACACTATACTTGTGTGCGTAATACGTTATTCTAATGAGATTTTGAAATAAAACAACATTCAATTTTCTGCCTACTCCTAAGTCAGGTGGCGTGGTTTTATACGTTTATCTATAAAGTTTTACGTGAGGTAACATTGAGCCGAATAAAAAAAAAAACGTCAAATCGGATAAGATACAATCAAAATTTAATTTCCTACGTACCCCTCAACTCAGGTGGCGTAATTATTTGTACCCTTTGTATTTTCCTAGATAACAATCTGTCGAATAAAAAAAGTTTGATCGAAATCGGTTAAAAAACAGCCAAATTCGAATTTCCTGCCTACCCTCTAAGTGAGGTGGCGTGATTTTAGGTATCCTAAGTTGCAACCCGGGTAACACTGAGTTGAATAAAAAAAGTGCCATTGAAATCGGTTAAGTAGTTTTGGCGTGATGTGGTAACATACAGACAGACAAAAATTTAAAAAAAAAAACGATTTGGTCTTTATATCGTTTACTATGTCTGCTGCAGTTATTTTTATGGAAACATATTCAATGTACATCCACCCTTCTAGAGATTTATTATATGTATAGATAGATATATCTGTATGGTCATTTTAAATCAAGTGCAAATATTAATCGTGTTAAACCCATGAAACTAAACAACTTTCCCAAAGGAACATAGGTCGAAAAACGAATAAAAAAAGTGGACCTTCCATACAAAATGCTCCAGCTGATAGCGCACTTAGTATGGGAAGTAAATTTTTATTTTTCGTAATACGACCTATGTTTTTTAGGGAAAATTGTTCAGTTTAATTTATGTGTAGATTCACACGTTTCAATATTTGCACTTGATTTAAAATGACCTTATATTACCTACGTACATGAATATAGGAAGCGCAGCGAACCATTCTAAATCTATGCCTACGTAGCAGAGATAACCGTACCCTATGAATGTGTGCGTGCGTATGCCCTCCGCCCGCTGCCGCCGGCCCGCGTCCGCCTGTTTCGACCGCAACTATTGTTTTTGTGTTTTATTCATTTAAATATAGTGCATGAAAGTGACACAAATTTAGAATGATGATTATTCATGCATTTTTGATATTGAAAAAGTAAACTCTAATAATTTTATAATTTTTTTGGAGCTACGGAAGCTTGGAAAAACAAAATAATTAATAATCTTAAAAGTGCATGCCCTAATTTGGCACAAATTTATTTAATAGGCATATGAAAGTGATTTGAGTAAGGAAACAGTTATTTCATCAATTGTATTTTTTTTTGCACTGTTTTTACATAGTGACCCTAAGATGTCAGTTTGCACTAGACGAAGATGGCACAAACCGGGTTTGCACACTCCGCAGGCTATCCTAGATATGATATTATAGTTATTTTAAAATTTAAATTAATTTTGCCAGTTTCAATTTGAATAAAAAAAAACAACTACAAATCATCGAATTACTGAAAATGCAAGTACCAGATGTGACACAAAATGCAAAAAATATGATTCATAGATACGACTGTATCCACAGGCAAGAAATAAGCAACTTTAGAGTTTTTGAAACTTATGGTGTCAAAATAGACCAGCGCTATCGGACTAGTAGTGAGTACCACACTTTTGCCGTGCGCATTACAAAAGAGTTTTGGAAGCGTTTAGTACGTATTGGTTTATTGCTTTAATAAAAGCCCTTAAAAATACCGTTTCCAAAATAATACATTATTTTCATTCATGTTTTATTTACCTACATCTTAATAACACTGACTACACTTATCAACACCAATAGCGGAGTGAATACAACTCTTAACGCATTATTTCTTGTCAGAGGAGCGCATTCTTTATCCAACCAGACGAAATCCTCTGACATATGCCTCTGCTGCAGAATTGGGCCGATTTTTGGTTGACTCGGGCGTGGAAAAAAGAAAGAAAAGAATGGAAAAAAAGAAATATAGAAAGAAAAAAGAAAGATAGAAAGCAGAAAAAAACAAAGGAAGAAAGGAAGAAAGAAAGAAAGATGTCACTACGAACCTGGCCGCCATTTTGTTTAACATTTAGTAAAACCTCAATTTTTTTTTTTTTTAATACTATTATTATACCTTGATTTTATTAACATCGTTATAACACTGAAGCTTAAAGCAAAACTGAAGCTGAAAGAAAGAAAGATGCTTTAATAAAAGCCCTTGAAAAATGACGTTTACAAAAAAAACATTATTTTTATTCATATTTTATTTACCTACATCTTAATAACACTGACTACACTTATCAACACCATTAGCGGAGTTAATACAACTCTCAACGCATTATTTCTTGTCAGAGGAGCCCATTCTTTATCCAACCAGACGAAATCCTCTGACATATTCCTCTGCTGCAGGATTGGGCCGATTGTTGGTGAACTCGGGTGTAGTAATTGTTTTGAAAAAAAAGAAAGCATAAAAAAAATAAAGAAAGTAAAATGAAAGATAGGAAGACAGAAAGAAAGATATCACTAAGAACGTGGCCGCCATTTTGTTTAACATTTAGTCAAACCTTGAAATTACAATTTACAAAAATACCATCACTTTATTCATATTATTATTCCTTAATTTAATTTACATCGTAATAACACTGAAGTTTAAATACGCTGAAGCGGAAAGAAAGGAAGAATGATGCTTTTTTTTTATTTTTATTTTTTTTATTAGAAATGGGTTTGCTCTTGACTCCAGTCTAGGTCGGAAACGACTGAGACGGAGTCGACGATGGTGCAAGCTCACCCAGAAGATGCCTGTTCACTCTAACTTTGAAATGTTGGGGGTTGAAGGCGTTCGGAAACACAGACGCAGGTAGTGAGTTCCACACTTTTGCCGTGCGCATTACAAAAGAGTTTTGGAAGCGCTTAGTACGTATTGGTTTATTGCTTTAATAAAAGCCCTTAAAAATACCGTTTCCAAAATAATACATTATTTTCATTCATGTTTTATTTACCTACATCTTAATAACACTGACTACACTTATCAACACCAATAGCGGAGTGAATACAACTCTTAACGCATTATTTCTTGTCAGAGGAGCGCATTCTTTATCCAACCAGACAAAATCCTCTGACATATTCCTCTGCTGCAGGATTGGGCCGATTGCTGGTGAACTCGGGTGTAGTAATTGTTTTAGAAAAAAGAAAGTATAAAAAAATAAAGAAATATAGAAATTAAAATGAAAGATAGGACGACAGATAGAAAGACAAAATGGCGGCCAGGTTCTTAGAGACATCTAAGAACCTGGCCGCCATTTTGTTTAACATTTAGTCAAACCTCGAAAATACAATTTACAAAAATACCATTACTTTATTCATATTATTATTCCTTAAATTTATTTACATCGTAATAACACTGAAGCTTAAATACGCTGAAGCGGAAAGAAAGGAAGAATAAAAACCCTTAAAAAAAAACCGTATACAAAAAAAAACAAAATTTTTATTCATATTTTATTTACCTACATCTTAATAACACTGATTACAACTTATTAACACTAATAGCGGAGTTAATACAACTCTAAAGGCATTATTTCTTGTCAGAGGAGCGCATTCTTTATCCAACCAGACGAAATCCTCTGACATATTCCTCTGCTGCAGAATTGGGCCGATTTTTGGTTGACTCGGGCGTGGAAAAAATAAAGAAAAGAATGGAAAAAAAAAGAAATATAGAAAGAAAAAAGAGAGAAAGAAAAAAGAAAGATAGAAAGCAGAAAAAAAACAAAGGAAGAAAGAAAGAAAGATGTCACTAAGAACCTGGCCGCCATTTTGTTTAACATTTAGTAAAACCTCAAAAAACATTTTTTTTTTTTAATACTATTATTATACCTTTATTTTATTAACATCGTTAAACACTGAAGCTTAAAGCAAAACTGAAGCGGAAAGAAAGAAAGATGCTTTAATAAAAGCCCTTGAAAAATAACGTTTACAAAAAAAACATTATTTTTATTCATATTTTATTTACCTACATCTTAATAACACTGACTACACTTATCAACACCAATAGCGGAGTGAATACAACTCTAAACGCATTATTTCTTGTCAGAGGAGCGCATTCTTTATCCAACCAGACGAAATCCTCTGACATATTCCTCTGCTGGAGGATTGGGCCGATTTTTGGTTGACTCGGGCGTGGAAAAAAGAAAGAAAAGAATGGAAAAAAAAGAAATGTAGAAAGAAAAAAGAAAGAGAGAAAGAAAAAAGAAAGATAGAAAGCAGGAAATAAACAAAGGAAGAAAGAAAGAAAGATGTCACTGAGAACCTGGCCGCCATTTTGTTTAACATTTAGTAAAACCTCAAAAAAACATTTTTTTTAATACTATTATTATACCTTTATTTTATTAACATCGTCATAACACTGAAGCTTAAAGCAAAACTGAAGCGGAAAGAAACAAAGATGCTTTAATAAAAGCCCTAGAAAAATAACGTTTACAAAAAAATCATTTTTTTATTCATATTTTATTTACCTACATCTTAATAACTCTGACTACACTTATCAACACCAATAGCGGAGTTAATACAACTCTAAACGCATTATTTCTTGTCAGAGGAGCGCATTCTTTATCCAACCAGACGAAATCCTCTGACATATTCCTCTGCTGCAGGATTGGGCCAATTGTTGATAGGACGCGGGCGTGGTATTCGTTCAGGAATTTCAGCTGAAAACAACATTACAAAATTAAAAATAGGAAAGAATAAGAATATGAAAATTATGGTAAGATATAAATTGCCGTAGATTTTTTTTACATACATACATATAATCACGCCTTTATCCCTAATGGGGTAGGCAGAGCGTAAACAACCCAAACAAAGGTCGTTCCGCCACGTCTGACAAAGTTTTGAGGGTTATTTAAGATAGATTTGTAAGTATATTGATGTAGTGACAGGTTGTCAGCCCATCGCCTAAATTACAATATACTGAAACCCTCGGATCCCTTAGCTGGTTTTTACAGCATGCCCGGGAGGAAATGCAGCTGGCACATTCTATGTTTTTCTCTCGCTCTCAGGCCAGCATGAAAGTATTTTTTTTTTAAATAGTTAAAACTTGATAATATGAACTACCTAATTATGAGAAAATATGAATAACTAAAGAAATTGAAAATATCCACACAGGCATCATTTGAACTCGTCGCTTTGGAATATTATTTATTCCTTTTGCTAACTAGCTACTAACTTCTTCCATGCTGGCCTGGGAGTGAGAGAAAAACATAGTATGTGCCAGCTGCATTTCCTCCCGGGCATGCTGTAAAAAGCAGCTAAGGGATCCGAGGGTTTCTGTATATTGCAATTTAGGCGTTGGGCTAAAAACCTGTGACTACAGCAATATACCTACAGATCTATTTTAAAATAACCCTTAAACTCTGTCAGACGGGGCAAAACGACCTTCGTTTAGGTCATTTATGCTCTGCCTACCCCTTTAGGGATAAATAGTATATGTATGTATGTAAATAGTACTGCAAGTCTTATCATTAACTTCCAAATTAATTAACTTTATATCTTTGTCGTTTTTAATTTTCAACAATCAATCTGAAACATGCCACCGAAGATAGGCTTTCATACATACATACTTACATATATTCACGCCTTTATCCCTTATGGGGTAGGCAGAGCGTAAACGATCTAAACAACGTCGTTTCGCCACGTCTCATAAAGTTTGAGGATTATTTTAAGATAGATTTGTAGGTATATTGCTGTAGTGACAGGATGTCAGCCCATTGACTATATTGCAATATACAAAAACCCTCGGATCCCTTAGCTGTTTTTTTACAGCGTGCCCGGTAGAAAATGCAGCTGGCACATTATATGTTTTTCTCTCGCTCCCAGCTCAGCATGGAAGTAGAAAATATGGGCTTTCTCTGGCTTATAACAGTAAGCTCGGGAAAATTGCATTATTTCGTTTTTAGCACTTACATACATACATACATAAAATCACGCCTTTATCCCTTACGCGGTAGGCAGAGCGTAAAACACCTCGTAACAGGCGCTTTCGCCACGTCTGTCAAAAATGGAGGGCAAATTTTAGATTGTAATGATTTGTATTGCTGTAGTGACAGGTTGTCAGCCCATCGCCTATATTACAATACACTGTTACCCTCGAATCCATTTTGCTGACTTCTACAGCATGCCCGGGAGAAAGGGCAGCTGGAACATTCTATGTTTTTCTATCTCTCCCAGTCCAGCATGGAAGAATTTTAGCGCTTCCTGGAGCATATTTTCTTTTATCCCGTACGTTACCTAATCTAGGATTGGGTCTGGTTTCCCTTCTGGGTTGCGGAGGTCAGATGGCAGTAGCTCTGAGTAAAAACCACCCTCGTTCAATCCTCTAGATTAGGTAGCCGCGCCCGTGATAAGGCTAGGGAGATGATTACCTCAAAGTCAGTCAAGAGTTGAAGATCAATGCAGGATGCCTGGTATGGTGCTAGGGAGATGTAGTGGAAACCCAGCACTCCTACACCATTGAAATCGCCCACCAGATCTTTAACCTGAAATAATTTATACCAGGTGTAAGGGACTGCGTCCCGCAAATTGATAGGGGTTGCTCAGTTAATGATATTGAACAACTTTCATCAGGATATTAACACGATAACACTCATAGCCCCCACTAGAATTCCCTGTATCGGGGTGCCATGGACATACACAGAAACAACCACAAAGAACACCCAGACCCAGAAACAGACATTTAAACTGATCATTCAAATGTCTGCCCTGGCCGAGAATCGAACCCGGGATATTCTGCGTAGCAGGCAGGTACACTGCCAACGAGGCTGCGCGGGTCGTCGGTATTATCATATTCTTTATATATATTCCTTATTGTATTAAAAATTCACACATACAGTTGAACATAAAACTAGGACACAACAGGCGAGCTTATCTCTATAAGAGATCTCTTCCAGCCAATCTAGTGGGAATGAAAGAAGGGAAAAACACGGGAACAGATACAATAAGTAAAATTAAAAAATCTGATTAATTATAGTTATACTAATGAATATATAGCAATAATAATTATATTTCTATTATTAACATCAAAGAGAGGTCATAAAATGCTCTTTGAGTCTCTTTTTAAAAGTGAATACTGAAGAACTGTCTTGAAGCGGTTTAGAAATTTTATTCCATAGTTGGATAGCCCGGACAGTAAAACAATTGAAGAAAAAAATTGTGTTTGAACCAGGACACTCCAGCACCTTTGTGACACAAGCGCGCCTGGACCGGGGATCAGGAGGTAAGAAACGGAATCGGGAACGGAGATATTCAGGAGAAGTAGGGTTATTAAGGATCTTGTAAAGGACGGTGAGGATGTGCACATCGCGGCGAAATCAGATAGGGAGCCATTTTAGTCGAGCGCGAAACTCGGAGATGCGGTCGAATTTGCGAAGGCCAAAAATGAATCGAATAGAAAGGTTTTGTAAGCGCTCAAGTTTATTAAGAAGCTCCTCAGTTGCATTTTTTTTTTTCAAGAAGTGAAAAAAAAATTGGCTTTTTCTTACTAAATGTTTACCTCGACCGGAAAATTCGTATGGAAAAACCAATTAATTTTTCACTTCCTGAATAAAATATCAGTGTTGATCGAGACAGTATAGACTTGAATCAACAGCACAATATGGTGTTAATACCTCCGTGTTCTAGTGGTCTGAGCCATAAGCTCTCGATCCGGAGGACTCTGGTTCGATTCTCGGCGGAGGACAATGACTTTGTGTTGTTGTTTCTAGTTAGGTAAGGATTATAGGCTGATCACCTGATTGTCCGAAAAATAAGATAATCCATGCTGTCGGACGGGCATCTAAATAGTCGGTCCTGCGCCTGATTGATCTCTGGTCGTGTCAGTCAATCTGTCCCATCAGAATAAGAGATTGAAGGAATAGATAGTGCACCTGTGTTTAGTGCAAACCCTTGGGCACTAAAAACTAGTTCTGCGCAGTTGGCCGATTGGCCGCCATTACCGAAATAGGTGGGGGGACTATTATTATTATGGTGTCATATCATAAATTTAATAGAGCTCGAAATCTTTTTATCGTATTAACTTCTTCTTCTTGTCGTGTGAACCGGTGGACCCTGGTGTCAGAGTTTTTAAACAGCCTCTGACATGGATTTTGTAACGACTATCACAGGCAGCGAACGGCACCGACGGCTTAACGTGCCCCTTGAATCTTCCAAACAATCAGGTGATTCGGACTACATTGTACTAACCAAACTGGAAAAAATCTCACATAATGATAAACTGACAAATATTAACTTTGTGTTCCCCCTGGGAGTCGAACCTCCTGACCACATGGCTCTGATCGCGTATTCACTACGTAATATACCATACAACCTGCTCTAAGGCTCGTATTTATAAAGCGATTTCAAGATTAAGAGAAATTAAGTATGGATTTGACAGTTCATTTTATACTGAAACTAGCGACCCGCCCCGGCTTCGCACGGAAATCATCAGTGTTTCTCTACTATATTCTGCATGTATTATACATATAAACCTTCCTTTTAAATCACTCTATTCATTAAAACAAACCGCATTAAAATCCGTTGCGTAGTTTCAAAGATCTAAGCATACATAGGGATATAGAGACAGAGAAAGCGACTTTGTTCTATACTATGTAGTGATGACATTTCTGAAACTCGCTGTCAGTCTCAAGTGATGTTTATAAATACGGGCCTGATTGTTACTCACCCGAATATGATCCGAATCATTACTCAGGACTATAACTTCCACCAGGTCCTCATGGCGGATGCCATACTCGTTGACTTCATAGAAACCGGGCTCTGAAAATTGAAAACAGATCTTATGAGACGTACCTTTAATGCTTCTCAAGAAAATCCAAGAAAATTGACAATTGAGTATGTCTCCTAATTTATTGACAGCTGGCTCTTGATCTTTTGATTCCTATTATGCCGGGTGTAAGGGACAGCGTCCCGCAAACTGATAGGGGTTGCTCAGTCAACGACACTGAACACGACAACTATCTGCAGGTTTTTTTTTCAGGAAGTGAAAAGAAAAATTAGCTTTTCTATACAAATTTTCTGATCAAGTTGTTAATTTTGTATGGAAAGGTCTTTTTTTTCATCTCCTGAAAAATGTTCTCGGTGAAAGTTGTTCAGTTTCGAAGCCTGAGCAACCCTTATCAGTTTGCGGGACGCTGTCCCATACACCCGGTATAATTTATGGTATGAACAGCTATTCTTCCATGTTGGACTGGGAGCGAGAGAAAATAGAATAGTACAGCTGCATTCCTCCCGGGCATGCTGTAAAAATCAGCTAGGGGATCCGAGAGTTTCAGTATATTGCAATTTAGGCGATTGGCTGATAACCTGTCACTACAGCATTATACTTACAAATCTATCTTATATAACACTCAAAATTTTGTCAGACGTGGCGGAACGAACTTTGTTTAGGTTCGTTTACGCTCTGCCTATACCATTAGGGATAAAGGCATGGTTATAATATGTATGTATGTATGAACAGCTACAAATGAAACTGACTTACTTTCTCCAAGGAACATACATATAATCACGCCTTTATCCCTAATGGGATAGGCAGAGCGTAAACTACCTAAACAAAGGCCGTTCCGCCTCGTCTGACAAAGTCTTGAGGGCCATTCAAGAAAGATTTGTACGTATATTGCTGTAGTGACAGGTTGTCAGTCCATCGCCTAAATTACATTATACTGAAACCCTCAGATCCCTTAGCTGGTTTTTACAGCATGCTCGGGAGGAAATGCAGCTGGCACATTCTATGTTTTTCTCTCATTCCCAGTCCAGCATGGAAGATAAAGATGGAACATAGGTGAAAATATGAAAAAAATAATGACCAGTCCTACAAAATTACTTCAGAAGCTCATTTGTATGGGCGTCCCTACTTTTTTCATATTTCTAGAGAAAGCTGTTCAGTTTCATAGGTAGGCTTGAGCCCTATTTTTACACACTTTTCAACTACTGTTTGCTGTATCCAAAGGTTATGTGAAAGATATTTCTCACAGCGATAATATCACCTGCTAAATCACTACATCAGAACCATAAGCCATACGTCCATAGACCATACGCCTCGTCAAAAATTATAAACGAACAATGCCCTTATTAGAGTATACCTATAAATTATGAAAACAAATGTAGCGTTATATTTTAAGTTTAGTTCTAAATATTGCAACTAGATAAGACTTATAAATCATAATTTTGACCTAATAAATTATTCTTATTCTTATATTGATTTTCGAAGAAATGTCGCGCTCGCTTCACTTGCATAACGTATTACTTCAACTTTCATGACGTGTTGCGCTAACGTCGCTCGCGTAAATAGAGTATTAGATACTGATTCTTCCATGCTGGACTGGGAGAGATAGAAAAACATAGAATGTTCCAGCTGCCCTTCCTCCCGGGCATGCTGTTGAAGTCAGCAAAAGGGACTCGAGGGTTACAGTGTATTGTAATTTAGGCGATGGGCTGACAACCTGTCACTATAGCAATACATATTACAATCTAAAATTGCCCTCAATTTTTGTCAGACATGGCGAAAGCGCCTTTTACGAGGCGTTAAACGCTCTGCCTACCCCGTAAGGGATAAAGGCGTGATTTATGTATGTATGTATGTATGTAGGTACTGATTGAATTTTCGTAGAGAGGGCGTGCGCGCTTCGCTCTCGTATGTTTTCATTTTAGTTAAATATTGACTTATTTGTCTTCTTTGCAATCAACCCATTTAAATAACTCTCTGGTTTGTGTGACAACCGTTATTAAAGACAGAGACAATACTAACCGTTACTAAAGATCATCCCGTCCACAATACCAGGGTCGCCTGCAGAAGTTCCGCTGAGGATACCAGACGGGCCTTCGTGTACGTTGAGGAACTGCCCCACACCATGACCTGTTCTATGACCTTAGTCTAGACCTACGTCCTAAAGAATAGAGTAATACCTTCTTACTACAGAGAAGGTTCATCTTCTAGAATTATTACATCGATGAACCCTGGTGTCAGAGATTTTTAATCGCTTATAAACCTCTGCCTTTGCAAGAGTAACGCGATGAACCCTGGCGTCAGAGTTTGTAAATAGCCTAAATAAACCTCTGACGTTGTGTGGACCACTCAATGTACCCTGGCGACAGAGTTTGTAAATAGCATATATAGACCTCTGACTTCATCTTCTAAAATTATTAAGTTGATGAACCATGGTGTCAGAGATTTTAAATCGCTTATAAACCTCTGTCAATGCGAGAGTGACGCGATGAACCCTGGCGTCAGAGTTTGTAAATAGCCTAAATAAACCTCTGACGTTGTGTGGACCACTCAATGTACCCTGGCGACAGAGTTTGTAAATAGCCTAGACCTCTGACATAGTGTATGGCTAAATGAATACTGGTGTCAATTTTAACCACTTTAAATATCTCTCTGACATGGTTCGTGTAACGACCGTTATTAAAGACAGAGACAATACTAACCGTTACTAAAGATCATCCCGTCCACAACACCAGGGTCGCCTGCAGAAGGTCCGCTGAGGATACCAGACGGGCCTTCGTGTACGTTGAGGAACTGCCCCACACCATGACCTGTTCTATGACCTTAGTCTAGATCTACGTTCTAAAGAATAGAGTAATACCTTCTGACTACAGAGAAGGTTCATCTTCTAGAATTATTAAGTGGATGAACCCTGGTGTCAGAGATTTTTAACCGCTTATAAACCTCTGTCAATGCGAGAGTGATGCGATGAACCCTGGCGACAGAGTTTGTTAATAGCCTAGACCTCTGACAATGAATCCTGGTGCCAATTTTAACCACTTTAAATATCTCTTCGACATGGTTCGTGTAACGACCGTTGTTAAACACAGAGACAATACTAACCGTTACTAAAGATCATCCCGTCCACAATACCAGGGTCCCCTGCAGAAGGTCCGCTGAGGATACCAGACGGGCCTTCGTGTACGTTGAGGAACTGCCCCACACCATGGCCTGTTCCATGTCCGTAGTCTAGACCTACGTCCCAAAGCGCCTTGCGGGCTAGCGTCTCTAGGCGGTTACCCTGGGTAAAAATATTTCTACATGTTATTAGATGCAAAAAATCTACATACATACATACAAAGACGCCTTTATCCCTAATGGGGTAGGCAGAGCGTAAACGACCTAAACAAAGGTCGTTCCGCCACGTCTAACAAAGTTTTGAGGGTTATTTAAGATAGACTTGTAAGTATATTGCTGTAGTGACAGGTTGTCAGCCCATCGCCTAAATTACAATATACAGAAACCCTCGGATCCCTTAGCTGATTTTTACAGCATGCCCGGGAGGAAATGCAGCTGAAACATTCTAAGTTTTTCTTTCGCTCCCAGTCCAGCTTGGAAGTCATAAAATCTAATACCTACTAAAGTTTGTTTTCAACGTGTTTTGCTGTTGATGAACTGCTTTTTCTTCACAACGTAAAAGAAATTTAGGCCCGTAATTATAAACAGCACTTGAGATTGACAGCGTGTTTGAGTACAAATGACCTGTCAAATTCGTACTTAATATTGCTCTCAATCCTGATATCGCTTTTTAAATACGAGCCTTAAATTCAGAAACCGCAAAACACCTGATTGTAACAAAGTTATAATCTGCTTTTCCGGAAACACTGCAATGTCCAAAGAAAATGCCGTTTATGTGCTGCAATACACATTGGTTTCGATAACGCAACTTTAAAAAAAATCAGTTTTCATGAATAAATGATTTTATCTTGGTGAGTTCCAAAATACAAAACATTAAAGCTAAAAACTTTTCGTGTCAGTCTGGAGACGTAAACTATTTCAAAACAAGATTCCAATTCATAATGTTCTCCTACTTTTCCCACGGGAAAATACTTACCAGAATTCCCTTAGGAAAGACGGCGGTGCCCAGTTGGATGTTTCCCTTCAGCACTCTTGTGAAAGCCCGTCGCTGAGCCTCCGAGCAGTTGGACATATGCCGAGTACGGGTTATGTCAGTCGTTCCGTCGCTGGAATAAATAACGTTGTATTAGAATGTTTTTTTTCTTAATTGTCAGAAGAATTGTTGTCTTGTCACCATACAAAAATAAATATTACGAACGTTAGGAGGTTGTTTCGTGCAACATGTTAGTTGGTAAAAAGAGTGATCCGTACTGTCATGTGTCGTCATATGACAGGAGCGCCATACTACCTCCATATAAAATGTTTCGAAGAGAGAGATAGATACATACATACATATAATCACGCCTTTATCCCTAATGGGGTAGGCAGAGCGTAAACGACCCTAACAAAGGTTGTTCCGCCACGTCTGACAAAGTTTTGAGGGTTATTTAAGATAGATTTGTAAGTATATTGCTGTAGTGACAGGTTGTCAGCCTATCGCCTAAATTACAATATACTGAAACCCTCGGATCCCTTAGCTGGTTTTTACAGCATGCCCGGGAGGAAATGCAGCTGGCACATTCTATGTTTTTGTCTCGCTCCCAGGCCAGCATGGAGAGATAGATAGACTAGTTTTATAATGGTATATCTCGGTAATATCTTGATTAATTTAATTTCTGTTTTCACTGTTGTTATTATAATATTCGATATTTTAAAGTAAAGACACTGAAAATATTTCATATGCATAGAATCTATTGTAATTTTAAAGAGTTACTCCTGTAGGTACCTAACCCTTACTGGCATCATATTAATTTACCACGTTTGCTACGCTTGCGATATTATAAAATTGCGCTCGAGATTAAATAAGGTGAAATCTAGGGCTCCCTACGCTCGGGCGATATAATTTAGTATACCTTGATTAATAACGTGCTTGTTACGTTAGCCATATACGTTAATACCTTGATTAATTATGAGATATATCTCGTTCGCTACGCTCGCCATACAAGTTTTACATACATACATAAAATCACGCCTTTATCCCTTACGGGGTAGGCAGAGCGTCAAACTCCTCGTAAAAGGCGCTTTCGCCACGTCTGACAAAAATTTAAGGGCAATTTTAGATTGTAATGTGTATTGCTATAGTGACAGGTTGTCAGCCCATCGCCTAAATTACAATACACTGTAACCCTCGAGTCCCTTTTGCTGACTTCTACAGCATGCCCGGGAGTAAGGGCAGCTGGAACATTCTATGTTTTTCTATCTCTCCAAGTCCAGCATAGAAGAATATACAAATATACAAGTTTTAATGCCTATTAATCTGATTTCTCAAGCTCGCTACGCTAGCAATGGAAGTTAATCTTTTCGAAGGGGATTGATTACTATAACGAGGTACTGGTAAGTGATTCTGGCGTTCTATTTTTGATCCACCATGATGTTAGGAGAAAAAAATAAGAAAGAAGACAGAAAAAAGAAGACTGACAGTTCGTGATAGCTCGTCTATCACCATCTTTCATCTATCATCATCTTAGTGTTTAGTTAGTGTTTTGATGTTGCCGCAGCTACTTGCTATGTGTAATTTTTCTTTTTTAAATGCAGGGTTGTCTGGAAGAGATCGCTTAAAGCGATAAGGCCGCCTTTGCGCACACTATTATTTTTAAGTTTTTCAAATTGTACGATTTATGCGCAATAAAGAGTTTATCTATCTATCTATCTATCTTTAAAAGACGAGTTAAAGAGCATTATCTTTCCCTATCAAAGTTTAGGGTATGTATATTAATGGAGGTATTAATTTATATCTTGTTTATATTTATATAAAGGATTTACGTAATATAAGTATTTTACAGTAGTATTTTTTTATTAGTAGGTATTAAATTTTGTGCACGTTTTATCCGCGTATCATTAAAAACTATCACTTCTGTAGGTCTGCTGTAAGAAATTTCTTTTTAGAAATAAGCAGTCTCTGTTGGGTCTTTGTTTTTTATGTCCTGTTTTATGAAGTTTTTGTATACATTCAATTGTTAAATAATTAAGAAAGACGAACGAAGAAAAAAAAAAAGAAGATGGAAGGAAAAACATGGAAGGAAGAAGGTGGAAGGAAGAAGGTGGAAGGAAGCAGGCGGAAGGAAGAAGGTGGAATGAAGAATATGGAAAGAAGGAGATGGAAGGAAGGAGATGGAAGGAAGAAGATGGAAGAAAGAAGATGGGAGGAAGAAGATGGGAGGAATAAGATGGGAGGAAGAAGATGGGAGGAAGACGATGGAAGGAAGAATATACGAGGAAGAAGATGTAAGGAAGAAGATGGTAGGACGAAGATGGAAGGAAGAAGATGGAATGAAGAAGATGGAAGGAAGAATATGGAAGGAAGAAGATGGCAGGAAGAAGATGGAAGGAAGAATATGGAAGGAAGAAGATGGGAGAAATTTTACTATAACGAGTTAAGTTATTCTGGCGTTAGCTGAAGAAAGAAGAAAGACGAAGGAAGAAAAAAGAAAGATGAAGAAAAGATAGAAGAAAGAACTGTGTTGAACTTCACCGGAAATGTCCCCCAGAGTCCACCAGCAGCATGTCTTCCTTCCTAACATCTCTCTGTTCTCCGTCTCGCTCTGGCTTGTAGTGTATGACCGCGCCATGCTCGCCAGCCCCGGCTATCGTAGCGAAGGAAGCGCCCATGAAGTCCAGTTCTTCGCTGTAATGGACACAATAGTTCCGGGTGTAAGGGACAGCGTCCTGCAAACTGATAGGGGTTGCTCTGCCAACTATCAGCAGGGTTTTTTTACAGGAAGTGAAAAAGAAAGGCTCTTCCATGTATGTTCATTTTGTATGGAAAAGGCATTTTCTTTCACTTTCTGAAAAAAAATCATGCTGATATCAGTTTGCGGAATGCTGTCCCTTACACCTGGTATAGTTAAAACACGCCGTTATCTCTTTCGGGGTATGCAGAGCATAAAACATTTGTTAAAAGGCGCCTTGGCTACATCTGACAAAAATGTGGGTAATTTTAGATTATCGTATCGCTGTAGTGATAGGTTGTCAGCCTATCGCCGAAATCACACTGAACAAATAAAAACACTCACGCTCTTAGCTTAGATTTCTCGTTTCTACATACATACATATAATCACGCCTTTATCCCTTATGGGGTAGGCAGAGCGTAAACGACCTAAAAAAAGGTTGTTCCGCCACGTCTGACAAAGATTTGAGGGTTATTTAAGACATATTTGGAGGTATATTGCTGTAGTGACAGGTTGTCAGCCCATCGCCTAAATTGCAATAAACAGAACCCCTCGGAACCCTTAGCTTTTACAGCATGCCCGGGAGGAAATGCAGCTGGCACATTCTATGTTTTTCTCTCACTTCCAGGCCAGCATGGAAGATATTTCTCGTTCCTACTTTCTCATACATCCAACTCAAACTATCACTCCTGGTCCAGCATGGCAGCTAGTAAAAAAAAACCACTCACGCTCTAAGCTGGTAAAGTTTGTCCACGACGTCTATTTCCGTGACGTTATTTCCCGTTTCTACTTTCTCATACATCCAACTCAAACTATCACTCCTGGTCCAGCATGACAATTAGTAAACAAAAAACCACTCACGCTCTAAGCTGGTAAAGTCTGTCCACGACGTCTATTTCCGTGACGTTATTTCCCGTTTCTACTTTCTTATACATCCAACTCAAACTATCACTCCTGGTCCAGCATGAAAATTAGTAAACAAAAAACCACTCACGCTCTAAGCTGGTAAAGTTTGTCCACGACGTCTATTTCCGTGACGTGATTTCCCGTTTCTACTTTCTCATACATCCAACTCAAACTATCACTCCTGGTCCAGCATGACAATAAGTAAACAAAAAACCACTCACGCTCTAAGCTGGTAAAGTTTGTCCACGACGTCTATTTCCGTGACGTTATTTCCCGTTTCTACTTTCTCATACATCCAACTCAAACTATCACTCCTGGTCCAGCATGACAATTAGTAAACAAAAAACCACTCACGCTCTAAGCTGGTAAAGTTTGTCCACGACGTCTATTTCCGTGACGTGATATCCCGCGTCGACTTGCTCGTGAATCCAACGCAGAAAACGGACGACCGCCGTTCCGTCTTTTATGTGTGCCTTTCGGAAGCCCTGCAATAACACATGAAAACTAACTGAACAACTTTCACCAGAAAATTCATTCAGAAAACGATAAAACTACCTCCACCTCGATCAGACAATTTGCAGGGGAGTTACCGGAAAACCAAAAGCCGTTCCTTATAGTCATGCCTTTATCCTTTACGGTTTATGTAGAGGGTCTTATGTTGAAATGAGAAACCATTTACGACGGGTAAAAAAAACAAATGAAGAGGTATTAGAAATTGAGGTATTGGAAATAGAGAAAAGAAGAGGAAAGATGATAAACCACGTGACACGACACAACAATTTCTTGAAAAACATCATAGAAGGAAAATTAGAAGGTAAGAGAGGAAAGGGAAGACCAAGATGCAGTCACATTGACCAAATTAAAGAGAAGGTGAATGTCAAAGCGTGTCAGGAAGTGCAATCGTTGGCAGAAGACAGAGAAAATTGGCGATTACTCCACCGACAAGTGACCGGCACTTAAATTTAAGAACAAGGCCTGCGGTAGCTCAGTTGGTAAAGCGATGAAATGATGTTTCAAGGATGCAGGGTCAAATCCCAAGTTTTATTTCCCATAATAAATGTACTTACTGCTAACTCGACTTCATTTTTAACGCACTTAATTAGAGCAACAGGAGATAGTGTTGACAGCAAGTTTGTAGAACCACCCTGAAATATAAGAATTCATTACAATGGGCTCGATGGTGTAGTAGATAGGGCCGCTGCCTTCTGATCGAGAGGTCGTGGTTTGAATCCCACCACGAACCAATGAGTTTTTCGGTTTTCGAATTTTATATATACGTTTATTTGGCGCTTTTTCCGCGGTTCGGAACGTTAAGCCGTTGGTCCCAGTTGATATCGTTTAATACCGTAGATATTAGTCGTTAAGCCATATCGGAGGCCAGTGCTAAGCATTGGCGGCTTGAAAACTCTGACCTAATCTAGGATTTCGTCTAGTTTCATTTCTAGGTTGTGAAGGTCCGATGGTAGTCGTTCTGTGTAAAAACCAGTACCCTCGTTCAATCACCTAGATTAGGTAGCCGACCGCGTGAGGTACGGGATAAGGCTACGGAGTTGATGGGCTCGATTCTAGAATTTCTAGATTCACTAGCTAAAGCAAGAAGTAAAATGTATCTGTCATTTTCAGACTAAAATAAATGAAAAAGACAGGAGATATATTCTCTCCGGTTTTCGACTGGTTATTGATGTATAGCCCTGCCAGGAATTAAAAATACCTGTCAAAAAGGTACCATAGAGAAGGCCTTATAGGAACTGCATAAGTCCCTGTCCTAATCTGTCTCTATTTTTATAACAGGTATTTTTAATTCCTGGCAGGGCTTCAGTCTGTGATTTTATGCGTCATTTGTTACTTTTATGCGTCATCTGTCACTTTTATGCGTCATCTGTCACTTTTATGCGACATCTGTCACTTTTATGCGTCATCTGTCAATTTTATCCACCATGTCATAAAATGGCGGATAAAATACTGGGGAAACGTGGAGTATAAATCTCCTGTCCTTTTTCAATTTTATTATGCTGATAGTGACAGATAGATTATAATTTTAACTTTAGCCGGTGGCATCTAGAATGAAACTTAAAACTATCTACTTTACTTAGCCTCAATTCATATCAGGTTATATTAAAAGAGTGTCTCAAGATCAAATAAAGTTTTTTCCCGCGATAAAAACTACTCTTCTTTTATAATTAGATTGTTATTTTGAACTATATTATAACAGTGATTGCCTTGATTTTTCAAACGAGAAGCCTAGCCTTTTATTGCGCAGGGTATTATAATGTTTACCTTAGGGTAGATTCCAGGGTGGCATCGTAGCTATCTCGTAGCGAATGGCTACGCCGTAGACAAACGCTACGTGACTGTTGTAAATATAAATACTGCACTAAGGTTCGTATTTTTAACGTTGCGATACTAGTGTGTTTTGCGGCCCGTAAATACTATTTTCTAAGCAACTTAGCAGAGGTCCAAAATTCGGAACCGCAGACCAAACCTTGTTACAAACACATATTGCGGTTTTTTCTTTAAAGTAGTAAGGAAAAGTCGGTGCAAACTCGCAAAAAAAACACGACGAATTGAGAAACTCATCCTTTTTTTGGAAGTCGGTTAACAAGTTGGTATCGATAATTTAATGCTAAATATATATAATTTTATTTTATACGACGTGTAACAGAAAGGGTTATATGCACCCGAAAGGCCATGAAACTGAACAACTTTCCCAAAGAAACATAGGCCGAAAAACGAAAAATAAAGTTTGCCTAATAAATACTACAGCAATCTGATGCATTTTGTATGGAAGTTCAAACTTTTATTCCTTTTGACCTGTTCCTTTGGGAAAGTTGTTCAGTATCCACACTGTCCCCCAAAATACTAAAATCCTAGTTTGGGTGTCAGGACTCCTCCTAAATATTAAATTCAAAATGTCACATCTATTGTTAAATTATTATTGTTAAATTGGAAAATAAACTACATTTTTATTTTGTTTTTTTATAATAGTATCATGGGCTGGTTCGTATCCGAACCCGATGGTGTAGTGGATAGGGGCGCTGCCTCCTGAGCGGGAGGTCGTGGTTCGAATCCCACCACGTACCAATGTGTTATTCGGTTTTCAAATTTCATATGTACGTTTATTCGGCGTTTTTTCCGTGCTTTCAAAGGCACGTTAAGCCGTTGGTTAATACCATATCGTTTAATACCATAGATATAAGTCGTTAATCCATGACAGAGGCCAATGCTAAGCATTGGCGGCTTGAAAACTCTGACCTAATCTAGGATTGGGTCTGGTTTCCCTTCTGGGTTGCGGAGGTCAGATGGCAGTCGCTCTGTGTAAAAACCAGTACCGTCGTACCGTATAGTCGACCCCGTGAAATACGGGATAAGGCTAGGGAGATGATGGGCTGATTCGTATTATTTCTGGTGCGTATACCCTTTCTGTTAAACGTTGTATATTTACCTGTTCCAATGCTAAGAACACGGCATGGCTGGCATCGTCTGATAACCAAATAGTGCTGTCAGCTGGGAGAGAACTCTGAAACAAAAAAGCATCGAGTATTGTTTGTTATAAATTATATATGTTTCTTTAATACATACATACATACTGTACGGTTAGCAACAACCGCACATGGATTTTGTCTTGTGTCGTCTCTGAGCGACCTAAATCTATTAGTCAATTTGTAACATCATCAATATCCGCGAAACGATGTATTTCGGTGCGTAAAGAGAATCAGTAGTTACCACGAAACCGCGAACGCGCAAACATTGTAACAAATTAACGATATTTAACATTTTATAACAATTTCTATTTTTTACATTAAATTAATTATATCTAACAAATATAACATAACATTACAATGGGTTATTTAAGATCGATTTGTTGGTATATTGCTGAAGTGACAGGCTGTCAGCCCATCGCCTAAATTACAATATACTGAAACCCACAGATCACTTAGCTGGTTTTCACAGCAAGCCCGGGAGGAAATGCAGCTGGTACATTCTATGTTTTTCTCTTGCTCCCAGGCCAGCATGGAAGATTTTTTTTCGTTAATGAACTAGTCAATAGGCAACGGACTCCCAATACGCTAGTTTTCTACTAGTCAAATCAGCAACTTTTTATGAAATATCATTAATGCTTTTTTGTATGAAAATAGGGAGTTATGACATCACTCCTTGTTAAATATTGTACTACTCAAGAAATAACTTCTATATTTTTAACTCGATTCATCATTATTCGCTTGCCCTTATCCCATTTACTTGTGGTCGGCGCAGTACATTTTCTTCTTCCATTCATCCCTGTCAGCCGTCAGTTCAACACGCACACCTGTTTTAGACATATCATCTTTCCATCTTTTCTTTGGTCATCCTTTCCCATAACTGGATTATTAAATCGAAATGTGCAGTTTTTGAAAATGTTTAATGAGGTCTGGTCTTCACTAACACTCACACTACACATACACTCACACTAAAATAATGTCTTACTTTTGCATGTTCCTAATATTGTTGGTCAGTTTGTTTATTTGTTCCTAAAATTGTCACTTAATTTTAATAATTTAACTTCTTCTTAAAAAAAAAATATCGTGTAATTGTACGGTTCGCCTGAATGGAAAATGATAATCTGTTTGTTTGATTTATTCGGATTCCCGCGATACAGGATTTTCCTAGTGCGGGATCCAATGGAAATTTGTAATAGGCCTAAGTTTATTCGTTCAATAAATTATTTGTATTTGTATGTATTATATATAAAGTAACTTACGGTCATATTCCTGAGATAGTCGAATATCTCCTCATAAGGGCGGGTCTCGATATAAGTGCTTTCAGTGTTGAGGTGCTCGGTCGCTTCTGTCGATAGAGTGCCGTTGCCCCAGAATAATATCACATTGTTGGGAGTTTCCTGTAGGATTACCAATTCAATATTTTAATGCAAAAACACGTTTTGACATTCACATATTTATTAAAAAAAATAATGTATTTAATTGATTTTCTTTTCTAAGTTTATAGATATTAAATCAAATATTTATTTATTTCATAACAATGTACATAATGTTACAAATTTAAAACTATAAGCTTAAAATATGATACATTGTTATCCAATTATGAATGCAGGTAGACGTTTATTTGTGCACCTCACACTAGGCTAGGCCTGTCACGTGGGTATAAAACATGTATTTAATTCTTCACCTATCTACTTTTAAGCAGGGACCCACGTCCTTCCATTTGGGTGACAGCTGAAAATCAGTGTTGCTTTTTATGAGCTATAATACACTGAGCTTTGACCCTCTGCATCACATAATATCTGCAGCACATATTTAACAGAATGTAGGCACTAGTTTGTCTTATTTTTGTCGTGTCTTTATTTATTTTCATCTCTTCTGTCTTCGTGTTTACATACATACATACATACATAAAATCACGCCTTTATCCCTTACGGGGTAGGCAGAGCGTTAAACGCCTCGTAAAAGGCGCTTTCGCCGCTTCTGACATAAATTGAGGGCAATTTTAGATTGTAATGTGTATTGCTAATGTGTAGTGACAGGTTGTCAGCCCATCGCCTAAATTACAATACACTGTAACCCTCGAGTCCCTACAGCATGCCCGGGAGGAAGGGCAGCTGGAACATTCTATCTTTTTCTATCTCTCCCAGTCCAGCATGGAAGAAACTTCGTGTTTACCTTTTGTTTTATGTGTGATGTTTTCTATGCAATAAACCTTTTATCTATCTATCTATAAACATGGTACTGTATTAAGCGACAGGACGCTCAAAAAGCGTATTCCAAACCTACTAAATACTTACTTGAGATAGAAAAACATAGAATGTTCCAGCTGCCCTTCCTCCCGGGCATGCTGTTGAAGTCAGCAAAAGGGACTCGAGGGTTACAGTGTATTGTAATTTAGGCGATGGGCTGACAACCTGTCACTATAGCAATACATATTACAATCTAAAATTGCCCTCAATTTTTGTCAGACGTGGCGAAAGCGCCTTTTACGAGGCGTTAAACGCTCTGCCTACCCCGTAAGGGATAAAGGCGTAATTTATGTATGTATGTATGTATGTACTAAATACTTTACCTGTGGATATAAGACTAGAAGAAAATAGATATAAGTTTTCATCTAAGCTAAAGAAATACCTACTTAACAGTTTAAATTAAATAACATAATTATGCATGGAGAGCCCGATGGTGTAGTGGATAGGGCCGCTGCCTCCTGAGCGAGAGGTCGTGGTTCGAATCCCACCACGTACCAATGTGTTTTTCGGTTTTCGAATTTCATATGTACGTTTATTCAGCGCTTTTTCCGTGCTTCGGAAGGCACGTTAAGCCGTTGGTCCCGGTTAATATCGTTTAATACCATAGATATTAGTCGTTAAGCCATATCAGAGGCCAGTGCAAGCATTGGCGGCTTGAAAACCCTGACCTAATCTAGGATTGGGTCTGGTTTCCCTTCTGGGTTGCGGAGGTCAGATGGCAGTCGCTCTGTGTAAAAACCAGTACCCTCGTTCAATCCCCTAGATTAGGTAGCCGACCCCGTGAGATACGGGATAAGGCTAGGGAGATGATGAATTATGCATGTATTAAATATTATACACTAATAGTGTACCTTTAAATGAGACTCATCGATCCTGCAGACAAACTGCGTAAGGACTATTGTAATAGATATAAGTTTATTGTAAAAAAAAAACAAGATAGTAAATAAATACAATAAAATCGGTCGACCCCTTGATAGCAGTCCATCCATACCAGGCATAAACCATATTCAGCTGTATTTCAGGGCGGTTAGGATTAAACCCATTGTTATACTACATACATAACATACATACATATACTCAAGCCTTTATCCCGAATAGGGTAGGCAGAGCGTAAACGACAAAAACAAAGGTCGTTCCGCCACGTCTGACAAAGTTTTGAGGGTTGTTTATGATAGATTTGTAGGTATATTGCTGTAGTGACAGGTTGTCAGCCCATCACCTAAATTACAATATACTGAAACCCTCGGATCCCTTAGCTGGTTTTTACAGCACGCCCGGGAGGAAATGCAGCTGGCACAATCTATGTTTTTCTCTCACTCCCAGGCCAGCATGGAAGATTGTTAAACTATAGTGTTTTTTTAAAAGGTACTTACTCTGTCCACTCTGAGAATAAGGTATGAGAAGAATACCGGATTGTACTCAATGTCTGTTCCACGTAGGTTCAATGTGTCTGAACAGCAAAATAAACAGAATTAAGCAATTATTACAGAAAAAATAACATAAGAACCATAAAAATATATGTATTTATTTATTATAAACATACATTCATTACATTATATTAATTATATATAAACTATATTAACTTTATATATATATAGATCATCATCATCTCCTTAGCCTTATCCCGTATCTCACGGGGTCGGCTTCCTAATCTAGGGGATTGAACGAGGGTACTGATTTTTACACAGAGCGACTGCCATCTGACGCTCCGCAACCCAGAAGGGAAACCAGACCCAATCCTAGATTAGGTCAGAGTTTTCAAGCCGCCAATGCTTAGCACTGGCCTCTGATATGGCTTAACAACTAATATCTACGGTATTAAACGATATTAACCGGGACCAACGGCTTAACGTGCCTTCCGAAGCACGGAAAAGGCGCCGAATAAACGTACATATGAAATTCGAAAACCGAAAAACACATTGGTACGTGGTGGGATTCGAACCACGACCTCCCGCTCAGGAATCAGCGGCCCTATCCACTACACCATCGGGCTCTTTATATATATATAGATATTGGTATTTATTATGTTTTGATTTATACTATATGTATACATATGCGCTGTAGGTTATAATTATTTATATATAAATTACTTTTTGTTTTTATTGTTTGGTTCTAACTTTCTTAGTTATTACTTTAGGATAAAATTTTGCACCTGCCTTGTCATTTCCACATGCCCTAAGGTAGATTGATAGATAATGCATTTGGCGTTAAGTCCGCCCATGTAAAAAAAATGTGCATTAAGTTAAATAAATAAATAAAAACATTTAAACGTATCCTTTCACTTGTACTATTTATATTTCGTTATTAATTTTACTCTGTTTAAATATTTTTATTGTTATATGTATAAATAGGTTGGCTGGAAGAGATCTCTTATAGAGATAAGCTCGCCTGTTGTTTAATTTTTTAAGTTGAACTGTATTTTTAATTTTTAAAACAATAATGGATATAATATAAACAGCTTTAGAAATGTTAAGACATGGTTTTTTTAAGTTGCATTAGTCAAGGACGACCTCGGCGAAACACTGTTTCCTAAGATACAGGATTTCTATCTTAGTTTAGGAAGCAGTATTGACTATGTACAAACATGCTAATTATATGCTTTTGTTAACCTATCTAAATTAATTGATTGCTAAATAAAGTTTTTATTTATAATCACTCCTTTATCCCTGATGGGGTAGGCAGAGCATAAACGACCTAAACAAAGGTCGTTTCGCCACGTCTGACAACGTTTATAGGCACACTGCTGTAGTGATAGATTGTCAGCCCATCGCCTAAATTACAATATACTGAAACTCTCGAATCTCTCGAGAAAAACATAGAATGCGCCAGCTGCATTTCCTCCCGGGCATGCTGTAAAAACCAGCTAAGGGATCCAAGGGTTTCTGTATATTGCAATTTAGACGATAAGCTGACAAACTGTCACCACAGCAATAAACCTAGAAATCTATCTTAAATAACCCTCAAAGCTTTGTCTGTCATGGCGGAACGACCTTTGTTTAGGTCGTTTACACTCTGCCTACCCCATTAGGGATGAAGGCGTGATTATATTTATTTATTTATTTACTGTTTATTGTACACGAGTAACATGAGAAAGACAAGGAGTAACGACATAACAGGTACAGCTTATTTCTACTAAGAAATTTCTCCCAGCTGACCTACGGAAGTGAGACTTAAATTGAGAGGCAAATATATGTATGTATGTACGTATGATGGTCATATACTTACAAGCGATATCGTCTAGTTTAGTGAGGACCAACGCTGTCGCACCGCGGCTGCTGATTTGCTGAAGTAGGTCCGAGATCTTTGCTTGAGATGGCTTGCCTGCGAGACAAGAAACGTAAAATCTTAAATCAATCTTCTTCTTCTTCTGTGACACGAAAATTCTTATATGTCTTCAGAGTAGATCCATTCGATGCACCTTGGTGTCACAGTTTTCAAACAACCTAGTTAGGAGCAATTAGGCCTTTGACACGGTTTGTTTAGCGAGCACTATTACGTGCCCTGCGAAGCACGGAATATCAGTTTACGCACGGAATATAAAATCTATCTGTCACTTTCAAAATAATAAAATTTATAAACTATGGTTTTACACTTTGTCCGCTAGATTTTGACGGGTATTTGCACGTTTCCCCATTATTACTGTCAATTTATCCGGCATATCATTTAACGGCGGATAAAAATGTTCGATAACGCATAAAACCACCGACTATAAATCAAAAACCGGAGAGAAGAAATCTCGTGTCCTTTTCCAATTTTTATAGTCTGAAAATAACAAATAGATTTTAATTTTAGTTTTAGCTGGCAAATCCAAGAATCGGGTCCACATCATATTTTTAAAATTAATCCTGATTGTAAATTAGTTTTTGCTAGTTTCCTGTTATGACAATGAGTGAAATCGAGTTAGTGTTACCGGAAAAGCGGATATTTCGCGGACTGCCAAATACCAAACGGCCAATTGCCGAAGTCGTTAACATATAAGGTGTAAGGGATATTAAAATACCAGGTGTAAAGAACAGCCGGATGTAAGGGACAGACGCCGCGCAAACTGATACGAGTTACTCAGTCAACGAAGCTGAACATCTTTCACAGGGATTTTTTTCAGGAGATGAAAAAAAATATATCTTCTCATACAAAATCAAACGATCTTCTTCTTCTTCTGTCGAGTGGGTATCGAGTCTATTGACCCGATGATCCCTGGTGTCAGAGTTTTTAAACCGCCTAGTAGCACAACTATCAGGCCTCTGACATGGTTTGAGTAACGACCACTATCAAAGACAGCGACCGGGACCGACAGCTTAACTTGCCCTCCGAAGCACGCATTTTTTTTTTCTTTTTCGGACAATCAGGTGATTCAGCCTGCAATGTCCTAACCAAACTGGGGAAAAATTCACAAAGTGATAAATTCTCAAATATCAACTTTGTGTTGCCCCCCTGGGAATCGAACCCAGGACCTCCGGATCAGGAGTCCATGGCACTAGCCACTAGACCACGGAGGCAGTTAAGGCAATCAATCGATAAAAGAACACTAGACCACGGAGGCAGTTAAGGCAATCAATCGATAAAAGAAGAAGAATAGCTGATACTTTCCAAGTAACACGTGTAAAATGTGACATCTACCTACCCCCCAGGAATACAGGCGTGATTCTTACCAGTATTGGACTAAGTAAAATATCAATGGGGACTTTTCGAGGGTCACATTTTTCTTTCAATAGTCTGTGTATGAAATGTGTGTGTGTGTGTGTGTGTGTATACATAACGTCTATCATTGGTCAATGGTTGTAATTTTGACAGTTCGATCAATGCATGTTCAGTGCCCGTTCATCTAGGCTGAAATTCGTATGGTTTTAATCTTATACTGGCCGACTGAACGCACCCCAGCTGACACATTCTATGTTAGCATGACAGTTGAGTCAATTATAGGTAGGTACCACCGGCTAAAACTAAAATTTAAATATATCTGTCACTTTCAAAATAATAAAATTTCTCCTTTTTCTTTCTATAGTCTGTTTCTTGTATCAAGTGTGTTGTAGAGTCAACAAACGACCCGATAAACCCTGGTGTCAGACTTACCAGTGAATTGTACTTTGTGGACTACCAGTGGTTGGTTGTTTCTCGCAGACGCTGCATCATTGACGGCTACTCTCGCTAGGTCAAAAACTCTGACATCAGGGTTCATCCAGTCGTTCATTCGATAGAAGAAGAAGAATAAGCTGATACAAATTTTCAAGAATTGAAACTAGTGTAAAAATGTGATATCTGCCTACCCCTCAGGGATACAGGTGTGATTCGTACAAATAAAGTGAGTAAAAATATATTGTTATTGTAGTGAGTGTAATATATTGATATTTGACTCAATAAAATACTTGTAAGAATCACGCCTAGGGGGTAGGCAGATATCTAAATATATAGGCTCTTTTCTATGCAGTTGTCTGCTATCTTGACATCAATGAGGATCTTCTCAATAAACTGCAACGTCTACAGAACATCTGCATACGATTCATCTACGGACTGCGCAAGTTCGATCATGTGTCGGAATATACGAAGCTGCTTAAATGGCTACCCATTAGACAGCGCCGTAATGAACACGTCCTTCTTCTCCTTCACAAAATCCTATACGATCCTCATTCCCCTCCTTATCTGAAGGAACGTTTTCATTACTTGGGTGATGAACATTGCCGGAGCCCGATGGTGTAGTGGATAGGGCCGCTGCCTCCTGAGCGGGAGGTCGTGGTTCGAATCCCACCACGTACCAATGTGTTTTTCGGTTTTCGAATTTCATATGTACGTTTATTCGGCGCTTTTTCCGTGCTTCGGAAGGCACGTTAAGCCGTTGGTCCCGGTTAATATCGTTTAACACCATATATATTAGTCGTTAAGCCATATCAGAGGCCAGTGCTAAGCATTGACGGCTTGAAAACTCTGACCTAATCTAGGATTGGGTCTGGTTTCCCTTCTGGGTTGCGGAGGTCAGATGGCAGTCGCTCTGTGTAAAAACCAGTACCCTCGTTCAATCACCTAGATCAGGTAGCCGACCCCGTGAGATACGGGATAAGGCTAGGGAGATGGGAGATGGGTGAAGAACATAGCCGGAACCTTCGCTCGAAGAGTGATAATTTACTCAACGCTCCTCCTGATCTCTCTAAATCTGGCTACTCTAGAGAATCTTTCGCTGTAAGGGCTACTCACTTGTGGAATGAGCTACCACGTGATATTCGTCACTCAGAATCTTTTGCCATTTTTAAATCTGGATTACACAGTCATTTTCTTACTGCATCAGGTTGCAATTAATCTTATTTTATCCTACATGTTTAATATATATGTTTATCTATTTATTTATGTAGGTATATATGAATGTAAATATGTGTATTTTTATATGTGATATGCATGTTTAATTAAATTTATTTATTATAAATAATGATTTATTTATATTCGGAATTTTCGTTTATCTACGTATATTAGTATTTAATATGTACTATTATGTAGATCTTAAGTGTTGATAGTTATTTAAGTGTTTAGTTAGTTCTTTGATGTTGCCGCAGCTACTTGCTATGTGTAATTTTTCTTTTTTAAATGCAGGGTTGTCTGGAAGAGATCGCTTGAAGCGATACGGCCGCCTTTGCGCACACTGTTATTTTTAAGTTTTTCAAACTGTACGATTTATGCGCAATAAAGAGTTTATCTATCTATCTATCTCTTTTCGAGAGTCACATTTTTCTTTCTATAGTCTGTTTCTTCTATCAAGTATGTTATCGAGTCAAGAAACGACCCGATGAACCCTAGTGTCAGACTAACCAGTGCATTGTACTGAGTAAAATATCAATAGGTTCTTTTCGAGAGTCACATTTTTCTTTCTATAGTCTGTTTCTTCTATCAAGTATGTTATCGAGTCAAGAAACGACCCGATGAACCCTAGTGTCAGACTAACCAGTGCATTGTACTGAGTAAAATATCAATAGGTTCTTTTCGAGGTTCACATTTTTCTTTCTATAGTCTGTTTCTTCTATCAAGTGTGTTGTCGAGTCAAGAAACGACCCGATGAACCCTAGTGTCAGACTTACCAGTGTATTGCACCGGATGGACTATCAGTGGGTTGTTGTTTCTCGCAGGCGCTGTGTCATTGACGGCTACTCTCGCCAGGTCCACCAGGTTGTCCGGGACTGCTGATAAGGTGATGCCCTCAGCTGCCAATCTTGCCTGTAGTCATATAAAAAAAATCCTACCTAATAATTTTCTTCCATGCTGGAGTGAGAGCGAGAGATAAACATATGCTGTAAAAACCAGCTAAGGGATCCGACGGTTTATGTATAGTGCAATTTAGGCGATGGTCTGACAACATGTCACTACAGTAATTATACCTTCAAATCTATACTAAATAACCCTCAAAACTTTGTCAGACGTGGCGGAACGATCTTTGTTTAGGTCATTTACGCTCTGCCTACCCCATAAGGGATAAAGGCGTGATTTTATGTATGTATGTATGTAATTTTCTTCCCTGCTGGACTGGGAACGAGAGAAAAACATACAAT
The DNA here is from genome assembly GCA_949820665.1 of Scrobipalpa costella. Classification (NCBI taxonomy): domain Eukaryota; kingdom Metazoa; phylum Arthropoda; class Insecta; order Lepidoptera; family Gelechiidae; genus Scrobipalpa; species Scrobipalpa costella. Next base: position 2,368,471 of record OX463322.1, on the reverse strand, counting down.
GCGTCAGCTGCTTCCTCCCGGGCATGCTGTAAAACCAGCTAAGGGATCCGAGGGTTTCAGGATATTGCAATTTATTCGATAGGCTGACAACCCGTCACTATGGCAATATACTCTGGTGCCTCCTAGCACAGGTTTTTATTAAACTTAAAAGGAGGCTCCGGCCACTGTAAATCTATGTTTAAACATATCTAAAACAAATAAATTATTTTGTATTATTTGTATTTTGTATTTGTATATACCTACAAATCTATCTTAAATAACCCTCAAAACTTTGTCAAACCTTTGTTTAGGTCGTTTACTCTCTGCCTACCCTATTAGGGATAAAGGCGTGATTATTACCTGAAGTGGATTCCATGATGCTCGAGTGTAGGTAGTCGGGTCCACTGCTACAACTGACCCGTTCGTCATATTTTGAACCAACCAATCAGCAATGGACAAATCCGTACCTGCAAGAAAAATGGCTGACTTAATCACCAGATTTCCTCTCACTGCCTCCGTGGTGTAGTGGTCAGAGCCATGGGCTCACGATCAGCAGGTCCTGGGTTCGATTCCCAGGGGGGGGACAAAGTTGATATTTGACAATTTATCACTTTGTGAGATTTTCCCAATGCAGGCTGAATTATCTGATTGTCTTGAAGAAAAAGAATCCGTGCTTCGGAGGGCTGTCTGTCTTGGTCGCTGTCTTGGATAGTGGTCATTACACAAACCATGTTCGAGGCCTATTGTAGTATTAGCCGGTTTAAAAACCCTGACATCAGGGTTCATCTGGTTGATCGACTCGATACTCGATACCCACCGGATTCAGAGAGCACGTTTCCGGTCGAAGTATTTGATAGGTTGTAGTATCCACCCACATCACATCAAATCAGAAGTAATCAAGTGGTTTAAAAAGTCTGATGTCAGAGTTCATACGATCCGCTATCTTTGAGTGGTCGTCACTCAAACTGCATCAGAAGCCATAGCCAGGTAGTTTGAAAACTCTGATACCAGGGTTCATCAGATCGTTAATTGAGTCAGTGGACTTACCCTGCCTCATAAGCGTCCAGTGGTCCGTATCCACTTGCATGAAGAACTGAAAGAAAAAATAAAGACTCATTTTATTATTTGTGACGTCATCACAAACGCGAGACGGCAACATAAAAAATTTTTACTTAAATAAAAAAGTGGGTGTGTGTGTGTGCGTGATGTGTGTGTGTATGTGTGTGTGTGAGTGTAGTAAGTGTGTAACTGTAATAGGTAATTAATTACATGTGTATTTTGTTATGTATAAATGATACGTGTTGGCATATTAGTTATGTTACTAAACCTACAATTTCATTATGTTGTTATATCTTTGTATTATAGCTAAAACTTTGTAATGCAGTTATTTTCTATAGTAAAAAAACCAATAAAAGAGCCAGTTTTTCTTTAAAAATTCAAAGAATCTGGTAAAACTACAAAACACAAATAGGGCGCGTTCAGCAACTTTAGCCTGAACACAGTCAATGCTAAAACTTAGTTTAGAAACAAGATCTTCGATTAAAAGACATGAATTTGCATGCTAATTATAAGTTAGCTAAACATGTAAGCACTACTCAAAAATGTACATCTTTATATACCATGTTTATGCAAATAAAGAATTATTGATTGATTTATGAAATTTTGTATACCTTTTTTCTAAAACCGAGTTGGAAATACTATAGGTATTCTTATTTCTGTAGGTTTTCATTCTTATATGTCATGTTCACTTGTTTTCATTTATTTTCTTTGTATAAATGCATTTCTATTATAGCTCTACAACAAATGTACCTGCGTGAAGTATCTCGAGTCTGTCCACACCAGTGCGGTTGTGTTTGTCACCACCGCGGTTCCTGATGACCCTGACAACCCGCTGATCCATTCCCGGCGAGCGTCCGATGCTGAGATGTATTGCGACTAGAAAGTCATAAAATATTTTGATAAGTCTCGCCGCGTCTTCAACAAGGGATAGGCAGAGCGAGAATTGTGTAGTAAAAGTATTCGGTTTGGCCACTTTGTTAGATCTCAGTTTAGTGAGGACTAGCGTCCCGCCCCGGCTTCGCACGGAAATTATCAGTGTTTCTCTTCTATATTATGCATGTGTTCCATTTAAACCTTCCTCTTGAATCACTCTATCCATTAAAAGAAACCGCATCAAAATCCGTTGCGTAGTTTTAAAGATTTATGCATACATAGGGATATAGGGACAGAGAAAGCGACTTTGTTTTATACTATGTAGTGACAATGCATGGAGAATAACTACAATTTGTCTGTTAAGAATTAATGGCTTTGTGCTTGAAGTTATATTAAGCTTTCAGTGTCCCCGGTCCCGCATACCAGGTGTAAGGGACAGTGTCCCGCAAACTGATAGGGGTTCAACGAAAATGAGCAACTATCAGCAGAAAACCACGCCAGAGGCCTAATAGCTGTGCTACTAGGCGGCTTGAAAACTCTGACACCAGGGTTCATCGAGTCATTCAACTCGAGAATCCACTCGCTAAAAAGAAGCAGGAAATTATTTCAGGAAAGTAAAAAAAATTGGTTTGCCACACAAATTGTCTGATCGAGGTTTTCATTTTGTATGGGACAGCAAATCAGTAATTTGCCGCTCAGGACTGGCCGCTCTGTACGAGTAGTTTAGTTGTTTTAGAGCGTTGGGCCGGTTTTCCAAAGACGCGGGTTCAAATCCTGTCAAAACACAATGTTGTAAAACTTGAATTGATTTTTAAATACCTATCCAATGATACCCCACTCTGTATAGTTCGTCGATTTATATTTATTCCATTTTCATAAAATGGCGTCTCATTGTGGCCATATTGATTTTGTGACATAATCTTGTCTTCAGTGACACTTGCAAGGTTATGAGTAATCGATTAGCGTAAGAATCATTAAAATCGGCCCACGCTTTTGGTCTCTAGAGCGCCACAGAGGAACAAACATATATACTTACATACATAGATAGGCTGATAAACACATTACCCTCCTCTACGTTGCGCAGTCGAGTAAAAATACTTTCATATAGAACACGATCACACTCATAGACTCCACTAGGATTCCCTGTATCGGGGTGCCATGGACATACACAGAAACAACCACAAAGAATACCCAAACCCAAAAACAGACATTTAAATTCATCATTCAGATATCTGCCCCGGCCGGGAATTGAACCCGGGACCCCCTGCAGGCAAGTACGCTGGCAACTAGGCTATGCGGGCCATCTGTGGACTACATTTTTACGTTTTGTATGTAAATTTAACTTGTTTTTTTTTTCTATCGAGTTGCAGAATCAGAATCAGAATCAGAAATCTAAACAATGATATTTTCCATGTTCCATGTTTTAATATTATAAGTCTGTACTGTAATTTATAATTGACTCAACATTGTGTGCGCCCGGTTTTTAAACTGTAAGCCATATGTGTCGTATTTAATAAATGAATTTAATTTAATTGACTTACATTATGAGCGTCAACGCTGGGTACAATGTAGGCGTCGATTTGCCTAGCGGACATGACGTCACGAAGGGCTGTGAGACGCACCAGGGCATTCTGCCTACCCACTTCTGATAGGCGAGAGGTTACCACTGAAAAAAAGAGTTCATACATACATACATATAATCACGCCTTTATCCCTAGTGGGGTAGGCAGAGCGTAAAAGACCTAAATAAAGGTCGTTCCGCCACGTCTGACAAAGTTTCGAGGGTTATTTAAGATAGATTTGTAGGTATATTGCGGTTGTGACAGGTTGTCAGCCCATCGCCTACATCGCCATTTACTGAAACCCTCGGATCCTTAAGCTGGTTTTTACAGCATGCCCGGGAGGAAATGCAGCTGGCACATTCTATGTTTATCTCTCTCCCAGTCCAGCATGAATAAAAAAAAAATCAGGTTGTAAACTTGCAAAGGTAGAAATTACTACCATAGCAATAAGGCCGCCTTCATTGTACTTTAATTTTTATTTAATTTGTTCTAATTCCTGTTGTTTTTGTTTTATGTGCAATAAAGAATATATCTATCTATCTATCTATCAAAGTCAGCTGTTTGTTGGCAACACCAACTTTAGATAAATTAAAAATATTATATAAAGATTATGTAAATATTATGAAGTAATTTTAAAAAACGTAAATCTGCTCGAAATTTAGGATTAATTATAGACGGTGAGCAAAAGTATAGGGAACATTTGAATGAAAAAAATAGAAATGCCTTTTTCAAGTTAAAGTCCTTATATAGAATTAGAAAATATTTAAAAGAAGAGCTGCGCTTGCTTCTGACAGAATCACTTGTACTCGCCCCTTTTGACTATTGTAGTTATGTGTATGGTCCCAGAATTAATGGTGATATGGATAGGGCGATACAGCGAGTCCAAAATGCGTGTATTCGTTATTGTTATAATGTACCCAAGAGAGTGCACATAACTCCTTATTTGAATAAACAAGGAATTCTAAATATGCATGCCAGAAGAGAACTGTACTATGCCTGCGCGGTACAAAAGGTAATCTGGAACAAGAAACCCGAATACCTATTCGAAAAGATAACCTGGATAAAAGATATTCATTCCAGGAACCTACGTTCAGTGTCACTAGATCTATTACTGGAACCACATCAGAAGACCGTCAGATACAGAGGCAGTTTCAAACATAATGCGGCAAGAATATGGAACGACTTACCACCCCCACTTAGAATAAAAATGACCGTAGAAACTTTCAAACGCAAAATAAAATTAGCTTTACTTAAGAGACAACGTGTTGCAGAGGACTGGAAGAACACTTATTACAAAACTCTGCCTCTTATATCTTTTTTTGATAAATAATAACCCTTATTTTACGCACATACTATGTATGGTTCACAAACACTCACACACACACATACACACGCACACAGAAGAAAGTATATATCAATTAATTAATTAAGTTCCTTTTAGTTACTTCTTGCTTTGTTTTTCTTTATATTGTGTAAATTTATTAGTAGGGTAGCATTGGAGCACAGCACTACAACCATGGCAAATTAAAAAGTCACAACCCTCTATTACCCACTCTCCTGCATAAGACCTTAAGGAGAAGGGGGTGACTGAAAATCAGCGCTACGTAGAGTCGTGCAGCGACTCTACGCATGCATAAAGCTGAGTCACTCCCTTTTGCCTGATTTGATAGTTTTAAGTTAGGTTAAGTCTGAAATGTATTTGGTTTTTTTTTATAAGGCGATAAATTATTTTTTATCTTATCTTATATATTCTGGCTCCATACAGCGCCTTCTTTACTAGGTGTAAGATACAGCGTCCCGCAAACTGATACGGGTTGGTCTTCTTCTGACGAGTGGGTATCGAGTCTATTGACCCGTTGAACCCTGGTGTCAGAGTTTTTAAACCGCCTAGTATCACAACTATCAGTCCTCTGACATGGTTTGAGTAACGACCACTATCAAAGATAGCGACCTGGACCGACGGCGTAACGTGCCATCCGAAGCACGAAATATTTTTCTTTTCGGACATTCAGGTGATTCAGCCTGCAATGTCCTAACCAAACTGGGGGAAAATTCACAAAGTGATAAATTCTTATATATCAACTTTGTGTTTCCCCCCTGGGAATCGAACCCAGGCCCTCCGGATCGGGAGTCCATGGCACTAGCCACTAGACCACGGAGGCAGTTAACAGGTGATTTAGGGGTTGGTCAGTCAACGAAACTGAACAACTTCAAAAGACGAGTTAAAGATGATTAATTATATTTCCCTGTCAAAGTAATCTGTATTTAGGGTATTTATATTTGTATATAGCTATACGTATATATTTATTTTTGATTATGTATATAATTATTTATATCTTGTTTATATTTATGTTATAGATTTACATTATATAAGTATTTTATAGTAGTATTATTTTATTAGTAGGTATAACATTTTGTGCACATTTTATCCGCTTCTGTAGGTCTGCTGTAAGATATTTCTTTTTAGAAATAAGCAGTGCCTGTTGTGTCTTTGTTTTGTATGTCCTGTTTTGATGATATTTTTGTGTACAGTAAATTGTTAAATGAATTAATTAACTATCAGCAGATAAAAATTTTGAAAAATTCTGGATATTTGCAAACTTACTATAAGTTTCTGCGTCCGGTTCAGCCCAGTTGGCGATTCGCTCTGGAGTCTTCGCTACAGCTACATGGCTGCAATAACTACAAATTTAAATATTTTCATTTTTAGTACAAATAAAATTTTGCTTTACTTCCATGCTGGCCTGGGAGCGAGAGAAAAACATAAAATGTACCAGCTGCATTTCCTCCCGGGCATGCTGTAAAAAACAGCTAAGGTATCCAAGGGTTTCAGTATATTACAATTTAGGTGATCGGCTGACAATCTGTCACTACAGCAATATACCTACAAATCTATCTTAAATAACCCTCAAAAGTTTGTTAGACGTGGCGGAACGACCTTTGTTTAGGTCGTTTACGCTCTACCCTACTAGGGATAAAGGGGTGATTATATGTATGTATGTATTAGAAAATAGAAAGGTATTAAGTCGTTTACTCACCGAATTGCCCTCATTATGTACGATACACTTAATTTAAAGAAGGGATATACATATGTATGTATTTTATAGTATTTTTAAATACGTACTTATGATCACGCCTTTATTCCTAATGGGGTAGAGCGTAAACGACCTAAACAAAGGCCGTTCCCTTACCTCTGACAAAGTTTTGAGAGTTATTTAAGATAGATTTGCAGGTATATTAATTACTGTTATTGGTATATTACAGGTTGTAAGCCTATCGCCTAAATTGCAATATACAGAAACCCTCGGATCCTTTAGCTGGTTTTTACAGCATGCCCGGGAGGAAATTCAGCAAACACATTCTATGTTTTTTTCTTGCTCCCAGTCCAGCGTGGAATAATGGTAGTTCAGGAAGATATTTTAAAAAATACTTACCAAATATACAAAATCACTAAAATCCTCCTAGCCGCCATTTTTGTCTCACCGCGGCATAACAATTAATACTTATCGATATACATTATTGATAGCGAATACATTATCTGCTATCAAAATGGTGTTTATCTAAGATTTATCTTGACATAATAGCCCTTTTTGCTGTAGTTTTTATAATATCTTCACTCGCTTTAAGAACTGCTATGCTGGACTGGAAGCGGTAATAAACATAGAAAGCTGCAGCTGCTACATTTCTCGGGAATATTCTAAAGTTCAGTTTGTTTTTGTTTTTGGAAATAGGTTTGTTCTTAACTCTAGACTCTAGGTCAGGGATGACCGTGACAGAGTCGACGATGGAGAACTGCCGGAATCTCACGCACTGACGGAACACAGCAAGCTGTTTGGCGCTGGATTCCGGTAAGAGGGTAGTTGCGAGTCAGGCGGCCCCTTGCGGAGCCTGACACCTCTTCGTAGGGATCGATCAAGGGAACCGAGGGTTCTAGTGTATTGGGAATGAAGCAAAATGACGTTCAGCTATCACTGTAGCCATATTTAATTTTGAGTGACTAATTTTCCATGCTGGACTGGGAGCGAAAGAAAAATATATAATGTGCCGATATGGTTTCACTCTACAATCTAAAATTGTCCTCAAGAAAACGACTTATACAAGGCGGTTTACGCTCTGCCTACCCCGTTAAGGGATAAAGGCGTGACTAATGTATGTATGTATTGCTAATTTATAATATCGATATACTGCGTGACATTTAGTTATCTACGTATATCTAAAAATATTAAATCGTTTGTCTTTACTGACTGACCGATTCATAAACGCAGAGTCGAAACCACTAAAGCTAGAATTGTGAAACTTTGAGACCAAGTTTTTTTCTATATATATATATATTGGTCTCAAAGTTTCACAATTCTAGCTTTTGTGGTTTCGACTCTGAATATATATATATATATATTCAGAGTCGAATCCTATCCTATTATATTTTTAATATATATATATTAAAAATATAATAGGATTCCCATTATGATAGGATTTTTTAATATTCCCCACAAAAGGAGTAAAAAGGGGGGTGAAGTTTGTATGAACGTGCGTCAATTTTGAAGGCAGGATCATAAAATTTTGTAATTAGGCAAATAATTCAAAAACAGTGTACGTGGGACACTCAGAAAGTTTTGCGACACTAAAAAAAATTGTTCTACAGGTACATATATTTTTATTAAATCTTTTCAAAGTACTCTCCACCAGCCTCTATACAAAGATTCATGCGTCTGAACCAGTTTTCAAAACACTTTTTCCTGTCCGCCGTGGACACCTCGTTTACAGCCTCCTCGAACGCAGCCAGCGCATCTTCCGGCGACGAAAATTGTATCCCCTTGAGCTGATTTTTAATTTTTGGAAATAAAAAGAAGTCACACGGTGCTAGATCAGGGCTGTGAGGAGGGTGACCCAGGAGTTTGACTGGTGTGCTGTCCAGGAAGTCCCTCGTTTTGAGCGCGGTGTGTGCAGGCGCATTGTCGTGGTGGAGCAGTAGTCCGCGGAGCCCTGTGTTTGGTCGCTTGTTGCTCGCAACAGAAAAAACTTCTGGTAAACATTTGGTAGTATACCATTCGGCGTTAATGCTTCTTTGATCTCGTAAGAGAATTGAGGCCAAGTGGCCAGTCAAATTAAAAAAGCTGGCGATCAAAATCTTCCCCCCGCTTCGAGATTGCTTCACTTTGGTAGGCGTTGGTTCATTTTGAAACACCCAAACTGTCGACTGGCGCTTGGTTTCTGGATCGTATTGATAAATCCAGGACTCATCACCTGTTACGATGTCGTAAACACGCTGAGACGAGCCTGCTTCAAATTTGTTCAGCATATCACGGCACCATTCCACCCGGGCCTGCTTCTGAGCGTCGGTGAGGTAGTGCGGCACCCAGCGCGATACTATCCTCCTCACGCGAAGATGCCCTTGTAGAATCTCGTGAACGCTTCCCGATCCAATCTTTAATATGTGCTGAATCTCCTGATATGTAATTCGCCTATTATCTTGGATTAAATTTTTCACTGCTAGCACGTTTTCTTCCGTAATAGCCGTCAAAGGGCGACCGCTTCTTTCTTCATCCCCCAAGGTTGGTCGACCACGCCTAAATTCGTTATACCAACGATACACGGTTGCCTTGGAGGGGCTTTCATCCATAAATGCCATTTGAAGTCTATCGAACGATTCATCCGGTTTCAGGCGACACTTGAAATCGTAAAAAATCATAGCTCTAAAATGTTCCCGGCGCAGATCCATTTTTCAGTAAGACACGATACTTTGAATTGGCTCGCAAAAAATGTGGAGGAAAATTTTGAAAATGGAACACACATATTTTTACTTACAAGTAATCATATTTTCAAAAAAGATTCTAACCGGCCAGTCTGCCATATATAAAAACTATTTATCGCAATACTTTCTGAGTGGCCTGGTATACGTGATCAGCGTTTTTGATTTATCGACCATAATTTGTTAGTTTTAGAGTGAGGATCTTTTAATTTCTTAGCATTGGATTAAAAAATTGACTTCTTTATACTGCGTTAAAAAGTAATTTTCATGGGAAAACTCTATTAGCTGCGGCTGAAACCGCAGGGCGGAAAGCTTGCTAAATGATACATTTTGCTCCTTGTAGATTAGACCAGCTAAGGAATCCATGGGTTTGGGATTCTATGTATATTGTAATTTAGGTGATGGCCTGACAGCATGTCAATACCGCAATATACCTACAAATATATCTTAAATAACCCTCAAAACAGACGTGGCAGAATGACCATCGTTTACGCTCTGTCTACCTAGTCTAAAGTCGTGATATATATGTAGATTTGGGCGGCAAAATTCACAATTAACTTTTGATGATGCCAGAGTGTACCTTAATGTGAGTATTTTAAACTACACCACCTCCAAAACCGGACCCTACCGGCGCCACCCCTTCCTCCTTAAAATGGTCCCGTTTGACAGAAAATCGCAATTTTCAGGAAAAACTTGCAATCTAAGACCAAATGTTCAAAGAATGAAGTGTTGACTGAATTACCTAAACGTAGATTCCAACATTGATGTTCTGCAAGTTGTAGTTTTCAAGATATGGTACGTCAAAGTTGACTAAATATCTGCGCCTAACTTCCATGTTGGACTGGGAGCGAAAGAAAAACATAGAATGGGTCAGCTGCATTTCCTCCCAGGCATGCTGTTAAAACCAGCTAAGATATCTGAGGGTTTCGGTATATTGCAATTTAGGCGATGGGCTGTCAACCTGTCGCTTTAGCAATATACCAACAAATCTATCTTAAATTACCCTCAAAACCATGTCTGACGTGGCGGAACGACCTTTGTTTACGTAGTTTATGCTCTGCCTACCCCATTAGGGATAAAGGCGTGATTATATGTATGTATGTTTGTACGTAGATAGCAACATAAATTTTCTGCAAGTTGTAGTTTTCAAGATGTTGTGCGTCAAAGTTGACTACATATTTGCGCCTAACCTAAAGGGAAAAAGGCGTGAATTTATGTATGTATGTAACCCAACCGATCCATGCTACGAACTTTATCAGTCTTCTTCCTTATTCTCAAGTCAAACACCGAACCGAAGAACCCTGGTGACAGAGTTTTCAAACCGCCTAGTGGCACAGCTATTAGGCCTCTGACATCCTGCAAAGTCCTAACCCAACTGGAGAAAACCTTACAAAGTGATAAATTGACTAATATAAACTTGTACCCCATGGGAATCGAATCCAGGACCTCCGGATCGTAAGCCCATGGCTCTGACCACTAGGCCACGGAGGCAGTTACTTTATCAGCAATATAGCCAAATATGGAGCAGATTATTAACAGATAAGGTAAAGTATTGTCTCAGATAAGAGTTAATAAAAATGACGGATTAAATGGCCGGATCATAGAGGATGATCATGGGAGGTTTCTTCCATACTGGACTGGGAGCGAGAGAAAAACATAGAATGTGCCAGCTGCATTTCCTCCCGGGCATGCTGTAAAACCCAGCTAAGGGATTCGAGGGTTTCAGTATATTGCAATTTAGGCGATAGGCTAACAACCTGTCACTATGGCCATATACCTACAAATCTGTCATAAATAACCCTCAAAATCTTGTCAGACGTGGCGGAACGACCTTTGCTTAGGTCGTTTACGCTTTGCCTACCCCATTAGGGATAAAGACGTGTATTATATGTATGTATGTATCATAGAGGTTGTAAGAGACAGTTTCTCGCAAACTGAGAGTAGTTGGATCAACTTTTACAAGGAAATTAAGGGCCTCAATTATAAAAGTCAGTCAGATCCGGTCTCGAGAGTCGATCAAGCAGGTCGTAATCAAACTTTCAGGCCCGTTTTCATAATCAGCTCTCGAGTCTGACATCTAGTTTGAATTTGCATCAGAAATGTCATTTCAGTACTAAACGACCTGTCAAATCCAACCTTAATATCGCTCTCAATCTTGAGATCGCTTTATAAATACGAGCCTTACTCAGTACCTACTCGAGTAGACTGTTGATTTATAAATGCAAACACACTCAGATCAGGTTGTTACTCATGAACTCGAATCAGGATTTACTGATACGAGTTCACATGTTTGATACTCTCCCGCGTTTTTCCGATGTTGCGTTCCGTTTCAAAAATTATGTCAAGTAGGTACGTATTAAAAATGAATATGTTTTAAATGTCAAAAATTCAAAAGGCTATTTCATTTTATTGTACACTAGCTGACCCGGCGAACTTTGTTCCGCCTTAGACGCCATAAATGAGCAGATGTTTGATTTTATTAAGTTAATTGTTTTATTATATTTGACTATATTTATCAATAAAATAAGATTGACAGAAGAATCCGTTTTAAACGTCATTTTTTTTTCATCCTCTTTGACTATATTTGCAGCACGCATTCAGTCAATTCTATGTCAAATGTCTTAAGGTTACATTAAAAAAGTTTAATAATTTTATATGGTGGTTAAGTAATTTTAAATTTTCAAATTTTCCGCACAATTTCCTTAATTTTTTCTTTCATAAGAACCTTCTCCTGATAATAACGAACAGAACAAAAAAAGAATTAGCGAAATCGGTCCAGCCGTTCAGGCGTGATGCCGTGATCAAGGGAAATAGGGATTCATTTTTATATAATGAGGATTATTTTATTTAAAAAATGTAAATATAAATACATTTTCAGTGACCTTTATAAATACAAGCATAAGTAAGTAATGATTTATTTTAGCATAAGTATACATAGGGCTCGATTCTAGATACTACATACATATAATCACGCCTTTATCTCTAATGGGGTAGGCAGAGCGTAAACAACCTAAACAAAGGTCGTTCCGCCACGCCTGACAAAGTTTTGCGGGTTATTTAAGATAGATTTGCAGGTATATTGCTGTGGTGACAGGTTGTCAGCCAATCGCCTAAATTACAATATACTGAAACCCTCGGATCCCTTAGCTGGTTTTTACAGCATGCCCGGGTGGAAATGCGGCTGGCACATTGTATGTTTTTCTCTCGCTCCCAGTCCAGCATGGAAGAATTCAACTGTTTTCTAAATGAATATAATGATGTACTTACTTTCTTCCATGCTGGACTGCCCTCGACAGACGTGGCGAAACTACTACTAGCGACCCGCCCCGGCTTCGCACGGAAATTATCAGTGTTTCTCTACTATATTATGCATGTATTATACATATAAACCTTCCTCTTGAATCACTCTATCCATTAAAAGAAACCGCAGCAAAATCCGTTGCGTTGCGAAGTTTTAAAGATTAATGCATACATAGGGATATAGGGACAGAGAAAGCGACTTTGTTTTATACTATGTATTGATATAATGATATATACATTCATATATATTTATTCCATGCTGAAGTGGTAGAGATTGAAAAACATGAAATGTCTAACTGCCCTTCCTCCCGGGCATGCTGTAGAAGTTAGCAAAAGGGACTCCAGGGTTATTGTAATTTAGGCGATGGGCTGACAACCTGTCACTATAGCAATACAAATTACAATAACAATCTTAATTACAATCTAAAATTGCCCTCAAACTTTGTCAGACGTGGCGAAAGCGCCTTTTACGAGGCGTTTAACGCTCTGCCTATCCCGCTAGGGATAAAGGCGTGATTTTATGTATGTATATATATATATATATACATATAATGATATAGGGTATTTTTATACTACATCCCCATACTAAATTATTATCTCGATCAGACAGTTATTTTATATATTTTTCTATTAATTGTGAAAGTTGTTCAGTTTCGTTGCTTAGACCCCTATCAGTTTGTGGGAAATTGGCCTATCAGTTATATTCTCTATCGTGAGAATGTCCGTTTTTCTGCCCCTAAAGAAATTACAGTAAAGTACGGGGTCGATAATATTGCAAATTGACACTTTGAAAGACACAGTGACGACGTGCGATAATCGTTGCACCAGTGCGAGAAATAACGCTCTACAAAACCGAGCTTAGTCGATGTGCAATATTTATGGCCCTAAACTGTACAAGGTTTCAGGTAAAAAAGAAAACAAATAAATAATGTAAATACAACAATTATTATGTACTTTGTAAGTATTCATATAAAATTATATGACAAAATATTACTTATTTTTAAATGTCTTGAAGTCTGGATTGAAATAAAAACTGGTCCAACTGTCTTATTAAGTCTTCTTTGTCCGTAGCATTTAATCTGTAAAAATAAGAAATATAGATCTTTAGGTAATTGTGATTTCTTCCATGCTGGACTGGAAGCGAGAGAAAAACATAAAATGTGCCAGCTGCAATTCCTCCCGGGCATGCTGTAAAAACTAAGGGATCCGAGGGTTTCAGTATATTGTAATTTAGGCGATGGGCTGACTACATGTCACATACATACATACATACATAAATCACGCCTTTATCCCTTACGGGGTAGGCAGAGCGTTTAACGCCTCGTAAAAGGCGCTTTCGCCACGTCTGACAAAAATTGAGGGCAATTTTAGATTGTATTATGTATTGCTATAGTGACAGGTTGTCACCCCATCGCCTAAATTACAATACACTGTAACCCTCGAGTCCCTTTTGCTGACTTCAACAGCATGCCCGGGAGGAATGGCAGCTGGAACATTCTATGTTTTTCTATCTCTCCCAGTCCAGCATGGAAGTAACATGTCACTACAGCACTATATCTACAAATATATCTTAAATAACCCTCAAAACTTTGTCAGACGTGGCGAAACGACATTTGTGTAGGTCGTTCACGCTCTGCCTATCCCATTAGGGATAAATGTATGAATATGATTTGAACTGTTTGCGTGGTGCAGTTGGAACACGTAACATCGTGCCCTGCGTGCCCCTACACCTGTACGTAAGTAGACCTCATGACAGCGGCTGATAATGCTGTTAACGTGGCCTGATTCCGGGTTTCAACAGTGTAGTGTCTGTCATCGACACACTAAGATGAAGAAATACATATATACAATACATATAGTCACGCCTGTAGCCAGAGCGTAATCGACCTAAAGAAAGGTCGTTCCGCCACGTCTGACAAAGTTTAGAGGGTTATTTAAGATGTATTATTGTAGTGACAGGTTGTCAGTCCATTGCGTACATTGTAATATACTGAAACCCTCGGATCCCTTAGCTGATTTTTACAGCATGCCCGGGAGGAAATGCAGCTGGCACATTGTATGTTTTTTCTCGCTCCCAGTCTAGCATGGAAGAAATATTGATTGTAAATTAACTTTAACATTTGCGGAAAAACATATGTGAGTTTACGTTAGCTTTATTGAGTTTTCCCGTGGGAATGGAGTATTTCCCAGAGTGAATAGTACTAAATGCTAAACCAATATATGTGTGAGAGTGTGTTTGTGTGTTTGTTTGCGTGTGTGTGTTTGTTTGTGTGTGCTTGTGTGGACATGTGTGTGTGTCTCACCTTAATTCTTGTATATTTGTGCACATTCTCCTTCCAGCCATTTGAGGTCATCAGTAAGACCACGGGACTGTAGTAACGGGCCCAACGTTTCCAATACGCGCGAGTGATACGCATTGAGGTACGACAACTGAAAAAGAAAAGCTTAAGTGAGATATTTTTGCATTAATCGTGTCTTTCTGGCTGGACTGGAAGCGATAATAGTTTTCTAGACAGGAATTTTATAGTATCGAAGATATACATACAAGTCATGGTGAGCGACACAAACCGTCATTTGCAAATGATTCTATGGAGGGGTGATGTAACTCAATTAATTAAAACACTTCAACTCAATACTGTCACTTGTGGGACAACTTCAGCTCCATATCTAGTTACAGGGTGTAAGGGACAGCGTCCCGCAATCACATCAAAAATTGTCCTGCTGATAGTTGTTCAGTTTCGTTGACTGAGCAACCCCTATCAGTTTGCGGAACGCTGTCCCTTACACCCGGTATATTAATTAAATATTTTGCTAACCTCAAAATCATCAAGCAGTGACAAGTCCAAGCTTTCCCTCTGATGCGGCACCAGAGTGATTGTGTTGAATCCCAACACGCCGCGACCGTCGTAGTCGCCTGCTAGTCCTTTAGCCTGAGAAAAATAAGATGAAGATGGCTAAGCGAAAGCATAGGTTCTTCTTCTTAGCTAGTGGATTCTCGAGTCAAACGACCCGATGAACCCTGTTGTAAGTGTTTTGAAACCGCCTAATAGCACAGTTATGAGGCCTCTGACGTGCTTTGAGTAACGAGCACTATCAAAGAGATGCTGGACTAGGAGCGAAAGAAAAACATGGAATGCGCCAGCTCCATTTCCTCCTGGGCATGCTTTAAAAACCAGCTAAGCGATCCGAGGGTTTCTGTATATTGCAATTTAGGCGACGAGCTCACAACCTGTAATATCTTACATAACCCTCAAAAGTTTTTTCAGACGTGGCGGAACGACCTTTGTTTAGGTCGTTTATGCTCTGCCTACCCCATTAGGGATAATAGCGTGATTATATGTATGTATGTTTGTAGAAAGCGGCAGTCGTGAGATACAAAAACTATATTTTAAATTGTCTTATTTTCTTTTATTTTATTTGGGAACTTACAGTTTATATCACAATAAGACTTATCTATATTAAATTATTAATGTATGTGCCAATAACAAGCTACCACAATAAAACGGAAAAAACAACACTCCAAATAACACTCAATGTAGTATATACATAAAATTACATACATACATACATATAATCACGCCTTTATCCCTAATGGGGTAGGCAGAGCGTAAACTACCTAAACAAAGGTCGTTTCGCCACGTCTGACAAAGTTTTAAGGGTTTTTAAGATAGATTTATACGTATATTGCTGTAGTGATAGGTTGTCAGCCCATCGCCTAAATTACAATATACTAAAACCCTCAGATCCCGTAGCTGGTTTTTACAGCATGCTCGGGAGGAAATGCAGCTGGCACATTCTATGTTTTTCTCTCACTCCCAGGCCAGCATGGAAGCTACATAATAATAATACATATACATAAGTATACATAAAAGTAAGTAGATTTAAACCTAATAAATCTTAGTGACTAAATTTGGTTCTTTGCTTAATACTTTTTTTAATTTAAAGTGCTGCAGCAAATCAGATCGAAACGAATCGTCGCTATTCAATTTATTAGCCCATTTTAATGTTCTGGGTAAGAAACTATTATTCCTATAATTAGTGTTGCCTGAGGGAACATGGATTAATGTATTGTAGTTGTCTTACTCTAGGGTGATTGGTATCCTTAGTAACGAGGATGGTTTCCACCAGGTCCTCGTGGCGAATACCGTACTCCCCAACCTTGTAGTAACCAGGCTCTGAAAAAAAATACATGTTACTTAACTACATAGTATAAAACACAGTCGCTTTCTCTGTCCCTATATCCCTATGTATGCATAAATCTTTAAAACTACGCAACGGATTTTGATGCGGTTTCTTTTAATGGATAGAGTGATTCAAAAGGAACGTTTATATGCATAGTACATGCATAATATAGTAGAGATACACTGATAATTTCCGCGCGAAGCGTGGGCGTGTCGCTAGTATGGATATATAGTAGATTTTACGACAAGTGCACAAAACATGTTATTCTCGTCCGACATTTTTAGCTGCCCGAGCCTGCGGGACGAGGGCTGATATAATAGAGGACAAAAATGGTTTTTTGCACGAGTTTTAAACTCTAATTTTCATTTCAATTGCACGGAAAATTGAGGAAATTTTACATTAATATTGGCAAATAGCACTGGGTCGGCTACCTAATCTAGGGGATTGAACGAGGGTATTGGTATTGCGAATTTTACACAGAGCGACTGCCATATGATCTCCGCAACTCAAAAGGGAAACAGACCCAATCCTAGATTAGGCCAGACTTTTCAAGCCGCCTATGCTTAGCACGGGCCTCTGAAATGACTTAACGACTAATATCTACGGTATTAAACTATATTAGCCGGGACCAACGGCTTAACGTGACTACCGAAGCACGGAAAAAGCGCTGAATAAACGTATATATGAAATTCGAAAACAGAAAACCACATTGGTACGTGGTGGGATTCAAACCACGACCTCCCGCTCAGGAGGTAGCGATCCTATCCACTACACCATCGGCCTCTCACGCAAGTCAAGAGCAAATCCATTTTTAAAAAAATATTTGAAAACCAAAGCTGGAACAGGCAGTGATATCCAAGTCGCTGTTACAAAGAATGCAGCAACTACAAAACTTACCGTTGCTGAGAATTTGTCCTGGCTTCAGACCAGGGTCGTGAGGGTAGGGCCGCCAGGATACGCCACTTGGTCCTTCGTGCACGTTCAAGAAGTGTCCCACCTGGATTAATAGAAATAACATACATACATATAATCACGCCTTTATCCCTAACGGGGTAGGCAGAGCGTAAACTACCTAAGCAAAGAACGTTCCGCCACGACTGACAAAGTATTGAGCGTTATTTAAGGATAGATCTGTAGATTTATATTGCTGTAGTGACAGGTTGTCAGCCCATCGCCTAAATTGCAATATACAGAAACCCTCGGATCCCTAAGCTGGTTTTTACAGCACGCCCGATAGGAAATGCAGCTGGGACATTCTATGTTTTTCTCTCGCTCCCAGTCCAGTATGGATGAAGAATAGAAATAACAAAGGAAACTTAACACTAACATACTATAGGTTTCTTTAACAGTGTGAATTTGTAAGTGGTTTCTGAATTAAGAATTGAATTTGTTTAATAATTTTAACACTAAACCATAAACAAGTGTTATTCATAATGAAAACTGATCGGCTTACTTGTTTTATTGAAAGGAGTGTTAGCCCTCGACGTTTCGATCCTATACAAGGATAGATTTTTATTTTGTAATACAAAGTGTATATAATGCGTCGCTGGATTAAAGGCTGGGAGTTGCTAACCGCAATCTACACCCTTATATGCAAATGACACCTGCCTAAAGCGCCCACTAGGGCTCGAACGTCGGTTTATGGCGTTGCCTTGGGAATTCCTTATCAGAGAGAATCTACTCGGTACGTGCCGGTAAACCCCAAAGTAGGGAGCAAAGGAGGGACCTCCGCGACCCCGCCGGCGAATTAAAACTTCCACCAGAAAATTCTTTCAGGAAGTGAAATAAAATAGCTTTTCAATACAAATTGTCTGATCGACGTGAACATTTTGTATGGGAAATTATTTCTTTCTCATCTCCTGAAAAAAAAATTCTGTGAAAGTTGTAGCAACCCCTATCAGTTTGCAGGACGCTGTCCCTTACACCCGGTATTGTTGAGAACTCACCCCATGTCCGGTACCATGAGCGTAGTCCAAGCCGACGTCCCACAAAGCCTTGCGGGCAAAGCTGTCCAGCACATTGCCCTGTGGATATAAAAAAACATCATCATCTCCCTAGTCTTATCCCGTATCTCATGGGGTCGGCTTCCTAATCTAGGGGACTGAGGGTACTGGGTTTTACACAGAGCGACTGCCATCTGACCTCCGCAACCCAGAAAGGAAACCAGACCCAATCCTAGATTAGGTCAGAGTTTTCAAGCCGCCAATGCTTAGCACTGGCCCCTGATATGGCTTAACGACTAATATCTACGATATTAACCGGGACCAACGGCTTAACGTGCCTTCCGAAGCACGGAAAAAGCACCAAATAAACTTACATATGAAATTCGAAAACCGAAAAACACATTGGTACGTGGTGGGATTCGAACCACGACCTAACGCTCAGGAGGCAGTGGCCCTATCCACTACACCATCGGGCTGTGGATATAAAAAAAACAAATAAGGAAATCAAACATACTCTGGTTTTGGTAGTTTTGGTGATCTACGAGGGTCATTCAATAAATACTTAGCCTACAAAAAGAAAACGAAAATTTTGGAAAAGTGGCAATTTATTTTTCAACATAGTCTCCTTTTAGTTCTATACACTTAGCCCAGCGATGCTCCAACTTTTTTAACCCGTCCGAAAAATTGTTTTTGTCAAACTCTGCAAAATAGGCCTCCGTGGCGGCGATGACCTCCTCATTTGATCCATATCTATTCCCGGCGAGTGACTTTTTCAGATTAGGAAACAGAAAGAAGTCACAAGGGGCCAAATCTGGAGAATACGGTGGATGGGGCAGCAATTCGTAGCGTAATTCGACCAATTTGGCCATGGCAACGGCAGACGTGTGAACCGGTGCGTTGTCGTGGTGAAACAGCACTTCGCCAGATGGGGTCGTTTTTTCTTTAATTCGGCGTCGAATCGGCCCAATAATTCGGCATAGTAAAGTCCTGTAATTGTTTTACCCTTCTTGAGGTAATCGATGTAGATCACACCTTGAATCCCAGAAAACGGTGGCCATAACTTTTCCGGCCGATTTTACAGTTATCGCCTTCTTTGGAGCACGTTCCCCGGTCTGGATCTATTGTTTTGATTGCTCCTTGGTCTCTGGTGTGTACCAGTGGATCCAGGTTTCATCGACGGTCACAAAACGACGCAAAATCTCCGCTGGATTCCGCTTAAACAGCGCCAAACACGTCTCCGATGTGGTCTCACGGTTGCGCTTGTTTTCCGGTGTGAGTAAACGCGGCACCCATCGCGCCGACAGCTTTCTCATGCCGAGTTCCTCGTGAAGAATATGATGCACTGTTCCTTCTGAAATGCCTACAGTCTCAGCTAGCTCCCGAACCTTCAATCGGCGATCTGCCAATACGAGATCATGGATTTTTTTAATGTTTTCCTCCGTAGTAGCTGTTTTCGGTGCACCTGGACGAGGTTCATCAAAAACCGATGTACGGCCACGTGCAAACTCGTTGAACCAATTCTTGACGGTGGCCATCGATGGAGAAGAGTCACCGTACACAGCATCCAAGCGCTCTTTGATTTCGAAGCGCGTTTTCCCTTCCAAAAATAGGAATCGAATCACCGAACGATATTGCTCTTTTTCCATTTTTGTAAAACCGATCGACACGTTCGCTTCCATAAGTTGTAAAATTAAAACAAATGAAGGGATTGGAATGAAAATTTGAAAAAAGAATTAAAAAAGAATGTGCTACACTGTGTTTAAACTCTTTTGAAACTACAGCGCCCTCTGGCGATGAGGCTCGGTACTTATTGAATGCACCTCGTATATGTCGTTGGATGGTCGGTCTATAATGTTGTTGTTTTTTTTAAATAAGCGATGATGATGATATAGTTATAAATATATTTTATTTGACATACATACATAAATTCACGCCTTTTTATTATTAATTAATTTATTAATGTTGACCTTGAACTTGACTGACCTTGACTCCTTGCGAGAACAGCGCAGTGCCCAATGAAATCTGGTCCTTAAGTACACACATGAAGGTAGCTTTTTGTAAAGTCTCATTGTGTCTATTAATGTTGACCTTGAACTTGACTAACCTTAACGCAGAAAAACGCAGTGCTCAATTAAATCAGACCTTTAGATACACGCGTGAAGGCAGCTTTTTGTACAGTCTCATTGTGTCTGAATGTTGACATTGAATTTTACTGACATTGACTCTTTGTGGGAACAGCGCAGAAACGAAATCTGATGGCGTGATAGCTGTTTTTGCACAATTATCAACATACTATACATGTTGACCTTGAACTTGACCTTTAACTCAACTGACCTTAACTCCTTGCGGGAACAGCGCAGTGCCCAATGAAATCTGGCCCTTAAGTACACGCGTGAAGGCAGCTTTTTGCGCAGCAGTCGCGTTGCGGCTCATATGACGAGTGCGAGTTATGTCTGTGGTTCCGTCTCTGATAATGAAATAATAGTTATTATAGTATATTTCTTCCATACTGGACTGGGAGCGAGAGAAAAACATAGAATGAGCCAGCGGCATTTCCTCCCGGGCATGCTGTAAAAACCAGCTAAGGGATCCGAGGGTTTCAGTATATTGTAATTTAGGCGACGGGTTGACAACCTGCAGCAATATACCTATAATATATCTTTAATAACCCTCAATACTTTATCAGACGTGGCGGAACGACCTTATTGTTTAGGTCTCGCTCTGCCTACCCCATAAAGGATAAAGGTGTGATTATATGCAGCAGATAGGAAATATAAAAACATCACAGGTGTGAAAGAGATTTCTTCATATCTGTTAAAAAATGAACGCGTTTGACACGTGTCAGCATGCTAATGCTAAGTGAGAAAGAGTACAGAAAAAGTAAAAAAAAAGCTTGATCACAGTGATCTATACTGCTGCTTAATATAAACCTACTTGTTGGTTTAATTATAGTTTTGAACGAAGAGCCCGTGAAATATGAGTGTGTTATATGTGTGTGAGGGATTGAGTGTATGTGAGTAAGTGAGTGAGAGTATAGATAGATAGATAAAGCGCTTTATTCATATTTCTACAAAACACATGTACATTTCGCAAATTTAAAAACAAACAAATAAATCCAAGTAGTTTACACAATATGCACATGTGTGCTGCTCAGTGAATTTTACCCTAAGAGTATCAGTAACAAGAGATACATTGGCGGCTGTTCCTTAATTAATTCTTAGCTAGCGTTTTCACTTTCTTAACTTTACCATATTATGAACAGGATAGCAAATAAACACATAAATTTGACATTCTTAATCTGACGTAAGACGCTTTTAATAAGAGATGAGCATTATCACGTCAAATAAGCAGTCTTATGTCAGATTAAGAATGTCAAAGTCATGTGTTTATTTGCTATCCTGTTCTTATGTTGTGTCATAAGACTGACATATGAAAGTGACAGCACTAGCTAAGAATTAAGATTATGTCGCGAGAATCGACGCCGGTGTGTAACTAAGGTTGATTGTTTTTTACTTTCTCCACTTACTTGTACTGTCCACCAATAGAATGATTTCCCCTCCGTCAATTGACTTTCTCTGTAAGGCCTGTAGTGTATAAGCTGTAGTTTATTTATATTAGTGTATGTGTGATATTTTACTTCCATGCTGGACTGGGAGCGCCAGAAAAACGTAGAATGTGCCAGCTGCATTTCCTCCCGGGCATGCTGTAAAAACCAGCTAAGGGATCTGAGGGTTTCAATATATTGTAATTTAGGCGATGGGCTGACAACCTGCCACTACAGCAATATACTACAAATATATCTTAAATAACCCTCAAAACTTTGTCAGACGTGGCGAAACGAGCTTTATTTAGGTCGTTTACGCTCTCCCTACCCCATTAGGGATAAAGGCGTGATTATATGTATGTATGTGATATTTTCCCTGTTTTGAGCTTTAACTTGCCAGTCTTTTGTAAAAGTGTCGAGCTCGTCGCGCCACCTGCGACGGGGTCTTCCACGTCGTCGTTTTGTGGTTGGTGGTTTCCACGGGAAAATGGAGGGAGAAGTGGGAGGCCTTTGCCCAGCAGTGGGATGATTCAGGCTAAATAAGATAAGATAAGATGTGTGATATATTTGTGTATGAGTGAGTGTGTGTGTATACGATGTGTGTATATGTTTGGGTGAGTGTTTTTCCCTCTGTAGTTCTGTGTAGGTATATCTGAGTGACAGTGAGATTTTCTCTCCGCTTACTTGTACTGTCCGCCAGAGATCAATAGGAAGATTTCCGCACCTCTAATGTTCTTCTGCGGCCCCTCTCTGGAAGGGCTGTATTGAATAATGGCTCCGTGCTCACCCGCCGCTGTTATAGTTTCGATAGAAAGTCCGTAAAGTCTAGTTGCTGGACCGGTGGAAAGGTATTTGTAGGTCACAGGTTCAATTTTGGCCCAAGATGATTATTTTATTTTACCATACTTTGGAAGATATTTTCATGAGTGTTAGAGTGAATGTTTGCGTGTAGCGAGTGACTGTGTGTATTTTAATGTGAGTAAGTGTGTGTGTGTGTGTTTCTTTGTAACTGTGTGTGTACCACTTACTTGTACTGTCCACCAGAGTCCAACAGGAAGATCTCCGCGCCATCAATGACCTTCTGCGGCCCCTCTCTGGAAGGGCTGTAGTGTATGATGGCCCCGTGCTCGCCCGCCGCCGCGATAGTTTCCATAGATAGTCCGTGAAGTCGAGTTGGTAGACCAGTAGAAAGATATTTGTAGGTCGCAGGTTCAATTTTGACCCGAGATTATTATTTTATTTTCTCATATTTGGAAAGACTTTTTTCATGAGTGTATGTGTTAGAGTGAATGTTTGCGAGTGACTGTGTGTATTTTAATGTTTGTGTGTGTGTGTGTGTGTGTGTGTGTATGTAACTGTGTCTGTGTCACTTACTTGTACTGTCCCCCAGAGTCTAATAGGAAGATCTCCGCGCCATCAATGACCTTCTGCGGCCCCTCTCTGGAAGGGCTGTAGTGTATGATGGCTCCGTGCTCGCCCGCCGCCGCGATAGTTTCGAACGAGGGGCCCATGAAGTCTGCTTCGTCCCTGGGAAAGGAAAAAACGTTTTGATGGAAATATTAATGTAAACACATATCTGACAATTCCTTGCCATTGACAATTCATCAGCACTGACATTTCATCACTACTGACAATTCGACACTACCGACAATTCGTCACCTCTGACATTTAATTGCCACTGACAAATCATCACCAATGTCAATTTGTCACCACAGACAATTCGTAAATACTGTCAATTCGCCAACAGTGACTATTCGCCAACACTGACAATTCATCAACACTGACTATTCGCCACCACTGCCAATTTTACACAACCGACAATTAGTCACCACTGACAATTCATCCCCACTGACAATAATGTTTTATTGTCAGTGGAACTACTGTTAATTCATTACCACTGTGAATATATCACCACTGACAATTCATCACCATTGACAAAGCTTCACCACTGACAATTCATCACCACTGAAAAAGCTTCGCCACTGATAATTCATCATCAATGACAATTCATCATCACCATGTTATTAAATCGAATTGAAAAAAGAGACTGACTTGCGCAGCTGTAGTAGTTTATCGGCGGCCTGTATCTCAGTAACAGTGGCTCCGTGGTCGATCTTCTCGTGCAGCCAGCGGAACAAGCGCACCACAGCTATACCGTCGCGGACATGGCAGCGACGAAAGCCCTGAAATTAAGATAATATTTCGGTAAATTCTTTATCTCCCATGATAGACTGGGGGCGAGAGAAAAACATACAACGTGCTAGCTCAGGCTTGCTGTAAAAAGCTAGCTAAGGGATCCGAGGGTTTCAGTATATTGGAATTTAGGCGATGGGCTGACAACCTGTCACTACAGCAATATACCTATAAATCTATGTTAACTAACCCTCAAAACTTTGTCAGACGTGGCGGAAGTCGTTAACGCTCTGCCTACCCCATTAGGGATAAAGGCGTAATTATATGTATGTATGAATTCTTTTTCTCACATGCTCGACTGGGAGCGAGAGAAAAACATAGAATGTGCATGCTGCATTTCCCCCCTATACCCCTTGACTATAAATCCTAAATG
The DNA here is from genome assembly GCA_949820665.1 of Scrobipalpa costella. Taxonomy (NCBI): domain Eukaryota; kingdom Metazoa; phylum Arthropoda; class Insecta; order Lepidoptera; family Gelechiidae; genus Scrobipalpa; species Scrobipalpa costella. The sequence continues at coordinate 2,343,714 of OX463322.1, read as the reverse complement.
ATCGTTATCAGACCGCGAACAGTACCGAAGACTTAACGTGTCCTCCGAAGCACGGCAACATCTTTCTTGGCAATCAGGTGATTCAAACTGGGGAAAATCTCAAAAAAGTGATAAATTTATGTTGCTGTTGAAAATGAACCCATGACCACAGATTGACCTTGAAATCAAGATTCTCAGGCTAAACAGTCGTCGCAGTTTTGTTAAGCGTGTCGCCCTGCTTTCTACTGAACCTGCACAGGCCAGAGGCGTACTTTGGCGCGAGAAAGCTTCTCTGCCTACTCTCTTTGTCCCGCTTCCCGGTTGGCAGAAATGTAAGTTACTTGATACAAGAACCATATTGTTGTATTTTGTTAATTAAGTATAGTATTAGTTAAGTTTTTACTTCCATGCTGGCCTGGGAGCGAGAGAAAAACATAGAATGGGCTAGCTGCTTTTCCTACCGGGCATGTTGTAAAAACCAGCTATGAGATCTCGGATCGGCTTCGGTATATTGTAATTTAGGCGATGGGCTGATAACCTGTCACTACAGCAATATACCTAAAAACTATCTTAAATAAGCCTTAAAACTTTGTCAGACATGGCAAAACGACCTATGTTAAGGTCGTTTACGCTCTGCCTACCCCATTAGGGATAAAGGAGTGATTATATGTATGTATGTATTATGTATGTATTAGTTAAGTATCTCATAATTAACTCTCACAAATATTGCAATACCCTGTTATAAGAGGTATCATGTGTTGGACTTTACAATATTATAACATATTAATGTACCATGCGATTCGCAATAAATAAATATGAATATGTCCTAACTAAACTAAGAAAACCTCACAAAGTGATATATTGACAAAATATCAACTTTGTGTTCTCACCTGGGAATCGAACCCGGGACCTCCGGGTCGTCAGCCCATGGCTCTGACAACTAGACGACGGAGGCAGTTAAATATCTGTATCCGCAATACAAGTGGCTGAATTCTGGCCCCCTATGATGTAATTTCATCCATGCTGGACTGGGAGAGAAAGAAAAACATAGAATGTTCCAGCTGCCCTTCCTCCCGGGCATGCTGTGGAAGTCAGCAAAAGGGACTCGACGGTTACAGTGTATTGTAATTTAGACGATGGGCCAACAACCTATCACTATAGCAATACAAATTACATTGCGCTCAATTTTTGTCAGACGTGGCGGAATCGGTTTTTACAAGTCGTTTAACGCTCTGCCTACCCCGTAAGGGATAAAGGCGTGATTTTATGTATGTATGTATGATGTAATTCTTACCTCTAATTCAACCTCGTTCTTCATCAGTTTCATAAGAGCGACTGGGGACACTTCCGATATCAATTCCAGAGGCTCTTTAATGTAGTTGAACTGAAATTAAAAAAGGTATAATCATCAACAGGCTGACAACCTGTCACTACAGCAATATACCTACCAATCTATCTTAAACAACACTCAAAACTTTGTCATACGTGACGGAACTACCTTTGTTTAGGTCGTTTACGCTCTGCCTACCCCACTAGGGATAAAGGCGTGATCATAAGTATGTATGTAGATGTAAAGGTTGCCTGGTAGTAATTGCTGCTTTAGCAATAAGGCCGCCTATATTGTTCCTTCTTATTTCTGTTGTATGTGTTTCTTTGTGCTATAAAGAATTTTGTATTGTATTGTATGTATGATTATCCTAATCTTACCCCAGCAGCCGCGCGGTGTATGGCCTCGCTGGCGTCCGAGGATAACCAGATAGAATGCTTGCCGCCGCCAGACGATAGAGATTTCTGAAACAAACCAACACCGTATATAAATCTCCAATTTACCTCCCACGTATAAACCTCACACAGGTTTATGTAAGAAAAAAACTCTGTAATACTACCCCATTAGGGATAAAGGCGTGATTATATTATTATATGTATGTATAGAAAAACTTTGTAAAAATCTTTTAGAAAAAAGACATGTTCTTCTTCATTTATCGAGTGGGTTAAAAACCTAGCTTCGCTCGCATATCGAATAATTTCAACTTTTGTACACTTCCATGCTGGCCTGGGAGCGAGAGAAAAACTTAGAATGTGCCAGCTGCATTTCCTCCCGGGCATGTTGTAAAAGTCAGCTAAGGGATCCGAGGGTTTCAGTACATTGCAATGTAGGCGATGGGCTGACAACCTGTCACTACAGCAATATACGTACAAATCCATCTTGAATAACCCTCAAACCTTGTCAGACGTGGCGGAACGACCTTTGTTTAGGTCGTTTATGCTCTGCCTACCCCATTAGGGATAAAGGCGTGATTATATGTATATGTCAACTTTCGTGAAACGCGATCGTTTGAATCGCGTAACGTATTCATTCAGTTTTAGTAATGTTAAGTTTTCGCTCGCTTCGCTCGTATACATATTGCTTCAAGTTTCATGGAATGTCGGGCTCGCGTAGCTCGCTTAATTCAGATTTCGTGAAACGTCGCATTTGCTTCGCTAGCATTACATATTGATTCAGTTCTCATAAAATTCCGCGCTGTCTTGGCTCGCGTTACGTATTATCACTACATAGTATAAACAAAGTAGCTTTCTCTGTTCCTATATCCCTATGTATGCATAAATCTTTAAAACTACGCAACGGATTTCGATGCGGTTTTTTTTAATAGATAGAATGTTTCAAGAGGAAGATTTATATATATATAATACTTGCATAATATTGTGGAGAAACACTGATAATTTCCGTGCGAAGCCGGGGCGGGTCGCTAGTTCGTCATAAATCGTGCTCGCTTCGCTCTTTTAACGTTTTGATTTAAATTCCGATAAAATCTAAGAATAAATAGTATTATACCGGGTGTAAGGGACAGCGTCCCGAAAACTGATAGGGGTTGTTCTGTTAACGAAACTGAACCACCTGAAATTTCTTTCAAGAGATGAAAAAAAAACTTTCCATATAAAATAACCGACTCAATCAGACAATTTGTATGGAAAATCAGGTTTTTTTTTTACTTCCTGAAAAAAAAAACCTGCTGATAGCTGTTCAGTTCCGTTGACTGAGCAACCTCTATCAGTTTGCGGGACGCTGTCCCTTACACCCCGTATTATTATAATACTTACCGCCATGTCTCTCAAATGCTCTTCGACCTGCCCATAAGGTTTCCCCTGAAGTTCCACCCCCTCCCCCCTCAGATGCTCTAGGACCGCGGGGGGGATTTGTCCATCCCCCCAGAATAGGGTTACATCTTGGGGGGTGATCACCAAGTATGAGAAGAGAACTGGGTTGTATTCTATATCGCTGCCTCGGATGTTAAGGGTGTCTAGAAAGGGAGAAAAAAGGTAATGAGAGATAGTTGTATTCTATATCGCTGCCTCGGATGTTAAGGGTGTCTGTAAAGGGAGAAAAAAGGTAATGAGAGATAGATAGGTACTTATAAATACAACCTTTTCACTTCACATGCTCTGAAAGTGCTATTTTGTGCGGGCTGTAGGCTGCACAAAATTGGATTTTGTGCACAAGGGCAAAAACGTATCTATTCATAATTGATTCTCTTCTAAGGCAAAGACAATTGGGTCATACAGCCAAACACAATAAGAAGTTCATAGATACATACATACATACATAAAATCACACATTTATCACTTGCGGGGTAGGCAGAGCGTAAAACGCCTTGTAACAGGCGCTTTCGCTGATGATCTGATAAAAATTGAGGGCAAATTTTAGATTGTAATGATTTGTATTGCTGTAGTGACAGGTTGTCAGCCCATCGCCAAAATTACAATACACTGTAACCCTCGAATCCATTTTGCTGACTTCTACAGCATGCCCGGGAGGAAGGGCAGCTGGAACATTCTATGTGTTTCTATCTCTCCCAGTCCAGCATGGAAGAAACTAATATGTACTAACAGCATATATCATCCAAATCTGTCAAGACAAGCTGCAAAGCCTTCTTTTCGGCCATTTTGTTTCTCATTTCTTTAGTTTTCTTGCTGGCAGGAAACTTTGGCGGTAGAGGCATCATGCCTGCATGTTGGACCAAATGTAATTGTTATTCGAATCTAGCTATATTTTTGAACTTATTTTGAAGGCACGTTAAGCCGATGGTCCCGGTTAATATCGTTTGATACCGAAGATATTAGTCTAAGCATTGGCGGTTTGAAAACTCTGACCTAATCTAGGATTGGGTCTGGTTTCCCTTCTGGGTTGCGGATGTCAGATGACAGTCGCTCTGTGTAAAATTCACCTGTATTAGGTAGTCGACCCCATGATATACGGGATAAGGCTAGGGAGATGATGCATGAGGTCGTTAATGCCCTGCCAACTCTGAAAGGGATACAGGTATGTATGTAACAACCCAAGCAACCTCATCCAAGGCTCGATGCAAGGCAAGGTCACGACCAGTGGGGAAGACCTCTTCTCAGACATTTTTTCCCCCAATTCACGGATCTTCTCACTGGCTGGTATACCGGTATACCTCAAGGGTAGTGGTATGGTGGCATCATGGCGTCAAACCTACATCTAATCATATTAGCGTACCTGACAGACTTTGCCCTCTCTTTCCTCCCATCCTTCACTTCCCTCTTCTCTCTCTTCCTTCTCTCGTCTCTCCAATCCTTTCCTTCCCTTCCATCCCTCCCTACCTTAAGGGCTGAAAATCAGTGTCAACACTGCTGTCCGCGGCAGCATATTGACAAGAACTGAGTCCCTTGCCTTTTGCCATAATTTGTGTATTGTTTTTTCTTTCTTTTTAATATTCTATGTACTATATGTTATGGCAATAAACTAATTCTTACTCATTCCGACCCTCATTTCTCTCTCGTATCACTACATAGTATAAAACAAAGTCGCTTTCTCTGTCCCTATATCCCTATGTATGCTTAGATCTTCAAAACTACGCAACGGATTTTGATGCGGTTTCTTTTAATAGATAGAGTGATTCTAGAGGAAGGTTTATATTATAGTAGAAACAGTGATGATTTCCGTGCGAAGCCGGGGCGGGTCGCTAGTAATTATATAAAAGAAAGACACTCACAAGCAACCTCATCCAAGGCAGTCACGACCAGTGCGGAAGACCTCTTATCAGCCATCTTTTCCCTCAGTTCACGGATCTTCTCACTGGCTGGTCTGCCGGTGTACCTTAAGGGTAGTGGTATTATGCCGTTATGAGGTCTCGCTGGTGCCGGATCGTTCAGCTGAACTCGAACTTCATCTATCAAGTTCTTGGAGACCGCCGTCAGGTTAATACTGACTTTTTTCAGGGCGTTCTGTGAAAAATAGACAAATTTTAAACGGAAGTTATATTCAAGCAAAATTAAAGGCAAGGTCTTTCACAAACATACGAGTAAGTCATCAAAAACAAAACTTATCTTATTTAGCCGTTAGTGTCCCACTGCTGGGCAAAGGCCTCCCTTCGGCAAAAACAAATATCACATGAAAATAAACAAGCTAAAAGTTACACTTGAATGGGATTTGAACCCACAGTCTTCGGTGTACCGTGTAAAAGATTTACTCATCTCGGAAAAAAAATTGATATCCCTGAGACAGTAATTAATTAATTTTATATTTTTTATAATGGCATTCTTCTTTTTTTGCATTTCTTCCCTCTCTTGTTCTTGAACCCTGTGGGGTGTCGATATTTCTTTAGATTTAAAATGAATACCAAGATTTTTATCCTTCCTCTACATAAAAAAAAAACTTTTAAACAAGCTAGAAAACTGTCTGTTGATAAATCTGAGGCCAGCTCGAAATGTACGGCTTTTGTAGCAAAGCTGCCGAATATGTAAATATATCCTTTTATCGATACCGCACGTATAATCCTTGATTATTTTACTAACACGGGGCCCGCAAAATCAAAGCCGGAATTCGAATAAAAATGAAACAAACTACAAAAAGATATAGATGGCGCGGTTTTGCAACAAATACTTTTTGCCCTTATTTCTGCCTAAAAAATAGCGCGTAAAATATTTTATAAGATCGAGAAATTTTGTTTCTAATGATAAGATTAATTAAACTAATTTAAAGCGCGCATAGTACAGAAAGCCTTAATGCTTGTATGTCAGACTTTTCATTGTCTTCCAATGGGGTTAACATCCGTGCTACGACCTTTTTCGGCATTATCTCGTGCGTCATGCAGTACACTTCACAATGACAAATGGACAGACTCCATTATTTATAAAGTAATGTTCGTAGAAAAATAAAGTGAAGGGACAACAAAACTGTATGACGACACCACTGCTTGAGCCAGCTAAACTTTGGGGTCACCAATCATTAAGCTAGCTAAATCTTGAGGTCACCAATCCTTGAACTAGCTACAGTTTAAGTTCACCAATGCAAGAGCTAGTATAGCTTGAAGTCAGAAATCATGTAAGTTATGTGTAACTCTTAATTAAATTCCCAAAAAAATTGTCTAGTCGTTCGCTTGTGCTATTCGAGATTACCCCTGAACTACAGTAAGGTCCTTACCTCAATACGGCTCCACTCTTCCCTGGTCATGGTGTGAGGATCGACGCCTACTTCGGCGCCGGCGTTCAGATGTGTTGAAAGCCATTTCTCTATGGACGGGGTGTCGGGCAGTGCTGTAAGTACATAGAAATACATATATATTATATATATTATTCGAGAAAACCAAGCATATTGAATAAAGGTAAGGTTAAAACCAGCTGAGCTGTGCTTATGCCTATTTCATTTCCATAATTTATTGTGACTGAACATAACATATAATCACGCCTTTATCCCTAACAAGTTAGGCAGAGTGTAAACGACCTAAAGAAAGGTCGTTCCGCCACGTCTGACAAAGTTTTGACGGTTATTTAAGATGGATTTGTAGGTATACTGCTGTAGTAATAGGCTGTCAGCCTATCGCCTAAATTGCAATATACTGAAACCCTCGGATCCCTTAGCATGCCCGGGAGGAAATGCAGCTGGCACATTCTATGTTTTTCTCTCACTCCCAGTCCAGCATGGAAGTGATTGTGACTGTATGTAATGTATGTATGTTAATTGGTAATGAAAAATATGCTTTGTATTTGAATGTTCACGATCACACTCAATGCCCGCCCCACTAGAATTTCCTACTACGGGGTTCCTTGGAAGTAGACAGAAAGAAAACAAAGAAGTTTCAGGCAAATTCATAACACAAATATGTGCTCCACTGGGAATCCATGCTGGCCTGGAAACGAGAGAAAAACATAGAATGTGCCAGCTGCATTTCGTCCCAACATGCTGTAAAACCCAGCTAAAGGATCCGAGGGTTTCAGTATATTGTAATTTAGGCGATGGGCTGACAACCTGCCACTACAGCAATAGCTACAAATCTATCATAAAGAATCTCTGCGTAGCTGGCAGATACACTGTCCAATAGGTCATGTTGTCCTGCTTGGATCATACCAGGTGTAAGGGACAGCGTCCTGCAAACTGATAGTGGTTGCTCAGTCAACGACACTGAACAACTATCAGCGGGATTTTTGTTCCGGAAGTGAAATAAAAAAATGGCTTTTCCAAACAAAATGTTCACTTCGATCAGACAATTTCGCTGAATTCGATTAGAGTTCTGAAAGAAAATATGATTTCAGAGTTATTTTCTGCTGTTTTTACAAAATTATGTCCCAAACCCAAAATTCTACTTCGGGTTGATGTGCCAGCGAAGTAAAAGTTGAAGTAAAATAGCCAAAGTCGCAAACTAATTTAATAACTTACACTGTTTCATAAGGGTCCAGTATTTCGGGTCAGTCTCCTTCTCGAACTGGGTGTAGTAACGGCCATCGGTCCAAACCAGAGCAGCCTGGAACATTACAATGGAAATTACTATCACATTACTTTAGGTTAAGAGGCCTCTCTGTGAGTGGCGCCCTCACTCGTTAAAAATCATTACTCGCAGAATATAGACATTTTAAAAACTTTTCTCTGTCACTTCCTTAGATAGGGATTTTATAGAAGTAATAAATTGTATTTCGTTGTAGTTGCAGATAGAAAAATTGAGAAAAACGTCCACTTTTAGCACTCTTGCTATCTGTAACTGCAGTGGACACTAAATTATTAATTTACAATTCTTTAAGGGGCTCTCGTGATATTTCGGTCGCTTGCAAGGCCTATAAAGTATACTTTATCGTTACATAAAAAATATAAAATAATTATATGTTGTAGATTGGTCTCAGCTCTTCATTACACTCTTAAGATTATTTAAAAATATTGAGTAATTAATGAGAAATACGAATTCTTCTGGCCCTCTTTCCGTGTCTAAAACATTCACTAAACTTTTATTATTTACTTGCACTTAACGACTTGCATTTATGATAATTATTTTGAACGTTATAAATCATAAACACTAAAATGTGATCTGCTTGCTTTTTTATTTCGATTATTAGTTTTGGAGAAAAAAAATAAAATCTGATTTCTGGGAGGTTCGCAAAGGGCGGGTCCGTGCGCGGGCGACGGGCGGCAGACGGCCCACGGCCTTCGCGAGGGGAACCCGCGTCGCTCTTGTCACGCAAAAATAGTTTTCGTAAGTTCTGTTTGGACATTTTGTGTTTAAGACTTTTAATATTCATTGTTTAATATTAGTGCGAATTATTCTTTATCTACTGATTATTATTGATGAGTTTCTCTAAAATTCTTAGAAAATATAAAAAAACAGTAAGTATTTACTTCAACATAATATTATTTTGTTTTATTTTACTACTATTTTATTAGTCAGCTACTGTAGAATGTAGCAAATGGTTCAGCAATGTTTTTTTAGGAAATAACAAAAATATCTTGGTTCTCTAAAAATATTGATAGCTGTTTGATTGGAATGTTTTATCATAGTAGAAAGAAGGAAGTAGGTTATCTTCATACAAACGCACCGCGCGCGGCGAGTATGTGCGCGCCATAGTATCTATGCACCGCCGCACGCACACATACACAAAATCTCGCGGGGTTATCTAAGCGCCAGTCGGGGCTCACTCCGCACGAGGTTCACGCGCGCGTCACGGGTTTTCGACACCGCGATGACTGATAATCGCAAGAGAAACTATTGCTGTGCCTTTGGGTGTCTGAATAATACATCTATTCCAGGATTATCTCTGTTCAGGTTACCTATTGAACAGGAAAGGTCTTTCGAAAATCACTTCATTCTATCATAGCACTTACTTTTTTTGTTTTTTCTATCAGACAGCTAAGTAGGTACGTAGGTAGGTAGGCCTACTTTCCCACTAGAATGTATTAGGTAGGTACCTACCTAGGTACTTTTGATCTGTTAAATAATTTGCCGCTTTTGCTTTGTTTACGATTAGTTATGCCGATTTTTCCTTTGTTACCGCGGCCGCTTTCTTTGACTTGATGCGGCACGCGCCGAGGCGGCATTTACAAAGGCGACGGTATCTAAGCGAACGGACTTTACTTACTAGCAGTTATAAAATCGTAATTGACTATTACTAAGAAATTGAGTATGTACTAATTTGTGAATCAGATAAAAAGAGAAAAGTTCGAATCATAACAACAGAACAAAAATTTGATCATAGTCTAAGAGGCAGGTGTTAGTTTTTTTTTGTCGTTTTACGATGTTTATGATATTCTAGTCACACACACACACAAACCCAATACCCAGATAATACAAGTAAAAAACACAACTTCCCGACCCTTGCCAATTTATAGACATTGATTGAATTAAAATTTAGCTAAAAGTGACAACCCTGAGATAGTAGGCAATTATATCGCAGATTGAGCCGGAGTTAACCTACTTCCCCCCTCTTTCTACTATGGTTTTATTCTATCTGACAGCGTAAAGATTGCATATTGTCTACAAACCGATGCATAATTTCGCCACACAAAGTGTCAGCCACATTAGTGCGGTGGCAGTGCTAGAGGCTTTCAATCGCAGTAGTACGAGATCGATCCTTACCTATATTCGATTCTAATTAACTTTTTTTAATTTTTATTTAATTTGTATTATTTTTCTCATAAATTTTTAATTGTTTTTTTTTCCAGCAGCCATTAACAAAATGTTAAAAACGAAAATTCTGCACAAATATCTTGAATCACAAGAGTTCATAGCATTACGTCGTCGGACCAACAAAAGTAAGTGAAAATAAACTTACAGCTTTCATTTGGTTTATGTAAACTTTGTGATTATAACGGTATTCCACAACCTTGTTTCCCTTTTCGGAGTAAGTATATTATATTACTCCATGTCTCTACTGACTACAGTATGCCCGGGAAAAGAAGCAGCTGGAAGATTCTATGTTTTTCTATCGCCCCTAGTCTAGCAAAGAAGAATTAAGACATGTTAATTTAGAATTTACATTTACAGCACTTGTAAGTTTAATTATAGTCCAAGAGCTCAAACTATTTTAAGAACAGGAATAAACTACATATCCAAATAAAGGCGTTATCAAAATTATACATACATACGATCACGCCTTTATACCTGATGGGGTAGGCAGAGCGTAAACGACCTAAACAAAGGTCGTTCCGCCACGACTGACAAAGTTTCGAGGGTTATCTATACATATAATTAATCTCTAGAAGGATCGTGTCTATACATTGAATATATTTACAAAAAATAATTGCAGCAGGCGTTATTAACGATATAAAGATCAGAAAGTTTTTTTTTTTTCTGTCTGTCTGTCATTCTGTCTGTCTGTCTGTATGTTACCACATCACAACAAAACTACTGATCCGATTTCGATGGGACTTTTTTATTCATCTGTGTATTACCCGAGTTGCAACTTAGGATACCTAAAATCACGCTACTAGACTTAGGGGGTAGGCAGGAAATTGAAATTTGGCTTGTTCTTAACCGATTTAATGGAACTTTTTTAATTCGACTGAACAATATTTAAAATTAAAGTTACCTTTAATTAATTAGTTACCTTTAATTTTCTACCTAGCTCGTAAGTCGTGAGGCATGATTTGTTGTATCGTAACTTTAATTTTAAAGGTTGCTCAGTCGAATAAAAAAGTTCCATAAGAATCGGTTAAGAAACAGCCAAATTTAAATTTCCTGCCTACCCTCTAAGTCTATTAGCGTGATTTTAGATATCCTAAGTTTCCCTTCTGGGTTGCAGAGATGAGATGGCAGTCGCTCTGTGTAAAAACCAGTACCCTCGTTCGATCCCCTAGATTAGGTAGCCGACCCCGTGATATACGGGATAGGGCTAGGGAGATGATGATGTATGACGCTATTGTCACAGCTCATCGCCTAAATTATAATATACTGAAACCCGAGGATCCCTTAGCTGGTTTTTACAGCATGCCGGGGACGAAATGCAGCTAGCACATTCTATGTTTTTCTCTCGCTCCCAGGCCAGCATGGAAGATCAAAATTATCCATACGAAATAATCAGTAGATTATATATTTATTATGTTCTTTTTACCATCACTATAATATTTGTTTTCTGTTTCAGTTATCCATTAGTACAAAAGAAGAAAAACTACACAATGCGACACACATCAGTAGAAGAATCATAAATTTATCAAAACTTCATATTTAATTGATGACCTTTATTACTATTACTCGTATACCTTCTAAGCTATTATTTTTAGTAGATTTATTTATTTCTAGTCATATAGTTTAAGAATCATTTCTTCTATGCTGGCCGGGGAGCAAGAGAAAAACATAGGATGTGCCAGCTGAATTTCCTCCCGGGCTTGCTGTAAAAACCAGTGTTCGAGAGTTTCAGTATATTGTAATTTAGGCAATGGGCTGACGTATTGTCACTACAGAAATATACCTACAAATCTATCTTAAATAACCCTCAGAACTTAATCAGACGTGGCGGAACGATCTTTGTTTACGTCGTTTACGCTCTGCCTACCCCACTGTGGATAAAGGCGTGATTATATGTATGTATGATTTGAACTTCAAGAGATTATATTTCTGTACTTCATTATATCTTTCCAAATTTTAATCGCCTTTTAATACTACCTTTACAAAATGTCATTCCTTATAGCAGAAGACCAGAGTTAAGACACAAAAAACCTAATAATAATAATCTTTTACCTTCTGTTAGATTTTAAAATAAATTGACCTACATACTTAATTATTTAATGAATATATTTACATAAGATACATACTAATGACTGGCTATAGATTATAATCTAAAATAATACATAGCTAGGCTAGATTTTACAGCCATGTAATGCCTAATAATTAAAAATTGCATATTTTATACATAACGGGCGTAAGAGACAGCGGCCTGCAAATTCTTTCAGGAGATGAAAGTCTAGGTAGACCCATACAACATTAGAATTCACTTACCCAAGAGGTATGAAATGTTGTGGTTTCTCATGATTTTAAATACATAATTAAATTTTAAAAATATACAGATCTTGAGCCCTCTACAAGCCATCTAAAAATATTAATTTCATATAAAATCGAAAAAAAAGTCGTCGGTTTAATTTAGTTTTTTTTCTTTTGTTATTGTAATTTGGTGATTTTTTTGAGCCCGGGTATATTATAAGTGAAAAGTATTTATTATAGTAAGATTTTAGCAAATTGCTTCACATAGTCATTTTGCTCCGTAACAGCATCTCAAAATTATATTTGTTTTATCTCTTAAACAGGGTTAAACTTGCTGTAATTAATTTACGCGTAAATACAAGGTCTGTTACATCATATACAGCAATACAATTTTCAAATCTTACTTAATAGCAAACCAGATGTAACAATGACGGAAACGTAGGTATTTAAAAAAAAAACTGCTGGTAAAGGGGTAAAAGTAGTATGGGCGTTGACTGCGGAACCTCTATCAGTTTGCGGGACGCTGTCCCTTACACCCAGTACATTTACATACATATGGTTCATGGGGTCGATAGACTCGATACCCACTCGACAGAAGAAGAACATACATAAAAAACCGAGGTATATCATTTACCTAAGAAATTTTAAGGACTTGCTTAGACAATGAAACTGAACAATTTTCTCGATGGAATATAGGTCAAAATATGAAAAAAAAATCTATCGTGTCTAGTAAATTTTTTTCACCTTACGTTCCAAAAAAAAAAACAGTTTCATAATCTCACCAACAATAACAAGCCCTTAAAATTTCCTTAGTGAATAAAAATTCTTGCTGTATTTCAATAAAACATAATAATTTAATTCTTTAAAATGTTCGCAAGCTCTTGGACTATTTTATAGGATCATTTTGAATAAAGTGTAAATAATGATAACGGTGTGTTCTACTCATGAGACTGTACAACTTTTTCAAATAAAATATAAAATAATAATTTAATATTATTATAAATAATTATTTAATATTATATAAAATAATAATTTGGAAAATTGAATATGTACATAATAAATTAGAATCAGTAGTGTGATAGTATATATATATCGACACAATTTGTATTTTTTTTCATATTATTTCGACAGTTGTATGTTTTCTAGGAAAAGTTGTTTAGTTTAATGAGTAGAACACCAAGAGAACACCCGTAATATTTGCATTTTTAATTATAAAGTATTTTATGGATCACATGGTTCAAAAATATACCCGGTGGTAAAGAAGATGATCACAAACTAGAACCCATCGCGTGTTGTAGTAGTACAAGCTAAATCCGATAGATGGCCAAGTTTATTCTCCTTTACGTAACAAACATCAGGGGAAAGAACGGGTGGGTGGGGTGTCAGGTAAGCAAAACGCTCAAGGTCATTGAGACATGGGAGCGTCTTAAATAAACTTCAGTTCCTATACTTCAATCTGATCTACCGGATTTTCGATTAATTGCGTTTTCAGGGAGTAATGTTTTTTTTAACTGATGAGGGCGCTGGTGTGCGCCGGGGGATCCCCATTAACATGCGAACCACGACGTAATTCTGTCATAGCATTATCTTTGTACAATTTACTTCATATAGAAAAGTTGCAGGCATTCATGTTTCATTTTGAAGTATGTTAATAATGCGGCACGTAAAATAATGTTACGAAAACGTATTGTATTATATCAGGCATGTAGCCTGGCACATTAAAATGGAAATTAGGGTCACACAACTTTAGGCCACGCGCCACCACGGCATTATTCTGTCTTGGCTCATGTTAACCTAGCTACGAAAGGGTCACACTTCTGTAGGCTAATACAGGGTGTAAGGGACAGCGTCCCTTAAACTGATATAGGTTGCTCAATCGATAAAACTGAACAACTATCAGCAGGTTTTTTTTTCAGGAAGTGGAAATATAATTTTGCTTTTCCTTACAAATTGTTTGTTTGAGGTGGTCATTTTCTATGGGAAGGTCATTTTTGTTTTCGTCTCCTGAAAGAATTTCCTGGTGAACGTTGTTCAGTTTCGTTGACTGAGTAACCCATATCAGTTTGCGGGACGCTGTCCCTTACACCCGGTATAAGCACCACAGCATAAATTGCGTCTTGGCGCGCATGTTAACCTAGCTTGAAATTAGGATCACACTTTTAGGTTAACATGCGCGGTACAGCATATTTCTGTCTAGGCGCGCTTATTAGCCAAGGTGGTGGTTTTATAAGTATTATAACTTTAGGTAAGCGTTAAAAAAAAAACATTAATATTAATAAAATCAGCATGCCTATAAACAATTTAAAACAAAAATATTTGGCTTTATAACTCCAACTATGACTTAATTCTAAATGGATTAGATGACAAATAAGTATTTTCGCAATACACAACACAAAACACATCCATGACTCAGTGTTTTATAAGTTTCATACAGTTTATGATATTTTGTTAATTTTGGATTATAAATCTAAATGTTTCTTTATTAAGGGGATCCCTGGTGCACGCAAGCGCCCTCATCAGTAAAAAAATCATTACTCACCAAAAACACAATTAACCGAAAATCCGGTAGATCAGATTGAAGTATAGGTACTGAAGTTTATTTTAAGCATTATAGATAAATAATTCAGTGCTCACTGCAGTTACAGATAGCAAAAATGCAAAAAGTGGTTGTATTTCGAAAATTTTCTATCTGTAACTACAACGAACTATCAGTTGCAACTTTATGAGGTTCTAAATGACCTTTCATTGCTTAAACCTCAATCTGATCTCATCATCTCACTAGCCTTATCCCGTATCTCACGGGGTCGGCTTCCTAATCTAGGGGATTGAACGAGGGTACTGGTTTTTACACAGAGCGACTGCCATCTGACCTCCGCAAACCAGAAGGGAAACCAGACCCAATCCTAGATTATGTCAGAATTTTCAAGCCGCCAATGCTTAGCCTAGGGGAGCCCCTTAATAAAATCAATCATATTTTCTCCGTATAGTATTAGAAGGACATATTTCTTCCATGCTGGCCTGGGAGATAAAGAAAAACATAGAATGTGCCAGCTGCATATCATCCCGGGCATGCTGTAAAAACCAGCTAAGGGATCTGAGGGTTTCAGTATATTGTAATTTGGGCGATGGGCTGACAACCTGTCACTATAGCAATATACCTACAAATCTAACTTAAATAACCCTCAAAACTTTGTCAAACGTGGCGATGCGACCTTTGCTTAGGTTGCTTACGCTCTGCCTACCCCGCTAGGGATAAAGGCGTGATTATATGTATGTATGTATGAAGGACATATTAATTACATGCTATAAGTATAATAAACTTCGTGCCTCACTAAAACCATTGCTGTGCGTCTGAATTCCGATTTTGCTGAGATGTTGCTGCAATGTAAATCCGTTATTTTGTTACTAGAATGTTTCATAAAGGTGTATCCCAGCGGCAGATGAGCAGGTTGATTTCAAGATATGCAACCATCGCCAGTAATGCCTTAGAATATCGTTCAAATTAGCGCGCGCTACGGCGTGGCGGTTACGTCCGTGGCCGCGTCAAAAATGTGCGAAGAACGCACAAAAAAGCTAATTCCATAAAAAACTATGAGTAGGATTTAAAAAAGCTATGTTGCGATTTTAGGTAATCATAATACGAATTTTCCCAAAGGAACCGTGGAAGCGCTCCTAATAGTTTAGAAGGAATATCAAATTTACTGACAAAAACAGCTTTACTTCCAGTTTTTTTTACCATACTTATTTATGAACTAAAATATTTTCAAATGATGCGATTGCAGGCCATGAACTGTATTTCTTAGACGTATATTTCTTTAGAATTGCCAATGTTAAGCTCTTAAAAACAACAATTTGCCGTTAGGAATCACCTTAATAAGGGTGACGATTGTTTATTTTTATACCAGGTGTAAGGGACAGCGTCCCGCAAACTGATAGCGGTTACTCAGTCAACGGCACTGAACAACTACCAGCAGGTTTTTTTTCAGGATTGAAAAAAGAAATTGCTTCCATGCTGGACTGGGAGAGATAGAAAAACATAGAATGTTCCAGCTGCCCTTCCTCCCGGGCTTGCTGTAGAAGTCAGCAAAAGGGACTCGAGGGTTACAGTGTATTGTAATTTAGGCGATGGGCTGACAACCTGTCACTATGGCAATACACATTACAATCTAAAATTACCCTCAATTTTTGTCAGACGTGGCGAAAGCGCCTTTTACGAGGCGTTTAACGCTCTGCCTACCCCGTAAGGGATAAAGGCGTGATTTTATGTATGTATGTATGAAAAATAAATTGCTTATACATACAAATTTTCTGATAGAGGTGAACATTTTGTATGGAAACGTCACTTCCTTTTTCTCTTCCTGAAATAATTTCCTTGTTCAGTTCCATTGACTGAGCAACTCCTATCAGTTTGCGGGACGCTGTCCCTTACACCTGGTATTTGCAGTTTACCTGTGACGTCACCACCGCTGTTCCAGCTGACCCAGTGAAGCCAGATATCCATTCCCGACGAGCGTCCACGGGAGCGATGTACTCGGACTAGGAATAAAAGCATATCATGTAGATTTTTACTTCCATGCTGGACTGGAAGTGAGAGAAAAACAAAGAATGTGCCAGCTGCATTTCCTCCCGAGCATGCTGTAAAAACCAGCTATGGGATCTGAGGGTTTCAGTATATTGTAATTTAGGCGATGGGCTGACAACCTGTCACTACAGCATATACCTACAAGTATATCTTAAATGACCTTAGAAACTTTGTCAGACGTGGTGGAACGACCTTTGTTTGAGTCGTTGACGCTCTGCCTACCCCATTAGGGATAAAGGCGTGATTATATGTATGTATGTATGTTGATTTTTTTTAAAAACACTGTACTTCTGGAGAGATTTAGTTTGAAAGTTCGAGTGACGCCATTTTGTAGAAATAATGAAAATATTAGAAAATAACTTATCACAAACTCAACCGCTGACGGGATTTGAACCCGCGTCTTTGGAAAACCGGCCCAAAGCTGCCGGCGGCAGCTTGTTATTTTCTAACATTTTCAGTCTTCTTCTTCTTAGCGAGTGGATTCTCGAGTCGAACAACGACCCAAAGAACCCTGGTGTCAGAGTTTCCAAACCGCCTAGTACAACAACTATTGGGCCTCTGACATGGTTTGAGTAACGACCACTATCAATGACAGCGACCGGGACCAACGGCTTAACGTGCCCTCCGAAGCACGGAATCCGTTTACTTTTCGGACAATCAGGTGATTCAGCCTGCAATGTCCTAACCAAACTGGGGAAGATTCACAAAGTGATAAATTTACAAACATCAACTATGTTCCCCCCTTGGGAATCGAACCCAGGACCTCCGGATCGTAAGCCCATGGCTCTAGCCACTAGACCACGGAGGCAGTTAGAGACATTTTCAGTAATAAAATAGCACTGTGAGTGCCAATAAACTGTTAGATAATTATAAATAATGAAAATACTGAGAGGGGTGGCGTGAAGAGTTGGATGACTTCGAGGACATGAAAATGGCACAGGATCTAAATCCGTGGCAAAAAAGAGGGGGAAGAGGTCTAAGCCTTGCTGTGGGACAAATCATGTTAAATATGTATATGTATATATTTTTTTCAACAAGGTACAATAACAGATAACAGAGAATAAACATACTTAAAAAACATAAACAACATAGCACTATTAACCATGATAAGAGGCCTATTAGCTTTGCTATTAGGCGGTTTAAAAACTCTGACACTAGGGTTTATCGGGTCAATAGACTCGTTACCCACACGACAGAAGAAGAAGAAGACTAAAAATCTGAGATCCTTTTAAAATAATTCGTTATTGGCGCCATCTTGTTGCCTTATAGTAGACTTATAACTGCCTCCGTGGTCTAGTGGCTAGTGCCATGGACTCCCGATCCCGGTCCTGGGTTCGATTCCCAGGGGGGAAACATAAAGTTGATATTTGAGAATTTATCGCTTTGTGAATTTTTCCCCTGTTTGGTTAGGACATTGCAGGCTGAATCACCTGATTGTCCGAAAAGAAAATGATAACGTGCTTCGGAGGGCACGTTAAGCCGTCGGTCCCGGTCGCTGTCTTTGATAGTGGTCGTTACTCAACCATGTCAGAGGCCTGATAGTTGTGCTACTAGGCGGTTTAAAAACTCTGACACCAGGGTTCATCGAGTCGATAGACTCGATACGCACTCGACAGAAGAATAAGAAGTAGACTCACGTTATGCGCATCTGCGGTAGGTATTACATAGGCAGCTAGAGCGGTCGGCTGACTCGCCATGACCGCCCTTAGCGCTGCTAGCCGCGCCGGAGACGCCATCTTGTCTGAAAGAAAAAAAAACTAAAGTTCTTACAGGACAGGACAAACACACACACACATAATCCCTCATGGGGTAGGCTTAGCGTAAACGACCTAAACGAAGGTCGTTCCGCCACGGCTGACAAAGTTTCGAGGGTTATTTAAGATAGATTTGTAGGTATACACCACAGGAAAGGACAAACGCTGCAGCCAAATTCATTCACTACCGGGTGTAAGGGACAGCGTCCCGCAAACTGATAGGGGTTGCTCAGTCAACGAAACTGAACAACTTTCACCGGGAAATTATTTCCAGACATGCAAAATATTTTATCCTTCCCATATCAAAATGAACAACTAGATCAGACAATTTGAATGGAAAACCATTTTATTTTTCACTTCCTGAATAAAATCCTGCTGATAGTTATTCAGTTCCGTTGACAAAGCAATCCCTATCAGTTTGCGGGACGCTGTCCTTTACAGTCCGTATAAAAATGTTGTACGTTAAAAATTATTACACTTACTTCTCTCAGCTGTAGTGTAATTTAACAAAGGAGCATCAGGCTCGCCAGGATAGAAGGCGTCCAGTGATATACTGTAACCAAAAATATGGTAATTTTATTAAAATAATAAGTAAGTACATACGATCCTTCATGTGATGTCGGTACAGAACAGTACAAAATAGACATAACGTAAGGGGGGGTTTACATAACGGGCGGTTTACATTAGGACAGTGGTAAGTACAGTTGGTAAGTTGGCTTTCAAGTTGGTAAGTTGGTACATTTACCTTGAAAGACAACTTGAAAGCCTATTGGCAAAACCGTTTACACGTTTCAACTTACCAACTTTACTTACAGCTTGAATCGTTCTCTTCTTCTGTCGAGTGGGTATCGGGTCTATGGACCCGATTAACCCTGGTGTCAGTTTTTAAACCGCCTAATAGCACAACTATCAGGCCTCTGACATGGTTTGAGTAACGACCACTATTAAAGACAGCGGCCGGGACCGACAGCTTAACGTGCCCTCCGAAGCAAGAAATCTTTTTTTATTTTCGGACAATCAGGTGATTCATCCTGCAATGTCCGAACCAAACTGGGTAAAAATTCACAAAGTGATAAATTCTTAAATATCAACTGTGTGTTTCCCCCCATGGAATCGAACCCACTAGACCACGGAGGCAGTATATCTTGAATCGTTTTAACCGCCCTTTAGGACAGTTGTAAGTACAGTGCACAAGTTGGTAAGTTGGCATTCAAGTTGACGTTTACACGGTTCCAGAACCTAGCTCTATTTTGATTTAAGTTGAAAGGCAACTTGAACTTCAACTTGAAAGCCCACTCGCAAAACCGTTTACACGTTTTAACTTACCAACTGTACTTCCCAACTATACTTAGAGGTTCAACTATTTAAATCGGATTTAAAATAAAAATCAAAAAATGATACCTTCTTGATGCGATGATAGCCACACTAAAATAACATTCTCAGCTTTCTATATGTTTATTGAATGCTTATCTTGTCATATCTTTTATCGGAACTACCTCTGCCATCTAACTGCCTCCATGGTCTGGTGGTCAGAGCTTACGATCCGGAGGTCCTGGGTTCGATTCCCAGGGGGGAACACAAAGTTGATATTTGTCAATTTATGACTTTGTGAGGTTTTCCCCAGTTTGGTTAGTACATTGCAGGCTAAATCACCTGATTGTCCGAAAAGTAAAAGGATTCCGTGATTCGGAGGGCACATTAAGTCATCGGTCCTGGTCGTTGTCTTCGATAGTGATCGTTACTCAAACCATGTCAGAGGCCTACTAAGCGGTTTGAAAACTCTGACACCAGGGTTCTTCGGGTCGCTGTTCGACTCGAGATTCCCCTCGCTAAGAAGAAGAAGATACCTTTTATCGAAGATGTTTTCCACTGCAGTGGAAGTTTGTTTATATTCAGTTATCAATAATCTCAAAAAGATTAGAAGCAGAGATTATATTATGTTGCTGTGCAAGTATAAAAATCACGTGGATCATACTTCATATGTTATACATACATACATATAATCACGCCTTTATCACTAATGGGATAGGCAGAGCGTAAACGACCTAAACAAAGGTCGTTCCGCCACGTCCGACAAAGTTTAAAGATAGATTTGTGTGTATATAACTGTAGTGACAGGTTGTCCGTCGCTTAAATTACAATATACTGAAACCCTCTGATCCGGATAGTTGATTAGATAGTTGTTTTTTACAGCATGCCCGTGAGGAAATGCAGCTAGCACATGCGATGTTTCTCTCTCGCTCCCGGGCCAGCATCGAAGAATAAGCCAGATAAGATAAGATAATCATAAAATATACTTCCATGCTGGTCTGGGAGCGATAGAAAAACATAGAATGTGCCAGCTGCATTTCCTCCCGGGCATGCTGCAAAATCTAGCTAAGGGATCCGAGGGTTTCAGTATATTGTAATTGGCAATGGGCTGACAACCTGTCACTACAGCAATATACCTAGAATTCTATCTTAAATCACCCTCAAAACTTTGTCAGACGTGGCGGGACGACCGTTGTTTGGGTCGTTTGCGCTATGCCTACCCCATTAGGGATAAAGGCGTGATTATATGTATGTATGTAATCATAAAACACTAAATTATGGCATAGAAATACTTACTCAAGGTTAAATCGTACAGAGAAAGACTGGCCACCATTAACGTTTTGTTCTGATTTTATAAAACTCTCCTTTCTTCTGCCCCAAGATGTAGTCCTAGTTGATAAAATAGGTCTTAATTTAATTATACTTGGATGACCTAATCTGGCCTTTAAACAGACCTGCATTCTGCCCGCTTTGGGATCTCGATCCGGAGGTCCTGGGTTCGAATCCCGGCGGGGGACATTGTCTTTGTGTTGTGTTTTTTGGTGAAGACATTGCAGGCTGATCACCTGATTGTCAGAGGCCTAATACTAGGCGGTTCGAAAACTCTGACACAAGGGTTCATCGGGTCGTTCGACTCGAGAATCCACTCGCTAAGAAGAAGATACCTGATTGTCTGAAGAGTAAGATCTATGCTGTCGGATGGGCATGTAAATAGTCGGTCCTGCGCCTAATTTCTCTCTGGGCGTGTCAGTCAATCTGTCCCATCAGAATAAGAGATTGAAGGGTAAAAATCTTGAAAATACGCCGCCTTGATTGATAGGGGGTTTTTGGGTATGGGGGAGGGAGGGAAAGGAAACTTATATCCTTACACCAACTCGCATATATTATCAGCTTCTGTTTCAAATAGATTGATTATTTTACACTGAACTGTACAAACGAATATTATTATAAGCTTAATAAATCTAAGCATTTATTTCTTACGATAAAAGAGGAATTTATAAAATGTTTGTAAGGTTTTTAATGTTGTGACAATGTCATATAGATAGTTAAGAAATTTTGTATTTAGAAACGACAAAATATCAAAATATAGTCAAGACACGCATATTAAAAACTCTTTGTATAAGACCAGACAAATGGATAAATCCCATGGACTTATGATAAATCTAAATTATGGCTAACGAAAAAAATATAATTTCTTAAACACTCCACATGCAAGACCATAAGGACTAGATTCCAGAGCCGTAAAATTCGAAAGAAAAAAAGAGTCGGATAATCTTTTTCTTTACTATTTCTAATCGCGGAGAGTAACAGTACTTTATTAGTTTCCCGCGCGTTAAATGAATTTTCCCGTGGGAACGAAATCTTTTCCCGCAGTAAAAAGTAGCCTATGTCCGATTCCAAGTTACCATCTACCACTATGCCAAATTTCATCTAAATCTGTTCAGCCGTTCAGGCGTGAAAGAGCAACAAACAAACAGACAGACAGACAGAGTTACTTTCGCATTCATAATTTTAGTATGGATAAAAATGTATTTAAATACCTTTTTTAATACTTACATTAAAGACATAGCCGTAACAGCACATATCGCACTTTTAAAACACAACATTACAAAGACAACTCTGCACAACTTGCCTCATAAAAACTTACACATGAAGACTGAAATCAACTTTTGAACGTTTTATCTAATAGGAGAATCTTTTGAAGGTTTTATTCTTCCATACTGGACTGGGAGAGATAGAAAAACATAGAATGTTCCAGTTGCCCTTCCTCCCGGGCATGCTGTAGAAGTCAGCAAAAGGGAGTCGAGGGTTACAGTGTATTGTAATTTAGGCGATGGGCTGACAACCTGTCACTATAGCAATACAAAATACAATCTAAAATTGCCCTCAATTTTTGTCAGACGTGGCGGAAGCGCCTTTTACGAGGCGTTTCACGCTCTGCCTACCCCGTAAGGGATGAAGGCGTGACTATATGTATGTATGTATGTATCTAATAGGAAGTTACCCATAAAGCCGTGACTCCTACATATATACATACATATAATCACGCCTATATCCCTAATGGGGTAGGCAGAGCGTAAACGACCTAAACAAAGCCCGTTCCGCCGCGTCTGACAAAGTCTTGAGAGCCATTCAAGAAAGATTTGTAGGTATATTGCTGTAGTGACAGGTTGTCAGCCCATCGCCTAAATTACAATATACAGAAACCCTCAGATCCCTTAGCTGGTTTTTACAGCATGCCCGGGAGGAAATGCAGCTGGCACATTTTATGTTTTTCTCTCACTCCCAGTCCAGCATGGAAGATACGCCGTGACTCCTGCTCTCAAAAATTACCCGAAAACACGACACATACCCTCGCGGGGTAGAGACGGGAAGAGAAATGTTTGTAAACCCTTCCTCTCTGCCCCGCGGGGGTATGCTTCATGTTATCTTTGAGGGCTGGAGTCACTTAAGATCACCTGTTACATGAAACTTCCATGCTGGCCTGGGAGCGAGAGAAAAACATAGAATGTGCCAGCTGCATTTCCTCCCGGGTATGCTGTAAAAACCAGCTAAGGGATCCGAGGGATTCAGTATATTGCAATTTAGGCGATGGGCTGACAACCTGCCACTACAGCAATATACCTACAAATATATGTTAAATAACCCTCAAAACTTTGTCAGACGTGGCGGAACGACCTTTGTTTTGGTCGTTTACGCTCTGCCTACCCCATTAGGGATAAAGGCGTGATTATATGTATGTATTTTACATGAAACTTATAACCAGTAATAGGTATCTACTTGAAAAAATCACAGATGTTGTTTTATAATATCAAGTAGTAAACAACATACCGGTGTAAGGGACACAGCGTCCCGCAAATTGATAGGGGTTGCTCAGTCAACGACACTGAACAACTATCAGCAGGAAATTCTTTCAAGATATGAAAAAAAATCACTTCCTATACAAAATGATTAACTCAATCAGACAATTTGTACGGAAATATATACTTTTTTCGCTTATTGAATAAGAATCTTACTAAACTTGTCAGACGTGGCGGAACGACCTTTGTTTAGGTCGCTTACGCTCTGCCTACCCCATTAGGGATAAATGCGTGAATATATGTATGTATGTATGTATGTATCTTACTAAAATTTGTTCAGTTTCGTTGACTGAGCAACCCCTACCAGTTTGCGGGACGCTGTCCTTTACACCCCAAAAGTTTAAATAAAAAGAATACTCTAATGTGAAAAAAAACCTTAGAATAGACACTTGAAGTTGTTAAAAGAACAAAAGACCGAATTTCTAGAATTTGGCGCTACAATTCACATTATTTATTCGTCCCACGGAAAGATTAACCTACATATGGTCTACAGGTCAGATCTACTTCGCAAACCAACTAATACTGAGACCAAGGCATATTAACCAAGGGGCTCGATTCTAGATACCACCGGCTAAAAATAAAATTAAAATATATCTGTTACTTTCAAAATAATGAAGTTGAAAAAGGACGGGCGATTTATAATATGATTTGTAATACTATCCTGAATGCGTTGCTAATAAAACCTAAAAGCCCACTCATGTGGGCCCTCATACAAAGAAGTAAATCTGTTTTAGTTACTAACATAGTTTTAAGGTTTACTAATATATTGGACCTTTGTTGTCTTTGTAACAAAATAAAATAAATAAATACTCTATGGATTTACACTTTGTCCGCTAGATTTTGACGCGCATTTGCACGTTTCCCCAGTATTTCTGTCAATTTCATCCGCCATATCATATGACGGCGGATAAAAATGACAGGTAACGCATAAAACCACCGACTATAAATCAAAAACCGGAGAGAATAGATCTCCTGTTCTATTCCAATGTTTTTAATCTGAGACTTAATTTTCCTTCCATGCTGGCCTGGGAGCGAGACAAAAACATAGAATGTGCCAGCTGCATTTCCTCCCGAGCATGCTGTAAAAACCAGCTAAGGGATCCGAGGGTTTCAGTATATTATAATTTAGGCGATGGGCTGACAACCTGTCACTACAGCAATATACCTGCAAATCGGTTTTAAATAACCCTCAGAACTTTGTCAGACGTGGTGGATCGACCTCTGTTTAGGTCGTTGACGCTCTGCCTACCCCATTAGGGATAAAGGCGTGATTATGTGTATGTATGTCAAAAACATACAAAAATGAATAGGTATTAATACTGCTTGGCCCAAATGTGCCCATGATGCTGGCAGCATTGCCGCGTTGAATGGCCAGTAGATTTTACATACATACATACATATAAACACGCCTTTATCCCTAATGGGGTAGGCAGAGCGTAAACGACCTAAACAAAGGCCGTTCCGCCACGTCTGACAAAGTTTTGAGGGTTATTTAAGATAACTTGTAGGTACATTGCTGTAGAGACAGGTTGGCAGTCCATCGCCTAAATTACAATATACTGAAACCCTCCGATCTCTTAGCTGGTTTTTACAGCATGCCCGAGCGGAAAAGCAGCTGGCAAATTCTATGTTTTTCTCTCGCTCCCAGGCCAGCATGGAAGTAGATTTTAATTTTAGTTTTAGCCGGCAAATCTAGAATCGAGCCCAACATGTCGACTCTATTGTTACCTAATAAAGCAACAAACTGCTTTGACCAGTTTCAATTAATGTAACAAGTTAGGATTTGGTTAAGTGGTTACATCCGAATCCGGCTAGTTATTAATGCGAATTGTGAAAGTAATTGCACTAGCATGGGAGCGAGAGAAAAACAAAGAATGTGCCAGCTGCATTTCCTCCCGGGCATGCTGTAAAAACCAGCTAAGGGATCTGAGGGTTTCTGTATATTGCAATTTAGGCGATGGGCTGACAACCTGTCACTACAGCAATATACCTACAAATCGATCTTAAATAACCCTCAAAACTTTGTCAGACGTGGCGGAACGACCTTTTACGCTCTGCATACCCCATTAGGGATAAATGCGTGATTATATGTATGTATTTGTATTTTTCCAGAAACTCTACACTAGTGTAAAAGGTGGTTTATTCAAAACAATAAAACGTACCGACATACACCAAAAATCATGGATGTGTTAATCTTGCTTCCATGCTGAACTGGGAGCGAGAGAAAAACATAGAATGTGCCAGCTGCATTTCCTCACGGGCATGCTGTTAAAACCAGCTAAGGGATCCGAGGGTTTAGTATATTGTAATTTGGGCGATGGGCTGACAACCTGTCACTACAGCAATATATTTACAAATCTATCTTAAATAACCCTCAAAATTTTGTCAGACGTGGCGGAACGACCTTTGTTCGGGTCGTTTGCGCTCTGCCTACCCCTTTAGGGATAAAGGCGTGATTATATGTATGTATGTATGTGTTAATCTAAACATCTTACTAATAAAATAAGCTATTAAGTAATAGCCTTATCAAAAAAGTTAATTTCGTGGTTTTATATTACACTAATCAAAAGTTAATTTAAGTACCGTGTGTATTATTTGACATACTTACATACATACATATAATTACGCCTTTATCACTAATGGGGTAGGCAGAGTGTAAACGACCTAAACAAAGGTCGTTCTGCCACGTCTGACAAAGTTTTGAGGGTTATATAAGATAGATTTGTAAGTATACTGCTGTAGTGATAGGTTGTCAGCCCATTGCCTAAGTTGCAATATACTAAAACCCTCGGATCCCTTAGCTGGTTTTTACGTCATGCCCGGGAGGAAATGCATCTGGCACATTTTATGTTTTTGTTTCGCTCCAATTCCAGCATGGAAGAATACAAATCTTTCCTTTATAATATTAATATAGATAAAGCCCGATGGTGTAGTGGATAGGGCCGCTGCCTCCTGAGCGGGGAGGTCGTGGTTCGAATCCCACCACGTACCAATGTGTTTATCGGTTTTAAAATTTCATATATTATGTACGTTTATTTGGCGCTTTTTACGTGCTTCGGAAGGCACGTTAAGCCGTGTTGGTCCCGGTTAATATCGTTTAATACCGTAGATATTAGTCGTTAAGCCATGTCAGAGGCCAGTGCTAAGCAGTGGCGGCTTGAAAACTCTGACCTAATCTAGGATTCAGTCTGGTTTCCCTTCTGGTTTGCGGACGTCAGATGGCAGTCGCTCTGTGTAAAAACCCTCGTTTAATCCCCTATATTAGGTAGCCGCCCTGTGAGATACGGGATAAGGCTGATGATGAGTATAGATATACCGGGTGTATACAAAATGACTACCTCGATCAGATAATTTGTATGAAATCCTGCTGATAGTTGTTCAGTTTCGTTGGCTGTTGGTCAGTATCAGTTTGCGGGATCCCTTTCTCCCCGTAGATATAGATATTCTAGGGCAAATAAATTTACGCTATTTTCTACACGTTATAAAAATAAACTAATTTCATATTCTTTCTACCTATCTCTATTCTATGCTGGACTAATCAATAAAGTTCTATTAATACCCGTATAGCTAGCTATATACCAAGATGTCCGATGATAGTGCCTGTTATAGGAAAGGTCTGAATCGGTCAACTAAATCTAATAGGGGTCAGGGTGAACGCGGTGTTCAAAACCTTGGGCCTTTTACTCGTGTTTTAGATTTGATAGAGATTGAGTAGGCAGCTTTTTTGCTGGCCTGGAAGTGATACATTTTTATTTTGATTCTCTTCTAGGGTTTACTGTAAAAGGAAGCAAAGGTTTCACTATACCGGGAGAAAAAAATACATACATATAGTCACGCCTTTATCCCTAATGGGGTAGGCAGAGCGTAAACGACCTAAACTAAGGTCGTCCCGCCACGTCTGACAAAGTTTTGAGGGTTGTTTAAGATAGATTTGTAGGTATATTGCTGCAGCAAAATGTAGGTACTACATATGTTATTATCCTTTTTTTTGTTCATACCTGTTGTTTGTTTTTCTTATTTTGTTACGTGTGTGTTGTTTTTATGCAATAAACGTTTATCTATCTATCTATCTATCTAGTATACAGCTAAGGGATCCGAGGGTTTCAGTTTATTGAAATTTAAGCGATGGGCTGACTACCCATTACAACAGCAATATACATACAAATCTATCTTAAATAACCCTCAAAAGTTTGTCAGGCGTGTTTACGCTCTGCCTACCCTACAATATACATACAATATTGCTGTAGGGATGTGTAGTCAACCCATTGCCTAAATTGCAATATACTAAAACCCTCGGATCCCTTAGCTGGCTTTTACAGCATGCCTGGGAGGAAATGCAACTGGCACATTCTATGTTTTTCTCTCGCTCCCTGGCCAGCATGGAAGTAAGTAGATCTGCAGTAATTTTACTTTATAAAAATAAATTCTGCTGTAAAAAAAAATATGGAAAAGTAATCCATACTTTTTATGTCTTTAATCTTTAACTGCCTCTGTGGTCTAGTGGCTAGTGCCATGGACTCCTTATCCGGAGGTTCTGGGTTCGATTCCCAGGAGGGAAACACAAAGTTGACATTTGAAAATTTATCACTTTGTGATTTTTTCCCCAGTTTGGTTAGGATATTGCAGGCTGAATCATCTGATTGTCCGAAAAAGAAAAAGATTTCGTGCTTCGGAGGGCACGTTAAGCCGTCGGTCCCGGTCGCTGTCTTTGATAGTGGTCGTTACTCAAACCAGTTACTCAAACCATGTCAGAGGCCTGATAGTTATGCTACTAGGCGGTTTAAAAACTCTGACACCCGGGTTCATTGTTTCCATAGACTCGATACCCACTCGACAGAAGAAGACTAAAACTTACTACTATTTTAAGTTTCATCTCCAAAGTAATGTTTGTCTGTTAGAAACGAGAGGCAGATTAATAATTTATAACACTTTGTTATTTATGCTGACTGTGCCTAGCGCAGGTACGTGGCTAATTTTCCGACTCCACCGTTCCCTTTGAATATTTAAACAGTTTTGCTAATGTTTACAAATTAGCGAGAGAGAAGCTCAGAAGTTGGTGTTATTCTATTTACGTCTTTGTTATTTAACCATTCGTTGTACTCAGTAAATAACGTTAACAGAAAAACGTTAGGTTAGCAGATTCTTCTTCTTCTTCTTCTTCTGTCGAGTGGGTATCGAGTCTATGGAAACAATGAACCCTGGTGTCAGAGTTTTTAAACCGCCTAGTAGCACAACTATCAGGCCTCTGACATGGTTTGAGTAACGACCACTATCAAAGACAGCGACCGGGACCGACGGCTTAACGTGCCCTCCGAAGCACGAAATCTTTTTCTTTTTAGGACAATCAGGTGATTCAGCCTGCAATGTCCTAACCAACATACATACATACATACATATAATCACGCCTCTATCCCTAATGGGGTAGGCAGAGCGTAAACAACCTAAACAAAGGTCGTACCGCCACGTCTGACAATGTTTTGAGGAAGATAGATTTGTATGTATATTGCTG
This sequence comes from Scrobipalpa costella, assembly GCA_949820665.1. NCBI lineage: Eukaryota > Metazoa > Arthropoda > Insecta > Lepidoptera > Gelechiidae > Scrobipalpa > Scrobipalpa costella. The sequence continues at coordinate 2,314,522 of OX463322.1, read as the reverse complement.
TAGTGACAGGTTGTCAGCCTATCGCCTAAATTGCAATATACTAAAACCCTCGGATCCCTTAGCTGGTTTTTACAGCATGCCCGGGAGGAAATGCAGCTGGCACATTCTATGTTTTTCATTCGCTCCTAGTCCAGTATGAATGTCCTAACCAAACTGGGGAAAAATTCACAAATTGATAAATTCTCAAATATCAACTTTTTGTTTCCCCCCTGGGAATCGAACCCAGGACCACCGGATCAGGAGTCCGTGGTACTAGCCACTAGACCACGGAGGTAGTAAGTTTTAGTAGAAAGATGAATTAAGATATAGTAGCTAAGAATACGGGGTGTAAGGGACAGCGACCGGCAAACTGATATGGGTTGCTCAGTCAACGAAACTGAACAACTATTACCAGGAAATTCTTTCAGGAAATTACAAAAAAGCGCCTTTTACGAGGCGTTAAACGCTCTGCCTACCCCGTAAGGGATAAAGGCGTGATTTTATGTATGTATGTAATTACAAAAAAAATGCTTTTCCATACAAACTGGCCAGGTGGCTATTTTATATGGGAAACTCTGTTTATTTATTATATGGGAAAATTTGTTTTTCGTCTCCTGAAAGAATTTCCTGGTGAATGTTGTTCAGTATCGTTGACTGAGCAACCCGTAGCCGTTTGCGGGACGCTGTCCCTTACACCCGGTATTACTATACCTAATGGTAATAGTATGTATGGCAATTCTCTATTTAGTAATATTATATATTAATGTAACCTCCAGTGGACGGGCCCACGTTGGGGCATACCTATCAAATTTCACCCTCAAAACAATAGAGTTAAATTGGAACTTGATCTACCAAAAAGAGTTTTCCTAGTGTTCTATGTTACAAAAATTGGAACTTACATACATAAATACATATAATCACGCCTTTATCTTTTATAGAATAGGCAGAGCGTAAACGATCTAAACAAAGGTCGTTCCGCCACGTCTGACAAAGTATTGGACGGGGCCCACTTTGGAACTTAATCTACCAAAAAGTACCATTGGAGTTTTCCTAGTGTTCTATGTTACAAAAATTTTAACTTACATACATAAATACATATAATCACGCCTTTATCTTTTATAGGATAGGCAGAGCGTAAACGATCTAAACAAAGGTCGTTCCGCCACGTCTGACAAAGTATTGGACGGGCCCACTTTGGAACTTAATCTACCAAAAAGTACCATTGGAGTTTTCCTAGTGTTCTATGTTACAAAAATTTGAACTTACATACATAAATACATATGATCACGCCTTTATCTTTTATAGGATAGGCAGAGCGTAAACGATCTAAACAAAGGTCGTTCCGCCACGTCTGACAAAGTATTGGACGGGCCCACTTTGGAACTTAATCTACCAAAAAGTACCATTGGAGTTTTCCTAGTGTTCTATGTTACAAAAATTTTAACTTACATACATAAATACATATGATCACGCCTTTATCCCTTATGGGATAGGCAGAGCGTAAACGACCTAAACAAAGGTCGTTCCGCCACGTCTGACAAAGTATTGAGGGTTATTTAAGATAGATTTGTAGGTATATTTCTGTAGTGACAGTTTCTCAGCCAATCGCCTAAATTACAAATATACTGAAACCCTCGGATTCCTTAGCTGGTTTTTACAGCATGCCCGGGAGGAAATGCAGCTGGCACATTCCATGTTTTTCTCTCGCTCCCAGTCCAGCATGGAAGAACTAAATATTACTTACATGAAATGAGCAACTTTGTTGTTTGGTTGTTCTTTGTTTAGGTCGTTTACGCTCTGCCTACCCCGTTAGGGATAAACGCGTGATTATATGTATGTATGTATGTATTTATGAAAGGAGCAAGTTAGCTGCCGGCGCTATCAAAACAACTAAGGAAACTTCAGTGGGCGAACACACCCACCACATTTCACCTTCAAAACATAGTATACCGGGTGTAAGGGACAGCGTCCCGCAAACTGATAGGGGTTGCTCAGTCAACGAAACTGAACAACTTCCACCAAGAAATTCTTTCAGGACGTGAAAATAAAAATTGGCTTTTCCATACAAAATATCCACCTAATAATAATAATAATAAATCGTTTATTCACATAAGACAGCATGATTATATTTGTACAACAAATTCCGCCAAACTGTACAACAGTTTGTTGGCAGAAATAGACTCCCCTGTATTAAACATTTACATTACTGCTTTATGTTATCTAAGTTAATATTGTAAGTATAGCAAGAAAAGTTTAAATGAGTTACAGTTTTGCAAATATTATAAAAACAAATGATTGTTATTATTTATCAGTTCGAGTTCAGTATTACTTTAAGATTTTTTAGTATGTATTTTTTTAGACTAGCTTTAAATACATACATACATACATAAAATCACGCCTTTATCCCTTACGGGGTAGGCAGAGCGATAAACGCCTCGTAAAAGACGCTTTCGCCACGTCTGACAAAAATTGAGGGCAATTTTAGATTGAAAAGTGTATTGCTATAGTGACAGGTTGTCAGCCCATCGCCTAAATTACAATACACTGTAACCCTCGAGTCCCTTTTGCTGACTTCTACAGCATGCCCGGGAGGAAGGGCAGCTGGAACATGCTATGTTTTTCTATCTCTCCCAGTCCAGCATGGAAGGAACTAGCTTTAAAAACATTTTTAGTTGTGCTCTTTCTTATAGTTAACAGTATATCATTATATATTTTACCTCGATCAGGCAATTGGTCGCTGTCTTTGATAGTGGTCGTTACTCAAACCACGTCAGAGGCCTAATAGCTGTGCTACTAGGCGGTTTGATAATTCTGACACCAGGGTTCATCGGGATGATCGACTCGAGAATCCACTCGCTAAGAAGTCAATTTGTATGGAATAGCCATTATCTTTTTTTCACTTCCTGAAAGAATTTCCTGGAAGTGGTCAGTGGAAGTTACGTGGAAGTTGGTCAGTGTCGTTGACTGAGCAACCCCTATCAGTTTGCGGGACGCTGTCCCTTACACCCGCTATAAGTAGATACTAAGTAGAATGTATAAGCCGATGCGTGTACAAAAAGCTACGATTAAGCAGATAACCATCGGAATTTTATAAGTAATACATCATATCCCTAGCCTTATCCCGTATCTCACGGAGTCGGCTTCCTAATCTAGGGGATTGAACGAGGGTACTGGTTTTTACACAGAGCGACTGCCATCTGACCTCCGCAACCCAGAAGAGAAACCAGACCCAATCCTAGATTAGGTCAGAGTTTTCAAGCCGCCAATGCTTAGCACTGGCCTCTGATATGGCTTAACGACTAATATCTACGGTATTAAACGATAATAACCGGGACCAACGGCTTAACGTGCCTTCCGAAGCACGGAAAAAGCAGCGAAGTAACGTACATATGAAAATCGAAAACCGAAAAACACATTGGTACGTGGTGGGATTCGAACCACGATAGCTCAGGAGGCAGCGGCCCTATCCACTACACCATCGGACTCTCTAAGTAATACATCAACTAAAATTGTAATAGTTAAGTTACGCCTGTATAAAGGGGTAGACAACCACGAACTTAAGAGCATTTTGGATATGTCGAACAAGTTTTGAGAGTCATTTCGGAGAGAACGAAACTTGTACTCTGTTTTTCTCTCAATCCAGCATGAAAGAAAAAAGTTAATTGGATGCCGCAGTTGGCCGATTAACATGAATACATGCATAAAATTACGCCTTTATCCCTAATGGTCTTCTAATGGTGTAAAAATAGATATTAATCCTTACTATTCTTACTAATATCATGAATGCGAAAGTAACTCTGTCTGTCTGTCTGTCACTCTTTCACGCCTAAACGGCAGAACGGATTTTGATGAAATTTATCAGAGATATAGTGGGATCTTGGGAACGGACAAAGCGCCACTATTTACTGCGGGAAACTATCTTATTCCCGCGAGAAAACTTATTTAACGAGGGAGTAAGTACCTGCGAAAGGCAAGCTGCTTTCATAGTTTGAAGAGGTTGTTTTTTTTTTAACATACATACATACATAAAATCACGCCTTTATCCCTTACGGGGTAGGCAGAGCGTAAAACGCCTCCTAAAAGGCGCTTTCGCCACGTCTGACATAAATTGGGGGCAATTTTAGATTGTAATGTGTATTGCTGTAGTGACAGGTTGTCAGCCCATCGCCTAAATTACAATACACTGTAACCCTCGAATCCCTTTTGCTGACTTATACAGCATGCCCGGGAGGAAGGGCAACTGGAACATTCTATGTTTTTCTTTCTCTCCCAGTCCAGTATGGAAGTTTTTTTTTAACAGCATGCTGATAAAAAAAATGATAATCTAATAAAAAACTAAAATTAAATAGAGAATTTAATAAAAAGATAACATTGCTCAATGAATTTCATGTAGAAGTGAGCCCCTAATTTTGATTTTAATACCCCTATACTACTTAACTTAGGTTCAGTTCGTAATATTTGAAGCTGGTTAAATATTTTTGGTACTAGATATGTTGACACCCTTTCTCCATAGTTTCCTGATTTTGGTATTACTAATTTACGTTCTCTTACACTTCGAGTATTATATTTATTTTCCCTTCTTTTTTTTAAACATATCGTTATAATAATGTTCAATACCAATTAAATATTTATCTTTATAATCTACCGGAAGTATTTTGCAAATAACAAACAGTTGGTCATAGTCTCCATTACCCATTAATTTACATACATACATACATACATAAAATCACGCCTTTATCCCTTACGGGGTAGGCAGAGCGTAAAACGCCTCCTGAAAGGCGCTTTCGCCACGTCTGACATAAATTGACGGCAGTTTTAGATTGTAATGTGTATTGCTGTAGTGACAGGTTGTCAGCCCATCGCCTAAATTACAATACACTGTAACCCTCGAATCCCTTTTGCTGACTTTAACAGCATGCCCGGGAGGCAGGGCAACTGGAACATTCTATGTTTTTCTTTCTCTCCCAGTCCAGCATGGAAGAATCTTATTCTTTTAGTATCTTTATTTACCAAAAACTTAATTATTCTAACCTGTATTTTTATAATTTCACTAAGGTATGTATCAAAAGTACGGCCATACACACTGAGCCCATAACTGAGAAGTGAGTCAGCTAAAGCAAAGTATACAATAAACAATGTTTGATGCTTCAACTTGCGTGGTCTACGCCAATACAGGTCTGCGCTCAAAGCCCTCTGTGTATCCCTATCAAATGTCACATTAGCCGAACCCACAGGAATAAACCTACTGACTTCTCATTCCCTTCATAAATTAAACGAAAGTCAAAAGGTCACACAAGGTCTTTAAGTACATACATTAGGTTCAGTTCAAACCGAGAAGCGATGCGACGCGAAGCTGCTTCTTCTTCTGTCGTGTGGGTATCGAGTCAATCGACACGATGAACCCTGGTGTCAGTTTTTAAACCGCCTAATAGCACAGACCTCTGACATGGTTTGTGTAACGACCACTATCAAAGACAGCGACCAGCTTAACGTTCCCTTCTTCTTGTCGAGTGGGTATCGAGTCTATTGACCCGATGAACCCTGGTGTCAGAGTTTTTAAACCGCCTAGTAGTACAACTATCAGGCCTCTGACATGGTTTGAGTAACGACCACTATCAACGACAGCGACCGGGACCGACGGCTTAACGTGCCCTCCGAAGCACGAAATCTTTTTCTTTTTCGGACAATCAGGTGATTCAGCCTGCAATGTCCTAACCAAACTGGGAAAAAATTCACAAAGTGATAAATTCTCAAATATCAACTTTGTGTTTCCCCCCTGGGAATCGAACCCAGGACCTCCGGATCAGGAGTCCATGGCACTAGCTACTAGACCACGGAGGCAGTTAACGTTCCCTCCGAAGCACGGAATCTTTTATCTACCAGACAATCAGGTAATTCAGGTGGTTTATTCCTCTGTTTCCTACTGCCTGGTTGCCTGGATGATATTGCTACATTAGCAATAAGGCCGCCAATTGTACTACTTCTCTGATAATGTAATTGTAATTTCTGTCTTTGTGCAATAAAGTATATTGTATTGTGAAAACCTCACTAAGTAATAAATTGACAAATATCAACTTTGTGTGCCCAGGGAATCGAACCCTGGACCTCTGGGTCGTAAGCCCATGGCTCTAGCCACTAGACCACTGAGGCAGTTCCTAATCCTAATTTTGTATTATCTTGTGGCGAGGATAGGTCCATTTTTTTATAAGACAACAAAGAAATAAAAAAAACTAATGTTATTTAATGTAATTTTACCTATCACTACATAGTATAAAACAAAGTCGCTTTTTCTGTCCCTACATCCCTATGTATGCATAAATCTTCTAAACTACGCAACGGATTTTGATGCGGTTTCAATAGATAGAGTGATTCAATAGGAAGGTTTATATATATAATACATGCATAATATAGTAGAGAAACACTGATAATTTCCGTGCGAAGCCGGGGCGGGTCGCAAGTATTATAAAATTGATACAATACTCTCACTACCGTAGGTCAGCTGGAAGAGATCTTTTTAGAGATAAACTGTACCTGCTGTGCTATTGTTTTTTTTATGTTTATGTCCTCTGTATGATCATGTGTGCAATAAACTGTTAAATAAATAAAGACACAAATATTAAGTTAAAAGTTATTTATTTATACACAATTTTAAATTACACTTCCTATTAGCAAAACTGTTTGATCACAAGAAATAGGTACATTTTAAATTTACACATTGCAAGTTTTTAACAGTTTTGAGTCAAAATAGATGCAAAATGTCGCAATGTGTTAACGTTACAAAGGAGTCAGCATATTGGTAGTTAGCGTCTTTGAAATACTGCGACTTTTAACAACATCTTTGAAAGACAACAGCGTCTTTGAACACGTCAGCGTCTTTGAAAGACGTCAACATCTTTGAAGACGTCAGCGTCTTTGAAACACATCAACATCTTTGAGGACGTCAGCTTCTTTGAAAGGCATCAACATCTTTGAGGACGTCAGCGTCTTTGAAAGACATCAACATCTTTGAGGACGTCAGCTTCTTTGAAAGGCATCAACATCTTTGAGGACGTCAGCGTCTTTGAAAGACATCAACATCTTTGAGGACGTCAGCGTCTTTAAAAGGAGTGAGCGTTTTTGAAAACATCAGCGTTTTTAAAAGAGATCAGGGTCTTTGAAATATGTTAGCGTCATTGAAAGACATCTGCGTCTTTGAAAGACATCAGTATCTTTGAAAAACATCAGCGTCTCTGAATGAAAGATATCTGTGTCTTTGAAAGACATCAGTATCTTTGAAAAACATCAGCGTCTCTGAATGAAAGATATCTGCGTCTTTGAAAGACATCAGTCTTTCCGAATTTAGTCAAAGATAGTTTTTATATTATTTGCGCATGCGCAGACTAAAGTTTGCTTTCTACGGTGATTAGTTTATATTATATTTCCTCTACATATTTTTCTGTTTAAAAGTACATGTCCAGATTAAATGACGACAGTCAACATTATCTTGTAATATTCAATACAAAAGAGCAAATCACATTAAAGAATATCATTTATTATTCCATGCTGGACTGGGAGCGAGATAAAACCATAGAATGTGCCAGTTGCATTTCCTCCCGGGCATGCTGTAAAAACCAGCTAAGGGAGCCGAGGGTTTCAGTATATTGCAATTTAGGCGATGGGCTGACAAACCGTCACTTCAGTAATATACGTACAAATCTATGTTAAATAACCCTTAAAACTTCGTCAAACGTGGCGAAACGACCTTTGTTTAGGTCGTTTAAGCTCTGCCTACCCCATAAGGGATAAAGGAGTGATTATATGTATGTACATATCATTTATACATCATTACAGAGTGCAAGGGACAGTATTACTGATAGAGGTTGTTCAAATGTTCAGTCAACGAAACTGAGCAACTTTTACCAGAAAATTCTTTCAGGAAAACATTTTTGGCTTTCCCATATAAATTGTCTGAAATGGTAATTTTTTTATGTGAAAATTGTTCCGTTTCATAGACTGAGCAACCCATAAAAGTTTGCATTAAGCTGTCTGTCCTTCAAACCTGGTACAATGTATGGGTCATTGACCCCTGCCAATGCATAATAGATTTTTTTTATTTTATGTTACTCTTAATGTAATTTGCTTCTATAACAAAATACATACGTAGATAGAAAGTGTAGAAAGGTTTAAATAGTAAAAAAATATAATTAACATCCCTTCAACTGCATTGAATATTACAAAATAAGTGAATTAACAATTTAACTGTATTTATTATTTTATTACATAATCATGAATTTACCACATTTCTTCCGGGTAAAGGAATATTTATTTTTCAAGAACATAAGTAAGGATTATTTAGATAGGCATTATTTATATAAATAAACACACATTGACAAATTATATTTTTTATATTCTTTGTGAAAATTACTTTTTTTACTAAATCTTTACCCAGAAGAAAGAAATCATCAAATTACCTAATTCTATGAAATTTTGAACCAACAGCTAAAACGCTAATTAATTTTCTACAACTAATGTGAAACCGCTATCAAAAGATACATTTAAATTAAACTAAAACAGTGCCAGCTATTTTAAATTTTGAACAAAATTTTGGCTTTATTTGTACAAAACTCTTCACACAATCCATAATAACTTGTCATGTTAGGTCTCATCACATTACAATTATAGTGAGATCCTCAAGTACTTTACACACTAGTTATTATTATTATTATCGTTCGGCCATTTTAATAAGTTACAATTTCAAATTAGTAGTTAAAATATACATGGTGTAAAAAAACAAGCAACAATTTTGAGGATTTTTAGCACTTACAATGCAATTTTTATTTCATATAAAATAATACAAAGATAATAATAAATTTGATTCTGGTAGGACTCAAACCTGAGTCTCTGCAATGCCGGTACATCACTCTACCAACTGACATCACCCTACTGTTTCTGTAGCTCAGTTGGTAGAGTGATGGAATTCCAGAGACGAAAGTTTGTGTCCTGCCAGAAAAAAATGTATTATTTTCTTTCATATTATATGAAACAATCAACTATTTCGCAGCATAAAAAAAGGTCTAAAAATTCTATTGCTTTTTCTGTAATTATATAGGATTATTTAACTAAATTAGAACAATAATTATGCCAAATTGAGGAACAAACAATAAATACTAGTGTGCGAAGACTCACCCCTACAAAACGTTAGAAAATTATAATGCAAAACCCATTGCAAGTCAGTCCATATTTCTGAACAAAAAGAATAAATTTCATCAGGTCAGAGAGATCTCTTAATTTCCGTTCACTTTTTTCAAAATGAGATGCTGTTGTTAAGTTTTTTTTATCTGGGTTACCCAATGAGATGTTTGCATTATATTTCTAAAACCTAGTATGTAGTCTTAAACTTGAGAGATTACAAACATGTCAGACCTAAATTCAATATTTTACAAAACTTTTCCTAAATGTTACTTCGCTCTTCAAAGTTTCTTAGTCAGTACTGCACCTTCAAGAACTCGTAAATAATCTGAAATAAAGAAATAATCAGTAAGAGTTTCTGATCTTCTGAAATCTTTTGATAATATTTTTCTATTGAACAGTTAACTTGCACAATTTTGCAAATTTTTTGAAACTGCATCAAATTAACCTTCAAAACTTTGTCAGACGTGGCAAAACGACCTTTGTTTTGGTCATTTACACTCTGCCTACCCCATTAGGGATAAATGCGTGATTATATGATGATGATGGATGATGATGCATCAAATTGCTATTATGCAATTATTGGATTTCGATTTTTCTATATTTATATTATATAGAAGAAAGATTTGTAATTTAGTATTTGTGTCTCTACAGCAATATACCTACAAATCTATCTTAAATAACCCTCAAAACTTTGTGAAACAAAACAGACGTGGTGGAACGACCTTTGTTTAGGTTGTTTATGCTCTGCCTACCCCATTAGGGATAAAGGCGTGATTGTATGTATGTGTGTGTTTATTTGTAACAAATAAACTCAAAAACAACTGGACCAACATCCAAAATTCTTTTCCCATTAGAAAGCTACATGCACCCTAAGTGACATAGGCTACTTTTTACTGTGGGAAAATACATTATCTAATCCCACCGGAAAAAATATTTAGCAGCGGGTGACACTGCTGACAGAAAGCTAGTCAAAGTAGTTTTCCCATGCGAATGAAGTATAATCCACAGGTAAATAAACCGTTTAATAATTTCTATAACCAAAGGTTGCCTGGTAGAAATTGCTGACCTAGCAATAAGGCTGCCTATATTGTACTGTCATGTCTGTTCCTTTTTATTTCTATTGTATGTGTTTCTTTGTGCAATAAAGAATTTTGTATTGTATTGTAAATAATAACCTTTTCAGTACCTAAGCGATATGCCTGACAAGTTTCAACCTGTTTTTTCCAGTGATTGTAGTGTGATTGAGTAAAAAACATACACACTTCCAAATTTAAAATATAAGTAGGTTCTTACCTCAGCATTCCATCGCCGCAACCGAGTTTGAATTGTCTCCATATCCACTTAAGCTCCCCTGGAACTCCATCCCGCTTATTTGGCTGTCAGCATTGAAAGACGCTCCGTAAGAATCCATGCTTGGAGCGTGGGAAGTCTCTAAGTTACCGTCTCCAGAGTCTGTGGCCACTGCTGCGTCAGGTTCAGCCCAGTTTATCTTAAATCTGGTCACTCTTGGCTCTGATGCGAGGATATTTCTCACTACTTTGTCAAACTGTGGTTTTGCCGGCGGGTTCTCGCGTAATTCGGGTTCCGATTCAGTGTATTCGTTGTTTATGAAGTAACCGACTCTGACGAACTCCTGGCCGCGGTAGGAACATGTTAGTAGCACGACAGTGACACCTAGAGCGTCGTTTTCAGGTATACGCGTCACATCAGGCGGTGGTGCTTGGAATACGAACATGTGTCGGCCTTCTGGTATGGGTCCGACGTAGATTGTGTCTAAAACCTGATCGTGTTCTTCTGTTTCCGCTGATCCGACGTATATCATCTTCCATTCTAAGTCTTCCTTCAATTCTTCTATGCATTCGAATGTAAGCTCGAATTGGAATGGGTTCAAGAACGGGCTAGGATTGTCTAGAACGACTACGTTGGTTATGTGCACTTTAGCCATTATTGATCGCTTTTCAAGCGATTTTCTAGTTTATATTACTTTATATCACAGAAACGGCAACAAATATTGCTTTTTCTTTAGGAACTAACGCGAAATAAACGATAAACACGGAAATTCACAACGGAAAATTGTCGAGATCGGCGAAAAGTGACAGCTGTTTTGGCGGTTCATGAGGTCACGTGACCAAAATAATCGACGATAGTAGCACTAACTAGTGATAAAAAGAAGAACTAAGTTTAAAAAGTAAAAATATGACAGATGACAAGTTGACTAAAACAGCTGACTAATCACGATACAGTTTCCAGACAAATAACAAGGTTATGATTTGATTTTCTTGATTGAGATGAAAAAGATATGTACGGAAATTTTAATAAAAACAGTTTTACTCACGGTTTCTGCAGTTTTTCAAAAGTTTTTGTAAGGGCGGCGGCGCTGACAAGAAACTTTAATTTCAACCATAGACTAAAGAAGATAATGATAAAAACATTGCCATTTTACAAAACAAAAATAAGTTAAAAGAAAGTTATCTATTCATAAAGTGACTCTCACACTAATACAGAAAAAGTACCGTGCTTGTCATTTCAATGCGTATTTTCTCAGAATAAAAACTTCTTGCACAAAGTACAAACTGCAAGATTTCCAAGAAGATTTATTGAAGCGCGGGAAACGTCGTCGGTGGCGGTCAAGTGATTTTGGATTTTTCGTTTAAAATATTATTTCTTTATTTATTTCTCATTACAATAGGATCAGTTAATTCATAAAACTTGTAATATAGTAGTGTAGTATTGTTTTCTTAGCTTTTATGTTGTATATATTCTCTTTTAAGTGTAAATATTTTTCACCTCTGATTGGTAAGTTTTTGTATTTTATCTATTAAAATGCCGCCCCCGGATGATCCCGGAGGCACCGTTGATCCTGGAGGGACAAATGAAATGGAGGTTGCGTATAATGTAAGCATTTCTAATGAACAAAATAATGATGCTAGTAGTATGGACACCGACAGCTCGGTCAAGGACTCGAAACAAAACTTGCGCAAACGAATCTCTTCCCGTCGCGTTTGTAGACAATGCAACAAAAAGCGCAGTAAAGCCCGTAGTGGTAAGGATTTAACAGCCAATGACTGCAATTGCTTAGAAGATTTATTTAAATCTTCGCAGAATGATTTGCAAACTCAACAGCAATCGCTTTGTACACAACATGCTAGACCAAACTCGGATAATATTAATGATACTCAGAATAAGACAGATAACACCTCGGGAAATGACACAACAAAGTCTCAAGAAAATTCTAACCCTGCTCGAATAAGGTATAAATCATCTGATGCTGCTCCCTTTGTCGTCCATGTTCAGCGAAAAGTAATGTCCCCGAACGATAATGTGACACTGCATCCGATAACATTTGGAAGATTTTTAAAAACAAATGCTTTTAGGAACGTTATTGACGGTAGCTTAAAGCGAATTGGTAGGAACAGAGTGTCCATGTCCTTCTCAAACTATGAGAATGCAAATTCATTTGTTGATAGTCCATTGCTTGAGACGAACAATTATAAAGCTTTTATCCCTTCATTTAACTTAACTAGGATGGGAATTGTTCGTCGAATTCCCGTGGATTGGTCAGAGGACGAAATTAAAGAAAATGTTAGTGTCCCTGTTAGGTGCGGGGAAATTCTAAAAGTGAGACGTATAAAAAGGAAAGTTACGATTAATGAAAGCTCAGAATTAAAACCAACCGAGACTGTTGTTTTCACTTTCGACGGACAAACTTTACCCAAGAGAATCTTTCTCTGTTATACTGCTTTGCCAGTTGATTTATATATATTTCCAACAATCCAATGCTTCAGGTGCTGCCGTTATGGCCATGTCAGAATTAATTGTAGAGCAAAGAACCCAAGGTGCTTCAAATGCGGACAGGAAACTCATGAGGGTAACAAATGCCATATATAAGACGATAACATCAACTGCTGTTTATGCAATGGATCCCATACTGCCACGGATAAGAAATGTCTGGAATTCTCTAGACAAAAAATGATTAAAGAGACAATGGCTAAAAGCTGCTTATCGTACGCAGAGGCTGCTAAATTGCACCCAGAAATTTCCAAGAAATCTTACGCTGATGCACTATTATCTGCGCCAAGTATTCCATCTACAATATCTATTCCCAATTATAATGATCTTTCTACTAAACAGAGTACTAATACTTCGTACAATAAAACTGTATTTTCCAAGCCACGTGTCCCTGCTTCTCCATCCTCTAAAGGATATGATGTCGCTGCTCACAATGCCCTTATTAAAGATATAAATTTCCCACCTTCGCCTAACGGCTGTGCCTTGGTATCAAAGAACAACGATCCCAATTCATCAGTTGATTCTACAATACAACAAATTATGCTTCTTCTTAAATCATTACTTCATTCAAATCAGTCACCGTCCCACGCCGCCCCATCAGTTGATGTTATCATTTCTAAACCTTCCAACAATGGATTCCCAATCCAAAATTCTTCAGTGGAACTGCAAAAGCGCAGTTCATAAAAAACATGAAATAATCTATTTAATTAACTCTTATAGGCCATTTCTCTTGGCATTACAAGAGACTTGGTTAAAACCGGTATCCTTATTTAGGATACCAGGTTATGCTTGCGTTAGGGAAGATCGCCAGGATGGATATGCTGGTGTTGCCCTATTAATTAAACACTCTGTCTCATTCACTCATTTTCCTATTCCTGCTCATAATAATAATTATTCTGTTATTGCTGTTATCATCAAAAATATATGCTTTGTGTCATTATATATACCTCACCCCACTGTTGCTATTTTCTATGAAATAGACCAGATACTTTCTTCTCTTCCTAGACCTTACATTATCCTTGGAGATTTTAATGCCCAACACGAGTCATGGGGAAGCTCTAATCCAAATCATTATGGTCCAGTAGTTCTTGATTTAGTGGACACCCACAACATTTGTATACTAAACACTGGTTCAATAACTCGCCGAACTAGTCCTGATGAAGGTTCCAGTGCTCCTGATCTTTCTTTGTGCACTCCTAATTTAGCGTCCTCTTTAACTTGGCAGACATTACCATCCACTCATGGTAGTGATCACTTCCCAATTTTAATAAACTTTCCACTTATAGTAAGGCCTGTGCAGAAACGTCAACCACGATTAAAATATAAATTAGATAATGCTGATTGGGACAAATTTTCACAAAAAATTGAGCTTAGAATTTCATCTCTTCCAAGTGTTAATCAGGGATCAGAACCTTTATGTGCAGCTGACTTGGCTAAAGTCGTTATTGAAACAGCCGATGAAGTATTCCCAGTTAAACGCTGGGGTAGAGATTACATTCCGTCCCCGCCATGGTGGGATAACGAGTGTTCTGAGGCAGTTAAAAATAGGAAAGAAATGGAGCGCAATTACAATGAGTGTGGCTCAGATGCTAATTTTGAATTTATTAACTAACATACTTACTAACAATAATAAATTGTTTAAAAAGAAAAAGTTTGACAGTTGGAAGTCTTTTTGTTTATCTTTATCCCCGGATGTTCCTTCATCAGAGGTGTGGCAGAATATTAGAAAGTTTCGATCCGCTTTTAAGGAGTCCTCATCCCGTTCTTTTCCTGCGCACTTAGCTAATGCTTTCATGAATAAATTGGCTCCACCCACAGTTTCTGAGAATAAAATTTGGCTTCCTCCTTTATCTTCTATTACTTGTAACTCTGAGGGACTCAATGGACCGTTTTCTCTAGTCGAAATACAGGGAGTCTTATCCAAAGTCAAAGATTCAGCCCCTGGCTTAGACGGGATTCCCTACTCTTTTTTATCGGTACTAATTCACTCTCTTATTTTCTAAATATTATCAATTCCATTTTAATGACAGGTAATATTCCACCCGATTGGAAATCTCAAGAAGTAATTCCAATTTTAAAACCTAACAAAAACTCATCAGATCCTTCATCATACAGACCAATAGCTCTTTCATCAGTTTTAATGAAAATTACAGAACATTTAATAAAGAATCGGCTAGAATGGTTTATTGAGTCCAAGGAGCTATTAAGTAAAAATCAGTTTGGTTTTAGGCGTGGTAAAAGTACAATAGATAGTATTGGTATTTTTATAACTGACATTAGACTTGCTTTTTCTTGTAATGAATCTGTGGTTGCAGCTTTTCTTGACATTAATGCAGCTTACGATAATGTTATTCTAAGTATACTATTACAGAAATTAAAATTTTTGAACGTCCCAATTCGTCTATGTAATTTTATCATGAATATATTGACAGAGAGGAGTATTCATGTTTTTCTCGATGATGGTAACAAGGAGTCTAGAATAGTATGTAGAGGTCTTCCTCAAGGCTCTGTGTTGAGTCCTATACTTTATAATATTTACACATATGACTTAGATTCTTCACTTAATAATGATGTCAGTGTACTCCAATATGCAGATGATTTGTTATTATATTGCACAAATAAAAAAATTGAAAAGGCAAGTTCCTCACTAACTAATTCTTTGAAACTTCTAAAAAGATGGATGGACCGAAACGGACTTGATTTATCTCCCTCCAAAAGTTCAATAGTTTTATTCTCGAGGAAACGACTTCCTCCTCCCGTCTCAGTCCGTTATAACGATTCTGAAATCCCTGTTAAAGGTCACACAAAATTTTTAGGTGTAGTATTAGATTCCAAACTTACCGGTACTCCTCATTGTGAGTATATTCATGCTAAATGCGAACGTCTATTGAATATGTTAAGATGTCTGTCTGGGGTTTGGTGGGGTGCTCACCCTTTTTGTATGAAATTAATATATAATGCTGTAATTCGCAGCGTTTTAGATTATGGTACTTTTTTGCTCGAGCCGGGTAGTGTAGTTGCCTTTAAAACACTTAACAACATTCAATCGAAAGCATTAAGATTGATTACGGGAGCTATGAAGTCAAGCCCAATTAATGCCCTGCAGATTGAGTGCTGTGAACCACCCTTACATTTACGTCGCCAGTATCTTTCAGATAAATTTGTTTTCCGTTCTCTTCAATTTTCTCACCATCCCCTCCATTTTAAACTCAGAAGACTCTCAGAGTTAATTAATGAATCTGATTATTGGACTCATAAATCGATACCATGCCTAGTACAAAGTTATCAAAAATTTAATTCTCTGCAGGCTCCTACTCATTTTTCTCCCTGTTACCCATTATTTTGCAGCTCTTTCAAGGCTTTAGTTTGTGTTCCTAATGTTGTTCTAAACTTAGGTTTAATAAAAAATGATATGAATAATAACATTAATTTTAACTCATCATATTTTCTTCTCCTGTCCAAATAACAATAGATCGTATTTTATAAATAATTTACTTAATTATAATGTACCTTTTCCCACTTCGATTAATGTCCTTCTTGTATCTAACGATTATTTTATATATAAATTTTTATCATCTTTCATCTCTTTGAATAATATTCGTATTTAATATTTATATCATTTCCTAACTAACTGATCCTAGATTTTTCCAAATTCCGTATCATTTCATTTCGTATCCGTTTCCCGTGTTTGTAAATGGCAATGCGCAAACCGCGTCACGCCAATAAAAAAAAAAAAAAAAAAAAAAGAAGATTTACGAACTATTGTGTACTAATAATTAATTTTGTACTAACTATATTGTACTAATAATGAATAGGCCACTTGTTCTCAAAAATATGACATAAAGCTAATAGATTACGAAGAAAATTCACAGACAAGAGCCCTGCTCTTAAAAAAGAAGAAAAAGAAGTCAACAAAGATATTTTTTATTTATTCTATGGCGTTCACAACAGTTTTTTCAGTGATTTCAGACAGTTTGTTTAATGTAGGTAAATATGCAGTTATTTTATTGTAGAAATACAAACAAAGAAATTTGTTAATTTGATGATGATTGATGAGATGAAGAGTCTCTTGAAGTCGTGAAAAAGTGAAGGAAGAAGAAAAGAAGTGCTCCACTTCTATAATTTGAATCGTATTATTCTGATTAGAACTTTATTTGTAATGGCAACAAACACAACTAAACGTCAAAATTTAAATATGGCGTTGATGCTTTGTGTGCATTCGCATGTTTGAAGGCAAATATTTATGCATATATTAAACAAACAGTGCAATTTATTTCGTAATATCTTAGCGCATACAAAGAACATCACGGCGTACTTATAACATGAAGGTCAAACGTTGATTACGATGTGTTTCTGCATATGAGAGAGGCTAAATCAATTCAATAGATAAAAAGGTAATTAATTTCACTTTACGTACACGTTTTTGTTATAATGCCCTCCCATCACGTACATACACTTAATACCGAGCTTCTAGTAAGGAATCTCTGCAGTTGAGACGTAAATATCGCACGAAATATGGCAGGCACCAAACTTCCATGTATACCATATATAGAGAAGTTTTGATCTCATATCCTGTATATATGGTCGAAATAGAATGCCTACATATTGAGTCACCAAGTTGTCCGTATATGCTTTAATTAATTCTTATGCGTCGTCACTCGTTAAACTGTTCATTCAGGAGTTTAAGTTTGTATTTATATAGTTGTTTGAGGTAGTTTGGATTTCTTGGAAAGTACATTATATTTATGTACATTCAGGTACTAAAACATGTTATTTTTAAAGTATGATGAATAATACGATTACCTACCAATAAAAGCAGTGAGTTTTATAATAGAATTTTTTAAACATGGGTTTTGAAAATTTTATTTAATAAGTAGTTCTGATATACATACTTTTAAATTAATTACTATACTAAAAATGTTATTGCATCTTTCCAGACCCGAATGGCCAGATAAAAGATGTCTTCTGGCAGAGATGAGGGTCCGGTCTACTACAGGGAGATTCAGAAGAATGCATATCTCAAACGTATCCCCAATGAAAACATTAGCAAACTATTGCCGTTGGGACACAAGGTACTACACCATATTATAGTCAAAAAGATGCCATTCTGGCTACAAAAGTTGTTTTTCTAGTATATTTAAAGGATTAAAATTGGATGCTGGACTTCCATACTGGACTGGGAGAGATAGAAAAACATAGAATGTACCAGCTGCTTTTCCTCCCAGGCATGCTGTAGACGTCAGCAAAATGAATTCAACGGTAACAGTGTATTGTTATTTAGGCGATGGGCTGACAACATGTCACTACAGCAATACACAATACAAACTAAAATTGCCCTCACTTTTTGTCAGACGTGGCAAAACTACCTTTTAGAAGGCGTTTTACACTCTGCCTACC
The DNA here is from genome assembly GCA_949820665.1 of Scrobipalpa costella. Taxonomy (NCBI): domain Eukaryota; kingdom Metazoa; phylum Arthropoda; class Insecta; order Lepidoptera; family Gelechiidae; genus Scrobipalpa; species Scrobipalpa costella. Next base: position 2,296,186 of record OX463322.1, on the reverse strand, counting down.
CCGTAAGAGATAAAATTGGATAGGACCTGAAACATTACCCTTAGCCCAGTAGCAGTGTGAAAAATTAGACTTAGGGAAAAAAGATAGCAGACAGAATGTAGGTACTTACCTATTATTATTATTAACAGCCTGAGGTGTCCCACTGCAGGGCAAAAGCCTCCCTCCCTCCCCTTCTTCCATTTCTCCCTGCCTTGAGCCTCTTCTAACCTACTTAAGGTACTTATCTACTTAAAAAAAAAATAACCAGACATTTTGTTAGGTGTAGATAAATATGTGATAATTTAGCAAAGATTTAGATCAATGATTCATTATTTATCACAAATTGCTATCAGGTAAGGTGCACTGTTTTAAAACAAATACTTACAGACAAACTTGCTCTCTCATTGAAACTAATCACTCTTCTAATAAACAATGTCACACAATGCATCAAGATCAGAATAATTAAGGAGCATCAGAAACAATGTGTAATAAAACATATATTATTTATTAGTCTGTTGTTTGCTAAAGGTACTAAACTATAAACTTTAATTGTTATTTTATTACTGCTGCTCTAACAACAGTATTTTATTTTATTACATACAAACATATTATCACGTTTTTATCTCTAATGGGGTAGGCAGAGCGTAAACGACCAATACAAAGGTTGTTTCGCCACATCTGATTAAACTTTAAGAGTTATTTAACATATATTTGTAGGTATATTGCAGTAATGACAGGTTATCAGCCTATCGCCTAAATTGCAATATACTGGATTCCTTAGCTGGTTTTCCCTTAGCATGCACGGGAAAAAATTAAGAATTTTATTACCTACTGACATAACAGCACTATTAATTAGGTGCAGTCAGAAAGAAAATGTTTTGAAACCGTTTTGTTGCAACTTGAAAGAAAAAGCAGGGCGACGCCGTTTTTTTTTTTTTTTTTTTTTATTTTAACTGTCCAACATACGATCGGTCATCAGACCATAAACAGTTATTTTGAGGGTTCTGATGGCGTTTTAGGCGCGCCCTTCCACTGTCGGGCTGACTTTATGTGTAGTTAAATGTAAATATTTATTTATGTGTATGTTTCAGACGTCTTGTTTGCAATGGCTCGCTTAGATGTTAAGCAAGTCTGTTTTGGCGCCGAATTATTAAATATATTTAATTTTAAAAGAAAAACAACTTTTCAGTTTTGATGATTATGTTGTAGAGACCGTGTCAAACTTAATTTTTTATACATACATAAAATCACGCCTTTATCCCTTACGGGGTAGGCAGAGCGTTAAACGCCTCGTAAAAGGCGCTTTCGCCGCGTCTGACAAAAATTGAGGGCAATTTTAGATTGTAATATGTATTGCTAATGTGTAGTGATAGGTTGTCAGCCCATCGCCTAAATTACAATACACTGTAACCCTCGAGTCCCTTTTGCTGTCTTCTACAGCATGCCCGGGAGGAAGGGCAGCTGGAACATTCTATGTTTTTCTATCTCTCCCAGTCCAGCATGGAAGAAATTTTTCATAGTATAGAGCAAAAAAGTAAAGAGGTTCCTTCAATCTTTTACACAACTGTTGTACAGTCACAACTACTGTTAGGGCGTTTCTGCATTGCTCCGTAGCCAATTCGTATAGGATTGACCCTCCCTAGTAGACATATGACAGCTTGTACACCCATCCATATCCGTTTTATATGGACTTTTTACCGATACGAATTGAATACGCAACAAATACGGAGCAGTGCAAAAACACCCTTAAACAGTTTGCCAATGATGGACGATTGTTTGTATAAAGATTTTAATAACGGGCATTCACTTTGGAAAATAAGTCGCGTACTTCACGACATGTTTCGGGACATTCGGAGTCCCTTCATCAGGTTGAGTTTGTCGCAATTATTGAAATCTTTATTTAGAATGTCTCACTGTAGCTTAAATAGTTTAATTGTTTGTATCTTTAAAACTGGTCTAGTTTTCTATTCTTTAAGTAGTAGTAGCATACCAACAGTTCTCACTAACAAACAAGGCATGAATATTTCAAATGCGCACGATATTGCTGAAGCGTTTGCGGACCAATTTGAAGGAGTATTTCAGAAAGAACCACATCCCCGGAATGACATCTCGATTACACACATTGCATTTAGTGCAGATAAAATAGAAAAAGCAATTAAAACCTTGAAGATTGACTCCGCACCTGGCCCAGACGAGATCCCAGTCTCAATATTAAAAAAATGTGATGTGGCTGAGGCACTATCTATCATAATGCAAAATTCTTATAACACAGGCATTCTACCAACTCTGTGGAAAACGGCAAATGTTACTCCTATCTTTAAAAAGGGAAGCAAATTACAACCAGCCAATTACAGGCCAATAAGTTTGACAAGTATTGTGTGCAAAGTAATGGAAAAGATTATAGTACAACACATCCGTGAATTCATAACAGAGCATAAAATTATTAGCCAATGCCAGCACGGCTTCTGCCCGCATAGATCAACGGTGTCGAACTTGCTGATGTGTCTTTCGTCTTGGACGGACAGCTTCAACAAAAAAGAACCAATCGATGTAATCTATCTCGACTACGAGAAGGCTTTTGATAAAGTCCCAACCACTAGGCTACTACTAAAACTAGATTACATAGGCATAAGAGGCAAATTGCTGTCTTGGATTGAGGCTTTCTTACGACAAAGAACTTTTCGTGTAAGAGTGGGTGATACACTGTCCAACCAGCGCGAGATTTCGAGCGGTGTGCCTCAGGGCTCCGTACTGGGTCCTCTGCTTTACATAATATATACCTTTGATTTGCCACATGAATTAAATGGTACTGTGAGCATCTTCGCCGACGACACCAAAATATTCGCCAATCCGCTGATAAATTACGAGCGCCTACAGGCTGACCTAGATAGAATTGTTGAATGGTCAAAAAAATGGCTGATTAACTTGAACGCCACCAAATGTACAGTGTTGCATATTGGAAACCGTAATCCTTGCCTTCCTTATAAGCTTGATTGCAACAAACTGAAAGCGGTCAAGGAGCAAGTTGATCTAGGACTCATAGTGGCAGATAACCTTAAGTGGGAGAATCACATATCCAAGATCACAAAACAGACTAAGTCCTTCATCTACCTTATCCGTAAAGCCTTCGGCACTTTAACGCTGGACATGATGCTGACAATACTAAAAACCTATGTAAGACCTATATTAGAATATGCATTTCAAATATGGAGTCCATACTTTTTAAAGGATATTGAATTGCTGGAAAAAGTTCAACGCAGATTTACCAAAGTACCTAGACAACTGAAAGGACTAACTTATGAGGACAGATTGAAAACACTGAAACTAACTTCTTTGAAAGAGCGGAGGGAGCGTGGAGATATGATTGAGACTTTTAAGATACTGAAAGGACACTATGATTTACAAGGACTTGATAAGTTAATTTTTAGAAGAGATGAGAATAACCGACTCAGAGGACACACCCTTAAATTGACCACAACTTTTTCTCATAATAACCCGCACAGGCATTTTTTATCAAACAGAGTTGTGAGACAGTGGAACCAGCTGCCAGAAGAAGTGGTTTCTGCGGTTAATGTTAACCAGTTCAAGAACAGATTTGACAAATTTAAACAAACTTTGTAATCATAAAGTGGTCAACTGGATACAGGCCTTATCAGTTGATAACAACTGCCTGCCTGTTTAAAATAATAATAATAATAGTTTTGAAAACTAGTAATACTTACTAAACTTTTAAAATTTTCCAGAAACCGCCTCTCAAGCCGATGTGGACATTATTCTGTGTTCACAACGGTCGCACCCCGTTCCTTGAACAGTACCCGGAGGCTGAATCTCCATCTACTTTAGCTCACAAACCGGTGTGGAGAGCTTGTCTCAGGTCCGCTAGACATGTGACTGCGAGCGTCAGGTCTCGGGGGGGCACGGAGTATGACTTCCTGGTGGATACGGATCATGGGCCCGTTAGGATGTTGGCTCCGGACTGGTTAGTGATTGATATCTATCTATATATAACGCTCCTCAAGCACGGAAGGTCCAATTACCTAATGTCTACTAGGTAAATTAAGTCCATTTTCCGGAATGTATGAATTGAATGAATTTAAGATTCGATAGTTTACGCGATGTGGATAAACCCTGGACACGTAAAGGCATATTACAGACACTGGATATTCCGGGTATTGGACCTTCTGGTAAATAGACTTTCAAGGAAATGGACATTTCGGGAAATGGACTAAATGCCCCCTGTGGATATTCCGGTAATTGGACCTATTGTGCCTGAGGGGCTCATGTACAATATGCACCAGTGTCGATTTTGTGCTAGTTTATTCTGGCCATTAGATATTTTGTGGCAACAAATTTTAGCTCTTCCATGCTGGCCTGGGAGCGAAAGAAAAACATAGAATGTGCCAGCTGCATTTCCTCCCGGGCATGCTGTAAAAACCAGCTAAGGGATCCGAGGGTTTCAGTATATTGTAATTTAGGCGATAGGCTGAAAACCTGTCACTAGAGCAGAATACCTACAAATCATACATACATACATACATAAAATCACGCCTTTATCCCTTACGGGGTAGGCAGAGCGTCAAACTCCTCGTAAAAGGCGCTTTCGCCACGTCTGACAAAAATTGATTGCTATAGTGACAAATCTACAAATCTATCTTAAATAACCCTCAAAACTTTGTCAGACGTGGCAGAACGACCTTTGTTTAGGTCGTGTACGCTCTGCCTACCCCATTATTGATAAAGGCGTCATTATTTGTATGTAATTTTATCATGCTGCACATTTTTAATACAGCATCTCATGCTCTTATGGAATTAATTCCATCTTGTTCTTAAGAGTTTTTATAACACGTTTGCTTGTAAATGGTCTCCTATTTGACAAATTTTTCTTCGCAAATATGTTATAAACCGTATAACATACGTGCGCTTTGAAAATAACAGCCAAAGGAGGGATAAAAGCTTATTACTTACTTATCACTACATAGTATAAAACAAAGTCGCTTTCTCTGTCCCTATATCCCTATGTATGCTCAGATCTTTAAAACTACGCATCAGATTTTGATGCGGTTTCTTTTAATGGATAGAGTGATTCAAGAGGAAGGTTTATATGTATAATACATACATAATATAGTAGAGAAACACTGATGATTTCCGTGCGAAGCCGGGGCGGGTACCTAGTATTTTATATGCATGTACTCTATGCTATGTGCTATCCTACTACCCAAAGGTTGCATACATACATACATACATACATACATATAATCACGCCTTTATCCCTAATGGGGTAGGCAGAGCGTAAACGACCTAAACAAAGGTCGTTCCGCCACGTCTGACACAGTTTTGAAGGTTATTTATGATAGATTTGTACGTATATTGCTGTAGTGACAAGTTGTCAGCCCATCGCCTAAAATGCAACATACTCAAACCCTCGGATCCCTTAGCTGGTTTTTACAGCATGCCCGGGAGGAAATGCAGCTGGCACATTCTATGTTTTTCTCTCGCTCCCAGTCCAGCATAGAAGAGACCCAAAGGTTGCCTGGTAGAAATTGCTGCTTTAGCAATAAGGCCGCCTATATTGTACTGTTTTGTTCCTTACTTTTCTGCTGTATGTATTTGTGTTTTTTTGTGCAATAAAGTATCTTGTATTGTATTGTATTTCAGGGAGTCAATGCAAGATTGGGTGTCGACGCTTCGCAACAAGCTGCACGAATTAAAGATTGTGCCCAAGGGAGAGAATGTGTACTGCGCCGCGCCCGCCCCGCTCCCGCCCCGGGCTGCGGCCAGGGACCCCACGTCACCGCTCCCGCCAACACCACCCGTGCCGCCTGACAGGTTGGCTTTTGTTTTTCTTGGAAAGGCCCAGGTTATAAAGTTCCAGAGACAGTTCCGCTGACAGTTAATTTAATAATTTCTGGATTCATTTTAAAAAACTATTTTAATCTTCCATGCTGGCCTGGGAGCGAGAGAAAAACGTAGAATGTGCCAGCTGTATTTCCTCCCTAGCTTGATCTGAGGGTTTTTGTATATTGCAATTTAGGCGATGGGCTGACAACCTGTCACTACAGCAATATTCATCATAATCATCTGTAATAACACTCTAAACTTTGTCAGATGTGGTGGAACGACCTTTGTGTAAGTTATTTACGCTCTGCCTACTCCATTAGGGATAAAGGCGTGATTATATGTATGTACGTATGTATAAGCACAGACTATAAGTCCTAACAACATAAGGGACATTTTTTTTTTCTATTTCCTGAATTTGCAGTTGTCCAATTTAATTGACAGAGCAACCCCTGTGTTGTTAGTTTGCGGGACGCTGTCCCTTACACGATATGTTTATTTGTCTCGGTCAGACTTGCTAAAAAGTACATAAATACACCACAAATCACGCCTTTACCCCTTCAACGACCCAAACAAGTCGTTTCGCCACCTCTGACAAGTTTTGAAAGTTATTTAAGATAGATCTATATATTGCTGTAGTGACAGGTTGTCAGCTAAATTACAGTATATTGAAACCCCCGGATCCTTTAGCTAGTTTTTACAGCATGCCCGGGAGGAAGAGCAGCTGGCACATTCTATGTTTTTCTATCTTTCCCAGTCCAGCATGGATTTTACACTCTATGTTTATTTTCTGTTGTCAGGTCAGCAAAGAAAGTAGATGCTCATCCTGTTTTTTCTTTACAGGGTCCCAGGAATAGAACTGACGACACCACCAGTCAGAACCCAGGTCACACAACCAACCCAACCGCAACCCACACCAGAAGAACCAAGGGTTCCCCAAGAACCGACCCCACAAACCAGCGAAACCATCGACATATCGAACTGGGAAGACGAATCGGCACCTAGCACTAGTCAAGAAAACAAAATGGAGCCAAAAAGCAGTGTTACAAAAATCTGCGGACAAAACATATGTTTAGACGACTCCATCTTGAAAAGAAACATAGAATCGAGAACGGATAGTGATGAGGAGTTCTTCGCGGAAATCGATCGATTGAACGACTCAGTCGAGAATCTCGATTTTGATGATGCGAGTGTGGTCGATTATAAACAGAGGCTGGTTGTGAGTGATGAGAACGAGGTCTCGAGTGCGCCCGAGAGTAATCAGAGGTAAGGCTACTGTAAGGGACAGCGTCCCGCTAGGTGATAGAAGTTGCTCAGTCAACGAAACTGAACAACTATCTGCATGTTTTAAGAACAGACTTGATAAATGGTTAAACAGTGACAGACAATACATACATATAATCACGCCTTTGTCCCTAATGGGGTAAGCAGAGCGTAAACGACCTAAACAAAGGTCGTCCCGCCACATCTGACAAAGTTTTGAGGGTTATTTAAGATAGAATTCTAGGTATATTGCTGTAGTGACAGGTTGTCAGCCCATCGCCTAAATTACAATATACTAAAACCCTCGGATCCCTTAGCTGGATTTTACAGCATGCCCGGGAAGAAATGCAGCTGGCAAATTCTATGTTTTTCTCTCGCTCCCAGACCAACATGGAAGGAAGGAATAATAATAATGGTTTTTTTTGACTGATGATTCTTTGTATTTTTCAGTGAAAGACCATCAAACATCACAGTGATCCAAGTGTCAAACAAGCCACCGCACACAGCTATACCCGTAGTGGGACCGGAGACACAAATATTCAACTTTGACTTCAAACAGAACGTCCCGGTGACAGACACACAAACAAACTCCTTCGTCAACATAGTTAATACGGAAGTCAATGTACAGAACTCAGAAAATGGCTACGGGACCGTCTTCACTAAAGAATCTGACTACGGACATATCAGTTTGACTACAACTGTCAGTTTAACCGGACAGGAGAATGTCAAAACGAACGAAGATAACGAAGGAATATACGAACGGTTGTGTTTAGCTTCTACATCAAATGAAAGTAACAGAAGTCCGTTGGTTTCAAAGAAGTTTGAGAAATTAAAAAATGCTGACAAGATGCGAAAGTCATCACTACCGAACTTAGATATATCAACAGATAGTACATACGAATACTTATTCCCAAATAATAATAATAAAAATACTATGGTTACTTTAAATAGTGAGAGCTCGACTAGAGAGGTCAACTCTAATGTAGCTGTTACGAGTAACCAAGTAAATACTAGTCAAAATAACAGCGTAATTGAAAGGAATAATACTAGTTTAAGCAACGGAATATCAAGAGTAACAAATAGTGTAACGAGTAGTGGACCTGTGACAAATACTAGTGACACAAGAGTGCAAGTGAATGTGGCTAATACAGTGAGTGCGAATGTAGACGTTAACTCGAGGGTGATAAGGGCGAATGTTGAACGCTCTCATAGTCAAAATGCGTACGACAGAGTTCCAAGAAGAGATACTATTAGAACGAATTTAAGTCCGAAGAGAGAAGAAAAGAGTGGTAAGTTGTTTTAAAATAGTACATCTTTTTTTATCTTCTTCTATTGCATGGTATTAGAGTTTCTAAACTAGGTTTCTGATATCAAAGAGCGTGAGATTTTATGTTATTGGTGAGTGATCAAAGTAATTCACTTTTATCATGAGCGAAGCGAGCGCAAGATTTCACGTTATTGGTCGAGATATACTTATTCATACAGTGAGCGAAGCGAACGCGAGATTTCACGTAATTGATAAAGGTATATTATATCATTTTATCAGCGTATTGAGCGCGAGATTTCACGTAATTGATAAAGGTATATTATATCATTTTATTAGCGTATTGAGCGCGAGATTTCACGTAATTGATAAAGGTATATTATATCATTTTATCAGCGTATTGAGGCGAGATTTCACGTAATTGATCGAGGTATATTAACTCATATCATGAGCGTAGTGATCTCGAGATGTCACGTGATTGATCGTGGCCTCCGAAACACGGAATCCTTTTTCTTTTCGGACAATCAGGTGATTCAGCCTGCAATGTCCTAACTAAACTGGGGAAAACCTCACAAAGTGATAAATCGACAAATATCAACTTTGTGCCCCCATAGGATCGATCGATACAATCTAACCCAGGACCTCCGGATCGTAAGCTCTGACCACTAGACCACGCAGCCACTCATATAGTGAGCGAAGCAAGCGCGCGATTTCACGTTATCAACCGAGGTACGGTAACTTATATCACAAGCATAGCGAGAATTCAAGTTGTTGGTCAAAGCATATTGGTATTATTAATAATTTTCACAGATAAAACGGAGACGCCTCAAGCCAAGCCAATATGGAAGCGAGGACTGACCGAACTATCACTGCTGAGTAGGTTACGCGGGTTAGGACAGCGGCAGGAGAGCCCGGATAGGAGAAACAACCACAGTGACAGGTAGGAAACACATATAATCAGTTTTTTTTTTACAAAATGGCGTCTTAAAATCATGTCATGTGATATGATCATGTGAGAGCCCGATGGTGTCGTGGATAGAGCCGCTGCCTCCTGAGCGGTAAGTCGTGGTTCGAATCCCACCACGTACCAATGTGTTTTTCGCTTTTCGAATTTCATATGTACGTTTATTCGGCGCTTTTTCCGTGCTTCCGAAGGCACGTTAAGCCGTTGGTCCCGGTTAATATCGTTTAATACCGTAGATATTAGTCACTAAGCCATATCAGAGGCCAGTGCTAAGCATTGGCGGCTTGAAAACTTTGACGTAATCTAGGATTGGGTCTGGTTTCCCTTCTGGGGTGCGGAGGTCAGATGGCAGTCGCTCTGTGTAAAAACCAGTACCCTCGTTAAATCCCCTAGATTAGGTAGCCGACCCCGTGAGATATGAGATAAGGCTAGGGAGATGATGGAAATGATGATTTAATTAAAATCATGTCTTCAGTGACACTCGCATGGTTGAGACGAATCGATTGACGTATGAATCATTTAAATCGCGTTTAGTTGCTAGAGCGCCAACAGAGGATCAAACATACTTACATAGACTGATAAACAAATTACCCTCCTTTTGCGGTGCGCAGTCGGGTAAAAAGCAGCGTATATCTGTCTCCAAGTTATCAATTTCCATCCAGTAAAATTTTACCAATATCCGTTCTTCCGTTTAGGTGTGAAAGAGCATCGAACAAACAGACAGTTTCTTTCACATATACATACATACATACATACATAAAATCACGCCTTTATCCCTTACGGGGTAGGCAGAGCGTAAAACGCCTCCTAAAAGGCGCTTTCGCCACGTCTGACATAAATTGGGGGCAATTTTAGATTGCAATGTGTATTGCTGTAGTGACAGGTTGTCAGCCCATCGCCTAAATTACAATACACTGTAACCCTCGAATCCCTTTTGCTGACTTCAACAGCATGCCCGGGAGGAAGGGCAGCTGGAACATTCTATGTTTTTCTTTCTCTCCCAGTCCAGTATGGAAGTTTCCTTTCACATATACGGGGTGCAAAAAGAAATTACTACATTCCTTTAAACCACGTAATATTTTAGTGATATACAAGAAAATACACATACATATAATCACGCCTTTATCCCTAATGGGGTAGGCAGAGCATAAACGACCCATCAAAGATCGACGTCTGACAAAGTTTTGAGGGTTATTTCAGATGGATTTGTAGGTATGTATATTGCTGTAGTGACAGGTTGTCAGCCCATCGCCTAGATTGCAATATACATAAACCCTCGGATCCCTTTGCTGGATTTTACAGCATGCCTGGGAGGAAATGCAGCTGGCACATTCTATGTTTTTCTCTCGCTCCCAGTCCAGCATGGAAGTAAATACACACATAAAATAATAATATTTAATTATTAACTCATCAAACAAACAAGTAACCTTAATTGCAGTCTTGAGTCGCATAAAAGATCTTTGATTAAATTTAAATCCAAATTGTAATCATAAAGCTATCTGAATTTGTAATTTTAATTTATATATTTAATAACTAATATTAATATTCATCTTTCAATAATTTAAATTTCATTTATATCTTGATTTCAATGTGTATTTATAAGTATTTTTTTTTTAATTTAATTTTTTAATTTTAATTTGATAATATCATTCTACTACATTTACTGTTACATTAATTGTAAACATTCGCTTTGCTATTAATGCTGTGTTTAGTTGTAAGTGGGCATCGGATTTATGAATGTTTTGTTGTATTATTTATTGTGTCTAATCTTAGTCTGTTGCCTGTAACTGAACCTATTTAAATAAAATAAAAATAAATAAAATAAAATAAACCCTTCTTCTGTCGTATGGGTATCGATTGAATCGACCCGATGAACCCCGGTGTCAGTGTTTTTAAACCGCCTAATAGCACAGCTAATAGGCCTCTGACATGGTTTGTGTAACGATCACTATCAAAGACAGCGACCGGGACAGACGGGTTAACATGCCCTCCGACAATCAGGTGATTTGGCCTGCATTGTCTTAACCAAACTGATAAAAATCTCACAAAGTGGTAAATTGACAAATATCGGGAATCGAACCCAGAACCTCTAGATCGTGAGCCCGTGGCTCTGACCACTAGACCACGGAGGCAGTTACAAGTAACCCTAACGTGCCGCGCTGTACGGATGCGTAATTTGGTTTTGTTTTACGAATTTAATAACATACATATAATCACGCCTTTATCCCTAATGGGGTAGGCAGAGGGTAAAAGACCCAAACAAAGGTCGTTCCGCCACGTCTGACATAGTTTTGAGGGTTATTTAAGATAGATTTGTAAAGTATATTGCTGTAGAGACAGGTTGTCAGCCCATCGCCTAGATTGCAATATACATAAACCCTCGGATCCCTTTGCTGGATTTTACAGCATGCCCGGGAGGAAATGCAGCTGGCACACTCTAAGTTTTTTCTCTTGCTCCCAGGCCAGCATGGAAGTAATAACAATATAATTGTATTTATTTCATTAAATCTAATACATAACTTAATATAAAGGAACACAGTACTTTTATTTACTTCCATGCTGGACTGGGAGAGATAGGAAAACATAGAATGTTCCAGCTGCCCTTCCTCCCGGGCATGCTGTAGGAGTCAGCAAAAGGGATTCGAGGGTTACAGTATATTGTAATTTAGGCTGTGGGCTGACAACCTGTCACTACAGCAATACACATTACAATCTAAAAAAAAACCTGAATTTTTGTCAGACGTGGCGAAAGCGCCTTTGACGAGGCGTTTTATGCTCTGCCTACCCCGTAAGGGATAAAGGTGTGATTTTATGTATGTATGTATGTAGTACTTTTCTTTACACACCTGTATAACACTGTGATATTAATCTGGTTCTATTCCAGGATGGCATCAGCGACGTCTCCAGCGAAGGTGGTGCACAGAGCTCGCGCCGGCGGGAGGCTGGACACCGCCAGGAGACGAAGCAGCTCGCTCAGTAACGGTACATGTTTATTTATTTATTTAACAGTTTAATGTACATAATATAATACAAAGGACATATAAAAGACACAACAGGCACAACTTATTTCTAAAAACTTCTTTACTCTTTGAACACTACATACATATAGTCATACCTTTATCCCTTATGGAGTAGGCAGAGCGTAAACCACCTAAAGAAAGGTTGTTCCGCCACGTCTGACAAAGTTTTGAGGGTTATTTGAGATAGATTTGTAGGTATATTGCTGTAGTGACAGTTTGTCAGCCTATTGCCTAAATTACAATATACTAAAACCCTTGGATCCCTTAGCTGGTTTTTACAGCATGCCCGGGAGGAAATGCAGCTGGCGCATTCTATGTTTTTTCTCGCTTCCAGTCACAGAGAAGATACAATAGTAGAGATGCCCTGTTTCAATTTCTCTATAGAAAGACGTGAAGGCGGAGAGTACGGCGGGTGCAGAGACGCCACCGCCATCTAGTTGACAAGAAAAGTACTTTTATGTAAAGGTTTTGATCTTAGTTATAACATGTTATACATTGCGTAGATCGATTGCCAGTATGATAGTAGGAAGACCATTTACTACGCAATATATGCAGTGTAAAAAAACTGGGAGACAGGGACGAACTAAGGCGCAATGTCAAATGGGGGGTCTATGAAGCGTCAAATATAGTATGAGGTATTGAAATAATACAAATCAATATTTCTATATTTACATTATCTTAATTATGGTTCACTAGGTTTTAACATTGCATCTAAGCGCGTATTTGGACATTCTACCCAAACATACTTCGAAATATGAAAAGAAAATTTGCCCTCCCATAAAAATTGTGTCAGTGGCTTTGTTATTTGTTTCAGAGGACCATTTTTAAAAAATATTTCGAACTATGTTCATTCCGATTATTTTCGGACGCATTGGTACCCATGTCAACGAAGCCAGGATAGTTTTTCTCGATGTGTTTCTAGATCGCCATTTCATCATTAAGCTGCATAGGAAAGTTTCATCCAATTTTTCAGAGTTTACTTTCAATACAGAAAACGATTCTTTTGTGAATCCAGGCTCTCCGTCAACATTCTCGAACCACTTTGTAATCGTTCGAGGATGAGGCAAGCATGTATTAAAAGTTTTGCTGACGTAAGAGTTAATTTTATACAATAAACATGACCCCCACTATAAATTTTATACCCGTCCTTAGTACGTCCCATGTCGTCATCATCATGATCCCTTCTGGGTTGCGGAGGTCAGATGGCAGTCGCTCTGTGTAAAAACCAGTACCCTAGTTCAATCACCTAGACTAGGTAGCCGACCCGGAGAGATACGGAAAAAGGCTTGGAAGAAGAAGATTACTAATAGACTATTTCCCCCCAGGCCAGCCCCCCCCACCCGCCATGGCGTCCCCCCCAACCCTCATCCCCCTGCTGGCTCGCCAAGCGGCCGGGCTGCGCGCCGAGCAGCGCCGCGGCGCCGCTGTGGCAGCGACCATCCCCGCCAGGCAGGCGAGCCATCTGCCCATCTTCCTGGACTACAACAGACAAGTGTGGTAAGAGCTTTAAATAGAACCATGTCAGAGGCCTGATAGTTTTTATTTATTTAACAATTTATTGTACACAAAAAACATCATAAACATACATACATATAATCACACCTTTATCCCTAATGGGGTAGGCAGAGCGTAAACGACCCAAACAAAGGTCGTTCCGCCACGTCTGACAAAGTTTTGAGGGTTATTTAAGATGGATTTATACTTATATTGCTGTAGTGACAGGTTGTCAGCCCATCGCCTAAATTGCAATATACTGAAACCCTCGGATCCCTTAGCTGGTTTTTACAGCATGCCCGGGAGGAAATGCAGCTGGCACATTCTATGATTTTCTTTCGGTCCCAGTCCAGAATGGAAGAAAAATTTATTGAGATTGTACACAAAAAACATCATAAACACAGGACATAAAAAACAAAGACACAACAGGCACTGCTTATTTCTATAAAGAAATTTCTTACAGCAGACCTACAGAAGTGATAATTTTAACGAAACGCGGATAAAACGTGCACAAAATTTAATAAATATCAATAAAATAATACTACTGTAAAATACTTATATAATGTAAATATTTTACATAAATATAAACAAGAAATAAATAAATAGTTGTGCTACTAGGCGGTTTAAAAACTCTGACACCAGGGTTCATCGGGTCGATAGACTCGATACCCACTCGACAGAAGAAGAATAGCATAGAATAAGAATATTATATATGGTATATAGTAGTTTATTATCTATTATAATTTACGTAATTTATGTATATCATATATGTATTTTATGTAGATTTGTCTATATTAATTAGTTTTTAGTAAGATGCACTATCCCGCATTATCTACATTTGATTTCCTCTACCCAAGGTTGCCTGGTAGAAATTGCTACCATAGCAATAAGGCCGCCTTCATTGTACTTTAATTTTTATTTAATTTGTTCTCAATTCCTATTGTTTTTGTTTTATGTGCAATAAAGAATATATCTATCTAATAGGTAAAAAAGGTTTGGCAGCGAAGCGAGCACGATGTTTTATGGTATTGATCGAGGTATTTCAACTTTGAAGTGATAGTGGCTAGCTTTTTTTTTTTTTTTTTAATGGACCTGTTTTCAAAATACTACAAAGTGTATATAATGCGTCACCGGGCTAAGACGGGGAGTTGCTACACGCAATCTACACCCTTAATGAAATGGCAACTGCCTAAGGGCGCCCACTAGGGCTCGAACCTCGGCTTATGGCGTTGCCTTGGGGACTCCTTATCGGAGAGAATCTGCCCGGTACGTGCCGATAAACCCCAAAGTGGGGAGCAAAGGCGCCGGCGGGGTGC
This sequence comes from Scrobipalpa costella, assembly GCA_949820665.1. NCBI lineage: Eukaryota > Metazoa > Arthropoda > Insecta > Lepidoptera > Gelechiidae > Scrobipalpa > Scrobipalpa costella. The sequence continues at coordinate 2,281,051 of OX463322.1, read as the reverse complement.
GCGGTTGCTGGAAGAGCTTGTGCAGAGTGTGGCTCGACTAATATTGGCAGCATTAAACGCAAGGGTAATTTGGTCATCGCCGTCGGTAAGGACATGCGTAGGTCTTCGTTTGTAACGAGTCGCAGGTTGGGGTGAGAGTGGCTAGCGCGAGATGTCGAGTTATATCAATATAACTCACTTCTCTTCCTTTCACTTTCCGTATAGTATTAGTATGTATATATATGTATTTATATATATTCATGTATATATAATTATTATGATTTTAAGTATTTATATAATTAGTTATTTATGTAATTTATGTACTTCCATGCTGGCCTGGGAGCGAGAGAAAGACATAGAATGTGCCAGCTGCATTTCCTCCCGGGCATGCTGTAAAAACCAGCTGAGGGATCAGAGGGTTTCAGCATATTGCAATTTAGGCGATAGGCTGACAACCTGACCTTTGTATAGGTCGTTTACGCTCTGCCTACCCCATTAGGGATAAAAGCGTGATTGTATGTATGTATGTATGTAATTTATAATTTTCTGGTATTATTTTAATATTATGCTTTATTTGTGCACGCCTAATCTGCCTCTCATTTTAAGTCTCACTTCCGTAGGTCAACTGGAAGAAATTTCATAGTAGAAATAAGTTGTACCTGTTGTGTCGGTATTCCTTGTGTATCGTCTTTCTCATGTTACTTGTGTACAATAAACAGTAAATAAATAAAAATACTTCGCTACTTCAATAAATTGATATACTTCAATCATGAAATTTATCAATTTAGTTGCGAGTTGCCAAATTGATATAGCAGGCCACTCAGAAAGTATTGCGATAAATAGTTTTTATATATGGCAGACTGGCCGGTTAGAATCTTTTTTGAAAATATGATTACTTGTAAGTAAAAATATGTGTGTTCCATTTTCAAAATTTCCCTCCACATTTTTTGCGAGCCAATTCAAAGTATCGTGTCTTACTGAAAAATGGATCTGCGCCGGGAACATTTTAGAGCTATGATTTTTTACGATTTCAAGTGTCGCCTGAAACCGGATGAATCGTTCGATAGACTTCAAATGGCATTTATGGATGAAAGCCCCTCCAAGGCAACCGTGTATCGTTGGTATAACGAATTTAGGCGCGGTCGACCAACCTGGGGGGATGAAGAAAGAAGCGGTCGCCCTTTGACGGCTATTACGGAAGAAAACGTGCTAGCAGTGAAAAATTTAATCCAAGATAATAGGCGAATTACATATCAGGAGATTCAGCACATATTAAAGATTGGATCGGGAAGCGTTCACGAGATTCTACACGGGCGTCTTCGCGTGAGGAGGATAGTATCGCGCTGGGTGCCGCACTACCTCACCGACGCTCAGAAGCAGGCCCGGGTGGAATGGTGCCGTGATATGCTGAACAAATTTGATTTTCAGGTTCAGACGCATGAATCTTTGTATAGAGGCTGGTGGAGAGTACTTTGAAAAGATTTAATAAAAATATATGTACCTGTAGAACAATTTTTTTTAGTGTCGCAAATCTTTCTGAGTGTCCCACGTACTTCATGATTGAAGAACTGCTTCCGTGGTCTAGTGGCTAGTGCCATGGATTCCTGATCCGGAGGTCCTGGGTTCGATTCCCAGGGAGGAAACACAAAGTTGATATTTGAGAATTTATCACTTTGTGAGTTTTCCCCCAGTTTGGTTAGGACATTGCAGGCTGAATCACCTGATTGTCCGAAAAAGAAAAAGATTTCGTGCTTCGGAGGGCACGTTAAGCCGTCGGTCCCGGTCGCTGTCTTTGATAGTGGTCGTTACTCAAAACCATGTCAGAGGCCTGATAGTTGTGCTACTAGGCGGTTTAAAAACTCTGACACCAGGGTTCATCGGGTCGATAGACTCGATACCCACTCGACAGAAGAAGAAGAAGAATTTGGTTGCGAGCGAAGTAAACGTTAAATTTTAGGGAGTTAATGATCGGAGTATTTTAACTTCATAGCAAGCGAAGCGAGTGCGAGATTTACATTACCGATCGAGATATCACAACTTGATCGTTAGCGAAGTGAGCGCGAGATTCTATGTTACCAATTGAGACATAACCGTTAGATCGCGAGCAAAGCGAGCGCGAAATATAACGTTACATATCAAGGTCATCATCTTCCTAGCCTTATCCCGTATCTCACGGGGTCGGCTACCTAATCCAGGGGATTGAACGAGGGTACTGGTTTTTACACAGAGCGACTGCCATCTGACCTCCGCAACCCATTAGGCAAACCAGACCCAATCCTAGATTAGGTCAGAGTTTTTAAGCCGCCAATGCTTAGCACTGGCCTCTGATATGGCTTAACGACTAATATCTACGGTATTAAACGATATTTAACCGGGACCAACGGCTTAACGTGCCTTCCGAAGCACAGAAAAAGCGCCGAATAAACGTACATATGAAATTCGTGGTGGGATTCGAACCACGACCTCCCCGCTCAGGAGGCAGCGGCCCTATCATCGGGTTACATATCAAGGTAAGTATATCAATTTGATCGCGAGCGTAACGAGCGCGAGATTTTTTGTTATCGACCGATATACGGGTTGTAAGGGACAGCGAACAACTGAACAACTTTCATCAACAAATTCTTACAGGAAGTGAAAATAAAAATGGCTTTTCCATGCAAAAGTTTTGTTATTTTGTTTGGAAAAGCCATTTTCTATTTTCATTTCCTGAAATAATTTCCCGTAGAAAGGACCCCTTTTATTGTGACGTCGCGACGCGCACATTCCGGTAGCATTAACTGTTTATTTTTAGGTACCTCTATCACAGATTAGATAATAGTTACTCTTTATATCATTACTAGCGACCCGCCCCGGCTTCGCACGGATATCATCCGGTTTTCTCTACTATATTCTGCATGTATTATACATATAAACCTTCCCCTTGAATCACTCTATCCATTAAAAGAAACCGCATCAAAATCCGTTGCGTAGTTTTAAAGATCTAAGCATACATCTCTATGTATCGCTTTAGAGATATAGGGACAGAGAAAGCGACTTTGTTTTATACTATGTAGTGATTTTATTTCACTTTCGTTTCTTCTGTTTTTGTTTGAAAATGTATTAACTGTTTTGTTACTGTGTTGTGTTTGTGACGTCATGAATGATAAATGTTTTCTATTCTATTCTATATTGAGGTTAACTTGGTGATATGTTTCAGGGTGGCGTGGTGGGGCGGCGCGGGGGCGAGGTGCGGGGGGCGCGCGGGGGACCGCGTGGCCGCGCTGCGGGGCTCCGCCCCCAGGGACGCCGCGCACGCCCGGCAACTGCTCAAGACCTCGCCCGCTCCTGTTGTAAGTTATCTACTACTGTACAATACCACACCTCGGACACTCCTAGCAACAATGTCAATTTGGTCACACATCGACAGACGGCATGTTGCACTTGGCATGTGTTTGTGTGCGTGTTATAAGGGTTGACAAATTTTGTTATACCGGTCATAATCATCAGTTGATTAATCTGGTTCTTGATTAAACCAACGTTTTAAAGTAGTTTACTGTAACTGAATACTTAGAATAGGTTAGGTTGCATATTTTGTATGAATTTACTTACCGTCTCTCATCACTGTGGAATCTAAAAAAGTTCCTATTTGAGTCATATCTTGTGGTAGAAAGACATCCGTACACGGAACAGTACCTAACCATCTTTGGAACACAACACTTTATTATTTCCGTTACACTGGGAAACATGCGCGCGCCATGCCCGCTAAGCGTACGCTCAATGTGGCCCACAATCCGGCGCGGAGTGTGACGTATATCGGACTGGGGAAGGGAGGTGAATGTCCATTCTGTATGTAGTACTATTATATATTCTGTGACAATACTGTACATCAGTGGCGAAGGGTCCATATAAGCCGATTAACGTCGGCTTCCCTTTCAAGAATTCCACTTCAACAAATCCGGAATTACGACGAAACTATGAAGAACTTGAACGTTTTTTTTCTTTGTCTTACCCTCGATAAAATTGCACCCCTCGCTACTGCTGTACATACATATAATCACGCCTCCATCCCTAATGGGGTAGGCAGAGCGCAGACTATCTAAACAAATTTAGGAGCAGCCGTTAAGTATGATCTCCGCAGAGTGGTCCGCCCACGTTTATATGTCGAGATAATACAATGTCTATTATAGAGTAAAGGGGCATCGGTTCGTCGTTTCTTTCATACTGGACTAAGATCTAGAGAAAACATAGAATATGCCAGCTGCATTTCCTCCCGGGCAAGCTGTAAACACCAGTTAAGGGATCCGAGGGTTTCAGTATATTGCAATTTAGGCGATGAGCTGACTTCCTGTCAGTACAGCAATCAATACCTACAAATTTATCTTAAATAACCCTCAAAACTTTGCCAGACGTGACAACGACCTTTTGTTTAGGTCGTTTCGCTCTGCTTACCCCATTAGGGATAAAGGCGTGATTAAATGTATGTATGTATGGTTCGTCGTTTGTTGACCACTGTTCCGACTATTTCCAACTGTAGTGCGGGCACTTCCGCATCTGATGAGTCGAAATCAAGTCTTTCTAGGTCTAAAAAAAAACTTTCAAAGAAGTCTTTCTAGATTTGGAAGGAAACTGGACTCTAAACATTGCATCGTCTTTTATTACAGGTCGACATTTTATTTCATCGGGTGCCTCTTGGAAAGATCTACGTGCTAAACAAGCGGGATTTAGAAAGCATAGGTAAGTTCATGGAGCATATTTTTTCACCTTTATTATATTACTAGCGACCCGCCCCGGCTTCGCACGGAAATTATCAGTGTTTCTCTAATATATTATGCATGTATTATAAATATAAACCTTCCTCTTGAATCACTCTATCCATTAAAAGAAACCGCATCAAAATCCGTTGCGAAGTTTTAAAGATTTATGCATACATAGGGATATAGGGACAGAGAAAGCGACTTTGTTTAATACTATGTAGTGACATAGTATATTATGAAGCCAACTAGCTTATCTTCCATGCTGGACTGGGAGCGAGAGAAAAACATAGAATGTGCCAGCTGCATTTCCTCCCGGGTACGCTGTAAAAACCAGCTAAGGGATCCGAGGGTTTCAGTATATTGTAATTTAGGCGATGGGCTGACAACCTGTCACTACAGCAATATACTTACAAATATATCTTAAATAACCCTCAAAACGTTGTCAGACGTGGCGGAATGACCTTTATTTAGGTCGTTTACGCTCTGCCTACCCCATTAGGGATAAAGGCGTGATAATATGTATGTATGTATGTTACTAGCTTATCAAAGAAAAGATTTGTATTTTTGATGCTTATGAATAAACCAGATCCATTTTTTTTAATTAGAAATAGGTTTGCTCTCGACTCTAGACACTAGGTCAGGGAAGATCGTGACAGAGTCGACGATGGAGCTCACACAGAAGATGCCTGTGTGGCACTGGCAATCTCACGCATCGACGGAACACAGCAAGCTGTTTGGCGCCGGACTCCGGTGGTTGCGAGCCAGTCGGCCCCTCGCGGAGCCTACCACCGCTTTGTAGGGATCGTTCAAGCGGACTTATTCACAGGCAAGCCTGTGTTATACGCCTTTATTGTACTGTTTTGTTCCTTACTTTTCTGCTGTATGTATTTGTGTTTCTTTGTGCAATAAAGTATCTTGTATTGTATTGTTACCGTTGCCCGGGGTGGACCACTAGGAGGTAGATCCCATCTCACCCAAAAACTACTAAAAAAAACAGATCACTATTTTCAACGCTAAAAAGCTTTTACTGTTATCAATATGCAAAATTTTCTGCCGAAAAAGTTTAACTTAAGTTTTTTTGTACAGGTATAAAGTTGGACAGCGAATGCAACATTACATCCGTAGAAGCGTCCTCCCCCGCCGCCCGCGCAGGGATTCCCCCCGCGCACAACCAATGGGCGCTCACAGAGGTCAATAATAGGCACATCAACTTGATCAAGGTCAGTGTGAGGTCAACATAGGTCACTGTAAGGTCAAAGTAGTCCACTGTGAGGACAACAAAGATCATTTCGAGGACAGCTGAGGTCATTGAGGTCAACAGAAGTCATCAATAACATAACCTCCGTAGAAGCGTCTTCCCCTGCCGCCCGCGCCGGGGTACCCCCCGCGCACAACCAATGGGCGCTCACCGAGGTCAATAATAGGCACATCAACTTGATCAAGGTCAGTGTGAGGTCAACAAAGGTCAATGTGAGGTCAACATATGTCACTGTAAGGTCAAAGTAGTTCACTGTGAGGACAACAAAGATCATTTCGAGGACAGCTGAGGTCATTGAGGTCAACAGAGGTCATCAATAACATAACCTCCGTAGAAGCGTCTTCCCCTGCCGCCCGCGCCTGGATACCCCCGCGCATAACCAATGGGCGCACACCGAGGTCAATAATAGTCACATCAACTTGATCAAGGTCAGTGTGAGGTCATTGTGAGGTGAACAAAGGTCATTGTGATATCAACAAAGGCTGACAACCTGTATCACTAGCGATACCCATTACAATCTAAAATTGTCCTCAATATTTGTCTGACGTAGCGTTAACGCCTTCAACTGGGTCTGACGACCTAAATAAAGTTCGTTCCGCCACATCAGACAAAGTTTTGAGGGTTATTTAAGATGGATTTGAAGGTATGTTGCTGTAGTGACAGGTTGTCAGCCCATCGCGTAAATTGCAACCCTCGAATCCCTTAGCTGTTTTTTTTACATAATGCCCGGGAGGAAATTCAGCTAGCACATTCTATGTTTTTCTCTAGCTCCTAGGCCAGCATGGAATTTTAGTCATTTATAAGGATCTAAATTATTTTAATTACTATAACTTGATTCTGTTGAACCGGTTTATCGATTCACTGCGCTTTTATATGCTTTACTGGAAGCAAGAGAAAAACATAGCATGTGCGTAGCATTTCCTCCCGGGCATGCTGTAAAAACCAGCTAAGGGATCCGAGGGTTTCAGTATATTGCAATTTAGGCGATAGGCTGACAACATGTCACTACAGCAATATACTTTCAAATCTATATTAAATAACCCTCAAAACTTTGTCAGACGTGGCGGAACGACCTTTGTTTAGGTCGTTAACGCTCTGCCTACCCCATTAGGGATAAAGGCGTGATTATAGGTATGTATATATAACACTAAATGATATCTATTTATTCCACAGGGCGGCGAGGAAGAAATGAATCGCATAAGCGTTCACGGAACAGAAGTGTCAGTTCTCATACAACCCTCGCCTCTAGTTAAGAAGATTCGACAAGCGCTCAAGGGGAATAAATCTATACTGTCCATACGGTAAAACACACACACAGACACACATACAGAAATATAAGGTGTAATAAATAGCACGCAGAAATTATAGACAATTGACATACATACATCATCTCATCATCTCCCTAGCCTTATCCCGTATCTCACGGGGTCGGCTACCTAATCTAGGGGATTGAACGAGGGTACTGGTTTTTACACAGAGCGACTGCCATCTGACCTCCGCAACCCAGAAGGGAAACCAGACCCAATCCTAGATTAGGTCAGAGTTTTCAAGCCGCCAATGCTTAGCACTGGCCTCTGATATGGCTTAACGACTAATATCTACGGTATTAAACGGGACCAACACCTTAACGTGCCTTCCGAAGCACGGAAAAAGCGCCGAATAAACGTACATATGAAATTCGAAAACCGAACACATTGGTACGTGGTGGGATTCGAACCACGATCTCCCGCTCAGGAGGCAGCGGCCCTATCCACTACACCATCGGGCTCTAATTGACATACATACATATACTTACAAAATATTATATAACACATAGGAAATCGCACACACACAAAAAAAACATATTTAAGTAATACGCATCAAAAGCAGACGATTCTTTCCATACGCTAACACACAGAAAAATGACGTAACGGCTGTTAATATAGGACGTCAGATAAAAACGTCGGACTGTCGATTGTTTCTTTACGCTAACACAGAAAAGAGACGCACAGTACGGGGCTGTGTTAGGTAGCCGACTCCGAAAGATACCGGATAAAACTAGGGAGATGGATGCTGATACGACTAGAGATCAAAAGAAATAAATGTTTACTATCCATACGGTAACACACACACATACATACACACATAAATATAGGGTGTAATAAAAAACAGACAATTAACATACAAACATACCAGGTGTAAGGGACAGCGTCCCGCAAACCGATAGCGGTTGCTCAGTTAACGAACCTGAACAACTATCAGCACGATATTTTTCAGGAAGTAAAAAAAAATGGCTTTTTGATACAAATTGTCTGATTGAGGTGAACATTTTGTATGAAAAAGCGTTTTTTTTTTCACTTCCTAAAATAAAATCGTGCTAATAATTGTTCAGTGTCGTTGACTGAGCAACCCTTATCAGTTTGTGGGACGCTGTCCCTTACACCTGGTATACTTAGAAATATTGTATACATACATACTATCACGCCTGTATCCCTAATGGGGTAGGCAGAGCGTGAACAACCCAAACAAAGGTCGTTCCGCCAATATTGTATAACATACTGGAAATAGACACAAACATAACCGCACACACATACACACAGAAATAACACAGAGATAATTGACATACGACAGAAATATAGCCACATTTAAGGAAACACTTCTGAATAACAGTCAATACTGTTTCATGACACACACACACACACACACATACTTTTTTGTTTAGATAACAGATAGAATATTATACACAAATACCGAGTGTAAGGGACAGCGTCCCGCACACTGATAGGGGTTGCTCGGTCAACGAAACTGAACAGCGTTCACCTTATTTCAGCAAATGAAAAATAAATTTGCTTTTCCATACAAACTGTCTGATCAAGGAGGTTATTTTGTACGCATTTTTGTTTTCATCTCCTGAAAAAAAATCCTGGTGAAAGTTGTTCAGTTTCGTTGACTGAGCAACCCCTATCAGTTTGCGGGACGCTGTCCCTTACACCCGCTATATCTGATTCAAAAAATCTGAATTCCTTTATTTTAAGAGATATTAAATTTGATATTGGTCTTTTGTAAATACAAAAATATACAAAAAAATTACTCGGTTTTTGAAAACTTTTATGAAATGACCAAATTAATTAAACTAAGTCAAAAATAATAAATTAACTTTTTTAATTAATGTAGATAATAATAGTACTGGAACATTTCAGACTGTGGCCTTTTTAAACCAGCCATTTTTGCAGTTTTATAAAAATAGGTGTCTGTTGAGGCAAACATAATTAAATAAAATTTATGTCACTTTCCTATATTAGAAATATAAATATTATGTTAAGATAACATCAACACTGGTCTTGAATCTAGATGCCACCGGCCAAAACTGAAATTAAAATCTATCTGTCACTATCAGACTAAACAATTGAAAAAGGGCAGGAGATCTACTCTCTCCGGTTTTCGGTTTTTAGTCTGTGATTTCATGCCTTATCTGTCACTTTTATCCGCCATGTCATGTAATACTGTGGAGACGTCAAATGCGCACCAAAATGAAGTGAAATGAAAATGAAAAATTGTTTATTGCATAAATCTTACATCTATATAGGATAAGGCTCCCCAGTAAGTAGTCGAAGACACTTGTAATGGAGATGCCTAGATCTTCCAGCTAAACTTATTATCGTTTTACAATAATATTTACCATTTATTATTCAAATTATAAAATAAGGACTAAAATTAATGATTGTTGGTGTGTATATGTGTGTGTGAAAAGATATGCACAGGATCATACATATTTAAAATCTTACGGAGAAAGCGAAAAACCATAGAGTATAAATCCCCAATCCATTTTCAATTTTATTATTCCGATAGTGACAGATAGATTTTAATTCTAGCTTTAGGCATCAAGAATTAAGCCCATATACATCATAAAAATAAATGGGATTAAATTTATTTTTGTCTTTGAGAATGAGACAGAAATAAATAGATGTGTTAGCCTAAATAGACACCAATGTTAACATTAATAACATTTAAAAAAAGTTTATAAATAAGACGTAGTTATATTAAGAAAAATGCACCAATCACAATCGTTCTATAATTTATTAGACCGATTTTGATGAATATTCATTATAAGCACTATCTGCTTGATAATATTTTTGTCACGATGTGTACCTCAACGCAAGGTTAGTGTAAGAAACTTTTGATACTTACCTTATTTAGGGCAGCGAGCAATATTTAATATTTTTACTTGACTGTCAAGGAAGGGTTATGCTTGTCACCATTTGTTGTTAGGTCTCCTTTAATGGTCTGCCTGAGCAGCGCAATCCCATACAAACGTAGTTACGTTTTTATATTAAAACTGTAAAATCAAACAACCAAAATATGTACACATAATCAAATGCAACATATCTATATTTCAAATTAATTTTGGTGGGAAAATATTAAACATGAACCAAATGAGACCGATAAAACGTATTTGCGTTAAAATCGCCTAAAATTTAATTTGCTCTGTAATTTTGTACTTTGTTAATAATTTAAATCTAAAGGTAATTAGAAACATAGATAGATATGTTGCATTTGATTAAGTGTACAAAGTTTTGTTAAGATTGGTCCTACAGTTTAAGAATAAAAGCGAAACTATGTTTGTATGGAAATCCGTTGCTCCGGGGGGAGCCTCAACTATTTTATACTGTGACTCAAATCATCTCAATACACTATTTATTTAACTTTTTTATATGTTTGTACTAGTTTTATTTCTTAATTTTTGGATACATTATTATTTTGCAGAACTCTGATCGACTCTAATACAATGCAAAAATCCAAACTTAGAATTTAGCCGTGAGGATCTCTAGAAAAATCTGATAAATTATTTTTAAAGAAAATTTGTATTTATTGGCTAAGAATTTTTGAAAATATTGTATATTTATCTTTAGAATAATAAAAAATATGTGATTTATTTCTACATTTTTACATAATAATTCTCATTTTTATACATATACCGCAATATGTACACATATCTTATAACTTGTGATCTTATTTTTTTATTTTAAGGTTCATGAAAATAAAAAGGTAAAAATTACTTTGTATTTTTATTCTTAATTATTTTTCTCATGCCACAATAGTTTGACCAAACAAAGAGAGAATAATTGAATTAGAAAAGTACAACATTATAATTCTCTTCTTCTTTTAAATTGGCTTCTGAAGACTTCTAATTTTAACATAGCGCTGTCACTTTTCAACTGATATACTTAGTATGATAGAGATAGAAAAATTGATACAGATTTAAGAAAAATAAGAAGATAAGGAAATATTTTGCTGATCAAATATTTAAAGTTTAGGAATATCAAAAACACATGTTTTTTTTATCTTTCATAATTCAATTATTTATACTGAGTTTTGTTATCTTAAAAATGCATTCACCAAAATCAAGCTGGAATTTTCTGGTGCAGTGGAGGTAAGAAAAATAATACAATTTTATATAGCCTTCATTTATTTCAAAGTAGATGAGATCTAGCTACATGTTTTTTAAATTAACTCTATACCGAAACTTACTTTTACAAATTAGACAGCAGTATTTAGAAATTATTTCACTATCAATAGATTTTCTTCTATTTTCATCCGGTTTTCTATGTTTTTCATTGGTAGTTTCTGATGGTCTACATTTATCACAAATAATGTTTAAAGTTTTATTTTGCTTAGTGTTTACTGTTATTTTTAAAGGTGCAAGGCAGCTTTTATAAAGTTTAGAATCATGGGGCTGTACAAGTATTTTCTCTTCTCCTACTCTAAAAGGTTTTAATAAATCATCATCATCCTTAACTATTGTCCCCTCGATATTCTCATTTTCGACTTCAATTTTATCATCACTGCTGTTCTTTTCTGAATTATTTTGCGAGGGATTCGTTTCTTTTACTATTTTATTGAAGACTCGATGCACATTTTCCAGGGAATATTTATTAGTTGATTTAGGTTTATTTCCACAAGTCCCTGACTTGTCTAAAAGTTTTCGAAGTTTTTTATTTTTTGAACAAGCATATAACTGTGCTTTGATACTTTTTCGTCGTTTCACATGTCTTTTTTCAAATCTTTTGCATTCCATACAAATATTATCGTATCTACCAACGACCCAAATATTTATAGGTAAGCGCTTTAGGCAACATCTACAAAAAACATTCGAGTCTAATGGCTTTCCACAATCTTCTTCTTCGTCATCAATTTTCGTTTCCGCCACAATCTCTGAGCTAAATTTTGTCTTTTTTAATTTTTCATAAACTCTATGCTTAACCAATAACTCCAATGTATTTAAAAATGTCTTATTTTGAGCTTGTTTTGCATTGTCAGCGTATACCAATACCTTTTTTGCATCATCAGCATATAACTTCACTTGTTTATTAATCAGGTCATGCATATGGTCCAAAAGTTCCACTTGACTTGGAAATTTCATTTGACAGCTCTTGCATGTTATCATTTCCAGATTCACACATGTATTATCGTTTTTTTGTCGCGTTATCCCATTGCCGTTGAAAATATCAAGGTAATTACACAGATCATCTACAATTTCCCTAGATCCTTTTTTGATCGTTACTGTTTCTGGATCAAAGTTCGTTACTGTTTCTGAAGGGCATAAATAGATGCCAACATCTGTGATATTTGCTTCGTGAACATTAGTATTTCGTATTAAATCCGGGCCCAAATTATGCGTGAGGTTTAATTCTAACTGTAATTCATACGGCAGTTCTATGTCTTCAATAGGATCGCTTGATTCTTTTCTTATTTCAGATTCTAGTTCTCCAATATTAAGATCTCTGTCAGTATCTTGTAAACTTGTTCCTTCTTTACTAGCATATTCGCGTTGTATCTCAACAAGTAAGTTGCTTGTGTTTATATTTACTTCCGCGTCTCTTTTATTGAGTTTCAATTTACTTAAATCAATCAGATTCCTACGTATTATGTGTCTTGCAATTTCAGGATTGATATCCAGTGATACTTTTTCTATGTATTCCTCCTCATGCACATCTAAAGTTTCATCTGAAGATTCATCTAGTACATATAAAGGCTCATCGTGTATATCTTCAGATTCCATATCTAAATATTCCTCTTGCATATCTAAAGATTCCTGTTCTATATCTGAAGATTCATCTAGTATATATATAGGCTCATCATCTGTATCTTCAGATTCCATATCTAAATATTCCTCCTGCATATCTAAAGATTCCTGTTCTATATCTGAAGATTCATCTAGTATATATAAAGGCTCATCGTGTATATCTTCAGATTCCATATCTAAATATTCCTCCTGCATATCTAAAGATTCCTGTTCTATATCTGAAGATTCATCTAGTACATATAAAGGCTCATCGTGTATATCTTCAGATTCCATATCTAAATATTCCTCTTGCATATCTAAAGATTCCTGTTCTATATCTGAAGATTCATCTAGTACATATAAAGGCTTATCGTGTATATCTTCAGATTCCATATCTAAATATTCCTCCTGCATATCTAAAGATTCCTGTTCTATATCTGAAGATTCATCTAGTACATATAAAGGCTTATCGTGTATATCTTCAGATTCCATATCTAAATATTCCTCTTGCATATCTAAAGATTCCTGTTCTATATCTGAAGATTCATCTAGTATATATATAGGCTCATCATTTATATCTTCAGATTCCATATCTAAATATTCCTCCTGCATATCTAAAGATTCCTGTTCTATATCTGAAGATTCATCTAGTACATATAAAGGCTTATCGTGTATATCTTCAGATTCCATATCTAAATATTCCTCCTGCATATCTAAAGATTCCTGTTCTATATCTGAAGATTCATCTAGTATATATATAGGCTCCTCATCTATATCTACAGATTCCTTTTGAATATCTAAAGATTCATTTTGTATATCTATAGACCCATCTAATATAACCCGATATGTCTCTTGCATGTCTTGGAAAACTGGAGATTCCTGTCTTATATCTGAAGATATATCTGGCGTAGTTAGATGATCAACTTGCATACTTTGAGTTGGTTGCATATTCAGAGGTTCTCTAAGTTTGAGTGAATGTTTCTTTTGAATGTGATTCATCAGGTCTACCCTAGAAGTAAACTCTTTGTCACAAAAACATTTAATTATTGATTTCCTTTGAGAACTGCAATCATTGTATGCGTGATCTCTCTGAATATGAAATATTAAATGATTTTTAATTGAGTATTCTTTTTGACAATAATCACATATAAATTTTGGCATACTGTCGGCACTATCTGATTTATCATTGTTTGGTTGTAGTCTTCGAAGATGTTGTATTAGACGTACTTTATGATAGTAGCTTTTGTCACTATAATTACATTCTAAGGACTCTGTGTGACATATTACTAATTCAGCATTTTTGTACTTTTTCACTAGATGTTTGTTTCTTATGTGAGCTGCTAAATTTCTTTTAGATAAATATTTCGACCCACAATATTCACATATAAATGTTGGCACACCGTAAGCTTTATCAGTATCCTTATTACCTGATTGTAGTTTTCGAAGATGTTGTATTAAACGTCCTTGATGACGAAATCTTTTCCCACAATTATTACATTTAAATTGCTCACAGACACTGTTACCACCATCGACTAAAATATCCAGAACTTTTGTGTTAGCGTTTCTAATACAACCTTTAGATCTTTTTTGTTTTTTAACAGGTGGTATTACAAAAATTGGCTTTTTAACTATTTGAGAGTCTTTTGCGTAATCATGGTCTATTAAAAAGTAGTCCGAGTTTGCCACTGGACCAGATTTTATCACTGTATTATTTTCTTTTGATGGTTTAACAATATAGCAAGGAATAATCCTTGGTGCCCTTTTTATCAAAAGTTTTGAGGCTTTAGCAGGAGATTGCTGTTGTAAATCTAAAGATCTCTGTTGTCGTTCAGGGCATTCACGGTAAGAGACAGTAAGTATATTTGAAGAATCCTGTTCTATACTTAGAGGCTTATTTTGCATATCTTGGGATACTTCATGTTTATTTAAAAGTTTTACATTTAAAGATGCGTGTTCTATATTTAGAGGATCATCGGCTTCAGCTTGAGATTTCTCTTGCATATCTAAAGATTCCAGTTGTACGTATTGTATATCTGTGTGTTTCTCCTGAATATGACTTACCACATTTTCTTTACAACTGATTTTGTTGTCACAATACCATTTAAATGACAATTCTTTTTCAAATTTGTTTGAATCTAATTCTTTATGCTTTCTCAAAATGTGAATATACAACTTTTGTTTATTTTGATATTCTTTTTGACAATAGTCACATTTCCATATTTTTAGTTTTTTGGATATTTTTGCTATATGTTTGTTTCTCATGTGAGTACTTAGATGACCCCTTCGAATATATTTTAAACCACAATAATCACATATAAATGTTGGTATACTGCCAGCGCTATATCTATCCTTACTGCCTGAATGTTGCTTTCGAAGATGTTGTAATAAACGTCCTTGATGAAGAAACATTTTGTTGCAATGATTACATTTAAATGGCTTACGGTTTCTGTTGCCTTCACCGACCACGTTTAAATTACCGTTGATTTGTTGTGTATCTAAAGTGTCTTGTCGTAAATACAAAGGTTTTCGTTGAATATCTAAAGATTCTTTTTGTGTATTTTGAGGCTTATCTTGCATGTATTGAAATCCACCTTGTATATCTGAAGAATCCTGCTGAATATCTAAAGTTCCCTGTTGTATATTTAGATGCTCATATTGTGTATCTTGAGATTTCTCTTGTATATGGAAACATTCTTGTTGTAAATCTGAATAACCGTGTTGAATATCTGAAAACTCCTGTTGTAAATCTGGAGATATTTGTTGTATGTCTGAAAACTCCTGTTGTATATCTGGAGATTTTAGTTGTATATCAAAACATTGTTGTTGTAAATCTGAATTATCATGTTGAATATCTAAATTTTTCTGATGTGAATCTTGAGATTTTTGTTGTATGTCTGAAAACTCCTGTTGTATATCTAAAGTTTTTTTTTGCGTATCGAAACATTTTTGTTGTAAATCTGAATTATCCTGTTGAATATCAAAAGATACCTGTTGTACACTTTGTATATCTGGATGTTCCTTATGAATATGAAGCCGTGTCATGCCGTGTTGTGCTTGATCTGCATGCTCAGTTTGTATGTGATTTAACAAATCTGTTTCAAGTCGATATTCTTTTTGACAAAAATCACATTTCACTATTTCTGTTTTATTGACCTTTTTCATTGTATGTCTGTTTCTCAAGTGAGTAATTAAATTAGACTTTCGAACATAATATTTCAAACCACAACAATCACATATAAATATCGTACTGTCTGTATCCTCATTGTCTGATATTAGCTTTCGATAATGTTGTATTAAACGTGATTTATAATAAAATCTTTTGTAACAATGATTACATCCAAATGGATTGCGTTGACATTTCAATATTGATTCCCCTGCAAAATTGTCTGTTGTTTTATTGACCGCATGCTTTTTCTGAATGTGACTTTCCAAACACCTTTTATGTAGATATTGTTTTTGACAATAGTAACATTTCAATATTTCAGCCTTCTTCTGCATTTTAACTTGATGTTTTTTTCTTAAGTGAGCTACTAAACTTTTTTCATGTAAATATTTCGCACCACAGTAATCACATATAAATGTTGGCATACTGTCAACACTATCTGTATGGTTATCTGGTCGTAGTTTTCGAAGATGTTGTATTAAACGTCCTTCGTGATTATATATTTTTTCACATTTAAATGCCTTATCGTGTCCGTTACCATCAATCACGCTTGAATTGTTGAGTTTTAAACAATTTTGTTTATTTTCACATTTCTCTTGCACATCTAAAAACTGCTGTTGTATTTTTGAAGATTTCTGCTCTATATCTGAAGATTCTTGGTGATCTAGGATATGATTTAATGAAAGAATGTGATTTGTCAACTCTTTTTCAAGGCGATATCCTTTTTGACAATAGTCACATTTGAATATTTCAGACATTTTGTAGTTTTGTGTTTTATGTTTGCTTTTAATGTGATCAATTAAATATTTCTTTCGAGTATATTTTATACCACAATAGTCACATATAAAAGTTGGCATACTGTCAGTATCACTGTCTGGTTGAAGTTTTCGAAGATGTTCTTGAATATGACTCGGTAAATTCACTTTAGAACTTATTTCTTTGTCACAATAAAATTTAAATGTTACCTTCCTTTCAGATTCTTTTGGATCTGTTTTTTGATTGACTGCATGCTTTCTTAGAATGTGAATAAACAACCATTGTTTTCTTTGATATTCATTTTCACATTGGTGACATTTGAATAATTTAGCCTTTTTAACCATTTTGACCTTTTTCAAACATTCAGCATGTTTGTTTGTCATGTGACTAACTAAGTTCTTTTTTTGACAATAATTCGAACCACAGTAATCACATATATATGTTGGCATACTGTCAACGCTATCTGTATTCACATTGCCTGAATGTAGTTTTCGTAGATGTTGTATTAAACGTCCCTTATGACGAAATCTTTTCGCACAATTTTTACATTTAAATGGATAACTTACACCATCAACTAAGATATCCGGTTCTGTGTTTGTGTTTTTAATACACCCTTTTGCTTCTTTACGTTTTTTAACAATTTGCGAATCACTTGCGTAATTATGGTCATTCAAAGCGTAGTCAGAGTTTGTCAGTGAACCAGTTTTTATCAATGCATTATTTTCTTTTGATGGTTTAATAATATAGCTAGGAAGAATCCTTACATTCTGACTGGGGTTTTCTATTTTGTCATACGTAGTTTTTACTAAATTGGTTCCAGCATTCTTATGTTGATTGGGATCGCAGTTGGGTTTAGTTTTTTTCGAATGTGTTGATCCTTTAGCAGGAAATTCCTTTTGTAAATCTAACGATTTCTGTTGTAGTCCAGGGCCTGCAATTACCGATATTTTTGATCTAACAGATGTACCTCGCAATATATCTGCAGAAATGTTTTCTCTTTGAATCATTGATTCTTTAGAAATCAGTATGCGTTTTTTAGCATCTAAACGGTATGGAGCTGGGGATACTGAGTCTGGCCTTCTTGTCCAATATTCAAATTGTGGACATGATATTGGTGACGTGTTTTTGATAAAATCTTCAACTGTTTCTTCAGCACGTGTTTCCAAATGAATTTCATCTCGCATAGTCTGTGGATCTGATGACGTTTTCTTGATAGGATCTTCAACTTTGTCTTCAACACAAGTTTCAGTGATAATTTTAACTGGCGTAGTGTGTGTACCTGAAAATATATTGATAATTTATAGAAATTATATTACAATCTAACATACTTATAATTTAATAGTTATTACTACCACAACGGGTGTAAAGACCAGCATACCAGAAAATTTCTTCCATGCTGGACTGGGAGCGAGAGAAAAACATAGAATGGTCCAGCTGCATTTCTTCCCGGGCATGCTGTAAAAACCAGCTAAGGGATTTGAGGGTTTCAGTATATTGTAATTAAGGCGATGGACAACCTGTCACTACAGCAATATACCTACAAATCTGTCTTAAATAACCCTCAAAACTTTGTCAGACGTGGCGGAACGACCTATGTTTAGGTCGTATACGCTCTGCCTACCCCATTGGGGATAAAGGCGTGATTATATGTATGTACCAGAAAATAATAGGGGTTGTATCTATTTATTTTTTATTTATTGGCACTGTTGACGGTTGATGATTTTTTTTATAGCGTTCACTATTTTTACGGGAGGCATTTGAATGCGCGGTTGAATTTTTTTTGGTAGGTATGTTGGTACCTATATTTAGATGAGGGTTGCTGGAGATTTTAAAAAAAAACCATACGAAATAGGTTCAATGTATTATAGGTGCAGAATGGCATAAATGCCTACGTTCGTAGCAGGTAGATAGATAGATAAAAGGTTTATTGCATAAAAAACATCACACATAAAACAAAACGTAAACACAAATAAGGAACACATGAAAATAAATACAAAGAGACATGACAAAAATAAGACAAAACAGGTGCCTACATTCTGTTGAATGTGTGCTGAAGTTATAGCCTTCACTTCATGAAACAAAAATCCTGGTGAAAGTTGTTCAGTGTTGTTGACTGAGCAACCTGTATCAGCTTGTGGGATGCTGTTCCTTACACCCAGTATTTAAGTACTAAAACTACTTACTATCAGCCTGATCATCTTCTATAATATATTTATATTCAAATTGTGCTGGTTCATCTCTGAGGTTATCCTTCAAACAAAAAAAGCAAAGCAATATTCATACACGGTGTTAATTTAAGTGCGTGCCATAGCTGGGGTGTTTCAGTAACGTAAAAGGTTCCCAAAAAAACATTAAATGCCAAAAATATAATAGTCTGTATTTATTATGATTCCAAGAGCTATGTCTCGCCGCACCGCTATAACCAAACCCACACGAGTAGCTATCACTGGTCGGCAGCGACTCGCGTTTGATGTTTTCCCCTCCCTGTAATTTGAATCCAGGATCTCCGGATCGGGACCCATGGCTAAGACCACTAGACCACGGAGGCAGTATGAGTTGTATACCCATCAGAATATAAAAAAAAATGCAAAGTAAAGGCATTGTTTGTTGACCACTGTATCGTCTTTATTTCGACTCATGCGGAAGTGGCCGCATGGTGTGCGTCTCTAAACGAGCCACCCAGCTAAAACGAGATAGGTGTTTTTATCATATATCAGGATTTAGAGCATAATTGAAGTACCCACATTCTTAAGTCAGTAAATTGGAGCATCAATAGGAAAGACGCTGCAACCTAAAAACCGTGGGCTGGCTGGGGAGATTCTCGTCAGCGAGCATATGCTAGATCTCAGGTACTGTTGAGAGTAGAGCAATGTGTTATATCTCTACATTTAGAGTATAATCAGGGCAATCTGCTGCCGAAAAATCAACTTCAAAACTGTAATATGAAAGGAGTTACACGCGGTTATAAGTGGGCTTGCTGGGGAAACGTCTCTCCAGCGAGCCCATTTGGATCTCATAAACGGTAGGGATTTAAGTTTTGATCTAAAGTTCTACATATGTGCCCTAATTGGAGCACTAAGGTCCAGAAAAATTAGTACTGTGATGTCAATAGTTTTCGAGATATAGGTCTTTGAAAATGGTATGTACGGCGAGACGTCTCTCCAGCGAGCCCATCTGATGTGCAATAACCACCGAACGTAGAGTCTTCGAAAATAGCTCAAATTAAAGATTATAATTAGAGCACTAAGCTCCAAGTAGAAGAAAGTTCTAGGTCCTACAGATTTCACGCTATAAGCAAAAAACACTTTTGCCGCCAAATAAATTAAATTCCCCAACCGCGCGACGTTGCCGCTCCGTGCAACAAGCAAATGGACGCGTCACGAAACGTTCATTCAAGCAAAAATATGTCTTGTGCTGCTAAGTTTAAGAGTGTTTTTAGTCTAACCGAGCCAAGTACATTCTAGAAATAATAGTCAGGCGCCCATATCAAACCCACGTACCGAATTTGTTAATTTTAGTATGGTTTAATTTTAGCTCCAATTTACTGACTCCAGTATGTGGGTGCTCCAATTATGCACTAAATCCTGATATATGATAAAAACACCTATCTCGTTTGGGCTGGGTAGAGAGCCGTACACGTCCGCATTAAAGTTGGTTTGCAATTCTAAAGAGTTAGATTCCATTCCGATCCAAACAAGCTAAGCTCACAAAAGCGAAGCACTTGCAAAAATACAGGAAACATTTATTTGCTCACTCAATACACAGGTTTTAAAAAAGTACTGCGTTCCTTTTAACCACGTAATGTATTAGTGATATTCAACATAAAATACGCATTAAATTAATAAAATCTCTTCATTTTTATTAAACTAGTTACGCATCCCTACGGCACGCACACTACGGCATTCCTCACAGGTACACTGCCGCCATATGACCACGCACCGCACCGCACCCCGCGCGCGCCATGTCGCGCCGCTGCGCCTTACCCCCTGGCCACAGCCAGTATTGCGGCGCGGCGAGCGGCGCGGCTAGCGGTGAGCGCCGAAAACAAACGCTAGACAACGTACGAAGTATGCCACAGCTAGCCGCGGCGCGAAATGCGGCGCGGCTAACGGCGCGGGTTGACTGGCGCGGTGCGCGGCGGCAGCGGGCGGGGCGGTGTGCGAGCGAAACAAATGTACTAGAGAGTATCGAGGCGGCCACAGCTCAAAGCGGCGCGCGCGGCGGCATCAAGTGGACGGACTAGCCAACGCGCGACCAAAACAAATAATTTTGTTTTTAACGCGCGTTGACCGTTTACATTACATAATGGATACTGAACAATTCATCAGCGAAGTTCTGAGTAGACCAGCAATATGGATGTCAAAACATCCACACCATAAATATAGGAATATTATAAAGAAAATGTGGGACGAAATAAAACAACAATTTCCTAGTAGTACTGGTAAGTATTTATTTATTTATTTAGTAAGTACCAATTTTTTATGTAGTTTTGTCTATTCTTGGGTTGGATTATTGAAATAAAGTTTGAATTGATCTCGTATTCTAGTTGCTTGAATCGTAGCTCGATTATTCCGTCTAGACCTGTGTGCGCTATTGTCATTATTCGTGTTCCTAAGTTGCGAATAAAAAGTCTGAAAACGATTGAAAGCGACAGAAATCCGTGCCGAATATTTAGAAATAGAAAAGAAAAAATTAAAGTTGATGGAAGCTGACTTAGCAGGTGGCAAAGAAAAAGACATTCCCAGGTCAGATGACTACCATTTTTTGATGAGTCTATTGCCAGAAATGGAGAAGCTTAATGTTTTACAGAAAATGAGACTGAGAAATAAATTCACTCAAGCTTTGATGGACGAAATTAGTATGAATCAATATACAGGCGTTACAGGCTATCAGGGCTATTTCACTCAACCTCCGCCTTCTGACTACGGCACACATAATATTAATAATTTAAACTAAAAATAAACTAAATTAACCAATGTCATGCCAAAAATATGTATAATTATAATAAAAAAGCAAAATCTGTGATTGATAAATGATTGTTTATGGTAAGAGTACATAAATAAATAAATACTTGGTAAATAAACAATTTATAATTATAATTATAAGCAAAATCTGTGATTAATAAAAGATTATGGTACATAAATAAATAATACTTAGTAATAAACATATTAATACTTTCATTTTTCTACATATGTAGGTACTTACCTTAAAGTCAGAAACAGCTGTTCTGGAGGTGAAACAATTTTCTTAAAATTAACTTTAGCTTTTAAGTCTTCATGTATGTGGCTGAGTATATAATCAAAAGTTTCTACGCTTGTCCTCGTATATTCAAAAAAAATATCGGGATAGTTCCTGTATTCGTAATAATGAGTGTGAAATTCGCCAAGTTCTCTCCTTTTTTGGTTAACTGGGTGCGCTCCTATTCTAGATTGAATAATATCTTGTGCTAAAAACGCACTTGATTCTAGGCAATACCGTGCCACTTTTGATAGGGACATTTTATTTTATGTTGCTGTTCTGAATACGTTCACTGCTAACGCCGCCGCGGTCGCAACTGGTCGAGCTGTGGCATACCACCGCAATCCGCACCGCCCGCCGCCCCTCACGCCGCACCTCATCCCGCACCGCTGAAAGCTGTGGCCAGGCCCTAGGCCTCTGCCTCGAATTTTGCGGGCGGCGGCGGCGGCGGTGCGGGAGCGGCAGGATCTTATGCGTACAATCAAATGGACCGGTTTTTGAAAACAGCGGCGCGGCAGCGGCGCGGAAGCGGGCAGCGGCGCGGGAGCGGGCAGCGGCGCGGGAGCGGGCAGCGGCGCGGGAGCGGGCAGCGGCGCGGGGGCGGGCAGCGGCGCGGGGGCGGGCAACGAGCGGTGCCAGTGTTGCCACAATGTTACAAAAGTAACATTTTACGTTACTTTTGACCCTCTCATGTTACCTGCATGTTAGGGCCTGGCCACAGCTTTCAGCGGTGCGGGATGAGGTGCGGCGTGAGGGGCGGCGGGCGGTGCGGATTGCGGTGGTATGCCACAGCTCGACCAGTTGCGACCGCGGCGGCGTTAGCAGTGAACGTATTCAGAACAGCAACATAAAATAAAATGTCCCTATCAAAAGTGGCACGGTATTGCCTAGAATCAAGTGCGTTTTTAGCACAAGATATTATTCAATCTAGAATAGGAGCGCACCCAGTTAACCAAAAAAGGAGAGAACTTGGCGAATTTCACACTCATTATTACGAATACAGGAACTATCCCGATATTTTTTTTGAATATACGAGGACAAGCGTAGAAACTTTTGATTATATACTCAGCCACATACATGAAGACTTAAAAGCTAAAGTTAATTTTAAGAAAATTGTTTCACCTCCAGAACAGCTGTTTCTGACTTTAAGGTAAGTACCTACATATGTAGAAAAATGAAAGTATTAATATGTTTATTACTAAGTATTATTTATTTATGTACCATAATCTTTTATTAATCACAGATTTTGCTTATAATTATAATTATAAATTGTTTATTTACCAAGTATTTATTTATTTATGTACTCTTACCATAAACAATCATTTATCAATCACAGATTTTGCTTTTTTATTATAATTATACATATTTTTGGCATGACATTGGTTAATTTAGTTTATTTTTAGTTTAAATTATTAATATTATGTGTGCCGTAGTCAGAAGGCGGAGGTTGAGTGAAATAGCCCTGATAGCCTGTAACGCCTGTATATTGATTCATACTAATTTCGTCCATCAAAGCTTGAGTGAATTTATTTCTCAGTCTCATTTTCTGTAAAACATTAAGCTTCTCCATTTCTGGCAATAGACTCATCAAAAAATGGTAGTCATCTGACCTGGGAATGTCTTTTTCTTTGCCACCTGCTAAGTCAGCTTCCATCAACTTTAATTTTTTCTTTTCTATTTCTAAATATTCGGCACGGATTTCTGTCGCTTTCAATCGTTTTCTAGAAGAATTTTGTGTTTCTTTTTCTCTTGGAGTGGTAGCTTGAGGCGGTATCTGTTGTCCTGACAAATGTGGAGTTGGCGGCTGCGAGGAGGTAGAAGTTGATGGCACAGGTGATACCGACGGCGGTGGCGGCGATGAGTGCAAGGATGACGGCGACGGTTCATCTTCAGTTGCTTGAGATACTTCAGTATCTTCTTCTATTATTAAGTTAGACTCCCCCATGGTGGGCATATATTCGTCTTTCAGAAATGATAGTTGTTCAAAATATTTCCACTGAGACTGATAATCTGAACCTTCACTCCGAGACCGGAACGTAGGTACTTTTTTGAGTTCCTTCCGGTAGCCGTCTTTGAGGTTCTTCCATTTTTTCTTCAAATTATCCTCTGGAAATGAAAAGTAAATGATGTAATTTTGTATGCAACAACTTTTTTTTATATCCGTTTTATGTTTTGTTTACCTACTTATATACTTACACGTTAATATAATAACTCATAAAAAATTTGCATTTATAATATTAGTAGGATTTGTTTATATATTTATTTATGTAAAACGCCCATAATATTTTACCATTAGTTAGTAGTTAGTAGTATTATTTTTTTAGAAATGTAGGTATTTCATTTATATTTACTAATACTTTTCTATTGCAGGTTTCTCGGTCACGGCGGATCATTTAGGTCTCTGGCTCAATCTTACCGATTAGGACGAAGTACAGTTGGTAAAGTAATTTATCAAACCCTAGAAGCTATTTGGAACAATTTGGTCCAAATGCATATGCCGAAGCCAACCTGTGATAAGCTAAAAAGTAACGCAGATTTATTTTTTTCAAGATGGCAATTTCCTAACTGTTTGGGTGCGATAGACGGAAAACATTTCCGTATAATAAATCCACCGAACAGTGGAAGTGCATATTACAACTATAAAAAATTTTTTTCGTTAGTTCTACAAGGAATTTCCGATGCAGATTACAAATTTATCATTGTAGAAGTCGGCGGTAAAGGCAAACAAAGTGATGGCGGCACTTTTCATTTTTCACGATTAAATAGATTATTAACAGAAAAAAGATTTAACGTTCCACCGCCGCAGATATTACCTGGTTCAAATCTGAATTTGCCATACGTGTTAATTGGCGACGAAGCCTACCCTCTTAAAACTTATTTGATGCGCCCTTATCCATCAGGTGGTTTGAATGCGGAAAAAAGAATTTTCAACAAAAGATTATCCCGAGCCAGAGTCACAATTGAATGTGCATTTGGTATCCTAACAAATAAATTTCGCATTTTTACGAGAAGTATAGAAGCAAACAAAAAACACGCAACATTGATTATAAAGGTTGGATGCCTGTTACACAATATTATAAGAGAAAGAGATGGAGACAGAGATGAAGACTTTCAGACTTTTTATTCGCAACTTAGGAACACGAATAATGACAATAGCGCACACAGGTCTAGACGGAATAATCGAGCTACGATTCAAGCAACTAGAATACGAGATCAATTCAAACTTTATTTCAATAATCCAACCCAAGAATAGACAAAACTACATAAAAAATTGGTACTTACTAAATAAATAAATAAATACTTACCAGTACTACTAGGAAATTGTTGTTTTATTTCGTCCCACATTTTCTTTATAATATTCCTATATTTATGGTGTGGATGTTTTGACATCCATATTGCTGGTCTACTCAGAACTTCGCTGATGAATTGTTCAGTATCCATTATGTAATGTAAACGGTCAACGCGCGTTAAAAACAAAATTATTTGTTTTGGTCGCGCGTTGGCTAGTCCGTCCACTTGATGCCGCCGCGCGCGCCGCTTTGAGCTGTGGCCGCCTCGATACTCTCTAGTACATTTGTTTCGCTCGCACACCGCGCCGCCCGCCGCCGCCGCGCACCGCGCCAGTCAACCCGCGCCGTTAGCCGCGCCGCAGCCGCGCCGCATTTCGCGCCGCGGCTAGCTGTGGCATACTTCGTACGATGTCTAGCGTTTGTTTTCGGCGCTCACCGCTAGCCGCGCCGCTCGCCGCGCCGCAATACTGGCTGTGGCCAGGGGGTTACACGACACGACTAGACTTAAAATGTTACTTTTGTGGTCAAAATGTTACTTTTCGAAGCAGCTTATGTTACATTTGAGAAAGGGGCTGTGGCAACACTGCGCTGCGGTAAACTCGCCATTTATTTTCCTTGCCCTATAGTAGGGATCCACTTCGTCTTTTGCACACAATAAATCGAGCGTTAGGAATAAATTTGAATCAAAAAGATGTTGTCGCCGATTTTCAGACATTTCGTTCGCGAATAAAAACAAATATCTCGACAACACAACACCACACCGCTATAGTGCCGCGCGATCTGCCCGCTGGTTTGGAGAACAGGTGCGTTGCCCGCCCCGCTGCCGCCGCCGCCCCGCTGCCGCGCCGCTGCCCGCAAAATTCGAGGCAGAGGCCTTAGTGTGCGTGCCGTAAAGATTAGGGTTACCTACTCGTTTCTGTTAAGTGTATTTAATAAAAAGTATTTTTTTTTATTTAATGTGTGTTTTGTGTTGTACGAAGGCGGAGTGATATGTAGGGTAAAAATCAATCTTCGAAGAAAATTATCACAAATTGCATGCAACCTCTTTGTTAGCGACTCTTTTGAAGTACTAAATTAAAATTTACAGCCAGTACAGCCGGCTACTTTTTTTTGGCGGACATTAAAGAAAAACAAGTGGACACAATTTCGCAAAGATGGAGAAAAGTGAATTTCATGTGTTGATTAAACATTATTTTTTGCGAATAAAATCTATTACAGAAACGAAACAAAGGCTTGATAAATATTATGGGGACTGCTCCGTCGATCAAAATGATTCATAAGTGGTTTTCTGATTTTCGATGTGGTCGGACAAGCACAAGTAATGCTGAACGTCCAGGGCGGCTAATTGAGGTCACTACTCCAGAAATGATTGCTAAAATCCACGATTTAGTGTGGAACGACCGAAGAATTAAAGTGAGGGAGATAATCGAGATAAGGCATTTCAGACGAACGTGTGCGCAATATCTTACACCAATATTTAGATATGAAGAAGCTGTCCGCGAGATGGGTGCCGCGTTTACCGTCTATTGATCAAAAACGCGTGCGTGTGACTACTTCGGAGGCAAGTTTGGCGTTGTTACGGCGTAATAAATCTGTTTTTTTTTTCGTTTTATAACGGTTGATGAAACATAGATCCACCACCATACACCAGAAGCCAAGCAAACAATCAAAACAGTGGATTGCTGCCGGGGAACCAGCTCCGAAGAAGTCAAAAAAGAAGCAGTTTTATCAGCCAATAAGGTTATGGCCACCGGTTTTTTTGATGCACGTGGGGTAATTCATATTGACTACCTAGAGAAGGAAGAAACAATCAATGGCAAGTATTACTCTAAATAATAAGACCAATTTAACAAATTTTACTTGAAAAACGACCGCATTTGGCCCAGAAGAAAATCTTGTTTCACCAGGACAACGCACGATTACACACTTGCGCGATTGCCATGGCCAAATTCAAGAGTGGGGCTATGAGTTGCTTCCCCACCCACCTTATTCACCAGATTTAGCCCTTTGCGACTATTTTCTGTTTCCGAATTTAAAAAAATGGCTCGGTGGAAAAAAATTTGGACCAAACGAGGAGATCGTGGACGAAACCAATACCTATTTCGAAGGGTTGCCTAAATCGTATTATATGGCAGGGATAGAAAAGTTAGACAAACGCTGGATAAAGAGCATTGACTCAGAGGAAAACTACGTTGAAAAATGATTAATAATAATTAAATCAAATTCATTCCTTGTTTAATTTTTACCTTACTTATCACTCCGCCCTCGTGTATCACTAATTCGTTACGTGGTTAAAGAAACGCAGTAGGTACTTTTTTTACAGCCTGTATATAGGTGATCGGAGTTCACATACTAGGAGCAGTTCATATGACACAAAACGGAACCGGACCGGAACGGAACGGAAACGGAACGGATGGAGAATAATGACATTCAGTCACGATCCTCAGCACTCATATTTTTTTTTTTAATTTTACTTTGTATTTCCAACTCAGTTTTAGAATAAAGTTAAACAAAGCTTCATGTCTTTTTATTCAAAAACTCATTTTTATAATAAATTAAATGTGTTGGAAAATTAGTTCAATTACTATTTACTACATTGTCATATCATAACTAATAGCTAAACTTATTTTAGGTACAAGATCTTCGGTTATAAGACATTAAACTTTGAAAATGATTTCTTCTATTCTATTCTAAAAACTGAGTTGGAAACACTATACCGGGCGTCCCGCAAACTGATCCTGGGTTGCTCAGTTAAAGATACTGAACAACTTCCACCAAGAAATGTCCACATCGGACAATTTGTATGGAAAAGCCAAAATATTTTTTTCACTTCCTGAAAGAATTTCCTGGTGGAAGTTTTTCAGTGTCGTTAACTGAGCAACCCCTATCAGTTTGCGGGACGGTGTCCCTTACACCCCGTATAGATGAAAGAGAAAGAATACTTACAG
Source organism: Scrobipalpa costella (assembly GCA_949820665.1). NCBI lineage: Eukaryota > Metazoa > Arthropoda > Insecta > Lepidoptera > Gelechiidae > Scrobipalpa > Scrobipalpa costella. The sequence goes on along the minus strand of OX463322.1, from coordinate 2,252,644 downwards.
CATAATGCTTTGCCCTTTCCTCTTCCGGAACAAGTTTTGATGGCATAGTGCCTATTCTTTTATACAATCTTTTGTCAAAGCCATATTTGTAGTGATGATAGTTTGTAAAATCATTCTCCATCTGAAAAGGAAAACTGTAAAAACTATGCTAATTAACATGCTTTACAGAGGATTTATTTTTCTTTTTACAAATAAGCTGTAAAACCTTTTGTGCTATTGTGTTTGTGTCCTCTGTATGATCATGTGTGTAATAAACTGATAAATAAATGAATCACTACATAGTATAAAACAAAGTCGCTTTCTCTGTCCCTATATCCCTATGTATGCATAAATCTTTAAAACTACGCAACAGATTTTGATGCGGTTTCTTTTAATGGACAGAGTGATTCAAGAGGAAGGTTTATATGTATAATACATGCATAATATAGTAGAGAAACACTGATAATTTCCGTGCGAAGCCGGGGCGGGTCACTAGTATTAGATAAAACTATTATATTAAAAGCTTAAGCATAAATAAAAATGAGTTCAATATTTAGATATGACGTACATACATACAGACTTAGACTTAAAGGGTGGTTTAAAGGGTTCAAGCCGTTCTTACAGCTTGGTAAGTACAGTTAGTAAGTTGAAATGTGTAAACGGTTCTGCCAGTGGGCTTTCAAGTTGAAGTTCAAGTTGCCTTTCAACTTGAACCAAAATAGACCTGGGTACCGGAACTGTGTCAACGTCAACTTGAAAGCCAACTTACCAACTTATGCACCGTACTTACAACAGTCCTTATGTAAACTGGCCCGAAAGTAAAGTACCTATGTATTTCCAATTCAATTTGGAATAAAAGTAAACAAAGTTTCATGTCTTTTAATCAAAGATCTTGTTTCTAAAATAAGGTTTAGCTATTAGATGAAATAGTAGCTTTAGTAATATAACTAATTTGCCTTTTTGAAATGTGTTTTTAAATAAAATGTTATGAAACTTTGGTTATCTTTATTCAAAAACCGAGTTGGAAATATTATAATCCATGCCTACTATTTGTATTATTGTGTGTATTTTTGTAACAAATAAACTGGACCGATAACAAAATTTCTTTCACCATTACACAGATAATATAATACTTGACCATTAGAAAGCTATTTTTTATTTTAACAATTTATTGCACACACATGAACATACAGAGGACACAAACATAAAAAACAATAGCACAACAGGTACAGTTTATCTCTAAAAAGAAATCCCTTCCAGCTGACCTACGGTAGTGAGAGTGCATAAGTGAGGCAGATATGGCGTGAACAATTCAAACCCCACTATCATAAAATACAATAAATACATAAAAATACATAAATAATAAATAAATACATAGAGTTATAAATATATAATATTAATATAATAATACATAATTAATATAAGCTATGCTAAGCTAGCTATGTTCACCCTAAGTTACAGGCTTTTTACTGCAGGAAAATATCTAATTGCTACGGGAAACAGGGCATCATGCTTGAACCGATCATAATTTTGTCAGGACTTGTATTAATAGATGGGATTCTGGGAATGGACAAAGGTGGGAAAACTTATTTAGCTATGGGAAGAAAGGCTAATTTATATAAGCAATGTCAAACATAACGTCAAACAGATAGGCCGGATTATACCAGAGATACAGTATGTCAATGCATTAAATAAACGAGGCGATAAAACTTACTAAAATAAATTAATTAATTAAAGCTTTAGCGGTTTCTTCCATGCTGGCCTGGGAGCATGCTGTAAAACCTAGCTAAGGGATCAGCGGGTTTCAGTATATTGTAATTTAGAAGATGGGCTGACAACCTGTCACTACAGCATTATACCTAAAAATCTATCTTAAATAACTTTGTCAGATGTGACCGAACTACTTTAGTTTAGGTCGTTTACGTTCTGCCTACCCCATTAGGGATAAAGGCGTGATTATATGTATGTATGATGAATTTAAAGCTTAGATCTTGATAATTTGGTATATAAGTAGCGGTATTTACTTACGTCAAAATGATCTTCACATAAAAAAAGGCCGAATTTCAGCGAGAATTCTTCAGGATTCCTACCGGCAAGTGTCAACCATTTATTTCGCAAATCACGTTGACTTTCTCCCAATGGTAATGTAACAAAATATTTATGTGGCGTTAATTTATTATTATTTTTACAATCAGTCTTAATACACCATTTGTAAGACATTTTTAAAATTACCCAACTTTTTTTTTTGAATATTTTATGGCCTGGATACTAGTCCTTTAAGCCAGCACAACAACAATACATGAATGAATGAATGAATTCATTTCAATTCATAATCTGTCAGTTGCCATAGAGCGATGCGAGTACTTTTTTATTCTGTAGTGATTAACTTTGTGATGAACAAGGAGTATTATATTATCTGTGACAAGGGTCATTGATGAACGATTGAACATGAATGAACTATTTGAATAATGAAACCATAGACAATGGTACCAATTCGATTATAGACACAACTTAACTAATTTTAGTTTAGTTCTGACACTTTCTAATATTTGAATAAATCAGACGATGGTACCAATTCGTAGTTGCAAAAATTACGACTTCGCTAATGTAAGTCTATTACTGTTATGAGGGACGCCAATTTTAGTCAAGGGGGCCGTTCGCGCATACACCAAGGAGAAACCGTTAGAAGAAGATTCGCACGATTGTCGAAGGTTTTAATGTGATACATCTTCCATGCTGGACTGGGAACGAGAGAAAAACATAGAATGTGCCAGTTGCATTTCCTCCCGGGAATGCTGTAAAAATCAGCTATGGGATAGTGGGTTTCTGTACGTTGCACTTTAGGTGAAAGGCTGACGAACTTTCACTACAGCAATATACCAACAAATCTATCTTAAATAACCCTCAAAACTTTGTTAGACGTGGCGAAACGACCTTTGTTTAGGTCGTTTTCGCTCTGCCTACCTTATTAGGGGTGAAGGCATGATTATATGTGTGTATGTTTAATCCGATAGCTCGCGTAAGAACGGGGGTTGCAAGCACGCACTAGGATGATATTTCTCCTGGCTGACAGGCGTTTCAAAACGTGGTTTTATCAACTGTCAAAGTGAAAAGTTACGCCAACCTTGCGCTAGGGAAAACGCCGCGAACGGCCCAAAGACTTAGTCCAGCTGTTGCGCTCTACGAATCGATAGCATTGTAAAATAAGATGACACAATCTGGATCCCTTCTCATTTTATGGTTACACAGGCAGCTATAATATATATGAATATAAAGGATCTGGTGATCTCTGATTATACATTAATCTTAAACTCTTGCTTTTCGACTTTATAAATCTTTCAAAAAATAATCCCGCTAACCCAGACTTAATCGAAATTACTAATAATATGCTAAAATCTTATAATCAAAAGCTTAAAACAAAACGAACTCAATTTTTCAATTCTGTAATTACGAACTGTCCAAACAAAAGTAGAGGTATGTGGAGAGCGGTTAACATGGAGATAAGCAGGGGGACCCATGACAGGGTTGATTACACTGACCTGATCGTCGACGAGAGTGGCAACCCGTTCGCCTCCAAACTACACCTGGTGAACTCACTAAACAGCGAGTTCGTCACGGCGGCGACGGCGTGCGGAGCCCCGGCTGCTAACCCAGCGCAATGTCTGGCAACCATGTCCAGCTGCCACAGTCGCAGTGACGCCTCGATCTGGCTACGTCCATTCACACCGCTCGAAGTAGTAGAGATACTCAAGAAGTCTATAGCGCCAAAAAACAGTGCAGACATATATGGGTTATCTGCTAACGTGCTGAGGAATGCCAGTATGTCAGTATGTTTCGTTTTATCCCACCTTTTTAATAACTGTATACGTTTAGGTACTTTCCCAGACGCACTAAAAAAGGTTAAAATATCGCCACTGTATAAAGGCAAAGGCAAAAAGACCGCCATCAAATCATACCGCCCAATTTCATTAGTACCTAGCGTTAGTAAAATGCTTGAGGTGGGATTAAATCGAAGACTCCTGAAATTTTGGACCAACAGGAATGTGGTGTCGGATTGCCAGTACGCTTACCGGCCAGGCAGGTCCACCACAGACCTCGTCCGCGAGGTGGTGCGGTGCGTGGTGCGCGCGCGCGAGGACGGTCGGCACGTCGCCGTCGTCTGCTGCGACCTATCGGGCGCCTTCGACACGGCGGATCACGCGCTCGTCGCCGAAAAGCTCGAACATTACGGCATCCGAGGCCCCGCCCTAGACTTGCTAATATCTTTCATGAGCGGCAGGGCTCAAGTTGTCACAGGTGATAGGGGAAGCGTTATTTCAGAGTAACTGTATAACCTTATGGGCGTTCCGCAGGGCTCCTGTCTATCTAACACCTTATTTAGCCTCCTTTTAAACGACTTGCCGCAAGCCGTCAAAGACGCCGACGTTTTTATGTACGCTGACGACGTCACGGCAGTAGTCAGTACAGCCACTAGCCAAAAGCTGGAGGGAGCCTTAAACGACGTACTGAGTCAGCTGCACGGGTGGTTCCAGACGAATGGCTTTGCACTTAATAAAGAAAAAAACTTGCTTTATGAAGTTTAGTCTAAACGGGCACCCCTCACAGGCCATGCAGGTGTGTGCAGGTGGAGCCCCTATACAGCAAGTTGCCTGCACACGCCTGTTTGGCTTTAACATCGATAGCGCGTTGGTGTGGGAGGTGCACATAGACGAGCTTTGCGGTCGGCTGGGGGGCGCTTGTTTTGCGCTGCGGCGGTTAGCGAGCACAGCTAGCGGGGACGTGGTACGACAGTGCTATTTCGCCACGGTGCACTCGCTGCTGCTGTACGGCACGTAGCTGTGGGCGCGCGCCGCGGACTGGCGCCGCGTATTCTCCATGCAGAAGCGTGCCGTGCGGGCGACGGCCGGCGTCCCTGACGATGTTTCTGCGCAGGTTTATTTCCGGAAACTCCAGATTTTGCCCCTACCTTGTTTATTTATTAGCCAAGTGGCCGTGTTCATGCACACTAATCTCCACTTATTTAAGCAAAAGGGTGCCAATACCAGATATAACCTGCGCAGTAACAAGAACGAGAAACTGCTTGCTACTGATCCGCACAAGCTGGTGAAATCCGAGCAATCCGTATACTTCATAGGGCCCGATATTTACAATCGTTTACCCAAACACATTATCAATGCAGCTTCCATCGTGTCCTTCAAACACCTATTAAATAAGTGGCTGCATAGCGAGTCATTTTACTGTTATGACGACTTTTTAAAGTTACCTATTGTAATGTAATAGATTTTACATAATATATAGATAGTTAAATGAATTGTAATAAATGAAATTATTTTTATTAAGCAAAATAACGTGTAACAATTGTTATGAATAAAGAATCTTATCTTATCTTATCTTACACTTATTGTATGCAAAAAGAGGTTAAGCAAAATGAAATGGCCGGGTAATTATGTTATGACTCTACTACACTACCATTTTATGCTGGCCTCTACTTTCATAAAAATTGGAAGTGAGCAGGGGTCACCAGATCTTTTATATTAATATATATTATAGCTACGTGTGTAACCACCTTCAAGCGTGTATGTAACGTGACTAGGTACTTTGAGGCCCGTATTTATAATCTCTACTTGAGACTGCCAGTGACTAAGTTAATATCATAAATGGCACTTCAGTACATATTGACCTATCAAATCCATACTTTTGAGATCGCTTTATAAATACGGGCCTGAATGTGTCAGTGGTACGGTGACAGTAATTGAAGCGATTACAGCACACATATAATTATGGTTGCACTCTAATCAGCTGTTGCATTTTTGTCTCAAGTTTATTCAAATTTTAAAAAGTGACAGAACGAAACTTAATGAATTAAGTTATATCTGCAACAGAATCGGCACCTGTCTCTTTCCAAGAGAGGGTTGTCGATTTAAAAATTTAAACGACTCAGTACTTTTTCGGTCATTCTTCTTCTTCTGTCGAGTGGTGTCAGAGTTTTCAAACCGCCTAGTACCACAACTATCAGGCCTCTGACATGGTTTGAGTAACGACCACTATCAAAGACAGCGACCGGGACCGACGGCTTAACGTGCCCTCCGAAGCACGAAATCTTTTTTTATTTTCGAACAATCAGGTGATTCAGCCTGCAATGTTCTAACCAAACTGGGGAAAAATTCACAAAGTGATAAATTCTCAAATATCAACTTTGTGTTTCCCCCCTGAGAATCGAACCCAGGACTTCCGGATCGGGAGTCCATGGCACTAGCCACTAGACCACGGAGGCAGTTAAAAAACTTACTTTTTCGGTCATAATAAGTATACTCTGCCACTTAGCCCGAATATTACCCGATGGTGTAGTGGATAGGGCCGTTGCTTCCTGAGCGAGAGGTCGTGGTTGGAATCTCACCACGTACCAATGTATTTTTCGGTTTTCGAATTTCATATGTACGTTTATTCGGCGCTTTTTCGTGCTTCGGAAGGCACGTTTAGCCGTTGGTCCCGGTTCATATCGTTTAGCACCGCAGACATTAGTTGTTAAGCCATGCCAGAGGCCAGTGGCGGCTTGAAAACTCTGACCTATTCTAGATTGGTCTGGTTTCCCTTCTGGGTTGTGGAGGTCAGATGGCAGTCGCTCTGTGTAAAAACCAGTACCCTTGTTCAATCCCCTAGATTAGGTAGCTGACCCAGTGAGATACGAGATAAGGCTAGGAAGATGATGACTCTGCCACTTAGCAACAACTATAAGTATGAACTGTCTGTGGTCTAGCGATCTGAACCATGGGCTTTTGACTTGGAGGTCTCGAGTTCGATTCCCGGTGGGGGGTGGGGGACAATGACTTTGTGTTGTTTTTTCTAGTTTGGTTAGGACATTTACCAGGCTGTTCACCTGATTGTCTGAAAAGTCAGTAAGATGCTTCGTGCTATCGGATGGGCATGTAAAAAGTCGTTCCTGCGCCTGATTTCTCTGCTCGTGTCAGTCAGTCTGTCCCATCCGAATAAACTGCTTCCGTGGTCTAGCGGTTAGAGCCATGGGCTTACGATCCGGAGGTCCTGGGTTCGATTTCCAGGGGGGAACACACAAAGTTGATATTTGTCAATTTATCACTTTGTGAGGTTTTTCCCAGTTTGGTAAGGACGTTGCAGGCTGAATCACCTGATTGTTCGAAAAGAAAAATGATTCCGCGCTTCGGAGGGCACGTTAAGCCGTCGGTCCCAGTCGCTGTCTTTGATAGTGGTCGTTACTCAAACCATGTCAGAGGCCCATTAGCTGTGCTACTAGGCGGTTTAAAAACTGACACCAGGGCTCATCGGGTCATTCGACTCACTAAAAAGAATTTCTACTGTAACTTTGTAATTTAGGCGATGGGCTGACAACCTGTCACTACAGCAATACACATTACAATCTAAAATTTTCCTAATTTTTTGTCAGACGTGGCGAAAGCGCCTTTCACGAGGCGTTTTATGCTCTGCCTACCCCGTAAGGGATATAGGCGTGATTTTATGTATGTATGTATGTAACTTTGTACTTACCTAGTTTGAAGTCGTTTTTCCCCCTGTGCGCGTTGGCTGCGATGCCGTGGGGGGTCGAGCCGTGGTACCAATCACGTAAAAAAACCGGTCAATGATTCTCTCCCGCTTGCAACTTTTATAGGATGTAGCTCTGATAGTATATAATACAAAAAATAAGTCGGCTGATTGCCGGCAGGGGTAAATATGTCAGCTGGTCACTCAAAGGCATCGCAGCTGACCTTAGAAAAACGACCTTAAACTATGTATACTACATACATACATAACGTCACGCCTCTTTCCCGGAGGGGTAGGCAGAGATCACATCCTTCCATTTGCTACGATCTTTGCAAACTTCTTTCGCTTCATCTACATTCATCAATCTTTTCATGCACGCTCGTCGGTTTAGGGTACTCCTGACCTGACCTTTCCCTAGAACGTCCCCGATTTGATCGCGGTACGTTCGTCGAGGTCTTCCCCTTCCAACATTCCCACTCACACTCGCCATGTATATCTGTTTGGTTAATCTCTTTTCATCCATCCTCTCAACATGACCAAACCACCTCAGCATTCCTTTTTCTATACCTGTCACTATATCCTCTTTCACACCACAACGTTCCCTTATCACGCTATTTCTTATTCTGTCACTCAGTTTCACACCAATCATACTTCTTAATGCTCTCATTTCTACCGCATTTATTCTACTTTCATGTCTTTTCTGTCTTTTACTCCTGCCAGGAATTAAAAATATTAGTCATAGAGGTACCATAGAAAAGGACCATATGAAATGCATAAGTCCCCCTTTTATTGAAGTTATTCCGTCTCTGTTTTTCTCTATGACATACATATAATCACGTCTTTATCCCTAATGGGCGACCTAAACAAAGGTCGTCCCGCCACGTCTGACAAAGTTTTGAGGGTTATTTAAAATAGATTTAAAAGTATATTGCTATAGTGACAGGTTGTCAGCCCATCGCCTAAATTGCAATATATAGAACCCTCGGATCCCTTAGCTGGTTTTTACAGCCTGCGCGGAAAGAAATGCAGCTCGCACATTCTATGTTTTTCTCTCACTCCCAGTCCAGCATGGAAGTATGACAGGTATTTTTAATTCCTGGCAGGAGTGTACAAAGCAAGGAAATTGTAGCTATATCCTTGATACAAAGTTACAGCCAAAAGGAAATCATTTACCAGTTTGACACCTGGCCCGCAGTTTAGGATAAGAGATTGAAGCAATAGAGAGTGCACCTGTGTGCAGCGCAAACACTTCCTCGGGCACTAGGTCTTGCGCAGTTGGCTGATCTCTGGGACATTGGAAGCCATCACCGAAAATCCGTGGGAGGACTATTATACCTACCCTACTCTGCAACTGCCGCCGGGTTCACAGAATGAAAGAATAATTTACGACAGAGGAAAAATTGTAAATAACATTGACATAATTTAGATTTATACTTTTTATTTTATATATGAGATCTAGTCACATGTTTTATTAACGCTAATTTATTTTGAAACTTACATCTACAAATGAGACAGCTTAATTCAGAGTTTCTTTTCGAGAGTGTTTTATCAATTTTTTTGCCATTAGATTTTCTCCTTTTTTCATTAGATTTTCTACATTTTTCATTGCAAGTTTCTGATGCTTTACATTTATGGCAAAACACGTTTATTGTTTTATTCTGCCCAGTAGACTCTGTCACTTCTAACGGTACTAGGCAGCTCTTGCAAAGCTTAGGGTCATGAGGTTTTACAATTATTTTCTCTTTCTCTTCTCGAAGAGGTTTCAATAAATTATTGCCATTGTCTTCAACTAAAAATGCTCCCTCCAGTGAGTCATTTTCAACATCCATTTTATTATCAATACAGTTAATTTTAGAATTATTCGACGATCGATTCATTTTCTTTAGTCTTTTATTGAAGTATTTATTCATATTTTTTAGTATTTCTAAATCACTCAAAGTTTTAGGTTTATTTTCGCAAGTCCCAGACTTGAAGTCTGAAGGTTGTTTAAATTGTTTGTTCTTTGCGCAGGCATACAATTGTGTTTTAACACTGTTTCGTCGTTTTTCATTTTGTTTTTCAATCCTTTTGCATTTTATACAAATTTTATCGTATTTTCCGATCCTTATTTTAATCGGTAAGCGCTTCGAACAACATCTACAAACACTGGGGTCTACTGACTTTACACAATCATTTTCTTCGACTTCAATTCTGTTTCCTCCAACAATTTCTAAGTTAAATTGTTTCTTTTCAGATTTGTCATAAACTCTATGTATGTTATCCAACAACTCAGATTCGTTCAAAAATGGTTTATCATAACCTGTATTGGGATCTTTAAATTGCACGCAGTTCGTTTTCAACACCTGTTTTGCATCAGCGTATAACTTTGCTTTAGTATTAATCAGATCATGTATATGGTCTAACATCTCCTCTTGGCTAGCAAATGTCATTTGACAGCTCTTGCATTTTGTTTCCGGACTCACACATGAATAATTATCGTTTTGACCACTAATGATATCGAAGTAATTATTACACAGAGAATTTTCACTTTCCAAACGTTCCGTTTTGATAGTTACTATTTCTGGATTAAAGTTTGTATCTTTTTGTGAAGGATACGAATCTTTAGTAAGTTCTGTATTATTATATTCGTTTTCAGAGAAATCTGAGTCCAGAACAAAGTTTGATCCTAATTGTTGCTCATATGGCAGATGTATGTCAGTTTCTAGTTCAGCAAACTTATAACCTGAATAAATATCTTGTAATGCTGTTTGACTATTATCGTCATTTTCACATTCTTTCGCAACAAGCAAGCTCATTGTGTTTTGATTTACTTTTGCATATATTTTATTGAGGTTCAATTTATCAATATATAAATCAATTAGATCCCCATGCATTGTCTGCAAGTGATTTGACATTTCTTCTTCATTTAAAAAGGAACATGGGCATTTACTACACTGAAACATTTCAGGTTTAATATCCAGTGGTTCTTCCTTTACATCTTGAGAGTCCTGTTGTATATCTAGAGGCTCATCTTGTATATCTAAAGATTCATATTGCGTAGATGATTTTGATAGATGATCCTCTTGTATAACTAGAGGTTCATCTTGTTTATCTAAAGATTCATCTTGCATGTCTAAAGAATCTTGTTGGATAACCGAAGATTCATTTTGAGTAGATGATGTTGAAAGATGATCCTCTTCTATAACAAGAGTTTGTTCTTTTTTATCTAAATGTTGATCTTGATGTTGACTCAGCATATATCTTTCAGAACTAAATTCCTTTCCATATTTATGTGTTGGTTCATTTTTGGAAACGTCTGTATTTATATTGAGTACATGTTCTCTTTGAAAATGCTTTAATAGAAGTTTTGTACATTTATATTCTTTTGGACAATATTTACATTTCCATATTGAGTCAAGTTTTATCTCCTTCTTCACTGTGCAGTCCTCTGTGTGTTTGCTTTTAATGTGAATTTGTAATAATCTTTTGTGATAATATGCCAATTTACAGAAATTACATGTATATTTTGGTTTACTGTCAGCACTTTCATTATGTATTTGTAGTTTACGAAGATGGTGGAATAATTCGATTTTACATTTAAAAAATAACCCACAGTGATTGCATCTATATGGCCTACGGTTTCTGTGTCCAATATCCGTTACATGTGGTTCTTGAAAGTGAAGGAACCAATCATTTTTAGTATGAAACATTTTTTTGCAACAGCATTTTATTCTTGGGTAAATTTGTATGCAGTGATTAGCAATAAATGATTTGAATTCTGTTTGAAATAGAGTACTTCTTGTATGTTCTTCTTGGATACCTTTAGGTTTCCTATGTACATCCGGATGTTGACAATGCAAGTGTTTTAACAAATCAATATTATAATAGAATTCCTTTTCACACCAAGAACATATTAATGTTGGGATATTTTCAGCACTGTTTGACTTTTCGTTATTTTTTATAACATCTTGTTTGCCATTGTCATACAAACGGGTGTGGAACAATTCTCGAGTATCTTTATTTTTTGTATAATTATAGTCACGATCAAGATTTACATTTTGGGTGGCGTTTTTAATTTCGTCATCTGTAATTTTTACTATATTCGTTCCAGTATGGTCATGTTCATCGATTCGATCATTTTGAAAGCTATGGGGTACCGTCTTTTTCAAAATGCTCGGTAGTTTAACGGTGCCAGGGGGAGATGCCAGCGATATTTGTGCATCAGGGTTTGCTATTTCTATTATATCTGGTCTAAAAGAGGTACCTCCCAATATAGCTGAAGGCATATCGTTGCTTTTTAATGAACTACTAAAAGTACGTTCTTTATCATTCAAACTGTATGAGAATTGTTGTACTGAATTGAAGTCTTGTGTTTGATGTTTAGATGATGAAGATGATAAGTTTGGTGATAACGAGTTTTTTTCAGTATAATCTTCAAAACATAGTAGTTCTGTCCAAATTTCATCTTCCCCGAGTGGACCTGAAAAAAATTCGCTTACAATTTTTCAACGATTATAACTTAATTATTGCAATACAATATACTTTATTGCACAAAAACACAGAAATTACATATTGCTAAAAAGAAAAGTAGTACAATTGGCGGCCTTATTGCTAATGTAGCAATATCTTCCACCAATATCTTCTTATCTAGTCAATCATTTATTAATATAGCGGGTGTAAGGAACAGCGTCCCACAAACCATCGCAAACAAACTGATAGGGGTTGCTCAGTCAACGAAACTGAACACCTATCTATATGAAAAAAAGGGCTTATGCGTACAAAATGTTCACCTCGATCAGAAAATTTGTATGGAGAACTAATATTTTTCACTTCCTGAAAGAAAATCCTACTGATAGATGCCCAGTTTCGTTGACTGAGCAACCCCTATAAGTGTGCGGGACGCTGTCCCTTACAACCCTTATCTTTAAAATACGATTAAAAGCAAAATAAACACAGGGTGATGCATTGTTTATTCCATGCTGGCCTGGGAGCGAGAGAAAAACATAGAATGTGCCAGCTGCATTTCCTCCCGGGCATGCTGTAAAAACCAGCTAAGGGATCCGAGGGTTTCAGTATATTGTAATTTAGGCGATGGGCTGACAACCTGTCACTACAGCAATGTACTTACAAATCTATCTTAACTAACCCTTAAAACTTTGTCAGAAGTGGCGGAACGACCTTTGTTTGGGTCGTTTACGCTCTGCCTACCCCATTAGGGATAAAGGCGTGATTATGTGTATGTATGTATGTTGATCAGACAATTTGTATGGAAATGCCTTTTTTTTCACTTCAAAACAAAATATATCTATAGGTATATTGCTGTAGTGACAGGTTGTCAGCCCATCGCCTAAATTACAATACAATGTAATCCTCGAATCCCTTTTGCTGACTTCTACAGCATGCCCGGGAGGAAGGGCAACTGGAACATTCTATGTTTTTCTTTCTCTCCCAGTCCAGTATGGAAGATTATTATTAATAAGACAATACGGTTTTTACTACTAATTACTATCTGATCATTAGTTATCCTTCACTTTTATCCTGTGCTGTTGCTGTCATTTCCTTCGACTAGTTCTGATTGTAGTTTGCATTATCCTATCTTCCATTAGTTTATGTATTAGTTTATTTTACAATATCTATGTAGTAGCTTGTACCTAGTTTATGTAATATATGTAATATAATGTATTTAGGATACATATTTTACTAAATTTAAACTATCCTGCTTACCGCTACGCATTTTTCTTTGACCCAAAGGTTGCCTGGAAGAAATTGCTACCTTAGCAATAAGGCCGCCTATGTTGTACTTGTTTTTTGTTGTTATCTGTTGTGTTGTATGATTTGTATTGTTACGTGCAATAAAGTATTTTTACATACATACATACATACATACATAAATCACGCCTTTATCCCTTACGGGGTAGGCAGAGCGTTTAACGACTCGTAAAAGGCGCTTTCGCCACGTTTGACAAAAAAAAAAAAAGTATTTTTATGTTATGTTTTTACAACAACTTTTTAAAATTAAAAAGATGGTGGAGAACATTATATATTCTTAAATAATTAAATATTCAGATACGTTTGTGCACTCATCCATATTATATTCGTATAAAAAAAAAACATACCTTGCTGGCCGGGGAGCGAGAGAAAAACATAGAATGTGCCAGCTGTATTTCCTCCCGGGCATGCTACAAAAACCAGCTAAGGGACCCGAGGGTTTCAGTATATTGTAATTTAGGCGATGGGCTAACAACCTGTCACTACAGCAATATACCTACAAATCTGTCTTAAATAACCCTCAAAACTTTGTCAGACGTGGCGGAACGACCTTTGTTTAGGTCGTTTATGCTCTGCCTACCTCCATTAGGGATAAAGGCGTGATTATATGTATGCATGTATGTATTTCTCCCGTGTATTTAGGGTTATTTAGGAAAAGGTACATACATAAAATCACGCCTTTATCCCCTACAGGGTAAGCAGAGCGTAAACGCCTCGTAATAGGCGCTTTCGCCACGTCACGTCATTTAAGATATATTTGTAGGTATATTGCTGTAGTGACAGGTTGTCATCCCATCGCCTAAATTGCAATATACAGAAACCCTTGGATCCCTTAGCTGGTTTCTACTGCATGCCCAGGATGAAATGCAGCTGGCACAATCTATGTTTTTCTCTCGCTTCCAGTCCAGCATGAAAGAAACCACTAAACTACATGGGTACATAATATTGGTAATTGCTGCTTTAGCAATAAGGCCGCCTATTTTGTTCCTTACTTCTCTGCTGTATGTATTTGTGTTTAGGCAATAAAGTATCTTGTATTGTACTTACCATTATTTGAATCCAAGCCCTCATTAAAATATTGGCTTTCAAACTTTGTTGGTTCCGTTGGTTTGTCTGTGAAGTTTTGAGAGTTTCCCTGCAAATAAAAAAATATACACATTAAGTAAATAAGTAATAGTATTTCATTCTGTGACCAAAGTTGAGATCGGTCACCTAACTGCTTCATCATCTCCCTAGCCTTATCCCGTATCTTACGGGGTCGGCTACCTAATCTAGGTGATTGAACGAGGGCACTTGTTTTTACACAGAGCGACTGCCATCTGACCTCCGCAACCCAGAAGGGAAACCAGACCCAATCCTAGATTAGGTCAGAGTTTTCAAGCCGCCAATGTTTAGCACTGGCCTCTGAAATGGCTTAACGACTAATATCTACGGTATAAAACGATATTAACCGGGACCAACGGCTTAGCGTGCCTTCCGAAGCACGGAAAAAGCGCCGAATAAACGTACATATGAAATTCGAAAACCGAAAAACACATTGGTACGTGGTGGGGTTCGAACCACGGCCAGCTCAGGAGGCAGAGGCCCTATCCACTACACCATCTGGCTCTCTCTATCTGTCACTTAACTGCAATTCCCTAAATATTATAAGTACTAGTTCCTAGGTAGGTTGGTCACCAAATAAATGTCAATTGGTATCTCAAATAATGTATTGATCACCATTTTGCGATCACCTTAATAATAGATTTGTCACCAAATTTATATATCTGTCACCTATTTTTTTTTATTTTGCATTATTTCTCTAAAAGAAAGCTCAGTTTTTAAGGCCCAAGTGTTTGCGCTACACACAGGTGCACTCTCTGTTCCCTTAATCTCTTATTCTGATGGGACAGATTGTCTGACACGACCAGAGAGAAATCAGGCGCACCGACTATTTACATGCCCATCCAACAGCATGGAACATCTTACTTTTCGGACAATTAGGTGATCAGCCTGCAATGTCCTAACCAAACTAGAAACAACAAAACAAAGTAATTATCCCCGGAATCAGACCCGGGGCCTCCGGGTCGTGAGCCCATGGCTCAGACCGCTAGACCACAGAGGCAGTTGGTAATACGTACAATGCTAAATATTGAGAAAAGAAAAATGCCTTCCCTTTCCGTTCTCTAATGACAGAAAATGGCAGGTATAGACTTGTATTAGTTGAGTTGTGATATTTGCAACTATGAATTGCTACCATTATAAAGCATGGAAATTGGAAATAAGCAAGAAATTGCTTAAAATATGGGTTTAAAAAGGCATGTCAGTTGTGTTAATTAATTAATACTAAATATTTAAAACTTTATTTTAAACTACATACATATAATAGCCTTTATCCCTAATGGGGTAGGCAGAGCGTAAACGACCTAAGCAAAGGTCGTTCTGCCACGTCTGTCAAAGTTTTGAGGGGTTTTTTTTAACGAGGCTTCAGTCATCTGGTGACTATGCCAGCCTCATAAAAAACATAAGTTTTGAGGGTTATTTAAGATAGATTTGTACGTATATTGTTGTAGTGGTAGGTTGTCAGCTCATCATCTAAATTGCAATATACTGAAACCCTCGGATCCCTCAGCTGGTTTTTACAGCATGCCCGGGAGGAAATGCATCTAGCACATTCTTTGTTTTTCTCTCGCTCCCAGTCCAGCATGGAAGAAATTATTAAAAAAATTGAAGTAATACTTACTATATCAGGCATTGCCTTTTCTTCTGAAACAAGCTTTGATGGCATAGTGCCTACTTCCTTTAATAATTTGTTGCTGAAGCCATTTTTATGATAGTTTTCAAAATCCTTCTCCATCTGAAAAGGAAATAAGCAAGAAATTTCTTAAAATATGGGTTTTAAAATGGCATGACTGAGAGGGTACTAAATATTTTAAACTTTATTTTAAAGAATCAAGTCTTTAATAATAAATAAGCTTAATATTTAGGCATAACCAGACCGAAAGTAGATCCATTTTGCAGGTATAGATGGGATTCAGGCTGTAGATTCAGGAGACAGACATCGGTGGGAAAACATACAAACATATATATAATCACGCCTTTATCCTTTAAACGACCTAAGCAATTCCGCCACGACTGACAAAGTATGAGGGTTATTTAAAATAGATTTGTAGGTATATTGTTGTAGTGACAGGTTGTCCGCCCATCACCTAAATTACAATATACTGAAACCCTCGGTACCTTAGCTGGTTTTTACAATATGTCCGGGAGGATATGCAACTGGAAAATTCTATGTTTAACGCCTTTTTTACAGGGTAAGAAGTATGTCAGTTTTATATGACCGTTGCAAAAAAATAAACAAAGGCCACCAACGCCATTTAAAATCCTTCCTTGCAGTCGACGTTCAGAAGCATTTGCTTCTTACATACAATCACGCCTTTATCCCTATGGGGTAGGCAGAGTGTTAGCGAACTAAACATATTCTGTTTGTATCGTCTATTTAGTAATTTATATTAGAGTCAAAGCAAATTGAGCTAATGCATATACCTACTATATAATTTCTATTGTTTTAAGGTGTATGTGTATGTTTTACTTTGTAATTACTTAGCATTATCAACCACTGAACTATTATTATACTAGCATATATGGAACAGCCATTAAGAACATTAGAGTACATTTTCTATGTACCTTGTTCAATGGTGAATAAATGATTATCTTATCTTATCTAGACATGACCCCAGAATTTAAAAGGCGTCTCAACAAATTTAATCTATATTTAATTTTTTAGCATTTATATTGAGATAATTGTTTATGAAAACTTATTCTATTTATTGAATAGGTAGAGACAGTGTAGCTCTATTACTAGTAGAGCCCGATGGTGTAGTGGATAGGGCCGCTGCCTCCTGAGCGGGAGGTCGTGGTTCGAATCCCACCACGTACCAATGTGTTTTTCGGTTTTCGAATTTCATATGTACGTTTATTCAGCGCTTTTTCCGTGCTTCGGAAGGCACGTTAAGCCGTTGGTCCCGGTTAATATCGTTTAATACCGTAGATATTAGTCGTTAAGCCATATCAGAGGCCAGTGCTAAACATTGGCGGCTTGAAAACTCTGACCTAATCTAGGATTGGGTCTGGTTTCCCTTTTGGGTTGCGGAGGTCAGATGGCAGTCGCTCTGTGTAAAAACCAGTACCCTCATTCAATCCCCTAGATTAGGTAGCCGTAACTCCTTTTTATTAAAAAATTGTGTCGGACCATTAGTTTGAAAAGAGGTCCATGTACCTTTCCTAAATGAGACATCTGATTGTCCAAAAAGAAAAAGGATTCCGTGCCTCGAGGGGCATGCAAAGCCGTTAGTACCAGTCGCTGTCTTTGATACTGGTTGTTACTGAAATTATGTCAGAGGTCTTATAGCTGTGCTACCAGGCTAAAGCAGCTTGAAAACTCTGACACCAGGGTTCATTGGATTGTTCGACTCAAGAATCCAATTGCTAAGAAGGTATGGGACATGAAGTGCTTGAAGTCTTCTCCATAAATATTATCTCAGTGTTTTATCGACTTGGGAGTTTTTCCTCTGTCATGATAATGTGTTTTGTACATGTTAACTAAAATAAAAACTGGAATTTATTTATTTACGTTTATTACTTCTGTATGTCTGCTAGAAGTAGTAAATAGACAGACGTAACAGACAAAAACATAGTAACTTTCGCATTTACAATAAATATAGGTAAGTAAAAGATTCACTACGCCGACTGGCAGTAAAGGTTGATTCAGTTCAGTTGTTATTTGTTTGTAAACAAGCATTTCTTCAAATAAAAATTTACTTACCTACGTCAAAATAATCTTCACCTAAATATAGATTGGATTTCTGCCCTATTTTTCTTACCGGCCAGTGTAAACCATTAATTTATTATCGTTGGTATTTGCCCCTAGGAAGCAAAACAAACTCTTTTTGTGGCATTCTTCTGTTATTATTTTTACAATCAGTCTTAAACCATTTGAAGTAAGTTCTTTTTTAAAATATTTTAAACAAAGCACATCAATAAAACGGTTTGGTTTCTATTACGTGTGTTCGTTTTGCATACTAAAATAAGATTATTTTTATATTGAATTTAATTATTTAATTCTGTAAATCTGTCAGCTCTTTCTTTGGCATCATAGAGCGAAGCGAGTACCTTTTATATTCTGTGGTGATTGAACGATTAGCATCGTTTTCACTATCACACAGTGTGCGAAATGACCTCAAAATCGGACATGTGAACCTTTCTTTAGCTTTAGATAGATCTAAGTGTGTAGAGCAAAGTTGACTAAGAAACTAAACTAGGCGTCAGTTTCGATTGTATTCTGAGAAAAAAAATCGTAAAGTATGTAAATTTTTCATGTTGAAAATCACTTAATTTATTGGTTTCTCGGAAAATTATATATTCATTGCTGGTTTAAATGGTTGATGCCATTGGCCTATTTAAGTAGCAAATATTGCACTTTAATGTATTATAAAATAATCACTGCAAACGGAAAAAATATCATTTTTCTAAAAATATTTTTTTTTTTCGTCGACATGGTGAGGAAGTAAGATCCATTTCAATCTTTAAAATTATGAACTAAAAAATAAGTATTTACAGAAATAAAATCAGCTCCTAACTCTGCGGAAGTTCAGAGTTACAATTATTTTTTGCCTCCGAATAAACGCCTGTCACAGTTTTACTAGCTATTGTGCTGAAAAGCGTTGCTAAAACACCACGAAGACAGTTTATTAGTTAATTATCCTGATAGAATAACCCAATGATATTTTAAGAAAGATACGTTACGTTCATACTGCACGCACATTTGAATTGATCCACGACACACATACATACATATTTATAACATTGCATATCTAAACAAACGCTGAGTGCGACACAAAATAGGCAAAGCGTAAGAGTGAAACAGATAGCTATTTGTAATCAGTGCAGCCTTGACTATAATTTAACTTTTTTTCTCACTTCGCAGCTCGCAGCTCGACTGCCTAAAATGGTCACAATTAGGACCATTTGACGGCACGAGTTTCACGCGTTGGTAACGTATCTACCTATATATAATATCATTGGAATAACCATAGCATTTCCTTATGAACCATTGCTAGTAAAACTTTGGCAGGTGTTTATCCGGAAGAAAAAAAAAATTTAATTCTAACTAACTTCCGCGGAGTTAGGAGCTGATTTTATTTCTGTGAATACTTATTATTTAGTTCTTAATTTTAAAGAATGAAACGGATCCTACTACCTCACCATGAAGACGAAAAAAAAAATTGTATTTGTAGAAAAAAACTATTTTTCCCGTTTACAGTAATTATTTTATAATACATTAAAGTGCAATATTTGCTGCTTTAATAGGTCAATGTCAACAAGTATTGAAACCAGCAATTAATATATAACTTTCCGATAAACCAAAAAGCTAATTGATTTTTTTTTTCTTCTAAGAATCCAATCGAAACTGACACCTAGTTCCTAGGCAACTTTGCTCTACACACTTAGATCTATCTAAAGCTAAAGAAATCTACACATGTCCGATTTCGAGGGCATTTCGCACACTGTGTATCAGTAATACTGATGCGATATGTGATCCAAAGCATAGCCTGGGGAAAAGATCTGTCATAGAGAACAACGGAGAAAGAATATGGGTTTTTTTTCCTGGCATGGCTATGCTTTGGATCACATATCGCATCAGTATTACTGATAGCGAAAACGATGCCAATGGCAGCGTTTGCACTGTTAGTATTATCGCACGATATTTGGATTACGATCCGAATATCATGAAATTACTGATGGATCACAGTATCATCAGTAATTTCATTTTTTTTAAAGAAAATACATTTATAATGGATTTGTGTATGTTATTAAGTATATGCTGACATAGTTTTTTTTTAATGAGTCTTCATCTAATTTAATATTTTTTTACTGCAATTTGTTATTCTATTTGTAATTCTATATGACCTTATGTTTAGTTAAATATGCATGTTAACTGTTTGCATGCTCCCTGTAAGCAAGACTCGGCGCACTGTATTTTTTGTAACACCTTTATATTGTACCCGTTTCTACAAATAAATATTTGATTGATTGATTGATCAGTAATTCTGTTGGATTTCGTGATCCTGAGATCCATTGTGCGTGGCATCAAGTAACAATAATCATATAAATAATTTAAGTTTTTGATTAAGACAACGAAATCTACTTGCGGTTTGGTTATAGTCCCAGCTAATTATTTTTTATGCCCATAGTTTTACAACTAAACTTAAGTTAACAATATTTTACGTTTACACTTTATAGATTTTAAAAAAATTAAGTTAAACAATGACTGCATACATAAAAAAAATGGTTAAATTAAAAGGTTAAAGTTTTACAAAAATGGATTGGATACATACATACTTTGGTGCAACTTTGACCAGTGTTTATAATACAAATATTCTTAATAACAGTATACAAAATTTCTTGATACCGACTAGTGTAAATACAACCGCACGGTACGAACTCAATTCCTTACCGACGCGACGGCATCATCATTCATCATTCGGGGTCTTCAGCAGCCAGATGCTTGGGCTGCTGGTGCGGGCCTTTAGGGTTTCCCCTGTGCCCGGGCGTCTTCTCGGAGGGGCAACAACCATAGGGTTGGGCTTACATTTTTTTTTACTTCAAGCCGAATGCGTGAGCACCACGACTGGGAGCGAGTGTTTTTATTTTGCCCCTCGCTACTCTCGGCGCTCACCCAGCAGGAAAGTCGGTCTTTCGGTCGGTCATGGTGGTGGTGGGGTCGGAGATGCTAGGGTCGGTGTCGGGCTCCGCAGCAGGTCTCGTGGAAGCGGCTTCCTCTGGTCCGGTGGGCGGACGTGAAGAGGCGCGATGTTCTGCAGGTGGCGGTGCGGGCCGTTGTCTGCGCGGACGAACATTCGTCGCGCAAACGACCGCACGAACTCTTCCACGCTGCACATCTTTTAGGTACCGCTGGATGACGTCATTGCGGACATACCTCCCTGCGTTAATGATTTGCCGCAATGACGTGCTTTGGACCACTTCGAGCCGCTTCCTCTGGGTCCGCGATGTTAGAGCGTACCACGCGGGGGCTGCATAGGTGAGGCGAGACCTTATGTACGTCTTGTACAGCCTCACCTTCGACCGCAGTGACAGTCTCGAGGCCAGGAGAAGGCGTAGCATGGCGCGGGCCGCCTTGGCCTGGTTGGTGAGGTGTGACACCATCGGCACCATGCGCAGTGCCCGGTCGATGAGACAGCTCAGGTATTTGACAGAGGCCGTCCACTCCACCTCTTGCCCTTTGAGCGTGAGCGGTGGTGGCAGGATGCGTTGCCGGCCGGTGAGTAGGGCTGCCGTCTTTCCACGTTGACGACCATCCTCCACTTGTCCAGCCAGGGTGGCAGCAGGTCCAACACTCCTTTCATCCTGCCGGCTGCTATCGTGGCCTTGCGCGACGAGCCGAAGTATGCGCTGTCGTCCACGAACAGCGCCAGCTCCACGTCCTCTTCCCATTCCTGGAGTTGACCTTCGAGGGTCGGGATGTCATTGGTGTAGAGGGCGTAGAGACACGGAGACAGGCAGCTCCCTTGCGGTACTCCGGCTCGTATAGGTTTTGGAGTTGATGTGGCATTCTTCACTGCCACCTGGAACGTGCGTCCCTCCAAGAATGACGCGATAGTTCTTGTCAGTCCAGGTGGCAGTTCGGTGTTGAGCATCTTGTATATAAGGCCCGGGTGCCATACACCGTCAAAAACCATCTCGATGTCGAGGAAGACTCCGACCGTGTATCTGCCGTTGCTCCTCTGTTCGGCCAGATGGTGCAGCACACGCGTCAGCTGGAGCGTCGTGGAGTAACTCTCGCGGAATCCGAACTGCTCGTCCCTCAGCTGGATATGGGGACGAATTCTCCGCAGGAGTAGACGCTCGAACAACTTCGTGACGTGCGAGAGGAGTGTGATAGGGCGGTAACTGGCGGCTTGGCGGCGGTTCTTGCCAGGCTTGGAGAGCACAATCACCTTCCCGGTCCTCCGGTCCGCCGGGAAGTGACTCGTGCGCAGGACTCCGTTAAAAAGCCTGTCAAGGGTGACTAAGGCGCGTCTGGACAGCTGCTTCAGAGCCTCGTTCGGAATTCCGTCGGGTCCTGGTGCCTTCCAGTTCGGGAGCCGGACGACAGCGTTCGCCAGCTTGGCCGGGGAAATGAAGCAATCCCCTGGGAGCGGCGGTGTCGGGGCCCTCAGGAACTCCCGGACTCTCTCCTCATTTGCGGTATGGTGGGCGATGATGGTGAGTTCCGTGCTGATGACGGGATGGGGCATGAACCTTGTGGCGCAGGTCAGCCTTCAGTTTTGCCGGCAATTCCTCGTATCGTCGGGTTTTGGCGGCTGAGGTGGTTGTGGCCATCTTGGCCTCCTGCAGTCACGCCTTCACTGTCAGCGCTGCCCGCTCCACTTCTTCCGCCGTAGATAGCGGGCCCCCGACGTCTAGATCCTCAGTGCTGCGCGGTAAGCCTGCCAGTTCACCTTCCTCCTCAGTTTCACATGGTGTTGGAGCGCCATATTGGGGTCACCCAGAACCACCAATATGGGCAGGTGTTGCGTGTGGAGGTCGTACAGGACCTCCACGTGGACTGGGCAGTGCAGGTCCTTGTGCAGCACGATGTCCAGCATGTTTGGCCTCTGGGCTGCGTTTGTGGGCACATGGGTCAGCTCGCTGGGTCCCACCACAGTGTACCCGTAGTCCTCCGCATCCTTCAGCAGGGTCCTCCCGGCTCTGTTCGTTGAACACGAGATCCAAGCCGGGTGCTTGGCGATGAGGTCCCCCGCTAACAGCGTCGGCTCCCCGTTGAACACCGTGTGGAAGTCCGCTGGGATGAGTGGTGTGCGGTCGTCCGGCGGGCGGTACGCGGCGAAAAGGCGTCCCTCTGCTCCCGCCACTCGGAGCCTGATTCCGATGCTCCTGTTGGTTTCGAATTCCGGCAGGTCCAACTCTTCGTGTATTAAATCCCTTCGAACCAGCATCGCAGTGCCGCGGTATGGGCCGATACAGGAGACCTCATCGCGACGATACACGAAGTAGTTTGGCTTTCGAAACTCCACACCCGGGGCCACCTTCGTCTCGCCCAGCTGGATGACTGCGATGTCCTGCTGCTGGGCCACCATGCGCAGGTCCGAGACGTGTTCGCGCACTCCTTCTGGGTTCCAGTACATGACACGTAGCTCCACTCTACAGGTCATGCACTAGTTCCCCGCGTCCGCGTGCGACGATCACGTCTATCTTGTTCATGGATTCCACCGCGCGGGCAATTTCTTCCAAGATGGCGCCAAAGCGGTGCAATAAAGTTGCCTCCCGCTTGTCCGGAGGTCTTAGGGTCGATTTTGGCCTGACTTGCGGCGGGGCCCATGTCTTCAAATGGACGATGGCGTCGTCCACAAAGTCGGCAAATTCCGGGGGTGGGGGAGTAATGTGCAGCTCCTCCGGTGGTGGCTGCTCCTTCTCCTCTTGGCGCTTCTCTTGGAACTGGGCTTCAATATCACAGAATATATAATAGTACTACAAGGTTTAATCACAGGTTTAATCCTAATATACCCCTGCCAGGAATTAAAAATACCTATCATCTCGGGTCAAGCAAGCGATTAAAAATCAGTTTTGCTTCTTTTTTATAATAAGCAAATGTTTTAGTGTAAAATTTGGTATCTTTATAGGGTACTTCTCCTGGAGGAGCGGTTTGAAAATGCCACCCTGTGTATAAATAAGTAATTTTTTTTAAACTTTGTTCTGTTACTTCCTTAGAATTAGAGCTAATGGCGTCGATTATGCATGCATAGAGTATGCTTCATTTTTTTACGTCAAATAAGCAGTCTTATGTCAGATTAGGAATGTCAAAGTCATGTGTTTATTTACTATCCTGTTCTTATGTCAAACTTAAGTGACAGGGCTAGCTAAGAATTAGAATTAGGCTTATGTCGCGATAATCGACGCCAATGTATTTATAAAAGTAATGTATTGAGGAGGAAATAGTGGCGTCGACAGGATAGCAAATAAACACATGACTTTGATATTCCTTATCTGACATAAAACTGTTTATTTGATGTAAAATAAGGAAGCATGCTCTATGCTCAGTTCTTATTTAAAGCGTCTTACGTCAATTAAGAAATGTCAAAGTCATGTGTTTACTTTCTATCCTTTACTTATGTCAAACTTAAGAAAGTGACAGCGCTAGCTAAGAATTAGGATTATGTCGCGAGAATCGACGCCAGTACCCTGCAGTTACTTTCGAAATAATTGCTAAAATAAAAACGGCCGTTTTAGCGTATTTAGGTATGTATACCTACTCTGCTACATGCCGGCGGCTACTGCCGCTGAGTTGACAGAATGAAAGAATAATGTCACGATAGAAGAAAAATAAATAACATGAACATTACCTTTATTTATTTATCACTGCATAGTATAAAACATAGTCGCTTTCTCTGTCCCTATATCCCTATGTATGCTTAGATCTTTAAAACTACGCAACGGATTTGGATGATCCGGTTTGTTTTAATGGATAGAGTGATTCAAGAGGAAGATTTATATGTATAATACATGCATAATATAGTAGAGAAACACTGATGATTTCCGTGCGAAGCCAGTTTTATATATGAGATCTAGCCACATGTTTTCTTAACGCTAATTTATTTCGAAACTTACATCTACAAATTAGACAGCTTAATTCAGAGTTTCTTTTCGAGAATGTTTTACCAATTTGATTGCCATTAGATTTTCTTCTTTTTTTATTAGATTTTCTACATTTTTCATTGCAAGTTTCTGATGCTTTACATTTATGGCAAAACATGTTTATTGTTTTATTCTGCCCAGTAGACTCTGTCACTTCTAAAGGTACCAGACAGCCCTTGCAAAGCTTAGGGTCATGAGGTTGTACAATAATTATTTTCTCTTCCTCTTCTCTAAGAGGTTTCAATAAGTCATTGTCTTCAAATATGAATGTTCCCTCCAATGAGTCATTTTTAACATCCATTTCATTATCAATGCAGTTAATTTTAGAATTATTTGACGATTGATTCATTTTGTTTAGTCTTTTATTGAAGTATTTATTCATATTTTTTAGTATTTCTAAATCACTCAAAGTTTTAGGTTTATTTTCGCAAGTCCCAGACTCGAAGTCTGAAGGTTGTTTAAATTGTTTGTTCTTTGCGCAGGCATACAATTGTGTTTTAACACTGTTTCGTCGTTTTTCATTCTGTTTTTCAATCCTTTTGCATTTTATACAAATTTTATCGTATTTTCCGATCCTTATTCTAATCGGTAACCGCTTCGAACAACATCTACAAACACTGGGGTCTACTGACTTTACACAATCATTTTCTTCGACTTCAATTCTGTTTTCTCCAACAGTTTCCAAGTTAAATTGTTTCTTTTCAGATTTGTCATAAACTCTATGTATGTTATCCAGCAACTCAGATTCGTTCAAAAATGGTTTATCAAAACCTGCATTAGGATCTTTAAATTGCACGCAGTTCGTTTTCAACACCTGTTTTGCATCAGCGTATAACTTTGCTTTAGTATTAATCAGATCATGTATATGGTCTAACAGCTCCTCTTGGTTAGGAAATGTTATTTGACAGTTCTTGCATTTTGTTTCCGGACTCACACAAGAATAATTCTCGTTTTGGCCACTTATGATATCGAAGTGATTATTACACAGATCATTTTCACTTTCCAAACGTTCCGTTTTGATTGTTACTATTTCTAGATTAAAGTTTGTATCTTTTTGTGAAGGATATGAATCTTTGGTAAATTCTGTATCATTAGCACCTTGAACATTGGTGTAATTATTATATTCGTTTTCAGAGAAATCTGAGTCCAGAACAAAGTTTAATCCTAATTGTTGCTCATGTGGCAGATGTATGTCCTCTAAAGGATTGCTGAATTCTTTTTTTATGTCAGTTTCTAGTTCAGCAAAATTATATCCTGAATAAATATCTTGTAATGCTGTTTGACTTTTATCGTCATTTTCACATTCCTTCGCAAGAAGCAAGCTGCTTGTGTTTTTATTTACTTTTGCACATCTTTCATTGAGGTTCAATTTATCAATTAGATCACCATGCATTATCTGCAAGTGCGTTGACATTTCTTCTGCATTTAAACATGAGCACGGGCATTTACTGCACTGAAATACTTCGGGTTTTATATCCAGTGGTTCTTCTTGTAAATCTTGAGAAACCTGTTGCATATCTAGAGGTTCATCTTGTATATCTAAAGATTCATCTTGCTTGTCTAAGGAATCCTGTTTTATATCCGAAGATTCATTTTGCGTAGATGATCTTGATAGATGATCCTCTTCTATAACTAGAGGTTGTTCTTGTATATCTAATTGTCGATCTTGAAATTGACTCAGCATATATCTTTCAGAACTAAATTCTTTTTCAAATTTTTGTGATGCATTTTCAGAGTATTTATTTTTACTGACTACATGTTCTCTTTGAATATGTTTTAACAAACATAGTTTGCGTTTGTATTCTTTTAGACAGTATTTACATTTCAATATAGTTATAGCAGAGTTAAGCTTTACCTCCTTCTTCACTGTGTGTTTGTTTTTAATATGAGTATGTAAATATCCTTTGTGATAATATTCCAAATTACAGAAATTACATGCATATGTTTTTACACTGTCAGCACTATCTGTACTTTCATTGTCTGATTGTAGTCTACTTACATGTCTTGTTAAACTGAATTGACGCTTAAAAAATACCCCACAATGATTGCATCTGTATGGCTTACGGTTTTTGTATCCAATATCCTCCACGTGTAGTTCTTGAAAGTGAAGATACCAATCATTTTTACGTTGAAATATTGTTTTGCAACAGCATTTTATTTTTAGGTTAACTTCAGCATCTTTTGTTTTGTTTTGAAATTGAAATTTAGATCCTTCTAAAATATCTTCTTCTTCTATACCTTTAGGTTTCGTTTGTACATCCGGATGTTGCTCTTGAAAGTGTTTTATCAAATCAGTATTATAATCGAATTCTTTTTCGCAACAATAACATTTTAATGTTGGTTTATTTTCAGCACTGTTTGAATTTTCGACGATATTAGTAACATCTTGTTTATCATTTATGACACGTAAGAAATTGTTTTGATTTTTTATATTCTTACTAACATTTTCCTGCTTTGTTATTAGAAGATTATCTTGAAATTCCTCTAGCATATCTATAGATCCATGTTGTATATCTAAAGATCCATTTTGCATAGATACGTAACTAGAAAGATGTCTTTCTTGTACACCTGGCGATTCCTTTAGTATATCTAGATGTTGATCTTGAATGTGAATTGGTAAATCTTCTTTCAAATTATATTCTTTATCATAACATTTCAAAATCTCTTTACTTTTAGCACTTTCTCTTTCTTTTCCGACTGCAAGCTCAATTTTTAAATGATTCAACGAGTTTTCTTTAAATATAAATTTGCTTTGATAATATTCATATTTCCAAATTTCAATTTCGTCTTTTTTTACTGAATGATCTTTTTTAATGTGATTTAATAAAGATGCTCTATGGCTATATTCCAAATTACAATAATTACATGTAATTGTTGGTATACTGTCAGCACTATCTGTACTTTCATTGTCTGACCGGGATTCATGATGAATAGCTAAATGATTTAATAAATCACTTTTACGATAAAATCTTTTTTTACAATGACTGCATATAACCCAGGCCTTTCTGCCACCTTCATATACCACATGTTGTTCTTGAAAGTGCTTTAACAAATCAATTTCCCAATAGAATACTTTTTGGCAGCAAAAACATTTTATTAGTGGATCAATTTTTTTTTTGCATCTTTTAATATATTTTTTTTGTTTTCGCGAACAATTCACTTTTGCGTAATTGTGGTCTTTTAAAGCCTTGCCGCTTAGTATAAGATTAAAAATGTCTGTTGGTTTTAAAATGTAGTAATGATCATGATTTACGTTTTGGATGACGTCATCTGTCATTTTTACTACATTCGTTCCAGCAGGCTCATGTTTATAGTGTCGATCATTAAGGGCGTTGTGAGGAACCGCGTTTTTTAAAAGCATTGGTAGTTTAGGGGTACCAAGGGGAGATGCTTGTGATATTTGTGGTTCAGGGTCTGCTATTTCTATTATATCTGGTCTAAAAGAGGCACTTCGCAATATATCTGAAGACGTATCGCTCCTTTCTTCGGAACAGCTAAAAGTACGTTCTTTATCATTCAAACTGTATGAGAATTGTTGTTCTGAATCTGAGTCTTGCGTTTGACGTTCAGGTGAGCAAGATGCTAATATTGGTGATAATGGTGATATTGTTTCAGTGCAATTTTCTGAACATAGTAGGTCCGTGCAAATTCCATCTACCGTTGTGATTGAACCTGAAAGCATATTTATTTATTTATTATTCATAACAGACTAACATAAACTTATACAGTTTAGCACCATTAAACCAAGCATCGGTTTGTCTTGTCTATCAACTATTATATTTTCTTTTTTTCTTTTGTTTTGTTTAGAATGGGCCTATTTGCACCATACTACAAAGTGCGTGACCAAACTAAAGGCTACACGCAATCTACACTCTTAAATGCAAGTGGCAACTTCCCAAGGGCGTCGACTAGGGCTCGAACTTCGGCTTATGGCGTTGCCTTGGGAATTCCTTATCGGAAAGAATCTACCCGGTACGTGCCGGTATCGCCCAAAGTGGAAAGCAAAGGAGGGGGGCTCGCGACTCCGCCGCCGGGGTGCGCGGTTGCTGGAAGAGCTTGTGTTGAGTGTGGCTCGACTTGCGTTGGCAGCATTAATTGCACGAGTAATTGGGACTTCGCCGTCGGTAAGGAGATTATATTCTCCACTAGCTTTCCGCCCCACAGTTTTACCCGCAGTTACGGACCTCGCCTATGTAGTACTATATATTCTGTGCCTATGTTCTACCAAATTTCATCAGGTTAGACATGAAAGAGCCACAGATAGACAAATACTATATCAATAAATAATATTAGTAAGGATTCGTTTATTATTGGTGACGATTCTGTTGTAGACACAACTGAACTTATTTTAGTTTAGTCCTGTCATTTTAAGAAATTTAAATAATATAGAGACAGAAATACAACAGTTGATTATAATGCCGTCAAAGTGACGTTACTCGCCTAAAATAAGAACGTTGGAGATTGGGCTTAATTCTAGATTCACTGGCTAAATTAAAACCTATCTGTCACTTTCAGACTAAAACATTAGAAAAGGACAGGAGATCTATTCTCTCCGGTTTTTTATTTATAGTCGGTTGGTTTCATGCGTTAACTGTCATTTTTATCCGCCGTCATATGATATGGCGGATAAAATTGAAAGAAACACTGGGGAAACGTGCAAACTTGCGTCAAAGTCTAGCGGACAAAGTGTTAAACTATAGAGTATAAATAGCCTGTCCTTTTTCAATTTTATTATTTTGAAAGTAACAGATGTATTTTTATTTTATTTTTAGCTGGTTGTATCTAGACTCGAGCCAATTCTTCTTTAAAGCGTTATATGTCACTTTTCGTCCTAAAATACACAAATGACAAATAAAAAACGAAGTTTAACCTATGATTTTTTTATTATGGCTGTACTGTATGACCTTATTTTCTTTGCCTTAGAAGAGATGCATTTATGAGTAGATACGTTTTTGCCCTTGTGCAGAAAATTTTAGTTTTGGACAAAATAGCACTTTATTTGCTGCATCGGGTTGTTTGACTTGAGAATCTACTCGCTAAGAAGAAGCATGAGAAGTGACAATTTTCACTTAAAGTTATTATATATTTATCAATCAAAGTTTTAAGTTGAAATTGCAACTATAAATATTGGGAAGCCACATATTGTAACTATAGTTTTACATATATATATATACATACATATAATCACGCCTTTATACCTAATGATTTAGGCAGACCGTAAACAACCTAAACAAAAGGGCATTCCGCCACGTCTGACAAAGTTTTGAGAGTTATTTAAGATAGATTTGTAGGTATAATGCTGCAGTGACAGGGTGTCAGCCCATCGCCTAAATTGCAATATACTAAATCCCTCAGATCCCTTAGCTGGTTTTTACAGCATGCCCGGAAGGAAATGCATCTTGCACATTCTATGTTTTTCTCTCACTCCCAGTCCAGCATGAAACTAAAACTACTTACCATTAATTTGATCCAACTCTTCCATGAAATATTGGCATTCAAATTTTGCTGGGTCACTTATGTTTCCCTGCAAATAAAACATATACGTATCACTAACAGCTTATACAAACATCTTTGTCGCTCAAAATAAAATAAATATATTTTTCTCATAATAGCCAAATATATATAATACAAAGAAAAATAATATGGCGTAATACATAAGTTTATTACCTATAGTATGTCTAACTCAGTTTAAACCCCTGACTCCTGCTATGAAAGATTACACTATACCTACATACCCCTGCGGGGCAAAGAGGGGAAGACAAATGTTTGTGAAACCCTTCCCCATTGTTTAAATACTTACTTAGGAAGCAATATGAGTACATCAATATCCTGAACAAAGTAAGATGTACTTGAAAGCTCAAAATATATATAATATTCCTTACCTTGAAATCAACATCGAAGTGGTCCTGGCAGAAATATATTTCTTCATCGAATTGGTTCAAGTACGGGACTATTTTAGCAATCTCAAACCAGCATACTCTGAGTGCCGGCTCGAAAGGAACTTTGACAAAAAACTTAGCTGAGTTTTGTGTGTTACTATTACAGCACGGAACTGAACAACGTATGTATATCGTACTTTTTGGTGTTAAACGCCATCCGCCTCGCGTCTTGGACGCCATTCTATTGAAATACTTGAAACATTTAAGCTTTAACTATTTTACATTTATTTTAACTTAGCTTTTCCCCAGAAATTTGCAAAACACTGAACAACAACAATAATATATGTTTTTTTTTTAATGGTATTGGCTTCCATCGTTTTTAGACGATGATTCTGCCAAAGTCAAGGTTCAAAGAACGAATGAAATGAAAAGTAAAAACAAACTCAAAGAAATATCACATCAGTATTGCCACAACCCATTTGTCAAAAGTTTAATTCAATGGACCTATTTGTACCATAGGTCTTTGACTGACATCCAAAAGTTTAAACTCGGGGTTTGCCAAAGAAATATGGAACGCAGCATACTTGGAGTCAAACTGATCGACCGAGTTCGGAACTCAGTGCTGCGTTCCCAAACAAAAATAATAGATGTAGCTCAGAAGGCTGCCTACTTGAAGTGGGATTGGGCCGGTCACGTCACTCGAATGCCAGATGTTCTATGGGCTAAAAGAACCACCTTATCACCTCACCCGCAAATGCTAGGAGACGACGTGGACGACCCCGAAAGAGGTGGCGAGACGAACTAGACGCACACATGACCGAATGGCGAGAACTGGCACTAGATCGCGAAAAATGGAAGGAAGGGAGAGAGGCCTTTGCCCTGCAGTGGGACACCACAGGCTCTTAAATAAAATAAAAATTGTACCATACTACAAAGGGTACCTATATAAAGCCTTAAATCCTGCTCTTAAACAAAACACGTATCATACCCCGCGGGGCAGAGAGGGGAAGGGAAATGTTTGAGAAACCCTTCCCCTCTATGCCCCGCGGGGGTATGTTTCGTGTAATGTTTATGTGCTGGAGTCACGTCACAGTAGATGATCATCTAGACAAAAATATACAGTTGATGAAGCATATAAAAAGCTTTCACATGGACGTCGTCGTCGCGTCTGTTTCGTGCTCCGTAATACTTAATTATTAAAAATGTTTAAAGTGAACTTCATGTAACATATTATAGGTACATCGCTGTAAAATATTGGAAGTGTACATCCATACAGTGACTTTAAATTTTCAAGAACTTTGCATTTGTTTAAGCTATCAACAAAACTTTCTAGTTCCAAGTTTTTTAAAACATAAACTGTGTTAAAACGTTATTATTATAACGAAGTGTAGTGCTAGTGGAGACTCTTTTTAACGATTTAATCTATATTTGATATTTTACGCACAAATACTGAGAATGTTTTCACAAATTAACATAAGTAAACAGTGATATTTTTCAGACTATAAAACCGCGCTGTGAAATTTTGCGTCAAGGACTCAAGGTCGTGTCCCGCGTGAGTTCACTGACCGCTCAGCGCTTTAAGCGCTGCAGGACATAGACGAGCAATATTTAGTTTGTATGAAAATACATATCTGGAAGAAAATGTCTAATTCAAAAAATATTTGTGGAAAATGCCGTACGGTAATTCCAAATAGACGTTTTGTGTATTGTACGTTGTGTCATAGAAATTATGACTTGGATTGTGCACAAGTTTCTGACGGGCGTTTCGGAATAATTGTTTCGGATTCAGACACTAAGAAAAAATGGAAATGTAGATTTTGTCTTCAATCAAAGCTACCAATATTAAAGGCAACATCAACACCACCCGGACGTGAAAGCAAATCCTGTCTGCCTACTGTGGTATCACCTGTCTTTGATCTCAAAATTAACAATAATATACAACCGAAGAAAAACACACTGAATAGTAACAATGATATACTCAATAGCTCTGGAGATGACATTTTTAACCAAACAATGATCCAAAATAACCAAAGCGAATTTAGAATTACGTCTTTTGAGGGAACAGCTCACCATCATGAACGATAACTTAGTTAAAGTGGTTGACTCAGTCACACGTTGTCACGAAAAAGTTGATGAATGCTCTTTTAAATTAACCGAAATTGATGAAAGATTATCAACCCTTGAAGCCCTTCAGCCTCCACTGAAAGATAATACTGAAAGTCCCAAAAAAAGCAAGCAGAAACGACGTAAAACCAAAACAACCCCAAACAAAGCTAATCCCCCATCGACACCTGGTAAAGAAGAAATAGTAACCTCAGACGTTCAAGTGAATGGGAACATCAATATGGCCAACCCTACACATATCTCAAACAAAATAACTAAAGAAGATCCAGTCACTAAAAGTACAGAACATATAGACACCGTAGAAAGTAGTGATGATGATCATAGTCCATACCAATGGCAAGAGCAGCTCAACAAGAACCGTAACCGGAAGCCCATTTTTCAGTGCGGTACTGCAGGTCCCGACGTAACTTGTCTTCGCGCCATAGAACCGAAAAAACAAATTCATCTCTGGAATATGGCATCAGGCATCGAGGAAATCCAAGCTTACCTGCAACACATGTGCGGCTCAGAAAGAGCTAAAAGCTAGAGGTGATTATCGGTCGTACAAGATATGTGTTCCTGAACCATTATTTGGGAAATGTATGTCACCAGCTATGTGGCCTAGCAATGCAAGGATCCGAGAATGGACACCCTTTCGAGTCCCCCGACAAAACAAAGAATACCAGTAATTTATCCCATGTTGCACGTTGTCCTGGTCCGAAATTTTAATTTTATATACCAGAACGTTAATGGCCTCAAAACCAAGCTCAAGTATTGGAGAACAAACCTGCCACTTCAAGAAGCTAATCTTATCGCTGTCACGGAGTCCAATCTTGACTCTTCAGTTTTAGACCCGGAACTAATTGAGGGTGGATGGACCATCGTACGGCGCGATAGATGTCAACGTGCTGGGGGAGGAGTATTTCTTATGGCTTCTCCTGATATTTCTCTGCAGCGTCGTGTCGAAATGGAAACGGAACGGGGGGAAGATCTATGGGCTTCATTTTCTTTTAATAATGTAAACTTTCATGTGTGTATAGTATATATCCCACCATCATCAAAAGATGAGATTTATATGCAGTGGTTTTCAAAAGTTGAAATGAACTTGTATAACATTAATAGTAAAGTTGTAATATTAGGAGACCTAAATTTAAATAGCGCTTCTAGAACAATTGATGCCTACTTTGGATACTTTTTAAATGTATGTGGATTGAAGGATGCTAGTGATATAATGAATGGCCGAGGGGTTAAGCTAGATGTAGTATTGGTATCAGACAATTGTGATGAGGTGAGTGTAAGTAAAGCTATGAATGGATTAGTGCCATATGCAGATAAACATCATCCACCGCTTGATATATCTTTGCCAGTAACAGAATCTAAAATCAACAATCCTCTACTACCACCCAGTAATATTTACAACGCTAGAGACTGGAATTTTGCAAAAGCAGATTTCGTTTTGATTTATCAATTATTCTCTCAAGCCATTTGGGATTCAGTTTTTGATGCTCCAGATGTAGACAGAGCTGTCCAATTATTTTATATCACCATCTACAATATTTTTGATCAAAGTACACCTAAAAAATCTCGTCCTAAAGGTACAGCTAGACGTTATCCTGTTTGGTATACGATTGATATTATTAAAGACTTAGAATATAAGGCACAATTACATCAAAACTGGAAAGCGACTAATGATAAATCGATTTACAACTCTTTTTCTGAACTCAGAGCTGCCCTTAAAATTAAAATTTCAGAAGCATATGACCTTTACGTTATGCGTATCCAGAAAAACATAAAAAGAGACCCAAAAGAATTTTGGCGACATATTAACAATCTAAAAACAACTGGAGGATTCGTTTCACGATTAAGCTATCAAGATAAAGTTGTAGATGGCAGTGTGGCCGCTGAAGCATTTGCAAATTATTTCTCTTCTGTTTTTCTTCCCCAAGTACCTAAATTGTGTGCAGATACTGTCAACCAGCAAACTACTACTTCATCCGCTAATTATATTAACATTAACTGTATTAACATTTCTGATATTCTCCTTGCGTTGAAAAAATTAAAGCCTAGTTGCGCTGTAGGTCCGGATAACTTCCCTGCATATATTTTAAAAGCTTGCCAAGAACATATTATAAAACCATTATTATACATCTTTAATCTCGCCATTAAGACAAATAGATATCCTTCAATCTGGAAAATTTCTCAAGTCACACCGATACCAAAATCAAAAGATAAAACGCTGGTAGAGAATTACCGTCCCATAGCAATTTCATCAGCCTTAGCTAAAGTTTTCGAATCTATCATTCACACCAAACTCATTAAACAAGTTGATCCATATCTAAATAATTTCCAGCACGGTTTTCGATCAGAAAGGTCGGTAAATTCCAACCTTTTAACAAAGGTAGACATTATTTCTGGTTATATGGATAAAGGGATTCAAGTAGATGTTGTCTATTTTGATTTCACTAAGGCGTTCGATCGAGTTGATAATGACGTCTTGCTATTGAAGCTTTCTTATATTGGATTTGCACCTTCTTTATTAAAATTTATTGCCGACTACCTGGCTAATCGTCAGCAGTTTGTTAAGCATGGCTCTTTTATATCCAAGCCTTATCATACTCGATCGGGCGTCTGTCAAGGCTCTATTCTCGGGCCACTACTATTCATCCTTATGATAAACGACATTGATTCTATTATTACTCATTCATCTTGCCTACTCTATGCTGATGACCTAAAACTCATACGTCCGATTCAGTCCACCGACGATAGCTTTCGACTTCAGGCTGACATAGATGCGATTTTTCAATGGAGTATTAAAAATAAACTGTTATTCAACCCATCTAAATGCAGTGTTCTATCATATACCCGCGCTATTCAACCTTTACATAGTAACTATTACTTAGGGACGGAAATGATTACTCGTGTAAATTCAATTAAAGATTTAGGGGTACTTTTTGATACGAGGTTAACATTTAATGATCATATTGGATCTTTAGCTGTAGAAAGCTTTCGCAAACTTGGTTTTCTCATTCGGAATGCTAAAGAATTCAGTGATCCAAAGGCAATAGAACAACTTTATACGGCATTAGTTAAAAGTAAAATCGAGTCAGCGTCTGTTATTTGGGGACCACACGAAAGCACATATTCACTATTATTAGAAAAAGTTCAAAAAGCATATCTCAGATTTCTCTATAAAAAAGTTTTTGGTTACTACCCATTTTTATACCCAACTAAGTTTGTACAAGGCAGTTTAAATTACAATTCTCTAGAGACGCGAAGAAATTTTCAATTGATTACAACCGTTATTAAAATCTTACGAGGGGAATATAACAGTCCTGATTTGGTGACACAAGCTCTAAGGTTTTATGTCCCTGATAAGTATTTACGTGGTCGCTCACACCGTCTTCTCTCCATTCCTGATTGTCGCACTGTATCGCACCGACAGTCACCAATCTTGCGTGGGGTTGGTTTAGTAGAGGGGCTGTTGACTCATAACCCGCGGGTAGATGTCTTTGCAGATATGTGGCACTACATTAATAGAGAATCTTTGATCTTTTGTGAAAATTTATAAATGTTATTTAACGGTAGCATATTTTTTCTCTTTCTTTGTACAACCTATTGAAATGGTTTTAGTTATGTTATATTATAAATATTTATAATGGTTTTATAATTTATAGTTTTGTTTAATGTATAGTTAAAAATCTCTTGGTCCCAATTTATAGATCTCGTTAAGTTTAATAGGTAGGTATATAAAATAAGTAGTTTTAAGTTTAGTATTATATTATGTTTTCTTTCTTGTACAATCGCTTTAGGGTTGCCTGTAATGGTTGTATAAATGTTATAAACAAATAAACGGCTTTATGATTCCCTCGCCGGTTGTATTTTTTTATACTACCTATTTTTCATTACAGTGGGACACCAAAGGTTCTCAATACTTCGCAAGAAGAGAAAAATAAAAAAATACATTAAATAATAATTGTTCATTATCAAGTTTTAAACATTTGATGGAAAAAATATGGTGTACCCATACCCAGAGACCTTTGAGAAAAATACTAAAAAGCTTTGACCTAGGGGGGTCGCCAGATATTTTTAGTATCCAAGGGTCACGTAGTCAAAAAGGTTGAAAACCACTAATCTAAGGTATATGTTCTTAAATCTATCTTAAATAACCCTCAAAACTTTGTCAGAAGTGGCGGAACGACCTTTGTTTAGGTCGTTTACGCTCTGCCTACCCCATTAGGGATAAAGGCGTGATTATATGTATGTTCTTAATCCGGAGACCAAGAGTGCGATTTCCGCGGAGGAAACACAAAGTAGATATTTGTCTAGGCTGAATCACCTGATTGTTTATATGAGCAAAAGGATTCCGTGTTACGTTGTCGGTCCCATAAGTCTCATTGCAACCATGGCAACATTCTCACACATATTGACATTTATTTTAAGGCAAGGCAAGGACTTTAGTGAAGCCAAGCCACGCCAAATAGATGGATGGCAAACAGTCCCATGTGATAAAATGCAAATGCAAAGCAGAAGGCTAGTCTTGTAAAAAGAAATATAGTTATTATTCAATTGATTGTGTTATGATGATGATAACTCATTTTTATGAACTAATTTAGAGTTAACTTATTAACTTTATTACAAAGTAACATTACTATAATATTCCCTTCCCCTCTCTGTACCGCAGGGGTATGCTATGTGTATTGTTAGTGCACTGGAGTCACAGCTTTAGGGAGTAAAAAACAAACACAAAACAATGATAAATTAACATTTATTATTTAATACATTTACTTATATCATCTACTTTGTCTATGCAACGTGTTTGTTTATTCGTGGTGCTTGTAGTTCTTGATGTTGATGAGGACCCAAGCGGGTACCACGGACCAGCCAACGACCATCGCTGACGCGAGGACGATCATTTCCTGTTAACAAAATGATCTTGTATCATTTTAACTGTTTCAACATACCTACATAAGAGCGCATCTTTGTACCTTATAATGTTGGTAGAGCATCCTGCACCATGAAGAATTAACAAAATCTAATTGTATTTGTAAGGGATGCATTGAAAAGTTGGTATATTGGACAAATATAACTCTTGGTACTGACTTTTTTAACATGTTACATGAGACATAATAATGAAAAATGCTGTAATAAAGCAAGCAAATAAAAAATATTTCAGATTAGGTATAGAAAAGATAGCCAAAGATAACCTAAAAATCTAGTTCGAAAATTACGTAATATTTCTATCAATTTTTTAACGAAAAGCTTCTTTTTATCTTTCGAAATAATTGATAGTTCGAAAGAAAGGGTTATAGTTGTTCGAAAAAGTAAAACTAAAGCTAGTATAAACAAAGAATCATGGAAATAGAGGTCATCAAGACGGATCAATACTTACACCAGAGGAAACCTTATTCCTAGCTGGAGTAGCTGTGACGCTCATGTTTCTCTGCTGAGCGACATTCCTGACGACGTTGTTTCTGAGGAGGCTACGGATGGCCAGCATTTTGATTTATTTACTTGTGAATTTCACTGAAAATGAAAACCAAATCGAAATAGGGAAATGCGATGCGACGATTTTCTTTGACAGATAGTACAGTGTTGCCATTTAATATATATATATATAATACATACGCAGTGTTCAGAAAAACGCTCGTTTGTCTAGTCCATATTTATTATGTCAAATAAAATTAAATGATTGTGTTTTTAATCTGTGGTTCCTTTGCTGTGGTAATCTCCTTTTGTGTCGAGTATCCGTTGTCATCATAGACATAAGAAAGGGTATGGACTGGAAATACCTACAAAAAAAACGTGCCACTATGTCGCAAAAAATGGCGGCCTTTACTAGGGCTGCTAGCTGTTTCAATACTAGGACTACCATACTTGTACTTTCTTGGTAAACAAGTATTAAAAAAAGAAAAAAAGGTAAGGCAACATTCGGTTGCAGAACCAACTTAATTTATTTAAGCTTGGTCCTGTCACTCTCCGTCTCGAGCGAACAGAAAAGGATGGCAGTATAGACGGACTTATTAAAAGCCTGTCACATAGAACGAATAAACGAATTTCAATGGATTTTAGTTGGGACCCGTTCACATCACGACTTAATTTGACGTAACTATCCATAGATTTTTGAAGTGACAGTGATAGTAAGTCTAAAAATACTGCCATCCTTTTCTGTTCGCTTAGGACGGAAAATGATGGGTAAGGTTTTATTTTAGTTAAATCTGGTTTACGCCGAATCATGGCCAGTCAGGATTTAGATAAGATATCCCCTAAACGAATCAATAGCATTTTTATGCACAATGTGAATCCACTTTGAATAAATGATAATGGGATGTGAAATAAAATATAAATAATAACGTAAATCTGTTTATTTACAATTATTCATTTCACAACAGTGTATTTTTTCTTCACCAACAGCCTCTAACCATCGCCGTCTCAGGCTTTCCTTTCTTGGGAATCTATTAACATAAAAAAATAACTAGTATTATTGGCGCAACACTAATTTTACTATGGCGACATAATGTAAACAAGTATGTCAATAAAAATTACAAAAATGTGGCTTGTTTTATTGAAATAACTCAAAATATATAAAGCTATAATCGTAAATCATGGCTCAATTGCGTTTTAACATCAAAATCTATAGGATCGCTTAAATTATTCAATGAATACGGGGTACTAACCTGTGAAGTGACAATTGGGGTTGATTTTTGTTCTTCCTGGCACCACACTGCACAATACAACACACAGGCATGTTGAATTACTGTCTTTCAACGTTCATGCTTGATTTAAGAAATCAATTCCTCGTAATTTATTCGCAAAACTCCAAATAAAAACACGTAAACAGCTACTTGACAGCAGAAGTACTACGAAACGACGCGCATAAAATGGCGAAAAATGGCACGCACCTACAGCTGTAATGACGTCATCACAAAATGTTGCCATAACTAGAAATAACATACATATATCTATCTCTTTTACAGAATACAATTTTACACTAGTAAAAAAGAGACTTAACTATTTTTGATGACTTGTATCATAAACTACTAATATTTGTATAATATGATGTTTATATAGCAGAACAGGGCGCCTCCATATATTTTCTTATCTCTATGGTTGTCATAGGCAAAATACGTCTCAAATCATTAGATGTGAAGCCATTTAAAAAAAAAAGTAAAAAAAAAGAAAATAGGGTACAAGATCTGATTGTTTATTTTATAATTTCGCTACAAATATATGAATTTTACAGAAATTTTACTATTATACAGTGTGTAGATGATTAAGAGTAAATAAGAATGGATCGTATACGAGCGCTGGAGGTAGAAATAGCTGGGATTCGAAAAACTTTGAACACAAAAGAGATGGAACTGTACACATTGAAAAAGGAATGGAAATCAGCAGTAAGTCCTAATAGTTTTAACACTAACATATTTAGTTAGTTTTTTAAGTTTGCACTATCGAAACCAAAGCGTTTTGCGGCCCGTAAACAGCATTTTCTTTACAACCTAGCAGAGGTTCAAATTTCGGAACCGCAGTCTATAAACTTGTTACAAACTTTTGTTTTGCAGTTTCTTTCTTTAAATTTGCGAGGCAAAATCAGTTTATAGACTGCAAAACAAGTTGGTACCGATAACTCAATGTAAAATAAACAAACTTTAGTTGTATTGTAGTGCCTTATAGACTGAGATTTGTTAGATAAAGTCTTGAGACAAGTCAGTCATGCAGACAACTGGTACTCAGTTTTAGAATAAAGGTAAACAAAGATTCATGTCTTTAAACCGAAGATCTTGTTGCTAAAATAAGTTATGACAACATAATAAAATAGTAGTTTTAGTAATTTAACAAATTTGACAACACTTCATTTATTTTTTAATGTGTTTTTGAGTAAAAAGACATGAAACTTTGTTAACCTTTATTCTAAAACTGAGTTGGAAATACGGCAGCTTACCACCTGCGGTTATTTTCCCATGGGTGTCTTAGTCGTGATGTTTTCCTCGTCACTACATTGTATAAAACTAAGTCGCTTTCTCTGTCTCTATATCCCTATGTACGCATGAATCTTTAGAACTATGCAACAGATTTTGATGCGGTTTCTTTTAATGGATAGAGTGATTAAAGAGGAAGGTTTATATGTGTAATACATGCATAATATAGTAAAGAAACACTGGTAATTTCCGTGCGAAGCGGGGGCGGGTCGTTAGTGATATAATAAAATGTAGTTGTCCTCAAGATTTTCCTCAACATGTAAGTGTGGTAAGACATTGGTATGTGTATGTGGGAAGGAGTTACAATATCATTAATATTTCTTCCTTTGCATATAAAATTCATACATACATAAAATCACGCCTTTTTTCCTAGTGCGGTAGGCAGAGCGAAAATGACCTAAACAAATGTGCTTATTCCACATCTGACAAGTTTTGAAGGTTATTTAAGATAGATTTGTAGGTATATTGCTTTTGTGACAGGTTGTCAGCCCATCGCCTAAATTGCAATATATTGAAAATCTTGGATCCCTTAGCTGGTTTTTACAGCATGCCCGGGAGGAGATGCAGCTGGCACATTCTATGTTTTTCTATCACTCCCAGTCCAGCATGGAAGCAATAAATAAAAATAACACATGACTTTAAAGGCTACTTTAAATATGACAGGACAAAGATTAACAACTACTTAAACGCAGATAAGACGCTTCATAACTTTTGCCAATTCTGCGCACAATACCAGCTAGCCGCTAGCAGCTACCAATACTAGCCTCTCAACTTAAATTATCATACATTATGAGCTAATACCCAAAATATACCACAATTACTTTACAGCTATCTGTTTTGTATAAAATCATAACGGAAACACCAAGTTAGGAAACGGTACAATAATTTTTTTAAACTATTTCCCAAATTGCTATTTTCTTTTCATCCTCATATATAAATGTAATATAATGTATTTGTATGTAAGGAAATGTATTTTTTTTTCCATTTACACACCGGGGGTTTCTGTATGTTATGTTGTAGTTATATATTATTATATTGTAAGTATATTGCTGTAGTGACAGGTTGTCAGCCCATCGCCTAAATTGCAGTATACAGAAACCCTCGGATCCCGTAGCTGGGTTTTACAGCATGCCCGGGAGGATATGCAGCTGGCACATTCTTTGTTTTTGTCTCGCTCCCAGGCTAGCATGGATGCATTCTTTTCATATATAAATGTAATGAAAAGAAATATTAAAAATATAATGTATTTGTATGTAAGGAAATGTATTTTTTTCCAATTACATACCGGGAGTAAATAAATAGCTGGCCATACTTAAGGGTGTGATTCTACCCATGAAACTGAACAACTTCCCCTACATAAGTTGAAATATGAAAGAAACTGACAATCTTTGTAGGGGAGGGCCAATTTCTCCTTCGTATTTCGACCTATGTTTCTTGGGAAAAGTTGTTCAGTTTCATTTGTGTGTTTCTTGGGAAAAGTTGTTCAGTTTGTTTGTAGAATCACACTGTAAAATATGGCCAGCTATTTTTTTATTCCTTGTATAAAATGTTTATTCCATGCTGGTCTGGGAGCGAGAGAAAAACATAGAATGTGTCAGCTGCGTCTTCTTCCCGGGCATGCTGTTAAAACCAGCTAAGGGATCCGAGCGTTTCAGTATATTGTAATTTAGGCGATGGGCTGACAACCTATCACTACAGCAATATACCTACAAATGTATCATAAGTAACCCTCAAAACTTTGTCAGACGTGGCGGAGGGGCCTTTGTTTGGGTCGTTTACGCTCTGCCTACCCCATTAGGGATAAAGGCGTCATTTTATGTATGTATAAAATGTTTATAAGGAAATATTGCTGTTTTAATGTATAGACAAAGTTTAGTAAATTTGCTAAGGACTCTAAGCCTCGTATTTATAAAGCAATCTCAAGATACATACATATAATCACGCCTTTATGGGGTAGGCAGAGCGCAAACGACCTAAACAGAGGTTGTTCCGCCACATCTGACAAAGTTCTGAGGGTTATTTAAGATGGATTTGTAGGTATATTGCTGTAGTGACAGGTTGTCAGCTTATCGGCTAAATTACAATATACAGAAACCCTCGGATCCCTTAGCTGGTTTTTACAGCATGCTCAGAAGGAAATGCAGCTGCCACATTCTTATGTTGTTCTATCGGTCCCAGGCCAGCATGGAAGAATATTTAAAATTTTGAATGTTTTCTATTTCAGATAAATCCACAACATGACGCCTTAGCAGCTGGTGAGCCAATGCCTCTGTCCAGTGGAAGCCAGAGACTTGACAAGCTTCCCAAATGGGCGATAGAAAGGTAAATAAATAAGATAAGAAAAGAATATACTTTATTGCACAGAAAAGACACAAGAGAAAATTAAATTAAATGAAAAAAATAGTAGTACAAATAGGCGGCCTTATTGCTAAGCAGCAATTTCTTCCAGGCAACCTTAGGGTACAGGAAAATAAAAAGTTGAACTAGTGGGCTGGTATACATTTTAGGCAATATATTGTATAGGTAAGTAAATAAGCTACTTAGGTGTATTTATATAATTAATTACAATAAATAGTCATACATATAAATTACTTATACCTTCATAGAAATACATAAATATTAGATATTATAATACATAATAAATGGTCTGACGGAGCAGCCAAATCCCATACAAACATAGTTATATTTTCTTTTTGAAACGGTAAAACCAAACCTAGTACACATAATCAAATGCAACATGTTTATGTTTCTAATTAGTTTTGGTGTGAAAATATTAAACCTGGACAGAATGAGACCGAAAAACGTACACACAGATAAGCACGCCTTTATCCCTAATGGGGTAGGCAGAGCGTAAACGACCTAAACATAGGTCGTCCCGCCACGTCTGACAAAGTTTTGAGGGTTATAAGATAGATTTGTAGGTATATTGCTGTAGTAACAGGTTGTCAGCCAATGGCCTAAATTTGCAATCTACTGAAACCCTCGGATCCCTTAGCTGATTTTTGCAGCATGCTCGGGAGGAAATGCAGCTGGCACATTCTATGTTTCGCTCTCGTCAAATATGTATCCTAAATATATTACATATAATACATAAACTAGGTACAAGCTACTACATAGATATTGTAAAATAAACTATGTAATACATAAACTAATGGAAGATAGGATAATGCAAACTACAATCAGAACTAGACCCCTGTCAGTTTGCGGGACGCTGTCCCTTACACTTGGTGTGTATCTTGAACTTATTTGTTTGTTTAAATAGGTATAGCCGTCAAATCCTACTACCAGAAATCGGTGTGCAGGGCCAGGAGAAGCTGTGTGCTGCTAAAGTGCTCATTGTCGGAGCCGGCGGGCTTGGCTGTCCTGCCGCGATGTACCTCGCTGGCGCTGGAGTTGGTATGTATTTTCTCTCCCACTTGCTCGGAAATACATACATATAGTCACGCCTTAGGCAGAGCGTAAACGACTTAAATAAAA
Organism: Scrobipalpa costella; assembly: GCA_949820665.1. Lineage (NCBI taxonomy): Eukaryota > Metazoa > Arthropoda > Insecta > Lepidoptera > Gelechiidae > Scrobipalpa > Scrobipalpa costella. The sequence continues at coordinate 2,208,273 of OX463322.1, read as the reverse complement.
GTCGTTCCACCACGTCTGACAAAGTTTTGGGGGTTATTTAAGAAAGTTTTGTAAGTGTATTGCTGTAGTGACAGGTTATCAGCCCATTGCCTAATTACAATGCACTGTAACCCTCGGATCCCTGAGCTGGTTTTTACAGCATGCCCGGGAGGAAATGCAGCTGGCACATTCTATGTTTTTCTCTCGCTCCCAGGCCAGCATGGAAGAATCCCAGGCCAGCATGGAAGAATGGAGTTGGTATGTATGTTTAAAACACTATTGGGTCAATTCTGTATGGATCTATAGGTATTTCCTTCCAAGCTGGACTTGGCACGAAAGACACACATACAATGCGGGCATGCTGTGGAAACCAAGGGATTGGAGGGTTACTGTATATTGTAATTTAGGCGATAGGTTGACAACCTGTCACTACAGCAATGTACCTACATATCTATCTTAAATAACCCTCAAAATCTTTGTCAGACGTGGCGGAACGATCTTTAGGAGCATTACTTAAGGCCAGTTGGCCGAGTGATGACGGATGGGAAAAGGGTAATCACCCACCTGGTCGGGTATTGTGACCACGTGACCAGGGGACCGGAGTCCGACTGTATTTTTTTTTTTTAATGGACCTGTTTGCAAAATACTACAAAGTGTATATAATGCGTCACCGGGCTAAGGCGGGGAGTTGCTACACGCAATCTACACCCTTAAATGAAATGGCATCTGCCTTGGGAACTCCTTATCGGAGAGAATCTACCCGGTACGTGCCGGTAGTCCGACTGTATTAGTTCGGAAGTTGTATATATGCAGATCGCCGAGCAAACTTCGATACCGCGTTTCAGGACTGTTGTATCTTGATGTGGCGCCATCTATGTGCGCTACAGTCCTTTGTTTAGGTCGTTTACGCTCTGCCTACCCCATTAGGGAAGACGTTTATATATGTATGTATATAGTATGTTTTAATCATGTATTTTTTTAGTACTAAGTATTTATATTGTTTAAGTATTAAGATGGACTTAGTATGCACTATTCCGCTTTCTGCTATGTGCTATCCTAATACCCAAAAGTTGCCTGGTAGAAATTGCTGCTTTAAATAATAAAATAATAATAATAAATGTATTTATGCAAGTAACGTAAGACTCACTTTGTTAGTAGACTTAGAACTAAGTATGTTAGTAATAGTAAGTAAGTAAATAAAGTTAGCAATAAGGCCGCCTATTTTGCACTGGTTTGGTCCTTCCATGCTGGCCTGGGAACGAGGGAATCTTCCATGCTGGCCTGGGAGCGAGACAAAAACATAGAATGTGCCAGCTGCATTTCCCTCCCGGGCATGCTGTAAAAACCAGCTAAGGGATCTGAGGGTTTCTGTATATTGCAATTTAGGCGATAGGCTTCCAACCGGTCACTACAGCAATATACAAATCTATCTTAAATAACCCTCAAAACTTTGTCAGATGTGGCGCAACGACCTTTGTTTAGGTCGTTTACGCTCTGCCTACCCCATTAGGGATAAAGGCGTGATTATATGTATGTATGTCTTACTTTTCTGCTGTATGTATTTGTGTTTATTTGTGCAATAAAGTATATTGTATTATTATTTCTTCCGTGCTGGCCTGGGAGCTAGAGAAAAACATAGAATGTGCCGGCTGCATTTCCTCCTGGGCATGCTGTAAAAACCAGTTAAGGGATCCGAGGGTTCCAGTATATTGTAATTTAGGCGATGGGCAGGTGTCAACCTGTCACTACAGTAATATACCTTCAAATCTATCTTAAATAACCCTCAAAAGTTTGTTAGACCTATCGGAATGACCTGTATTTAGGTCCTTTACGCTCTGCCTACCTCATTAGGGATAAAGGCCTGATTATATGTATGTATGTATTTATGAAACCATGGTAATTTGTATAGGACAAAATTATATTTTATTTCTTTTCAATATGATTTTTATTGATAACTAGCGACCCGCGCCGGCTTCTCACGGAAATTATCAGTGTTTCTCTACTATATTATGCATGTATTATACATATAAACCTTCCTCTTGAATCACTCTATCCATTAAAAAAACCGCATCAAAATCCGTTGCGTAGTTTTAAAGATTTATGCATACAGGGATATATGGACAGAGAAAGCGACTTTGTTTTATACTATGTAGTGATATCTCTCTCTCTGCCTTAATTTCCAGGTGAAATAGGCATAGTCGATTATGATACCGTTGACCTGACCAACCTACACCGTCAGGTTCTGCACGGCGAGAGTGACCAGAATATGGTCAAGGTGGAATCAGCGGCCAACGCGTTGAGGAAGTAAGTGACGAGTTGACAGTGCTCCTACACCGGCAGGTGCTGCACGGCGAGAGTGACCAGAATATGGTCAAGGTGGAATCAGCGGCCAACGCGTTGAGGAAGTAAGTGACGAGTTGTCAGTGCTCCTACACCGGCAGGTGCTGCACGGCGAGAGTGACCAGAATATGGTCAAGGTGGAATCAGCGGCCAACGCGTTGAGGAAGTAAGTGACGAGTTGTCAGTGCTCCTACACCGGCAGGTGCTGCACGGCGAGAGTGACCAGAATATGGTCAAGGTGGAATCAGCGGCCAACGCATTGAGGAAGTAAGTGACGAGTTGTCAGTGCTCCTACACCGGCAGGTGCTGCACGGCGAGAGTGACCAGAATATGGTCAAGGTGGAATCAGCGGCCAACGCGTTGAGGAAGTAAGTGACGAGTTGTCAGTGCTCCTCCACCGTCAGTTGCTGCACGGCGAGAGTGACCAGAATATGGTCAAGGTGGAATCAGCGGTTAGGAAGTAAGTGACGAGTTGTCAGTGCTCCTACACCGTCAGGCGCTGCACGGCGAGAGTGACCAGAATATGGTCAAGGTGGAATCAGCGGCCAACGCGTTGAGGAAGTAAGTGACGAGTTGTCAGTGCTCCTACACCGGCAGGTGCTGCACGGCGAGAGTGACCAGAATATGGTCAAGGTGGAATCAGCGGCCAACGCGTTGAGGAAGTAAGTGACGAGTTGTCAGTGCTCCTACACCGGCAGGTGCTGCACGGCGAGAGTAACCAGAATATGGACAAGGTCGAGTCGGCCGCTAACGCATTGAGGAAGTGAGTGACGAGTTGTCAGTGCTCCTACACCGGTGTTGCACAGGTGTTGCACGGCGAGATCGACCAGAATATGGGTTGCTCATTCAACGACACTGAACAACTTCCGCCAGGAAATTCATTCAGGAAGTGAAATAAAAATTTGGCTTTTCCATACAAATTGTCTGATCGACGTGGACATTTTGTATGGAAAAGACAATTTTTATTTTCACTTCCTAAAAGAAATTCTCGGTGGAAGTTGTTCAATATTGTTGACTGAACAACTCCTATCATTTTGCGGGACGCTGTCCTTTACACCTGGTGTAATGTGAATCTATTACATAAATATAAACAAGATATAAATAAAAACCTACATTTATTTTATATACATAATCAAAAATAAAAGTTTCATCTCGATCCGCCCTGTGTTTTAAGTGTGATTGAGTAAAATCCAAACTTGCGCATTTATAATATAAATAGTTTTTTCACTTCTCATGCTCGAAAAAGTACTACTTTATGCAGAATCTAGCGTGCGAAATTCTTCTCGTCGGCCGCGAAGCGGCCGGCGGGGAGACGCCTTCGGGGCTAGGCCCCCTGGGCGTGAAGTCTGTCGACGCCCGTAAAAACGGGCGTGGCGTGGGGTTAAAAGCCCATAGTGGGCGAAGAACGCCCCTCTATGGGCCAACGAATTCAGAGTCCGGTGGGGCGTGGCCGGCACTTTGGCCGACCGCGCGTCAAAAGCCGGTGACCGCCGGCGAGTCAGCCCACCGAGTGATTCCCTGTTCAGGGAGGCTCAGTGAGCGACTTCTAGCCAGGCGGTTGATGTTACGTCCGGAGGAACCGGCGAGCTGACCCGAAAGTTGTCGGGGTCGCTCAGCCGGTGAAAGTCATGGTCGGGGAAGTCATGTCAGGGGCCACCGGCAAGGTCGAGTCGTCAGTGTGACGACGCCCTCAAACCGGTGGCGTTGGTCAATCTGGGTTGTCAGTTCCCTCGTCGAGCTCCTCCACCACAGCGAGCTCGCGAGGGAATGGTTTCTGGTCAGGGGGGCGCGCGTGATACGGGGCCAGATTCCGAAGATGCTCGAAGTCTGACCGATCTGCGCGCGCGAACATCCTGGTCGAGAGCCTGGACACGAACTCATCCAGGGTCTCGACTTTTAGGTCTCTCCGAATGACTTCGTTGCGGACGAACATCGGCGCATCCGCAATGGTGCGCAACGCCTTCGACTGCTGGGCCCGCAGTCTCTGGCGGTTGGTCTCAGAGACCAACGCGTACCATGCAGGCGCGGCGTACGTAAGACGGGTCCTCACGTACGCCTTATAGACGCCGACCTTCATGCGCAACGGGAGCCTCGAGCAGAGAGCGGGACGGAGCAAAGCAATGGCAGCCCTTGTTTGCCCAATCACGCTCGCCACATGCTTACTCATGGACAGGCTTCGGTCTATGGTTACCCCCAGGTATTTAGCCTGAGGTTGCCACCCGATTTCCTCCCCATGAAGCTTCAATTTCGGAGGATCCAGCCGACCACGCCCCACTATGATCGCCTGAGTCTTCCCAACGTTTACGCGCAATCTCCACTTTGCCAGCCAGGCAGGGAGGGCATCAAGAGATAGCTGCATTTTTCGAGCGGCATGACGCGTGTTCATGGACACGCTGAAAAATGCAGCATCATCGGCATAGAGGGCCAGCTTGGTGCCCCCCTCGACAGGAATGTCGTCGGTGTACCTGGCGTAGCAAACCGGAGAAAGGCAGCTACCCTGGGGAACTCCAGGCAGAATCTAAGCGACATAAAGTTGAACTTTATGCACAAGGGCAAAAAAGTAGCTTTTTAAATGTATCTATACTAAGGCAGTGACCATTTAGACCATGCAGCCAAACATAATAAATTGTGCACGGATAAAACTTGCTAATTTATAATATATCCTTCCCTATTTGCATTTTTGGTTTATAATAAGATAATACGAAAAAGTAACTAAATATCAAGACATATTCATCACAAAAAAAAAACAATATTTCAAAATAATTTAAGAGTAGGCTGTATATATTTATAAAAAAAAAAAATATATTCTTTGCCCGAAAATCATGCACAAAAATTAAAAAAAGTCAAGTAGCGGGAAAGAAGCCGTTAATATGCCGGGAAAAACCATATCATTCAGCATTCAAAATTGTACTAATTTTACTTTGAATTTTAATTAAATAAATGTTAGTATGTTATGTTACTGTTTTATTTTCTCGCAATCGAAGTGAAAAGCAGAGTTTATAACTCGTGCACAAATCATTTTTATCCTCGACTTCTTCATCTGCCCTCGCCCTGCGGGCTCGGGCATATAACGATCTCGGATAATAATGACTTGCTTTATGCACTCGGCATAAAATCTACTATTTTACATACATATATTCACGCCTTCATCCCTAAAGGAGTAGGCAGAGCGTAAACGATTTAAACAAAGGTCGTTCCGCCACGTCTGACAAAGTTTTTTTAATGTATTTATTTCAATAATAAATGTGCTGGACGTGCTGGCCTGAACAAAAAACATAGAATGTGCCAGCTGCATTTCCTACCGGGCATGCTGTAAAAACCTGCTAAGCGATGTGAGGGTTTGGGTATATTGTAATTTAGGCGATGAGCTTACAACCTGTCACTACAGCAATATACCTATAAATCTATCTTAAATAACCCTCAAAACTTTGTGAGACGTGGCGAAACGACCTTTATTTACTCTCTGAGGGTAGTAGCTGAAAATCAGTGTTTTGCTCAACAGGGCAAAACGTTTATGCTGAGCTATAGCCCTTTTGGTTTACTGCGACACACACAACCATTTGTTTGTTTTGTATTTATCGTCTATGTTTGTCTTTTTAATTTGATGTTTGTTTTATGTTTGTTTAAATGTTTACTTTTGTCTCCTTTTTTTACTACAAATTTTATGTGTGTGTCTTTATAAAACAAATAAATTTATTATCTATCTATCTTATTTAGGTTCTGCCTACCTCATTACGGATAAAGGCTTGATTATATGTATGTAAAAAAACTATTAATATTATAAATGCGTAAGTTTGGATTTTACTCTAATCACACTTAAAACACAGGGCGGATCGAGATGAAACTTTTATTTTGATTATGTATACTACCTACCCCATTAGGGATAAAGGCGTATAAATATATATGTTTACATTTCCAGCATAAATTCCCGCATTGCTGTAACTCCGTACAACTGTCAGCTAGACTCGACGAACGCTCTGGAGATCGCTTCTAAATACGACGTCGTGCTGGATTGTAGCGACAATGTGCCTACGAGATATTTGCTCAATGACGTCTGTGTTCTTGCCAAGGTAAATATCATTACGGGGTAGGCAGAGTGTAAGGGCGCTTTTGCACCGGGCCGAATCTTTATCCGAATATTTTCTGATCCGTTTTGGCTTTGGAATCAAGCCTATTTTTAAGTCCGGTGATCGAAGTAATGTCTGCAACTATCGCCCTATCTCTATCTTACCTTCTCTTTCTAAGATTTTAGAAAGAATTATGAATTTGAGACTTACTTCGTATCTGGAAATTATTGGATTCCGGGCAAAAAAATCAACTGCCGATGCTGTAAACAAGCTCGATGATTTCATCGTTTAAAATATTGATAACCGCAAGAAATGTGTCTCTATATTCCTTGATTTGGCGAAGGCATTTGACACCGTCTCCATACCCTTATTACTACGCAAACTTGAGCACCTAGGTATTCGCAGTACTCAATTAAAGCTGTTCGAAAGCTACCTCACAAATCGTAGGCAGCGAGTTAAGATCGATAATATTTCGAGTCATTACCTACCAGTTGTGTTTGGTGTGCCACAAGGGAGCATCCTGGGCCCAACACTTGTTTTGGTGTTTATCAATGATCTTTGCGAATTAAATTTACCGGGTGGTCAAGGAATATCTTTTGCCGACGACACAACCCTTACCTTTCAATGCGATTCTTGGGAGGGAGTATTTGGACGCGCGCAAAGTTGTTTAGAATTGGCCCTTCGATGGCTCAGTAGCAATTTACTAACTATCAACGTAGACAAAACCAAATTTATGATGTTTGGGACTCGTGAATGTTTTCTCTCTACACCTGTGCCAACTTTGACTGCATGTTATTGCTCTTCTCTTCCTCAAATGAGTTCCTCTTCCTGCTCTTGCACACTTTTGCTAAATGTTGATACCATCAGGTATCTTGGTGTACAACTTGATAGCTGCCTTAACTTTAAAAGTCACATAAACTTGGTCTCAATGCGAGTAAGAAAATTAATTTATATTTTTAAATGTATTAGACATATAGCGGACTTTGATATCATCAAAATGCTCTACATTGCTGTTTGCCAAAACCTGCTTACCTACTGTATAATATGCTGGGGTGGGGCTGCAAAAACAATCATAAAGTAGATAGAGGTAGCCCAAAGAGCAGTGTTAAAAGTCGCAACATTTCGCCCCTATCGCTATCCTACAAATGACCTTTTTAATGAATGGCAAGTTTTGTCCACTCGCAAATTATTTGTTCTTTATACAATTTTGTAAAAACACGCAATGATTTTCTATGACCCCTCTTTGGTGCTAAATCAGAGACGCCAAGACTTAGTCTGTCCAAGATTTTCTTGTCGAACCCGATTTGCTCAGCGCTTTTTTGCATTTCTAGGACATTTCTTGTACAGAAAATATAATAAGTTATTAAATATTTTCCCAACAACAAAAAATTAATGTAAGCAATTAGTAACCACCTGGTTACTAACATTAAGCAACGATGAAGTAGAAAACCTTCTTTTTGTTGTTTCCTAGTTCTTACGCATTTTCTTTTTTAGTATTTCTTAAAATCCACGTATATACAGCACTACGTCACACACACAAACACTCACTCACACACACACAAACACTCACTCACACACACACAAACACTCACACACACACACACACACACGCAACAATAACAATCACTTATTATTTTATTGTAATGATATGTTTTTTTTTTTTCTGCATGTTACTACCTTCTAAGTTATTTGAACCTTGGTAATTACCTGTTTAGTTATTTTTACTATAACTTTTTTTATTTTTCTGTACGTATAATCATTTCATTTACAAAACAATTTTGGAGGTGGAGGCTTGGTCTCCTATAATACAGGGTTTCCCTAGTTTAGGTGCCAGCCTCACCAAACGCATTTTTTGTCCACAAAGGTTATATGTACCAACTTAATTTATTGTATATGCTGTTTGTTGAGGAAAATAAAGTTATTCTATTCTATTTTATTCTTTCCTAGTAAATTATGACAGCTTGCGCACTTTTCCATATTCGTTTTATATGGAATTTTCACGGATACGATTCTAATACGAACCGAATACGGAGCAGTGCAACACCGCTCTTACTGCAGCAAATTGTGCTTGACATACAATCATTTATGAGTATTTTACGTTTCTCGAGAATTGCAACTAAATCTCAATTTTATAATCCATACTAGCGACCCGCCCCGGCTTCGCACGGGAATCATCAGTGTTTCTCTACTATATTATGCATGTATTATACATATAAACCTTCCTCTTGAATCACTCTATCCATTAAAAGAAACCGCATCAAAATCCGTTGCGTAGTTTTAAAGATTTATGCATACATAGGGATATAGGGACAGAGAAAGCGACTTTGTTTTATACTATGTAGTGATATAGCCGCCAACAGCCAATAAACTAAGCAAATACTCAGAAAGTGATAAAAATGGATAATGTCTTCAATATAAAAATTAACTTAGTGATTGAACGAAGGCACTGGTTTTTACACAGAACGATTGCCATCTGACCTCCGCAACCCAGAAGGGAAACCAGACCCAATCCTAGATTAGGTCAGAGTTTTCAAGCCGCCAATGCTTAGCACTGGCCTCTGATATAGCTTAACGACTTATATCTACGGTATTAATCTATATTAACCAGGACCAACGGCTTAACGTGCCTTCCAAAGCACGGAAAAAACGTACATATGAAATACGAAAACCTAAAAACACATTGGTACGTGGTGACAACCTGTCACTACAGCAATGTACCTACAGATCTATCTTAAATGACCCTCATAACTTTGTCAGACGTGAAGGATCGACCTTTGTTTAGGTTGTTTACGTTCTGCCTACCCCATTAGGGATAAAGGCGTGATTATATGTATGTATGTATGTACGTGGTGGCAAACACTTTAAAAGTGATAATTATTGGATAATGTCTTCAATGCTTTGCTTCCATGCTGGACTGGGAGCGATAGAATAACGTAGAATGTGCCAGCTGCATCTCGTCCCGGGCATGCTGTAAAAAGCAGCTAAGGGATTCAAGGGTATATTGTAATTTAGGCGATGGGCTGACAACCTGTCACTACAGCAATATACAGTTCAATTATAACCCTCAAAACTTGTTAGACGTGGCGGAACGACCTCTGTTTGGGTCGTTGACGCTCTGCCTACCCCATTAGGGATACAGGCGTGATAGTATGTATGTATGTATGTCTACAATGAAGTTTAAAAAATATTATATATTTATCTTTCAGTTGCCTCTAATATCGGGCAGTGCGTTGAAACTGGAGGGACAGATCACAATCTACGCATACAGGGCAGACAAGAACCCTGACGAGAAGGTACGTCTAATTTATTTTATACTAGCGACCCGCCCCCGCTTCGCACGGAAATCATCAGTGTTTCTCTACTGTATTATGCATGTATTATACATATAAACCTTCCTCTTGAATCACTCTATCCATTTATAATAATAATATTCTTTATTTTTCTTCCAATAATTATTGAGTACAATTTATATTTAAATTAATAAGGCAATTCGGAAGAACAGGAGCCTAAACTAGGAAAACCCTGTATCTTAGGACTCCTGGACCTCCCCATCGGACATGGATCCATCATTTTACTATACAGTAAGATGTAGGTAGTTAATAAATTTCACTATAAGGAACAACTAAATAAAAATAAATAAAAAAGATTCAATAACATAAAACAATAAAATGATTGCAAGATAGAATGTGTGCGTTTGTGTTTGTTTGTGTGTGTGTGTATGTGTGTGTGTGTGTGTGTGTGTGTGTGTGTGTTGGTTCATGTTGTAATTAGAGCAGTTGTTCGGTTTCATCGTATGGGAGTGCAAGTAACCATGTTGACAACGATTTCTTACATTCATGTCTAGTAAGACCACGAACATATTTACTTATAATTACAAAATGGGTTAGTTTCCCAAACTGCGCGCACAGTTAATTTGATACTGGCAGAATATCAGCGCTGTAGTATTACACTACTGCACAATGCTGAGTCAGCGCCAAGTTGACTGACACAATGTGGACAGTGTGGTACACTGGCACTGTAGTTTTTGTATGTTACATTTGTATTAAGTTTGTTTTGTATTTTTGTCATGTTACCTTTGTTAATGATAAGTTCGTTATATTATTGTCCTCATTGTTCCTTATTGTAACTTTTTCTCTTGTCTGTACCATTTCCTGTATCTGTTTTGTGTCAGTCAATAAAAGCTTTAATCAATCAATCAATCAATCAATCATAAATGTTTATAAATTTGTTGGCCATGTTGTATAGGCGTGCACCTTGAATACATTAAAACCGATTTGAAAATTGTGTCGTATACTGACCGTCGTTTTTTATTGGGTCTGGTTTCCCTTCTGGGTTGCGGAGGTCAGATGGCAGTCGCTCTGTGTAAAAATCAGTACCCTCGTTCAATCCCCTAGATTAGGTAGCCGACCCGTAAGGAAGAGCCCGATGGTGTAGTGGATAGGGCCGCTGCCTCCTGAGCGGGAGGTCGTGGTTCGAATCCCACCACGTACCAATGTGTTTTCGGTTTTCGAATTTCATATGTACGTTTATTGGGCGCTTTTTCCGTGCTTCGGAAGGCACGTTAAGCCGTTGGTCCCGGTTAATATCGTTTAATACCGTAGATATTAGTCGTTAAGCCATATCAGAGGCCAATGTTAAGCATTGGCGGCTTGAAAACTCTGACCTAATCTAGGATTGGGTCTGGTTTCCCTTCTGGGTTGCGGAGGTCAGATGGCAGTCGCTCTGTGTAAAAATCAGTACCCTCGTTCAATCCCCTAGATTAGGTAGCCGACCCCGTAAGATACGGGATAAGGCTAGGGAGATGATGACTGATCGTCGTTTTGGCAGACCATGAAATTGCGTCTCCTGTGAGCATTTGGATGGTTTGCATCATAATATCATTGTGAATGTGTTTTTAACACAGTAGAAAAAAATTACAATTTGCAATACACATTACAATCTAAAATTGCCCTCAATTTTTGTCAGACGTGGCGAAAGCGCCTTTTACGAGGAGTTTGACGCTCTGCCTACCCCGTAAGGGATAAAGGCGTGATTTTATGTATGTATGTATGTATGTAGAAAAAATTTACAGCTGTCTTACCGTCAATATTTCACATTCTTTGTAAAGCTTGTGCGTGGGGTAAAGTCGTGGTTTATAAAAGGTAACCTTTAGTATATATATATATCTTCTTTAGTATATATAGGTATCTTCCATACTGGACTGGGAGAATAAGAAAAACATAGAATGTGCCAGCTGCATATCCTCCCGGGCATGCTGTAAGAACCAGCTAAGGGATCCGAGGGTTTCAGTATATTGTAATTTAGGCGATGGGCTGACAACCTGTCACTACAGCAATACACATTACAATCTAAAATTGCCCCCAATTTATGTCAGACGTGGCGAAAGCGCCTTTTAAGAGGCGTTAAACGCTCTGCCTACCCCGTAAGGGATAAAGGCGTGATTTATGTATGTATGTACGACTGACATAGTGCCATATAAACTGATTTGATTAGTTTTTCATCAGCCACGTGACGAAGTTGTCGAAACACATAAGTGAGCTTACGAATCTACATACACACATACATATATTCACGCCTGTATTCCTAATGGGGTAGGCAGAGCGTAACCGACCTAAACAAAGGTGTCCCGCCACGTCTGACAAAGTTTTGAGGGTAATTTAAGATAGAATTCTAGGTATATTGCTGTAGGGACAGGTTGTCAGCCCATCGCCTAAATTACAATATACTGAAACCCTCGGATCCCTTAGCTGGATTTTACCGCATGCCCGGGAGGAAATGCAGCTGGCACATTCTATGTTCGTCTCTCGCTCCCAGACCAGCATGGAAGTAACTTACGAATCTTGTTTGAGGTATTCATGATACATACATACATACATAAAACCACCTTTATCCCTTACGGGGTAGGCAGAGCTTAAAACACCTCCTAAAAGGCGCTTTCGCCACATCTGACATAAATTGAGGGCAATATTAGATTGTAATGTGTATTCATGATATGTTCCTCAAAATTTAAATGGCTGTCAATTATAACTCCCAAATACTTCACTGACTTTGTTTTATTGAGGAGAGGGCAAGTGCAGCCTGATGTCTGACGACAGCCGACAAAATATAAATTTAAAAAACCGCAATATCTAAATATACATAGGGATATAGGACGAGGAAGAGAGCCCGATGGTGTAGTGGATAGGGCCGCTGCCTTCTGAGCGGGAGGTCGTGGTTCGAACCCCACCACGTACCAATGTGTTTTTCGGTTTTCGAATTTCATATGTACGTTTATTCGGTGCTTTTTCCGTGCTTCGGAAGGCACGTTAAGCCGTTGGTCCCGGTTAATATCGTTTAATACCGTAGATATTAGTCGTTAAGCCCGTACAGAGGCCAGTGCTAAGCATGGGCGGCTTGAAAACTCTGACCTAATCTAGGATTGGGTCTGGTTTCCCTTCTGGGTTGCGGAGGTCAGATGGCAGTCGCTCTGTGTAAAAACCAGTACCCTCGTTCAATCCCCTAGATTAGGAAGCCGACCCCGTGAGATACGGGACAAGGCTAGGGAGATGGGAGATGGACATAGGGATACCTAACAGAGAAAGCGACTTTGTTTTATACTGTGGTGATGCACTATGATTGTTTTTTTTTAATTACAGGATCAGTCGTATGTCGGTCCGTGTTACCGCTGTGTGTTCCCCTCCCCCCCTCCCGCGGCGGCGGTGGGCAGCTGCTCGGCCAACGGGGTCGCGGGGCCCGTGCCCGGGGTCATAGGTAACATTACATTCCATTACAATACATTCCAACACATTCCATTAGAGATAGAGAGAGATAGAGATAAATTTATTAATAATTGTAAATTACAAGTCAAAAATTATAAGCACTTAAGTATATCACATTAATAATCATTTAAATTTTATTGCTTTCATTATCATTAAAATTAATAAAATCATTATAACTATAGAATGCCTGTTCGTCAAGCCAACGCTTAAGCCGTGATTTAAAGCTACATTCCATCACATTCCAATGCATTCCATTACATCCCATTACAACGACCTTTGTTTAGATCGTTTACGCTCTGCCTACCCCATTAGGGATAAAGGCGTAATTATATGTATGTATGTACATTCCATTACATTTCATACGATTCCATTCCATACCATTTCATACCACTCAATATCCTAGGGTTCATAACCTTAGAATAATCTTTATGCAGTCACAGTTATGTAAACCTTTTTTATATGTATACTTTTAGCGAAATAAATACTTTCTTTTTAATTTTCTTCCATGCTGGACTGGGAGAGATAGAAAAACATAGAATGTTCCAGCTGCCCTTCCTCCCGGGCATGCTGTTGAAGTCAGCAAAAGGAATTCGAGGGTTACAGTGTATTGTAATTTAGGCTGGGCTTCTTCTGTCGAGTGGGTATCGGTATCGGACAACCTGTCACTAAAGCAATACATATTACAATCTAAAATTGCTCTCAATTTTTGTCAGACGTGGCGAAAGCGCCTTTTACGAGGCGTTAAACGCTCTGCCTACCCCGTAAGGGATAAATGCGTGATTTATGTATGTATGTATGTTTTTAATTTAAGTTTTTATACCACTCCATACCATTCCATTCAATTCTTAAGCTACGCTCACCCTGGGTACTTAGCCTTCTTGTTTCATTCCAATCCATTCCATTACAATTCATTCAATTCCATTCTATTCAATTTCATTCCATTCCATTTATATGATACTATTCCTTTGCCCAAAGGTGGCTTGGCAGAAATTGCTAACCCAGCAATAAAGCCGCCTTGTTCTACTTTGTTTTGTAAAGTTTCCGCCACGTCTAACAAGTTTTGAGGGTTATTTCAGACGAATATGTATATTGCTGTAGTGACAGGTTGTCAGCCCATCGCCTAAATCACACTGAAACCCTCGAATCCCTTAGCTGGTTTTTACAGCATGCCCGGGAGGAAATGCAGCTGGCACATTCTATGTTTTTCTAACGCTTCCAGTCCAGCATGGAAGTAAGTGAAAGTAGTTTCATTGACTACACAACCCCTTTCAGTTGTCGTTACGCTGTCCCTGACACTATATATATTCTTTATTGCATTAAAATACAAGAAATGAAGTTTACAGAAAGGTATGCAAGGGAGAACTTATCTCTATGAAGAGATCTCTTCCAGCTAACCCACTGGCAGTTGAGAGAATGAGAAACATTTTAAGGGCAAGACAAAGACAATGCAATGTAAACTAAAAATTACTCTAAAATACATGAAGTAGAACTATTAAACGTAAAAATAATAAATCTATAAGATTAAATCAAACAATACATACATTCTTCCATGTTGGACTGGGAGCGAGAGAAAAACATAGAATGTGCCAGCTGCCTTTCCTCCCGGGCATGCTGTAAAAACCAGCTAAGGGATCCGAGGGTTTCTGCATATTGCAATTTAGGCGATGGGCTGACAACCTGTCACTACAGCAATATACCTCAAAATCTGTCTTAAATAACCCTCAAAACTTCGTCAAACGGGGCGGAACGACCTTTGTTTTGGTCGTTTACGCTCTGCCTACCCCATTAGGGATAAAGGCGTGATTATACATACATATCTAATACTTATACACTATGGTTAATGTTCCCAGGCGCGCTGCAAGCTCTGGAAGCTATCAAGTACCTGGTGGGTCACACGCGCGGGAGACTGCTGGTCTCCAGGATGACGCTCTTCGACGGAGAGGACCTCAGCTTCAGGAACGGTAACGGGCTAGTAGTTAGAGCCATGGGCTTCCGATCTGGAGGTCCTGGGTTCGATTCCCAGACGCTGCAAGCACTGGAAGCTATCAAGTACCTGGTGGGTCACACGCGCGGGAGACTGCTGGTCTCCAGGATGACGCTCTTCGACGGAGAAGACCTCAGCTTCAGGAACGGTAACGGGATAGTAGTTAGAGCCATGGGCTTCCGATCTGGAGGTCCTGGGTTCGATTCCCAGACGCTGCAAGCACTGGAAGCTATCAAGTACCTGGTGGGTCACACGCGCGGGAGACTGCTGGTCTCCAGGATGACGCTCTTCGACGGAGAAGACCTCAGCTTCAGGAACGGTAACGGGATAGTAGTTAAAGCCATGGGCTTCCGATCTGGAGGTCCTGGGTTCGATTCCCAGACGCTGCAAGCACTGGAAGCTATCAAGTACCTGGTGGGGCACACGCGCGGGAGACTGCTGGTCTCCAGGATGACGCTCTTCGACGGAGAAGACCTCAGCTTCAGGAACGGTAACGGGCTAGTAGTTAGAGCCATGGGCTTCTGATCCGGAGGTCCTGGGTTCGATTCCCAGACGCTGCAAACTCTGGAAGCTATCAAGTACCTGGATGGAGGATGACGCTCTTCGACGGAGAAGACCTCAGCTTCAGGAACGGTAACGGGCTGGTGGTTAGAGCCTTGTGCTTCCGATCCGGAGGTCCTGGGTTCGATTCCCAGGAGAGGAACACATACATATATACATATCATCACGCCTTTATCTCTAATGGGATAGGCAGAGCGTAAACGACCTAAACAAAGGTCGTTCCGCCACGTTTGACAAAGTTTTGAGGGTTATTTAAGAGAGATTTGTAAGTATATTGCTGTTGTGACAGGTTGTCAGCCCATCGCCTAAATTGCAACATACTGAATCCCTCGGATCTCTTAGCTAGTTTTTACAGCATGCCCAGGAGCAAATGCAGCTGGGACATTCTATGTTTTTCTCTCGCTCCCAGTCCAGAATGAAAGAAACATAATAATAACATTATTTGAATGGTACAAGAGTCATAAAAAACAACACAAATCTAATTAATTGAAACTTAATTTATTAAAAGTTTCCGCTCCGCTACCGCTACTCGACAACAGATGGCAGCACTTTAGCAATAGTATCAATAGTATAAGGGATTTGAGGGTATATTGTAATTTAGGCTATGGGCAACATAGAAATTGACAACCTGTCACTACAGCAATATCCAGTTCTATCTTAAACAACCCTCAAAACTTGTCAGACGTGGCGGAACGACCTTTGTTTGAGTTGTTCACGCTCTGCCTACCCCATTAGGGATACAGGCGTGATTGTATGTATGTATGTATCGATAGTATTACCATCGATTGTTCTGGATAATCGATTGTTATGATAATTGTTTTGTTAAAGCATATTCAAAGGTCGATCGGGTGTTAAGATAGACATACACTCTGTATAGTTAATACAGAGTGTATGTGTCTGTCAAAATGTATGAACTGACATTGCCGCGCCGTGTCGCGCCGTGTCGCTGTAGTGCGGTCCCATACTTCATTTACCATCGACGTATCCCGTATCCCACGGGAACAGCTACCTAATCTAGGGGATTGAACGAGGGTACTGGTTTTTACACAGAGCGACTGCCATCTGACCTCCGCAACCCAGAAGGGTAATCAGACGCAATCCTAGATTAGGTCAGAGTTTTCAAACCGCCAATGCTTAGCACTAGCCTCTGACATGGCTTAACGACTAATATCTACGATATGAAATAATATTATCCAGGACCAACGCCTTACGTGCCTTCCGAAGCACAGAAAAAGCGCCGAAGAAACGCACATATGAAATTCGAAAACCGAAAAACACATTGGTACGTGGTGGAATTCGAACTACGACCTACCCGCTCAGGAGGCAGCGGCCCTATCCACTACACCATCGGGCTCTCGTATAGATATACAATATACAGATATATAATATTAATATTGCAATGTAATTATGAAATTCATAATGTGAAATAAATGAACCTAATCATTACAAAAAAAAGTTGGCACAACACACGTATTAACGCGGTTTATTATTGTTAGTTTCACTACGCCACAACAGATGGCAGCGCACGTTTTATAAAAGGCGGTTTATTAATTGTTGTTAGTTTCATTACGCCACAACAGATAACAGCACAAGGTTTTTAAAACGCGGTATCGTTGTGTTTCTCTGAAATACATTTATCATCGTATTCGTCTGGAACCCTTACCGCTTCATTTGCCTTACGGAACGAAATTAATTTGAATTTTTAGAGGTCTCTTCTCTCTTGGGAGACCGAAAGATAAATTGATTATTATTATTTCTTCCATGCTGGCTTAGAGTCATAAAAAAAAAATGTGTCGGTTGAATCTCCCCCCAGGCATGCTGTAAAAACCAGCTAAGGGATTCGAGGGTTTCAGTGTATTGCAAATTTAAGCGATGGGCTGACAACCTGACACTAGCAAAATACTCATCATAATCATTTGTAATATAATAATAATAACCCTCAAACCTTTGTGAGATCTGGCGGGGTGACCTTTGCTTAGGTCGTTTTCGCTCTGCCTACCCCATTAAGAATAAAGGCGTGATTTTATGTATGTGTCTGACATAGTTTTGAGGGTTATTTAAGATAGATTTGTAGGTATATTGCTGTAGTGACAGGTTGTCAGCCCATTGCCTAAATTACAATATACTTAAACCCTCGGATCTCTTAGCTGGGTTTTACAGCATGCCCGGGAGGAAATGCAGCTGGCACGTTCTATGTTTTTCCCTCGCTCCCAGTCCAGCATGGAAGTTATATAAATAGATAAACATATATATTAAACATATAGGATAAAATAAGGTTAATTGCAACCTGATGCAGTAAGTAGTTTCTTCCATGCTGGACTGGGAGAGATAGAAAAACATAGAATGTTCCAGCTGCCCTTCCTCCCGGGCATGCTGTTAAAGTCAGCAAAAGGGACTCGAGGGTTACATTGTATTGTAATTTAGGCGATGGGCTGACAACCTGTCACTAAAGCAATACATATTAAAATCTAAAATAGTCCCCTTAATTTTTGTCAGACGTGGCGAAAGCGCCTTTTACGAGGCGTTAAACGCTCTGCCTACCCCGTAAGGGATAAAGGCGTGATTTATGTATGTATGTATGTGATGCAGTAAGATGACTGTGTAATTCAGTTTTAACTTTACCATGTCAATGTATATATGAAAATATTATGTATGTAAGGAGCGAGCCCGATGGTGTAGTGGATATAGGGCCGCTGCCTCCTGAGCGGGAGGTTGTGGTTCGAATCCCACCACGTACCAATGTGGTTTTCGTCTCGCTTGTGACTTTCTTTTTTGTTCTTAGGAATCTACATACATACATATAATCATGCCTTTATCCCTAATGGGGTAGGCAGAGCGTAAACGACCTAAACAAAGGTCGTTCCGCCACGTCTGACAAAGTTTTGAGGGTTATTCAAGATGGATTTGTAAGTAAATCGCTGTAGTGACAGGTTGTCAGCCCATCGCCTAAATTGCAATATACTGAAACCTTCAGATCCCTTAGCTGGTTCTTACAGCATGCCCGGGAGGAAATGCAGCTGGCACATTCAATGTTTTTCTCTCGCTCCCAGTCCAGCTTGGAAGTAAGGAATTTAGGAACTAAAATATTAAAACTTAGGAATCTATTTGGAAATAAATGATTTGACTTTGACAGTTGTGTGTATTGTATATATGTGGATGAAGATTAATATATATTTTTTGTAATTACTGACAGTTCGTCTCCGTGGTCAAACCCCCGACTGCGCAGCGTGCTCCAAGACTCCCTCTATTACCAAACTGATCAACTACGAAACATTCTGCAAGGCGCAGGCTAAGGAAAAGGTATTTATTTATTTTATTTTCGTCCCGGTCGCTGTCTATGATAGTGGTCGTTACTCAAACCATGTCAGAGGCCTAATTGGTGTGCAACTAGGCGGTCTGAAAACTCTGACACTAGGGTTCATCGGGTCGTTTGTCTCGAGAATCCATTCGCTAAGAAGAAGAAGATTTATTCTTCCATTAATGCTTCCATGCTGAACTGGGAGCGAGAGAAAAACGGAATGTGCCAGCTGCATTTCCTCCCGGGTATGCTGTAAAAACCGGCTAAGGGATCCGATGGTTTCAGGATACTGTAATTTTGGCGATCGGCTGACAACTTGGCACTATACCAATGTACCTAAAAATGTATCTTCTAATCCCTCAAAACTTTGTCAGACGTAGCTGAACGACCTTTGTTTAAATCGTTTACGCTCTGTCTACCCCATTAGGGATAAAGGCGTGATTATATGTATGTACGTGTTTTAATTTAAGCGATGGGCTGACAACCTGGCACTAATAGCAGTAAATCTAAAAATCTATCTTAAATAACTCTCAAAACTTTGTCAAACGTGGCGGAATGACCTTTGTTTTGGTCGTTTACGCTCTGCTTACCCCATTAATAAATTATAAACACGTATTTATATGTATGAATGCATGTATTTCATGCAATAAGGTATTGTACCTAACAGTTAACAAGTTAACCTTACAAAGTAAACATATATATTTACAAAAATATGTACAAACTATATATACCTTATGATATCACAAACCGGGTGTAAGGGACAGCGTCCCGCAAACTGATAGGAGTGGCTCAGTTAACGAAACTTTCAACAGGATTATTTTTCAGAATTAAAAAATAACATTGACTTTCCCATACAAAATGATCACCTTGATCAGACAATTTCTATAAAAGAGCAATATCTTTTTCATTTCCTGAAAAAATATCTTGGTGATAGTTGTTCAGTTTCCTTGACTGAGCAACCCCTTTCAGTTTGCAGGACGCTGTCCCTTACACTCCGTATTTGTGAGGTGGGCTATATACACAATATACAGAAAGTAAAAAAAAATGCTGGCCATATTTTAGGGTATGATTCTACCCTTGAAAATGAACAACTTTTTCCAAGACACATAGGTCGAAATATGATAAGAAATTTGGCTCTTCCATAAAAATAGTGTCAGTGGCTATAGTCATTTTGTATGGGAGGCTCAAATTTCATTTTCGCATTTCGACCTATGTTACTACCATGAAACTGAGTAACTATGTTACTTAGGAAAGTTGTTCAGTTTCATGGGTAGGTTCGCAGGTAGTCACGCCTTTATCCCTAATGCGGTAGGCAGAGCGTAACCGACCTAAACAAAAAAAAGGTCGTTCACCACGTCTGACAAAGTTTGAAGGGTTATTTAAGATAGTCTTGTAGGTATATTGCTGTAGTGACAGGATGTCAGCCCATAGCTTAAAATGCAATATACAGAAACCCTCGTATCCCTTAGCTGGTTTTTACAGCATGCCCGGAAGGTAATGCAGCTGGCACATTCTATGTTTTTCTCTCGCTCCCAGTCCAGCATGGAAGATTGGTACATTACAAAGATTTTGCAATTTTTCTTCCTGTTACTACAGCGAACTATGAATCGCTACTTTATAAGGTTCTAAATTATCATATATAATTATTATAACTTGATTCTTCTTCCATTTCTTCCATGCTGGACTGGGAGAGATAGAAAAACATAGAATGTTTCAGCTGCCCTTCCTCCCGGGCATGCTGTTAAAGTCAGCAAAAGGGACTCGAGGGTTACATTGTATTGTAATTTAGGCGATGGGCTGACAACCTGTCACTAAAGCAATACATATTACAATCTAAAATAGTCCCCTTAATTTTTGTCAGACATGGCGAAAGCGCCTTTTACGAGGCGTTAAACGCTCTGCCTACCCCGTAAGGGATAAAGGCGTGATTTATGTATGTATGATTTATGTATGTAACTTGATTCTGTTGGACCGTTTTTTCGATTCACTGCCCTTTTAGTGAATAATGTTTTTTTTTTACTAATGGGGGTGCCTTTTGGCTAGTATCGTCACCTTAATAACTATCTAAACTAATACATACATACATACATACATAAAATCACGCCCTTATCCCTTATGGGGTAGGCAGAGCGTAAACGACCTATAAAAAGGTCGTTCTGCCTCGTCTGACAAAGTTTTGAGGGTTATTTAAGATAGATTTGTAGGTATATTGCTTTAGTCAGACGCGGCGAAAGCGCCTTTTACGAGGCGTTTAACGCTCTGCCTACCCCGTAAGGGATAAAGGCGTGATTTTATGTATGTATGTATGTTGCTTTAGTGACAGGTAGTCAGCCCATCGCCTAAATTGCAATATACAGAAACCTTCTGATCACTTAGCTGGTTTGTACAGCATGCCCGGGAGGAAATGCATACATACATACATAAAATCACGCCTTTATCCCTTACGGGGTAGGCAGAGCGTTAAACGCCTCGTAAAAAGGCGCTTTCGCCGCGTCTGACAATAATTGAGGGTAATTTTAGATTGTAACCGGGAGGAAATGCAGCTGGCACAATCTATGTTTTTCTCTCGCTCCCAGTCCAGCGTGGAAGTAAATCTAAAACAAAGAAAACAAACGAAAAAAAATAGATACTGACGGATTTTCATCTTTTGTGGCGTGTTTCTTATTTATTTATTACTAGCGACCCGCCCCGGCTTCGCACGGAAATTATCAGTGTTTCTCTACTATATTATGCATGTATTATACATAAAAACCTTCATTTTGAATCACTCTATCCATTAAAAGAAACCGCATCAAAATTCGATGCGTAGTTTTAAAGATTTATGCTTACATAGGGATATAGGGACAGGGAAAGCGACTTTGTTTTATAATATGTAGTGATATTTCTTCCCAAGTTTGTGTAAATACTTAAGGTTTTAAAAGTTTTGTCCTGTACCAAATTTCCGGTGCAAATTATTGTTTTTATAAGCGCACATTCACAATACGGGTTGTAAGGGACAGCGTCCCACAATCTGATAGGGGTTGCTCAGTTAACGAGACTGAACAACTTTCACCAGGAAATTCTTTCAGGAAGTGAATTATTTATTTATTTCATCCATTCAAAATGTCTACCTAGACGAGACAGACACTACAATTTGTATGGAAAATAATATTGACACTTTCTGAAATAATTTCCTGCTGATACTTGTTCGTTGTCGTTGACTGAGCAACCCCTATCAGTTTGTGGGATGCTGTCCCTTAATCCCGGTATTTTTTTAAATTATATCTCTAAGTTGTTTTGTGTAAGATAAAATCAAAATATCTTGATATGAGAAGAAAAAATAGGATTGGGTCTGGTTTCCCTTCTGGGTTGCGGAGGTCAAATGGCAGTCGCTCTGTGTAAAAACCAGTACCCTCGTTCAATCCCCTAGATTAGGTAGCCAACCCCCGTGAGATACGGGATAAGGCTAGGGAGATAATATGAGAAGAAGAAACAAAAGTTGAAATGCTTGTTTTGTTTTTGTGAGTGCATGAAGTTCAAAACTGCGAATGTTGGGGTAAGTCCAAATTATATCATACTTTTACACAACACAAGATCCAGATTGGTTCTAAAATATTAATAACATTCGCGGTATTGAAATATAGATTTTAATTTCTGTTCATTTTTTTTTTTTGCTTATCTATAGTTGTTGAATTTGCTTATTACTTAGTTAAATTACGGTTTAATACATACATACATATAATCACGCCTTTTTCCTAATGGGGTAGGCTGAGCATAAACGACCTACACAAAGGCCGTTCCGCCACGTCTGACAAAGTTTTGAGGGTTGTTTAAGATAAATTTGTAGGTATATTGCTATAGTGACAGGTTGTCAGCCTATCGCCTTAATTACAATATACAGAAACCATTGGATCCTTAGCATGCCCGGGAGGAAATGCAGCTAACATATTCTATGTTTTTCTCTCGCTCCTAGTCCAGCATAGAAGAATGATATGTAAGAATAAAGGTTTTTTCTATTTTTTTCAGAAACGCCAAGAAGCCAGACTGAAATCGCAAAGACGCAAAGAGGAGAAACAAAAAAGGATGACCGGACAGAGTTACTTAGGGTTCCGGCTGACGGACGGCAAAAACAAGTGGGTACAGGATGTGCCCAAATCGGAACGAAAGATTGGACCACCCTGTACCAACCACGTGTGCTTACGAAGCACGAAAAACTGCCAAGAATTCACACAAGAAATTCGACAAAACATTTTCAATAACTTTTGGAACCTAAATTGGACCGAAAAGAAAAACCTTGTTAGATCTTTGGTGGATAACGTTCCGCCTAAAAGACGAAGAGTCCATATAAAAGGGGAGATATCAAGAAAAGTAGATTCAAAACTCTATCATTTGAATCTAGAAGAAAATAGATTAAAAGTCTGCCGAACGATGTTTTTAAACACTTTAGGTATCAAAGAAGCGACCATAAGATCTTGGCTGGTCAAAGAAATTGTACCTAAGAAAGGAAAAACGCCTAAGAAAGCTTTGAACGTAGAAAAATATGTCGAAAATCTACCGAAATCGCCTCCAAAATGTCAGTATTGCAGAGAAAATTCAGAAATACAGTACATAAGTTTGGATACCATAAAAAACGCCTACCAATTATATAATTTATATGTTAAAGATATGAAATTAAATAATATAATTCCAGCTTCAAGAAAAACCTTTACTAAAGTATTATTGTCGAAAAATTTGCGTATTTTCAAAGCTAAGAATGAGTCTGATATTTGCGATATATTTGGCCAACATAATGTGTTACCTAGTTTAAGTAATTATCAGAACTTGGAAATTGTTGAAGAAGTCAACAATGTTACTGTGAATTATTATTATAACAATGAACAATGGTAATGTGATTCATGTTTTTGATATAAATTATTTATTGTAAGGGACAGCGTCCCACAAACTGATAGGGGTTGCTCAGTCAACGACACTTAACAACTTCCACCAGGAAATTCTTTCAGGAAGTAAAAAAAAAAAAGGCTATTCCATACAAATTGTCTGATCGAGGTGGATATTTTGTATGGAAAAGCTAATTTTTATTTTGAATTACTGAAATAATTTCTTGGTGGTAGTTGTTCAGTGTCGTTGACTGAGCTGAGCAACCCCTATCAGTTTGCGGGACGCTGTCCCTTACACCCGGTATAATCACGCCTTTATCCTTAACGGGGTTGGCAGAGCGTAAACGACCTAACCAAAGGTCGTTCCGCCACGTCTGAGGGTTATCCAGATAGAACTGTTGTTATATTGCTATAGTGACAGGTTATCAGCTCATCGCCTAAACTGCAATACTGAAACCCATTTTAAAATATAAAAAATATAAAAAGTAAAATGTCTGAACTGTTTTCAGAATATTGAAATTCGGATGTCAAAACTTTGTCAGACGTGGCGGAACGACCTTTGTTTAGGTCGTTTACGCTCTGCCTACCCCATTAGGGATTAAGGCGTGATTATATGTATGTATGTATTTCAGTTGAAAAACTTCTCAATCAGTTTGCCGCTTGACTTTAGGCAGATAGTTGGTATCAATATGTTACGTGCCAATTTTAAATATTTATTAATCAAGCAAGATTATGTTATTTACTTTCTAAATATTTATTTTAATAATTGTAAAGAATCGACTGAATAAATAATGTACATCGAAATTATACCGCATTTTTTTTTACTGAATAATGAATCCTAAAGGCGGTTTTGCACTG
This sequence comes from Scrobipalpa costella, assembly GCA_949820665.1. NCBI lineage: Eukaryota > Metazoa > Arthropoda > Insecta > Lepidoptera > Gelechiidae > Scrobipalpa > Scrobipalpa costella. Next base: position 2,183,572 of record OX463322.1, on the reverse strand, counting down.
CTCTGTATACATTTATAAGGAAGGCCAATTCGGATGCGAATTGGATACGAACCGAATACGGCGCATTACAATAACCTATTCATAAGTATTTAACATACTATAATATTTAACATAATATAATCACGCCTTTATCCGTAATGGGGTAGGCAGAGCGTAAACGTCCTAAACGAAGGCCGTTCCGCCGCGTCTGACAAAGTCTTGAAGGCCATTCAATGAACATTTGTACGTATAATGCTGTAGTGACAGGTTGTCAGCCCATCGCCTAAATTACAATATACTAAAACCCTCAGAACCCTTAGCTGGTTTTTACAGCATGCTCGGGAGGAAATGCAGCTGGCACATTCTATGTTTTTCTGTCACTCCCAGTCCAGTATGGAAGATAAGTATAATAAGTATTTAAACCGCCAAAATTAAATTAAATTTTTCACGTAGTCAAATTTAAACGTAAAATATTGTTAACTTAAGTTTAGTTGTAAAACTATGGGCGCCTGAAATAAAGTTTTCTTTATTTTTTTTTATTTTTCATACTTACGTTCCTAAATTCTACAGGACCTAGATCTGAAAATCCTGCCCCCGGAAAACCGCATCTCCGCCCCGGAACTAGCTGGCAAGTTGTCCAACGCGCGCCATCTGTTGGTCGACGTGAGAAGCGAGGCTGAGTTCGGCATGTGCTCCATAGAGGGCGCTGTTAATTACCCCATTGATAAACTGCTGAGCAGCTATCTAGCGGACGAGGTCACGAATGGGACAGAAGGTGAAATTTTTCCTAATTTATATTACGTTTCTGTGAGCCCGATGGTGTAGTGGATAGGGTCGCTGCCTCCTGAGCGGGAGGTCGTGGTTCGAACCCCACCACGTACCAATGTGTTTTTCGATATGTGTACGTTTATTCGGCGCTTTTTCCGTGCTTCGGAAGGCACGTTAAGCCGTTGGTCCCGGTTAATATCGTTTAATACCGTAGATATTAGTCGTTAAGCTATATCAGAGGCCAGTGCTAAGCTTTGGCGGCTTGAAAACTCTGACCTAATCTAGGATTAGGTCTGGTTTCCCTTCTGGGTTGCGGAGGTCAGATGGCAGTCGCTCTGTGTAAAAACCAGTACCCTCGTTCAATCACCTAGATTAGGTAGCCGACCCCGAGAAATACGGGATAAGGCTAGGATGATGATGATTCTGTGAGATTGGCGTCTATTAGAGAACGTGCATATAACATAAAAACATCTCAAATTATGAAAAGAACAGTGAAAACAGAAATAAAATTGATCAAATAATCACCGAGATAAACCATTATAAAGATAGACTATTTCTCTCTTCGAAACGACATTTTATATGGAATTAGTATGGCGCTCCTGTCTTATGACGTCACATGACAGTTCGGACCTCTCTTTTTAACTAACCACTTTAAGGCATTATATTTATCCCTAATGGGTTAGGCAGAGCGTAAACGACCAAAACAAAGGTCATTCCGCCACGTTTGACAAAGTTTTGAGGGATATTTTAGATAGATTTGAAGGTATATATATTGCTATAAGTGACAGCGCTTAGAATTATACTATTTCCAACTAAGATTTAGAATAAAGGTAAACAAAGTTTCGTGTCTTTTAATCGAAAATATTGTTTCTAAAATAAGTTTTAGCTGTTAGGTATGACAACATTATGAAATAGTAGTTTTAGTTATTTAACTAATTTGCGAACAAACATAATTTATTTTTGAAATGAGTTTTTGAACTTTGTTTATTTTTATTCTAAAACTTAGTTGGAAATAGTATAATTCTAAGCGCTGTCACTTTCTTAACAATCATAAGAACAGAATAGCAAATAAACACACGACTTTGACATTCCTTATCTGACGTAAGACTGCTTATTTGACGTAAAATAAGAGACTATGCTTCTCTTATTTATAGCGTCTTACGTCAAATTAGAAATGTCAAAGTCATTTAGTCTTTTTCAAACTCTCAAAATTATCAAAATTATAATGATTAAAGACGGGAAATTTACCATGGTTTTCATTCGCATGAAACTGCGTTGAAATATCGGACTCTCATACAAAAATGGAAAACCACGGTAAATTTCCAGTCTTTAATCATTATAGTCAAAGCAATTTGTTTATTTGCTATCCTGTTTTATGTCAAAGTTAAGAAAGTGAATTAGAATTGGAATTATGTGGCGAGAATCGAGGCTATTGTTTGCATCTCTGAAAATTACAAGTCTTGGCTTTAATAAAGATTTTAATGACTGGGCACTCACTTTGGAATATAAGTCGCGTACTTCACGACATGTTTTGGGACATCGTGTGAGGCGGGGCGCCGTCGGGTGCACAACACCGCAATCTACACACTCAACCTGATGAGGGGACTCCGAATGTCCCGAAACATGTCATGAAGTACGTGACTTATATTCCAAAGTGAGTGCCCGTTGTTAAAATCAATATTTAGTATTTACGTTATTGATCGAGGCAAATGAACTTGTTGTTTCAGTGACGTTCGTGTGTCGTCGCGGCAACGACTCCCAGCTCGCGGCTCAGTCCGTCATAGACAAGTTAGAGGAGCCTTACAAACAGTGCGTTAAGGACCTGACGGGGGGACTCCACGCCTGGGCCGACCTGGTCGATGGGGACTTCCCTGTTTATTAGATTGCCTTACGAACAGTGCGTTAAGGACCTGATGGGGGGACTCAACGCCTGGGCCGAGCTGGTGGATGGGGACTTCCCTGTTTACTAGATTGCCTTACGAACAGTGCGTTAAGGACCTGATGGGGGGACTCAACGCCTGGGCCGAGCTGGTGGATGGGGACTTCCCTGTTTACTAGATTGCCTTACGAACAGTGCGTTAAGGACCTGGATTCGTATTCTTGAACCGCTTGTATCCGAATTCGCATACGAAAAAGCACAATTCACATACGAAATTCATAAACGTATGCGACTCTGCAACGGAGTGGTCCAAACCACTCGTTTTTTTTTTCTACTACTCGAAACCTAAGTAGTCTATGATCTGACAGTGACACAGACAGTCATTTGACTAGTGACACTTTAGCTTTTTAATTTACTTAAATTTACGTTCCGTTTCTCTGCCACTCATTTCCGGTTCTTCAAATCAACGATTTTTGTTAGTGGTAGTGGTGGTATAGTAGGTGTATTTCTGCTTGGAACGAAAACAATTTATGGGATTTTTTTGGCAACACAGATTTCTACTGCTTCAAAAATGTGATAGATGTTTTCGTACACGAATGATTTTCGTATGAGTTTTCAGTTTTCATACGAGCGGTTCAGAAATACGACTCCTGACTCCTTTCCTGTTAATTAGATTGCCCTGCAGTGGGATATTACAGGCTCATACAAATAGATTAAGGTGCCTAGTATTTAATAAACTTTTTAAAGAAATATCTTCGTTAATTATAAGTACACATTGTTGTTATTGATTTTATAAATAAAGATTTTTATATGTTTATTAAAAAAAATGTTGTTTTTTTTTAAGTTCTAACTCATAATATCTTAACAAACTAAGAAATACATTATTTATCTATGATAAAATATCAGCCGGACTGTTTAGAATGAATTTGGTGGTACGTGTTTTACCCTTACGAAGTTTCATCCTTACCTTCTGGGTGAAAGGTTGCCTGGTAGAAATTGCTGCTTTAGCAATAAGGCCGCCTATACTGTACTGTCACGTTTGTTCCTTTTTATTTCTGTTGTATGTGTTTCTTTGTGCAATAAACAATTTTGTATTGTATTGTGAAAAATGTATTCAGCCTTGCCTCAGCCCTTTTTCATTCCTCTTACCAGGTCTGATCAATTCCATACATTTTAGAATTAGTTTACACAAAATTTCGATAGATGACAGTACAGGTATCGCTAGAAATATTGAACACAATAATTATTATATATTTTTTACCCTTTTTGACTGCATTGCGTAAGTGGTACCTTTAGAAGATTTTTTATATAATTTTCACCACATTTCACTAATAAAATCGTTAATATATATATTTTTTTCAATGTTTATACTGACATCTAACAATTGCTAACTAAAACGTTTTGATTGGGTTCTAAGTTTTTCTATGACGAAACTCTTGATCTATTAAGCGCCATCTAGTGCGCTGATAAGAAAACAAGTGAGAATGCATATTAGTACCGAGCGCGCGCCACCGGCGCTGCTCTTGCGCGAGTTATCGTGGCAACGATCTAAGTACTCAGATTGTCTCTCTGTTAAACGTTAGTACAACTGCCTCCGTAATCTAGTGGCTAGTGCCATTGACTCCCGATCCGGAGGTCCTGGGTTCGATTCCCAGGGGGGAAAACACAAAGTTGATATTTAAGAATTTATCACTTTGTGATTTTTTCCCCAGTCTGGGTAGGACATTGCAGGCTGAATCACCTGATTGACCAAAAAGAAAAAGATTTCGTGCTTCGGAGGGCACGTTAAGCCGTCGGTCCCGGTCGCTGTCTTTGATAGTGGTCGTTACACAAAACCATGTCAGAGGCCTGATAGTAGTGCTACTAGGCGGTTTAAAAACTCTGACACCAGGGTTCATCGGGTCCATAGACTCGATACCCACTCGACAGAAGAAGACGTTAGTATGAGTAGTTACTCTGTGCTCTTACACATTTTACCCTATAAGCTACTTCTTTTTAGGGATCCGTACCCAAAGGGTTAAAAAACGGGACCCTATTGCTGAGACTTCGCTGTCTGTCCGTCCGTCTGTGTCCAGGCTGTATCTCATAAACCGTGATAGCTAGACAGTTGACAGTTTTGAAATTGTATAATTACTTTTTTAAATAATTCAATTGAAATAAATATTTAAGGAAGCTCTAAATGGGGGAGCATAAATGTGATTTCTTTGCCGGTTTTTTTGCTTTATTATAATAATGGTGGGTCATTGGTAAAAAAAGGTTTAAATTATAGTGTCATAGATAAACACCAGCGTCGCGGTCTCACAAGATGGCGGCATAAGCTGAGTGGGTCCTTTTATTGTGACGTCGCGACACGCACATTCCGGTAGCATTAACTGTTTATTTTTAGGTACCTTTATATTAGATAATAGTTACTGTTTATAGAGAGCCCGATGGTGTAGTGGATAGGGCCGCTGCCTCCTGAGCGGGAGGTCGCGGTTCGAACCCCACCACGTACCAATGTGTTTTTCGGTTTTCGAATTTCATATGTACGTTTATTCGGTGCTTTTTCCGTGCTTCGGAAGGCACGTTAAGCCGTTGGTCCCGGTTAATATCGTTTAATACCGTAGATATTAGTCGTTAAGCCATATCAGAGGCCAGTGCTAAGCATTGGCGGCTTGAAAACTCTGTCCTAATCTAGGATTGGGTCTGGTTTCCCTTCTGGGTTGCGGAGGTCAGATGGCAGTCGCTCTGTGTAAAAACCAGTACCCTCGTTCAATCCCGTAGATTAGGAAGCCGACCCCGTGAGATACGGGATAAGGCTAGGGAGATGATGAGTTACTGTTTATATTATTATTTTATTTCACTTTCGTTTGTTCTGTTCTTGTTTAAAAATGTATTTACTGTGTTGTGTTTGTGACGTCATAAATAATAAATGTTTTTCTAGTCTATTCTATTCTAAACAGCACTCAAAGTTGACAGCTAGTTTAAGTTCGTATCAGTAATGTCAATTCGGTACAAAACGACCTGTCAAACGCATACTTAATATTGCTCTCGAATCTTGAGTTCGCTTTATAAATACGAGCCTAAATATTGTATAGTTAATGGTACGGAATAGTACGTAGCTGGTTCTTTTTTGTTTTTTATATGTTTATTTAATTAAATATATGATGAACTTTGCGTTTGCATGGAATATGGCGGTATGAGAACAATCTATTGTAACTAAACATACAGGGAGTAAAAAATACATACATACATATAATCACGCCTTTATCCCTACTGGGGTAGGCAGAGCGTAAACGACCTAAACAAAGGTCGTTCCGCCACGTCTGACAAAGTTTTGAGGTTTATATAAGATGGATTTGTACGTATATTATTGTAGTGACAGGTTGTCAGCCCAGCTTTAATTGCAATATACTGAAACCCTCGGATCCTTTAGCTGGTTTTTACAGCATGCCCGGAAGGAAAAGCAGCTGGCACATTCTATGTTTTTCTCTCGCTTCCAGGCCAGCATGGCATATATGAGAGTGTTATTCTATCCATGAAACTGAACAACTTTCCTCAAGGAACATAGGCCGAAATAAGAAAAATAAGTAACATATAGTTAGAATCACATGGAAAAGGAGCCCGATGGTGTAGTGGATAGGGCCACTGCCTCCTGAGCGGGAGGTCGTGGTTCGAACCCCACCACGTACCAATGTGTTTTTCGGTTTTCGAATTTCATATGTACGTTTATTCGGTGCTTTTTCCGTGCTTCGGAAGGCACGTTAAGCCGTTGGTTCCCGGTTAATATCGTTTAATACCGTAGATATTAGTCGTTAAGCCCTTTCAGAGGCCAGTGCTAAGCATTGGCGGCTTGAAAACTGTGACCTAATCTAAGATTGGGTCTGGTTTCCCTTCTGGGTTGCGGAGGTCAGATGGCAGTCGCTCTGTGTAAAAACCAGTACCCTCGTTCAATCCCCTAGATTAGGAAGCCGACCCCGTGAGATACGGGACAAGGCTAGGGAGATGATGAGTTAGAATCGCATGCTAAAATATGGCCAAATTTCTTTACTCCCGGTATACATACATATACGTAAAGATTACATCACGAAGCGCTTCAAATCTTCTAATTAAAATTGTTAATTGATTGTCTATACTAGTTTTACGATGTTAAATAAATGGTTTTTGTAAAACGGAATTTTCCTTAATCGGCATGTCTCTACACGTGTAGTCACCAATTTTAAATATTTATTAAAATGTTAGTAGAATATAAATTATGTTTCCTGCTTCTCCTTGGTTTAGGTAAGTTTTTATGATCAACTAAAAAATATTAACCAACATTTATAAGACTCCTTACATACACATACATAAATTCACGCCTTTATCCCTAATAGGATAGGCAAAGCGTAAACGACCTAAACAAAGGGCGTTCCGCCACGTCTCACAAAGTTTTAAATATTTAAGATAAATTTTAGCGGTATATTGCTGTAGTGACAGGTTGTCATCCCATCGCCAAAATTGCAATATACAGAAACCCTCGGATTCCTTAGCAAGTTTTTACAGCAAGCCCGGGAAGAAATGCAGCTAGCACATTCTATGTTTTGCTCTCTCTCCCAGTCCAGCATGGAAGAATCGCGGACTCCATTCAATAAAATCGGTTAATATTACGACAAGGTATGAAAAGCGGACAATTCATTAAATATGTAAATATTACGATAAAATATAGATATGCTAATAAGTATATTTGTTCCCCAGTAAGTCTTGCAGCATCCGATTCCAAAGTGTATATCCTCTCAAGCGAAGCTCTAACGTCTCTGGAAAGCAGCGCGGTTGACTCACAGGAATTGCGAAGCAAAATGAAAGGTAAATCAAGAGTCAATTTATACTCCGGTTTATTCCATTCTAGACCAATTCCAAAACTCAAAAAGGAAAACAAAGATGATTACGACAAAGAATATGACTACGATGGTTACTTTCGAAAAGACGACAGAAATAAGTTCTGTTATGGACACAAATGCTATCTTTATCTACCGGATAAAAAAGAGTTTATCGAAACATCCGGCAAGGATACTAAAAAATCGCGTCCATATTCCGCGTATTTGGTAAAAGGCAGGACAGACGCTGATTATGGAGACGTTGATGGCAGGACAGAAGCTGATTATGGAGACGTTGATGGCAGGACATACGCTGATTATGGAGACGTTGATGGCAGGACAGACGCTGATTATGGAGACGTTGATGGCAGGACATACGCTGATTATGGAGACGTTGATGGGTACGAGAGGGACGATGAGAGCAATGAAGATAGCCAACCAGTTAAAAGACAATTCTTGAGATGCCCCTGGAAATATACAAATAATCGTGATTGCTATAGACGATCTTCAACTACAACCAAACCAACAACAACTCAACCAACAACAACAAAACCAACAACAACAATACAAACTGTAGAAACAACAACGCGAGAGAAGACAATAGATGAAAAGACCACAGCAGAAGTAACTAGTTCGGACTTAGACGCCGTCATACCTGATAATTTTGAACAAAGAGCTGAAGATAACGAAGGGGAAAGGAAATTCTCAACAGACTACATTGATATTGACGATTTGTATACAATCTTTATGCGCTCAAACGGTTCTAAGCTTAAAAAATCTGACGATAATGAAGAAGTCACTATTGATAAAGCAGTTGTTGAGAAATTGCTGGCTGTGCTACCAGACCCGCTACGCTCTGGCAACGATGACGAAGCAGACAACAAGCAAATCGGGGAAGTGTATTCCAAAAAATACCTTCGCGAACTACGCAGACCTGACGATTCTGATGTAAATGAAGGGAGAAAATGGGGCATAAAGAAGGCAAAAAAGAAACGCTATACTACTCCATCATCACCTTATTCTGACAGTTCAGGTGATGATACTTCTAATATACGCGCAGAAGACTCAAGTATGGAGAATTCAGAATCGCAGTCTAGAGAGAAACGGAGACCAACGAAAGATATTAAGAAAGAGAACAGATTTAAAGTCGTCAAAGCCAAAAAGAAACATGTATCAAATTCAATGTCTAGAGAAAATGGTTACTTCGCAGACTCATCAGAGACCATTGAACCTGTGTCAATAGAAGTCAAACCAAAACCGAAGAAGAAATCCAAATCCAGGATACCTGGCAAACCTGAATCGTACATACAGTCGTTTTCTAGACTGTATAAGGAAGGGAAAGATTTCAGGAAAAGGAAAGAAGATTTCGATGCATTCTTGCTCGGTTTTAGAAAGAGGATGCCACATTTCATGCCGAAAAGGTACCATTGGGACGCCAGCGACTTCCATAAACTTGGCTATTTCTGGTTCAACGGACCCCAGGGTAAAGCGCCTGGGCCTTGGAAGATAGCTTATTAGTTAAGGTATTAAAAAATAAAGTTTATTGAACATGTTTATTTTATTAAGACACTTACTTCGTCAGTCCACTCGTGACTATGGAACGTGAAATCGTCCCGGTCCCGTCCAGGTATAATCAATATTGGCCTGCCTCCAAAAAAAAAAAACGTGTCAGCGGCTCGAGTTTTTTTTGTAAGTATAGATACGGGGTGTAAGGGACAGCATCCCGCAAACTGATAGGGGTTACGCAGTCACCAAAACTGATCAACTTTCATCAGGAAATTCTTTACGGATTTGAAATTAAAGACTTTCCCATACAAAATGACCATCTCGATTAGATCATTTGTATGGAATAGTAAACAAAAGTTCATTTCCTGAAATAATACCTGGTGCTAGTTAGTTCATTTTTGTTGACTGAGCAACCTCTATCAGTTTGCAGGACGCTTACACCCGGTATAGTAAAGTATTATATTATCTGTGGTAAAGTACGGGAGTACTATTATATATTCTGTGGTAAAGTGAAGGCAATTTTGATTCTCCAATCTGATCGCAAGCCATTCCAGAAAAAATACATAAAATATCAAAAGATTCTTTAATACTTAAATGTAATAAACAAAATAATATTATCAATGATAGTAAAATTGTTACATGATTTTTAACCTCCGAAGTTGAACTTGTAATTACGTATTTATCTTAATCTATTGTCAGTTCTAATTCATATTCATATGAATTCAAGATAATTGCGAAGTAGATAAGAACTGAAACAAAAGAAAATTAAAACCGTACATACATAAAATCACGCTTTTATTCCTTGGGGGTGCCTCATCAGTTAAAAAATCATTACTCACTGAAAACGGAATTAATCGAAAATCCGGTAACTCAGATTGAAGTATAGGTACTTAAGTTTATTTCATACATACATACAATCACGCCTTTATCCCTAATGGGGTAGGCAGAGCGTAAACGACCTAAACAAAGGTCGTTCCGCCACGTCTGACAAAGTTTTGAGGGTTATTTAAGATGGATTTGTAGGTATATTGCTGTAGTGACAGGTTGTCAGCCCATCGCCTAAATTGCAATATACTGAAACCCTCAGATCCCTTAGCTGGTTTTTACAGCATGCCCGGGAGGAAATGCAGCTGGCACATTCTATGTTTTTATTTCGCTCTCAGTCCAGAATGGAAGAAAGTTTATTTCAAGCATTATAAATTAATAATTCAGTGTTCACTGCAGTTACAGATAGCTAAAGTGCTAAAAGATAAGATAAGATAAGATAAGAATATACTTTATTGCACAGAAAAGACACAAGAGAAAATAAAATTAATTGAAACAAACAGTAGTACAAATAGGCGGCCTTATTGCTATGCAGCAATTTCTTCCAGGCAACCTTAGGGTACAGGAAAATAAAAAGTTGAACTAGTGGGCTGGTATACATTTTAGGCAATATATTGTATAGGTAAGTAAATAAGCTACTTAGGTGTATTTATATAATTGCTAAAAGTGGCCGTATTTAGCAAATTTTATATCTGTAACTACAACGAACTGTAAATTGCAACTTAATGAGGTTCTAAATGGCCTTCATTGCTTTAACCTCCATCTGAACTACGAGATTTTCGATTGATTGTGTTTTCAGCAAATTATGATTTTTTATGCTGATGAGGGCGCCACTTAGCCCAGAAGTCCCTTAAGGATCTGCCGGAGTAATGTAATCCCATAGAAACGTAGTTTCGCTTCAATCCTAAACGATGCAGCATACATAGCAATGTTTCTAATTAGGTTTGATTTGAAAATATTAACCAAGTACAAAATAAGAAAGCATATTTAATTTAAGGCTGTTTTCACACAAAAATGTATTTTCGGTCTTATTTTGTTTATGCTTAGTATTTTTAACACAAACCTAATTTGAAGCATAGATATAATGCATTTGGTCATGTGTACGGAGCTTCGTTAGTTTGGTTTTACTGTTTAGGAATAAAAGCGAAACTACGTTTGTATGTGATTTCGCTACTCCGGCAGATCCTTACGGGGTAGGCAGAGCGTTTTCTCCACGTCCGACAAATATTAGGGACAATTTTAGATTGAAATGTGTATCGATATAGTGAAAGGTTGTCAGCCCATCGCCTGAATTACAATACACTGGAACCCTCAAATCACTTTGCTGGCTTCTACAGTTGTTTCGTCCAAGCTTCTACAGTATGCCCGGTAGGAGAAGCAGCCGGCATATTCTATGTTTTCCATTGCTCCCAGTCCAGCATGGAAGTAAAGGATGAAATTAAAATTAAAATCGTAGTATGGTTCGTATTTTTAACGTTACGTTATCGATACCAACTTGTTTTGCGGACCTGTTTTTGCTTTACAACTTTAAATAAAGTCAACCGCAAAACAAATGTTTGAAAAAGGTTTTTAGGGCATTTCCTTCAAAGGCCAGTTGCCAGAATGATGACGGATGGAAATTAGAAATTACCCGGCTGTTGTGATCACGTGACCAGGGGACCGGAGTACTATTGATCTAGTTTAGAAGTTGTATATATTCAGATCGCTGAGAAAACTTCGATACCGCGTTTCAGGACTGTTGTTTCTTGGTGTGGCGCCATCTATGTGCGCTACAAGGTTATCGTCTGCGCTGCGGTTCCGAAATATGTTGCAAAGGAAAAGCAGTTTATGGGACGCAAAACACGCTGGCACCAATAAATCAACGCTTAAAATACGAACCATAGAAATTATTATTTATTATTTAATAAACTTTACCAGTTTTTTTATTAATATATTATTAGTAGTTCTAATTCATTTTCATATGAATTCATCACTATTGCAAAGTAGATAAGAACTGAAACAACATATACGTATATACATACATATAATCACGCCTTTATCCCTAATGGGGTAGGCAGAGCGTAAACGACCTAAACAAAAGTTGTTCCGCCACGACTGACAAAGATTTGAGGGTGACTTAAGATAGATACATACATACATATAGTCACGCCTGTATCCCTGATGGGGTAGGCAGAGCGAAAACGACCCAAACAAAGGTCGCTCCGCCACGTCTGACAAAGTTTTGAGGGTTATTCAAGATAGATTTGTATGTATATTGCTGTAGTGACCGGTAGTCAGCCCATCATCGACTAAATTGTAATATAGTACTGCAACCCTCGGATCCCTTAGCTGGTTTTTATAGCTTGCCCGGGAGGAAATGCAGCTGGCACATTCTATGTTTTTCTCTCGCTCCCAGTCCAGCATCGCAGAAACAAGAATTGATATTTAAGGTTGTAGCTGTTGCTTCCATGCTGGAGTTGGAGCAAAACAAAAATATAGAATTTACCAGCTGCTCTTTGCCTGGGCAAACTATATGTAGAAGTCAGTAATTTGGGCGATAAGTCATTGCCCCCATACAAATGTTCGTTTTTTTTAGAAATTGCGGATACAACTCTTCCAACACTGTTGCCATTCCTCCCTACCCTGTAAGGGATTAAGGCGTGATTATATGTATGTGTTAGCATGGACGTTAGTAAACTCTATCCATGTAGTGGAAAAATCAAATCCCATACTAATGACATAACTACGTTTTAATCAAATACAGCATATCTAAGTTTGTACTTAATTGGTTTATTATCAAAGTATTAACTAGATACGAAATAAATTTTAGGCCATTTACACACGAAATCGCATTTCCACCATTATTTTGTTTGTTGCCGATATTTTCCAACGAAACCTAATAATAAACATACATATAATCACGCCTTTATCCCTAATGGGGTAGGCAGAGCGTAATAACCTAAACAAAGGTCGTTTCGCCACGTCTGACAATGTTTTGAGGGTTATTTAAGATAGATTTGTAGGTATATTTCTGTAGTGACAGGTTGTCAGCCCATCGCCTAAATTGCAATATACAGAAACCCTCGAATCCCTTAGCTGATTTTTTACACATAATCAAATGTAGCATATCTAAGTTTGTACTTAATTGGTTTTATTATCGAAGTATTAACTAAACTAACCTCTCATGCTGGACTGGGAGCGACAGAAAAACATAGAATGTTCCAGCTGCATCTCCCGCACATGCTGTAAAAATCAGAGGGTTTCAGTATATTGTAATTTAGGCGGTGGGCTGACAACCTGTCACTACAGCTATGTACGTACAAATGTATCTAACATAATCCTCAAAACTATGTCAGACGTGGCGGAACGACCGTTGTTTAGGTCGTTCATGCTCCGCCTATCCCTTTAGGGATAAAGGCGTAATTACATGTATGTATGTCTTCTTCTTCTTTCGAGTGAGTATCGAGTCTATCGACCCGATGAACCCTGGTGTCAGAGTAAGTAAGTAAGATATGATGAAATGTATGAAGATCAGTTTTACCGTTTCAAAATGAGAATGGAAACTACGTTTGTATGGGATTTCGTAGCTCGGGGCGACTCTAAGGCCCGTATTTATAATCCGCACTTGACAGCCAGTTTGAGTTCGTATCCGAAATGTCATCTCAGTACAAAATGGCTTGTCAAATCCATACCCAATATCGCTCTCAAGTTTGGATTATAAATACTAGCCTTAAACCGCCAAATTACTTGCGTCTTTACGGAGCACTTTGCTACGCCGTAGCCGTAGTACCGTAGCAGTGGCTACGAAGAGCTACGAGCTTGAGTAGGAGTCAGCAACCTTGTGATTGTACAAATGCGAAAATTTTCGCAATCACAGTGGTCTTAAGCCCTCTTGTCAGTCTTTTGTTATTTGCCTACCCCATTAGGGATAAAGGCGTGATTATATGTATGTATGTAAATTACTTCAGACTCCTTGGAGTAGGCAATATTCTACGTCGTATAGTAACATTTCCATTTCTTCCATGCTGGCCTGGGAGCAAGAGAAAAACATAGAATGTGCCAGCTGCATTTCCTCCCGGGCATGCTGTAAGAACCAGCTAAGGGATCCGAGGGTTTCAGTATATTGTAATTTAGGCGATGGGCTGACAACCTGTCACTACAGCAATATACTTACAAATCTATCTTAAATAACCCTCAAAACTTTGTCAGACGTGGCGGAACGTCCTTTGTTTGGGTCGTTTACGCTCTGCCTATCCCATTAGGGATAAAGGCGTGATTATATGTATGTATGTATAGTAACATAGCTACGAGCTAAAGTATAGCTACGAGCTAAAGTATAGCTACGAGCTAAAGTATAGCTACAAAAAAGGAGGATCCGTTTAAAATTCTACCAGTGGTCTTAATGCGGAACGATGAGCTCAGTGGCGCCCCCACAAGTAATACATTTCATAATCAGCCTATATCATATCAGTTCACTGCTGGACATAGGCCTCTCCCATGGCACGCCACTCAGCTCGGTCTTCAGCCGTTCTCATCCAATTTCTGCCCACTTTATTACGAATATCATCACTCTACTGCCTCCGTGGTCTAGTGGCTAGTGCCATGGGCTCCCGATCCGGAGGTTCTGGATTAGATTCCCAGGGGGTAAAACACAAAGTTGATATTTGAGAATTTTTTTCCCAGTTTGGGTAGGACATTGCAGGCTGAATCACCTGATTGTCTAAAAAGAAAAAGATTTCGTGCTTCGGAGGGCACGTTAAGCCGTCGGTCCCGGTCGCTGTCTTTGATAGTGGTCGTTACATAAAACCATGTCAGAGGCCTGATAGTTGTGCTACTAGGCGGTTTAAAAACTCTGGCATCAGGGTTCATCGGGTCCATAGACTCGATACCCACTCGATAGAAGACAGAAGAAGATCACTCCACCTGGTTTCAGAACGTCCTACACTACGTTTCCCTTGTGGTATCTACTCTAGAACTCGTCTGCCCCAACGGCTATCAGTTCTACGACAGATGTGACCAGCCCTCTGCCACTTCAGCCCGCTAATTCAAAGTAAAGTAATACAGTTATTGTGTCCCATCAGGAATGGGTACATAAGAGGAACCTTGAAAGTTGCGCCCATAACAGATAAAATGAGAGGAAATCGGCTTGCGTGGTATAACATAGATGAAAGGGTATTGAATTCGAATGTGGACGGATATGTTGAGAGAGGTCGACCAAAGAAAAGATGGATGGACTGTGTGAAAGATGATATGTTGAAAACAGGTGTTAGTGTCCAACTGACGGCTGACAGGGATGAATGGAAGAAGAAAACATACTGCGAATACCCCAAATAATGGGATAAGCGCAAGGGAATGATGATAATTGTGTCCTAAATATAAACATGATAAATATTTTGTATTTTCCGCACATTACAAGTAATTCTAAGTCACAATTCACACTTTACCTAAGCTTTAAGGGACCATCGTGTGACCAAAACGAAATGACGACATTTTTGTTAGCATGCTGTGTCGTTCATCTTAAAATGTTAGTTGTGAAATTAATATGTAAAACAGTTGAGTATTCAAACTAATTAGTATATGTCTTAGAAACACGATTACTTGAACAATAGGCCAGAGCCAAATTGATGTTCTAAATACAAAAGATCCTTGTATGGCAGCCATCTTGAAAAATGGTGGAAACGGAAAACGAACCAAAAATATCAAATCAATACTTTAGCGACCTCCAAAATTTGCATTATTTCAGTCTGATCGGAGCAATTTTTTGTTTTGACACCATTTTGGATCCGCCTTCTTGGATTTGTATGACCACTGGCAGTTTCCCTCTATAATATTTCTTTGAGCACTTTCTAACTATCTCTCATCGTTTAGGAGGTATTCGACTTTAATTTGTATGGCGGCCATCTTGCTTTTCATAATTTTGGATTAGCCCAGGGTATGCCCCAAAGTTAGTTCGAGGATCACCCCGCTATCTATGATACCTGTTTTTTTTATGATGGCTGTGAGTACACATAGCCCCGACCATCTTTCTGTTAAGAAAAGTTAAGAGTGACCAATAATAAGTATGTTTACCAATTTTCATTTCAACCCGTTCGATTCCTACTACAAGGCATAATTTGGGTCAGAATGACTGGGTAACTATACATACATATAATCAAGCCTTTATCCCTAATGGGGAAGGCAGACGTGGCGGAACGACCTTTGTAAGTTTTGAGGGTTATTTAAGATGGATTTGTAGGTATTGTGCTGTCCCAAGTTGTCAGCCCATCGCCTAAATTACAATAAACTGAAACCCTCGGATCCCTCAGCTGGTTTTTACAGCATTCGCGGGAGGAAATGCAGTTGGCACATTCTATGTTTTTCTCTCGTTCTCGGTCCAGCATGGAAGTTAAAATGGAAGGAAAACTTACAATATGATTCAATAAAATGGAAGAACAAGTAACTGGCCGGTATTAACGCCGTAGACTCAATTTTGGGTCCGGGAAAAGCCACAATCTTTCCGTTTTTAAACTGGTAGTTACAATCACATTTGTAGTTGGCTTTGGCCAGTAGTAGGAAGTATAGAATGTAGTAACCGTATGTTGCTATGATCAGTAGGAATGTTGTGAAAACGTACAGGTTGGCGGCGCCTAAACTGTTCTGAAAAAACGAAATGAAAATAATTAATATTCAAAAGTATTGATTGATTGAGTGTAGCAAGCGCGAAATTTTACGTTATTGATCAAGGTGCATTTTCTTATATGCCGAAGCGCGAATATTAACATTTGTTTCTGAGGTATATAAACTCATACCGGGTGTAAGGGACAGCGTCCCGCAAAGTGCTTGGGGTTGCTCAGTCAACGACACCGAACAACAGGATTCAGGTTTTTTTTTTCAGGAAGTGAAAAAGAAGTTGGATTTCCATACAAATTGACTGATCGAGGTGGACATTGTGTATGGAAAAGACAATTTCCTTGCCGCCATTGTATGAGAATCAGAATCAATCTTTATTTGTAAATTATGGGTACAAAAATAATATAATGATTGTTGCTTACAGCGCAATGGTGTAGTGGGCCACTGCCTCCAGAGCGGGAGGTCGTGGTTTGAATCCCACCACATGTGTTTTTCGGTTTTCGAATTTCATATGTACGTTTATACAGCGCTTTTTCCGTGTTTCGGAAGGCACGTTAAGCCGTTGATCCCAGTTAAAATCGTTTAATACCGTAGATATTAGTCGTTAAGCCATATCAGAGGCCAGTGCTAAGCATTGGCGGCCTCAAAACTCTGACTTAATCTAGGATTGGGTCTGGTTACCCTTAGGGTTGCGGAGGTCAGATGGCAGTCGCTCAGTGCAATAACCAGTACCCTCGTTCATTCACCTAGATTAGGAAGCCGACCCTGTGAAATACGGGATAAGGCTAGGGAGATGATGAGTTACTTACAGCGCAATAAGCGAGACAGGTTTCGATGACGACCAGAAACGCCAGAACAGCCAATATCATCGCCAGCACCATCACCACACCACTGAAGGTCTTCATCAGCTGACCGAAACCCTCGGCTCGGGAGTAGTTGTGGCACAGGGGGAAAGCGAATTCAAACGTCGCCATGAAAGCTCTGAACTGCAATGAAGGTATGAATATTATGTAAAACCAATATTTTTATTATTTTTCTTCCATGCTGGCCTTGGAGCGAGAGAAAAACATAGAATGTGCCAGCTGCCTTTCGTCCCGGGCATGCTGTAAAAACCAGCTAAGGGATTCGAGGGTTTCAGTATATTGTTATTTAGGCGATAGGCTGACAACCTGTCACTACAGCAATATACCTACAAATTTATCTAAAATAACCCTCAAAACTTTGTCAGACGTGGCGGCACGACCTTTGTTTAGGTCGTTTACGCTCTGCCTACCCCATTAGGGATAAAGGCGTGACTATATGTATGTATGTAATATTTTTGGGTCGCTGAGCCAGCTTAATAAGTAAGTAATGTTTCATACTAGTGGGATTTGAATTCACACGAAAAATAAGAATCTCTTTATATTCAACAGTATTCATGTAAAGTGCTCTACGCTCGCCAACCCACCTGCCATGCCAAGCGTGGCGAGTGTGGTTATTTATTTTTTTACTTTCCGATAGAGGAGACCCATGTCCAGCAGTATGATTTAGTAGAACGACCGAAGATACAGTCAGTCCGAAATATAAAGCATGTAAGCTTAATACATACATACATAAAATCACGCCTTTATCCCTGACGGGGTAGGCAGAGCAAAAACCACCCAATTGCAATACACTGATACCCTCGAATCCCTTGGCTGGTTTTTACAGCATGTTCAATGTGATGCAGCTAGCACATTCTATGTTTTTCTTTCACTCCTAGTCCAGCGTAGAAGTAGGGTTAATAGAGGTTCTTAGAGGTTAATAGAGAATCTTGGACGTAAATAATACATGTTCGTAACTTACCACGTCCCAAAGAAATATTAGAAAGACCCCATAGCACAGAGGAAAACAACCGCAACACGTTTCATACGTAGGGAGGAATGTGACAGACATATTTGTGATTTAATTTGGTAACTGTATTAAATTATACATAAATAAATAAAATAAAATGAATATTACAATAGTTGTTTTGTGCCAAATTGACAAAGTAAACAGAGCGAAAGGTGAACAATATTTTTTTATTTCAAATTTGTAAAATCTATTTCCACTAAACTCTTCTTCACTCTTAAAATCTGATTATTTGGTTGTTTATGGTACCGATAGGCCAGGAGCCCGATTCATAAAAAGTCACACCAATAAAACTTGTAAAATGATAATAAATAAATACAATACAATACAACACTAGGAATTTTGCCAACGCTCTTTAGAGTTACCGTCATAGCTCAGAGAATTAGTAGGCTGAAGTGGCAGTAAGCTGGTCACATATGACGTAGAACTGATGGTCGTTGGGGAGTTGTAGAGTGGATACCACAAGGCAAACGTAGGATGTAGGACGTCCTGAAACCAGGTGGAGCGGTGATATTCGTAAAAAAGTGGGTATTTGATGAGAACGGCTGAAGACCGAGCTGAGTGGCGTGCCATGGGAGAGGCCTATGTCCAGCGGACTGATACAGGCTGATTTGGATTAAGATCAATCTTATTTTTTGCAATGAATAGCTCTTCTCATATCGTAATCGAGACATTAATGACGATATAATGAGCTCATCCAGAAGCCTTAGTTAACGGTACTTCTATACAAAACTAATCTCAGGAATTTGGTGCGCTGCAGCAATAGTACATTCCTCCGAGGCCGAAAAAAAAACAATTTAAGGACGAGTAAATTTGGAAGGCCGACCTGCAGTCGAGATCTTTTAATGCAAACGAGACCTTAAATTGCTATTTCGAAAGAGAGAAGTATGAAGTATAGTACTTTTCTCGCATTTTACAAAGAAACAATAACAATACGCTCGCCTTAATAATATGTTGTCATTTAAGAGTTGCATGGCGCCTTTGACATGCGCACATTCTATTCATTCATTTATTCAATTTTGTAAATTTAATAAGTTGTATGCGCATTCAGCCTTAATGTGTAATAAAAAAATACCTAAACCATACTAGTGTGCCCTTAAAGTCTTCATGAAGCTTTCGATAATTTCATTGTTGTCGTTTGGAGAAATTGCTGGCGTATATGAGGATCAAAAAGAGTAAATGTAGGTTATGTTTTTAGAAACGATTAATCTTTTTCCGAACAAATGGGAGAAAAGGACATTGTGCGCAAGATTGGGCGGCGTTGAGGGATTGTAGTCGCAATACCTGGTCCAACAAATAGCTCTGGCCTGGCCATTCAACGACGCAATGCTGCCAGCATTATGGGAACGTTTGGGCCAGGTACCAGTGGGTAGTACTATAGTTAAGGTACGATTTTTTTAAAATTGCATTTATTATTTTTCTGTACTTTTTAATTTTTGTAATTAAATAAAGTATTTTTCTTAGAATGCCGTGTGTCTTCCGTGCTTCGGAAGGCACGTTAAGCCGTTGGTCCCGGTTAATATCGTTTAATACCGTAGATATTAGTCGTTAAGCCATATCAGAGGCCAGTCTTAAGCATTGGCGGCTTGAAAACTCTGACCTAATCTATGATTGGGTCTGGTTTCCCTTCTTGGTTGCAGAGGTCAGATGGCAGTCGCTCTGTGTAAAAACCAGTACCCTCGTTCAATCCCCTAGATTAGGAAGCCGACCCCGAGAGATACGGGATAAGGCTAGAGAGATGATTTTTCTCAGAATACTATAGGCTGACCCAACACATTATGTATTCACATTTATTTCCCATTAAGTTAACCGTCATCGCTACCTATTTATTACGATGGCACCACCTGGACTATGTTCTATTCTATGTGGCAAACATGTCAAAATTGTTTTGTTTACAATAAAAAAAATGTAATTTTATATTAACTATATTTTGCGACCGTATAAAGTATGGCTATAGGTTTTCTACCAGTGGTCGAAGAGTGCTGTGGAGATTTCCCATTGGAATTTGCTATAGTTGGAATATACGTTTATGATTTCGTGAGTCCATACGTTTTAAACGATAAACAAGTGTTATTCATAATCATAATCACTACATAGTATAAAACAAAGTCGCTTTGTCTGTCCCTATATCCCTATGTATGCTTTGATCTTTAAAACTACGCAACGGATTTTAATGCGGTTTCTTTTAATGGATAGAGTGATTCAAGAGGAAGGTTTATATGTATAATACATGCATAATATAGTAGAGAAACACTGATACTATCCGTGCGAAGCCGGGGCGGGTCGCTAGTGAAAACTAATCGGTTTACTTGTTTGTATTGAAAGGAGGGTTCGACGGTTCACACTATTAAAAGATTGAGTGAAGTTTTGTTAAAGAAAAATACGCTTTTACTACCCTCCACCGTGGCCTAATGATAAAAATAATAATTCAATATACTTGTTATTAGCGTGAAATCTTGCACTCGCTACGCGCTCACTATTTACCTAGAGAAATGAAAAATCTTTTGCTCGCTATGCTCATGAAATTAAGCTAATATTTAGCCCCACCCAAGTTAATGCTTTCTTCCATGCTGGCCTGGGATCGAGAGAAAAACATAGAATGTGCTAGCTGCATTTCCTCCCGGGCATGGACTGAGAACCTGTCACTACAGAAATATACCTACAAATCTTCAAAACTTTGTCAGACGTGGCGGAACGATCTTTGTTTAGTTTACGCTCTGCCTACCCCATTAGAGATAAAAGCGTGATTATATATTTTGTATGTATGTATGTAAGTTGATTCTACGTAAGCCCATTTTTCTCTTTATAATATCATTATGATAGCTTTAAAAGTTTAATGCTTTCAGCTCCGAGCCGGGCTATGGGTTTTCGAGTTCGTTTACCCCCTCTGCCAGAACTACCCTCGAATCGAAGGTTTCGGCTTCTTCATGAAGGTCTACAGCGGGATCGTGATGGCCTTGGCCTTTGTACGAGTTGCGCTGCTATTTGTGGTCTTAATAGCATTTTGTATAGTAAGTACTATCTCATATGGGTAGCCTGATAGGGGTTGCTCAGTTAACGGCACTGAACAACTTCCACCAGGAAATTCTTAATTCTCAATTCTTTATTTGCTTTCATGTTGTACAATGGAGTTCTTCCAGGAAGTGAAAAAAACGGCTTTTCCATACAAATTGTCTGATCGAGGTGCACATTTTGTTTGGAGAAGCCAATTTTTGATTTCACGTCCTGAAAGAATTTATTGGTGGAAGTTGTTTAGTTA
Source organism: Scrobipalpa costella (assembly GCA_949820665.1). Classification (NCBI taxonomy): domain Eukaryota; kingdom Metazoa; phylum Arthropoda; class Insecta; order Lepidoptera; family Gelechiidae; genus Scrobipalpa; species Scrobipalpa costella. Next base: position 2,162,067 of record OX463322.1, on the reverse strand, counting down.
GTTAGCTTAGCGTGCCCTCTGAAGCACGGAATCTTTTTTCTTACGTACAATGAAGCCAGTAATCCAGCATTGTTTGTCTTTTACGAAACGGGATAATTTCAGAAAGTGATAAATAAATAGGCAAATGACAATTATCGGTTTCCAGCGTTCCACGTCAATAACCCTCAAAACTTTGTCAGACGTTGCGGAACGACATTTGTTTAGGTCGTTTACGCTCTGCCTATCCCATTAGGAATAAAGGCGTGACTATGAGTATAGTCCTTAATCGACCACGTGGGTCCAGTACGGTCGATTTCACACACAACCTTTGAATTTCTTCGCAGGTGTGCAGGTTTCCGCTCGATGTTTTCCTTCACCGTAAAAGCACCGAATAACGTACATATGAGATTCGGAAACCAAAAAACACTTCAATAATTCCTTCAATAATTGAAAGCCATGGAATGCACAATCAATAATTCATGTACATGCCTGGTCTCGTAATATTGGCGCGTACATTACTTCCATGCTGGCCTGAGAGCGAGAGAAATACATAGAATGTGCCAGCTGCATTTCCTCCCGGGCATGCTGTAAAAACCAGCTAAGGGATCCGAGGGTTTCTATATATTGCCATTTAGGCGACAGGCTGACATCCTGTCACTACAGCAATATACCTACAAATCTATCTTAAACAACCCTCAAAACTTTGTCAGTCGTGGCGGAACGACCTTTGTTTAGGTTGTTTACGCTCTGCCTACCCCATCCTCGGACCCCATAGCTGGTTTTTACAACGTGCCCAGGAAGAAATGCAGCTAGGACATTCTTTGTTTTTCTCGGGCTTCTATGATTGGTATAAATACATTTTTTTTTCTCCAGGAACGCATAGATCCTTCTACATTCACCGACAGCTACGTATGGACCACATTCGTACTAGTTATGTTGACGATCATTTACTTCATTCTATATCAAGTGTTGGTCGCCAAGGCGGAGTACAAATGCTATTCGGAGCATATGAAGAAAGTCGGTGCTAGTCTACCGACGCCAGAGGGCATAGACGAAGGAGTCATTCAGTCGCATGTGAAATCCCACGCTTGGGTTGTGCCTGTGTGTTTATTCTTCTCCATTCTTGAAGCTGCGCGTAAGTACATTTTCCATTACTCTTTTTTACTTATTTATGTAATCTCTTCCATGCTGGACTGGGAGCGAGAGAAAAACATGTGCCAGCTGCATTTCCGCCCGGGCATGCTGTAAAAACCAACTGAGGGATCTGAGGGTTTCTGTATATTTCAATTAAGGTGATAGGCTGACAACCTGTCGATATATTTACAAATGTATCTTAAATAACCCTCAAAACTTTGTCAGACGTAGCGGAACGACCTTTGTTTAGGTCGTTTACGCTTTGCCTACCCCATTAGGGATAAAGGCGTGATTGTATGATTATTGTATGTAATCCCACAGACTTAGAACTTATTCCGCAGGATTCGATTTTATCCCACGAAACTATTCCACAGGATTAGACTTTATCTCGCGATATTATACATTAGCCAGCGGAGTTGAAAGTTATCCCGTAGGATAAATAAGATCTTATCGCGCGTACTTAGGCTCGTATCTATGAAGCGATCTCAAACTTAAGACCATTATTAAGATTTAACAGGCCAGTGTGTACTGAAATGCCATGTCTGATACGAACTCAAACTCGCTCTCACTCATGAGAGCTGATTATATAAATACGGCCCCTAGATGTTAGCTCGTTGACTTAGATGTCATCCGCTTTTTTGACTTTTGGAAGTAACTAAATAACATCGGTTTTTACAGTTCTAATCTACTTTGCAATAGCGGTAAAGTCCCGCGGGATTAGACTGTATCCTGCCTTTTTTCTTTACCTTTGGAAATCATCATCTCCCTAGCCTTATCCCATATCTCTCGGGGTTGGCTACCTAATCTAGGTGATTGAATGAGGGTACTGGTTTTTACACTGCCATCTGACCTCCGCAACCCAGAAGTGAAACCAGACCCAATACTAGATTAGGTTAGAGTTTTCAAGCCGCCAATGCTTAGCACTGGCCTCTGACATGGCTTAACGACTAATATCTACGGTATAAAACGAAATTAACCGGGACCAACGGCTTAACGTGCCTTCCGAAGCACGGGAAAAGTGCCGAATAAACATACATATGAAATTCGAAAACCGAAAAACATATTGGTACTTGGTGGGATTCGAACCACGACCTCCTGCTCAGGAGGCAGTGGCCCTATCCACTACACCATCGGGCTCTCTTTTCTTTACTTTTGGAAATACCTTTTAATAATATTTCTTTGTTGCAGTTCTAATATATTTTGCAATTGTGGTAAATTCAATTGAAAAAGAAGTCGAGCCGGGACAGGGCGAGACGCCTGAGTAGTATATTATTTAGAATAATTTACTTATTTATTATTATCTTTTAAGAATATTATGTTTTGTGAAATTGTAACAAGCTGAATAAAGAAATCCTTGAAGTATTGTCATTTTTCTTTTAAGAGCTTAACGTGCTCTCCGAAATGAGGAATTATCGTATTTGTTAGGTTAGATACATATATAAGGTCATTTTAAATCAAGTGCAAATATAAAAACGTGTAAATCTACGAAAAAATAATAAAAAAATTGGACCTTCCATACAAAATGCACCATATGCTGATAGCGCACTTAGTATGGGAAGTAAATTTTTGTTTTTCGTATTTCAACCTATGTTCTCTAGGGAAAGTTGTTCAGTTTCATGGGTAGATTCACACGTTTCAATATTTGCATTTTATTTAAAATGACCTTATATATTTAGATGAAACCTTTAACTGGTTAGATCATCAGTGATTGTTTTAACCAATTTGGCTCATAATAATGTGTTAATATCAAACTGGTACACTGTGGAAGAATTATGGTAATTTTAAATTTGTTGCAATACGTTAAGATCTCGAAAAGTTAAATAATTAAATTTTAGGGAAACTTAAAAAAAATATATTTACAATAACTCGACAGGTAACACCTAGTTTTAAGTATACTAACACTGCTTGTAATTGTAAATTTTATTTGGATTTTCTTTAATTTTTGATTTGATTGGAATATATTATTGTGGCTATCTTATTTTCTTTTATATTTTATTATCCCGAATTATATAATGTACTGTATATGGATTGTTATCTGAAATAAAAAAATTGAATTGTTTTTTTCAATGGGGCGACAAAATGTTACCAAGAAAATTTGTTCAGTTCCATGAGTTCCATCTGACGATTATGATATGACAGGGTCGACGATAGAATGAGCTCACTCAACAAGCTCTATAAAGGTAATTTTAAAAAATGCAAAGAACACGTTTATTGGTGAAGAGTTAAAGAGCTAGCAAATCCACTAAATTAAATGTTTAAATTGTCGAATAAGTCGGAATAAAACCACAAAAATACACTGGGAAAAGTTTATTACAAAAGCAGATACAAAATCTTTACATTTAAAACTACTTAAGAAATATTTATAGTTAAGATCTAGCGGCGCCATTTGCGGAAGTCTATTAAACATACAACAGAGCACTAAAATCTAGTATTTAAGGTGATTCCTCCCGGCAAATAGTTGTTTTAAGAGCGCACACACGAATTCGATACACGAATCATTGGCTAATTCTAAAAAAATAAACATCTAAGAAATTAGTTCATGGCCTGCAATTGCAACATTTAAAAATATTCTACTTCATAAATGAGTATGCTAAAAATAATATAAAAATAAAGCTGTGGTTATTAGTAAAATTGATATTCCTTCTTAAACTATTAGGAACGCATTCACGCATTTTCTAAAATCGCAACAGCTTTTTTAATATGTATGTTAGTCTGTAAGGTATATATTCTATAGGCCTTTGTTTATATTATTTAACATCTACTAATGTAAATATTGCTTGAAATTAAATGATTTATATATTATTTATAAATACAATTCGTAGTTTTTATGGAATTAGCATTTTTGTGTGTCTTTCGCACATTTTTGCCGCGGCTACGTACGTAACCGCCACGCCTTAGCGCGCGCTGTTTTGAACAATATTCTAAGGTATTACGGGCGATGGTTGCGTATATTAAAATTTACCTACTAATATGCCGGCAGGATACACCTTAATATTGCACTTCGAGGTGACTTTTGCTAGTAGTTAAACAAGTGCGACAGGGGACGATCTACAAGCCGAACTTAACCTTTGTGTACAATACTTATGGCGCTTTACAGTAATAGATTTGACGTATTTCAACTACAAATACAAACTACAGATTGACAAAAAAAACAGATCAGGACGCCAATTTCATGGTCAAGACAGTTTAAATATGGCAACATAAAATATTGTCTGTATGGGAAAATTTGGTGTTGCAAGTTGAATAATTTAATTTCCGTTTCTCTCATTCTTTCTTTAAATTTCGTATTTTTTTGCCAAGCTGTACGAGTATTAAAATTTTACGATACACTTTTAAATCGAATAAATTTCAGCGGGTCTACTATAGTCAAAATCATGTAAAAACTTTCAGTATTATTACAAAAAAGATAAATTGACTGTTGTTAAAAAAAACACACTTTTGCAATAATACTGTCAATTTTATAAAATATACCAGGTGTAAGGGACAGCGTCCCGCAAACTGATAGGGGTTGCTCAGTCAACGACACTGAACACCTTTCATCAGGAAATTCTTTCAGAAAGTGAAAAAAATTAAGGGCTTTTCCATACAATTTGTGGACTTTGCAGGGCGCTGTCCCTGTATAAACAAACGTAGGTATTTCTGTTCCACAAACAGAACAACAACAACTTAAAAGCGACTATGTCTAGTCTCGCGCGATTGCCTGTCTAATCCCGCGCCATTGTCTAATAACACCCGATTTTTAGTTAAATTTCCCTAATGTAAATTAAACATACATACATATAATCACGCCTCTATCCCTAATGGGGTAGGCAGAGCGTACACGACCTAAATAAATGTCGTTCCGCCACGTCTGACAAAGTTTTGAGGGTTGTTTAAGATATATTGTTGTTATATATTGCTGTAGTGACAGGTTGTCAGCCTGTAGCCTAAATTTCAATATACAGAAACCCTCGGATCCCTTAGCTGGTTTTTACAGCATGCCCGGGAGGAAATGCAGCTGGCACATTCTATGTTTTTCTCTCGCTCCCAGTCCAGCATGGAAGTAATTATACCGCGGGATTAGATGCTATCCTGCGGGATTAGGTACCTACCTACGTTTAAAAAATTAAATAGATACCTTCCACGTGTGTTTAGTAAGTTGCGCGTATTATAATCTAAAGATCTATCTACAATATCTCTACAATTGTGATAAGGGATGGACGACAGTTTCAAAAATGGCAGGCATTTAATTTTCATTCATCATAACTTTTACACAGTTCGTCTCAACATGTCTAAACGGATTTTTTATTACAATTTATTTAAAAAAGAAAATATTGACTGAAAAAGTGTGATGATATTGAGATCAAATTGTATGTTTTTTTTGTGATTTAAAGTTTTTTGAATATTTTTCTGTAGACACATCTACGTACTTTACTACTGGTCGGAGTTATTTTTGTCCACCGTCTAAAAAACCTTAAATAGAAAATTCACATGTAATATTTTACACTAGAAAAATATACGAAAAGATTTTTTCCATTTTTTGGTCACGAGTAGAAAAAGTTTTTGACAATCATGTAAGTACTTATAAACTATTCACTAGTGTAAAATTAATCGAACTTGCGACTCATAAGTGCCTACCTAAGCCCTTTCCCATTCAACCATAAACCATACATATAAGTATTTATTAACTTTTACAATTTTAGAACATTGCAAAAATTTAAAAATACTTACTTACAATTTTCTTTATGAAACTGCATATTTTAAAACATAAAAACTGCTTATTGTGGTATATGAAAAGATCTATTGGATATTTTTGTATTTAAAAAATTTAACTTTTGCTTCGAAATATTTGTGTTTCTTGAATAAAATTGTTAAGGTGCGTACATACATTACATTACATTTGACATCAGTGAGTGTGCATCATCTTTTCACCATACATTTACCTAAATATTTCCGACACATTTTCACTGAACTTCCCTAAATCTACAGTAAAATTAAAAAATAAGTAAAAGCTATTTGTGAACTGTATAAAAATACACTTAACTACTGGCAGCGGATAACTTGATTTTGAGATCATAATATAAAATTAAGTTTAAATCTAAACCTATTAAATTCAAATGGCTTTTACGTTACCAATTTTTTTAAATTGCATTTTACGTTCTATGTTATATTTTTTATTTTTTTGTCTTATCTACACAGAAAGCTTATTATAAAAATCTTAGGTTGTATATAAACTAAACATTAACAGCACTAGATTGACTAAAGGCGACATTATTCATAAAAAAATGGTTATAAATATTTTGATCATTTTTTTGACAAAATATTTTTAGCCATGTCTACTATAATATTCGTAGATACATTAGTGATAAGATTCTGATAGTTATTATATTTATTTTAATAATAAATGTATTTCTTATAATAAAATCATATTTTGTGCATGAATAACTGTGATTAGAATAATGTTTTTTTTTAAATATAATTTAATATGATTTTGAATATTAATACTGATAAATCTGAAGCGTAAGATAATATGAATAATTTAATAAATATTTAGTTACATAAAACTTAAAGCTATACTGTTAGCAACTTTTATTCGGTAGGATTATTATTATTTAATAAGTTATTATATAAATAAGTTACAATATATTTAAAGAAAATCAAAGTTATGAAAATGACAAGAAAAAAATAACTCTTCATTTTTGTGTAAAGTATATAGAGCGTTTCAAAATGTACTTATCTAAATAAAATAATGGCTATGAATTTAACGCAATGTTGAAATAATGAGAATTGTTGATTTGAATTTTTCACTTCTTTTGGTTCAATTATTTGTAATTTTATTGCATTCACTTGTAATTTTACCTTTTCTTTTCATAATTTTATTGTAATTTTCTGCATTCGTTTTTAATTGTACCGTTTTCATTCGTGTTTTCATTGCATTCACTTGTGATTTCATTGCATCCACTTGTAATTTTACTGTAATTTTGCCCCATTTTCTAGTGCCTTTCTTTGTTCTTATACATTTCTAATGCGTTCCTTTGTTGACTGTGTTGAAGTACCTCATTCATGTGTAATTTTAGTGCATCAATTTGTAATTTACTACTTTAATTTGTGGTTTTATGCATTAATTTTTAATTTCATTGCAATTATTTATAATTTACTGCGCACATTTGTAATATTAGCACTTCTTTTTATCCCTTATGTTTCTAATGCGTTCCTTTGGGGACCCACGCCGCGTTTAGTGCGATGGTGTATAATGCTGTCTGCGCGCCGCGGTGGAAGCCAAATAGCTCTTTATACGTTACTGCTTCAATTTGTGATTCACTGCATCCAATTGTAATTAACTGCATTCATTTGTAATTGTAGTGCATCAATTTGTATATTACTACTTTCATTTGCTATTTTATGCATTCATTTATAAATTCACTGCTTTTATTTGTAATTTCGGCACTTCGTTTTATCCTCTATGTTTCTAATGCGTTCCTTTGTTGACTGTGTTGAAATACCGCATGAGGTCTGCGTCGGCAAGCGGCACCCACGCTGCGTTTAGTGCGATGGTGTCCAACGCTGTCTGCGCGCCGCGGTGGGAGCCAAACAGCTCTTTGAACTGTTGAGGAAAACAATTTTAAATTTAATACTGGGTGTAAAAAAAAAACGACCATCCATAAAAATAAGGCCTGTATTAATAAACAGCACTTGAGGCTGATAGCTAGTTTTCCGTACAATATTTATTGCCTCCGTGGTCTTTAACTGCCTCCGTGGTCTAGTGGCTAGTGCCATGGACTCCCGATCCGGAGGTCCTGGGTTTGATTCTCAGGGGGGAATCACAAAGTTGATATGTGAGAATTTATCACTTTGTGAATTTTTCACCAGTTTGGTTAGGACATTGCAGGCTGAATCACCTGATTGTCCGAAAAAGAAAAAGATTTCGTGCTTCGGAGGGCACGTTAAGCCGTCGGTCCCGGTCGCTGGCTGTCTTTGATATTGGTCGTTACACAAAACCATGTCAGAGGCCTGATAGTTGTGCTACTAGGCGATTTAAAACTCTGACACCAGGGTTCGGCGGGTCGATAGACTCGATACCCACTCGACAGAACAAGAAGTACAATATGGCCTGCCAAATCCATACTTAATATTGCTCTCAATCTTGAGATTGCCTTATAAATACGAGCCTTAATGGTGTTAGCGGTTCTCAGACATTTTGTATCGGAGGTTTTTTTATTATTATATGACTGAGGCTAACTTGACGATGAAATAAGCTCAGATTTAACAATGAGCTTCAAACAAAAGAAAACTTAATTATTAGATAACTTTTTAATGAATATACGTAAGGGACAACTTCCCGAAAAAATAAAGGGGGTACCTCAGTCAATGACACTGAACAACTTTCACCAGGAAAATCTTTCAGGAACGAAACACTTCCTATTTGGCTTTTCCATACAAAATGTCTACCTCGATCAGACAATTTGTATGAAAAAGAAAATAAAACATTATCATTAAAAAAAATCATCGTTGACTGAGCAACCCCTATCAGTTTGTGGGATGCTGTCCCTTACACCCATTTGTAGATCTACCAGTAAATGTTTTTTTTATGGGCTCCTTCTACGTTACTGAAACACCTTTGAAGCTGTGGCACGCAATTAATTGAACACCCTGTATACCTTACATTACATACATACATACATATAGTCACGCCTTTATCCCTAATGGGGTAGGCAGAGCGTAAACGACCCAAACACAAGTTGTTCCGCCACGTCTGACAAAGCTTTGAGGGTTATTTAAGATGGATTTGTAGGTATATTGCTCAGTGACAGGTTGTCAGCCCATCGCCTAAATTACAATATACTGAAACCCTCGGATCCCTTAGCTGGATTTTACAGGATGCCCGGGAGGAAATGCAGCTGGCAGATTCCAGGTTTTTCTCTCGCTCCCATGGAAGTAAACAACAACTTTTATAATTTTTTTTTTGGGAAATTTGTTAAATGCCGTTAACTGAGCGACTCTTATCTCTGTCAGTTTGTGGGCCGCTGTCCGTTACACCCGGTGGATGTACCATACGTACCCGGTAATAGTCATGTACCATACGTACCCGGTAATAGTCATGTACCATACGTACCCGGTAATAGTCATGTACCATACGTACCCGGTAATAGTCATGTACCATACGTACCCGGTAATAGTCATGTACCATACGTACCCGGTAATAGTCATGTACCATACGTACCCGGTAATAGTCATGTACCATACGTACCCGGTAATAGTCATGTACCATACGTACCCGGTAATAGTCATGTACCATACGTACCCGGTAATAGTCATGTACCATACGTACCCGGTAATAGTCATGTACCATACGTACCCGGTAATAGTCATGTACCATACGCACCCGGTAATAGTCATGTACCATACGTACCCGGTAATAGTAATGTACCATACGTACCCGGTAATAGTCATGTACCATACGTACCCGGTAATAGTCATGTACCATACGCACCCGGTAATAGTCATGTACCATACGTACCCGGTATTAGTCATGTACCATACGTACCCGGTAATAGTCGTGCGGCTGATGCAGGCACTTGGCGGCGGCCGCGAGCGCGGCGGGGGGGAGGTGCGGGGCGGCGCGCAGCACCCGCCACGTGCCCGCCGCGCCGCGCCATCTAGCGGGACAAATACACATCATTTATACTGTGAATTAACCAATGGAGCTATTGGCCAGGAATAGGCATAACCAATGGAGCTATTATGTTGACTGGGTGGCTATAAAATCAATACATACATGTAATCACGCCTTTATCAATAATAGGCAGAGGGTAATCGACCTAAATAAAGATCGTTCCGCTACGACTGACAAGTTTTGAGGGTAATTTAAGATAGATTTGTAGGTATATTGCTGTAGTGACAGGTTCCCTGCCTATCGCCTAAAATGCAATAAACAGAAACCCGGGACAATTTAACATGATTTTTACTGTGAATTAACCAATGGGGCTATTGGCCACGTTTTGGCATAATAGTACATTACCCCGAGGCCGAAAAATAAGCAATTGAAGGTCACGTAGTCGACGCCTTCCAAATTAAACGAGACCCTAAATTGTTATTTCAGCTGAGAGAAGTACAGTACTTTTTGAGAGGAAACAATAACAATATTTTTAAAAACAAACAGCAAACTTGGGATTCCTCCATAATAGATTTGCATGGCACCTTTGGCAGGCGCACATTCTAGCGGGACAATTTAACATGATTTTTACTAAAAAGTAAGAGTAACACAAAACAAAGGTGCTAAGTGCAAGTTTCTCATGCTTCATCGTGATATATTTTTAATTTATTTTGTGAAATATTATAATATTCAAATTATTTATTTCAGATTAAAATCCATTTACAGTACATTACATTAATTCGGGAATTCTTTGTAAAAGACTCGCTTTGACTTCTAAAAGTGTTCTTAGGAATCTATTAGGAAAAAAAAAATTGACCTTGAATGAATTGAACCAATAGAACTATTGGCGTCGATTCTTGCGACATAATAATAATTCTAATTCTAGCGCTGTCACTGACATAAGACTGCTTTTTCACGTAAAATAAGAGAACATGCTCTGTGCTCAGTTCTTATTTATAGCCCTGCCAGGAATTAAAAATACATGTTATAGAGAACGACAGAGAAAGAATAATAGAAGGACTTTTGAAATTCCTAAAAAAAAATCTATATAGTAAAGTCATAAAAATGACAGGTCTTTTTAATTCCTGGCTTCATGTTGTAACATTGACGTAAAAGGAGCTGTCAATTATTTTTTTGACATAAGTCTAATCCTACTGTCTGCGCCACATACGGAGTGTAAGGGACAGCATCTTATAAACTGATAGGGGTTGCTTAGTCAACGATATTGAACAAATATCACCAGAAAAATCTTTCAGGAAGTGGAAAAAAAGGCTTTTCTATACAAATTGTCTGATCGTGGTGGTAATTTTGTACGGAAAAGCCGTTTTTTTTCTCTTATGGAAAGAATTTCCTTTAGCAATATACCTACAAATCTATCTGAAATAACCCTTAAAACTTTGTCAAACGTGGCGGAACGACCTTTGTTTAGGTCGTTTACGCTCTGCCTACCCCATTAGGGATAAAGGCGTGACTATATGTATGTATGTATGTTGAAAGAATTTCCTGGTGAAAGTTGTTCAGTGTCGTTGACTGAGCAACCCTATCACTTTGAGTTACGATGTCCCGGTGTCGCAAGTTTGATGTTTGTTTTCAAGTGTTTTGTTATTGTTTCCTCGCAAATGAGAGAAAGTATTATACTTCTCTCAGCCGCGTCTAAGCCTTCCAAATTTACCCGACCTTAAATTGCTGTTTTTTGGCCTCGGAGTAATATACGAGACCCGTTAATCTGCGACTTGATACACCCTTTTCCAGAATGGAATTGTTTCACTCAGGCCCCTTTTCAATGGCAGTTAAAATATATAATAAACTTCCAAACAACATAAAATCAATTGAAAAGCCTGATAAATTTAAAAATGTCCTTAAAAATATCTTATTAAAGAAATGCTATTACACAATAGACGAATTCTTAGAACATAATTTAGATACTAAACACTAGCATTCTATTGTTATTTTTAAATTATAAGTACCTGTGTACCTAGCATATTTTTTTAAAATATGTTAACTACTTTTAAATTGTCATACCCTTACATGTTTGTTTCTGAATCTATTTATAACACCTTTGTACAACATCAAAGCAAATAAAGAATTGAGAAAATTGAGTTATGTAGGCACTATAAGTACACGATACACACCTACAGGTGGCGCTGCACAGTGTGCTGATCCACAGCTTCCACTCGCGCCCTCTCTGCGCCTCCGGTGACATCACTGTGTACGCAAACCTGTAACAAAAACATTATAAATTAAGTTTGCGGACTCGAGGGTAGACTGTTTCCACGCATCAATGCGCAAAAGTACTATTCTTCCATGCTGGCCTGGGAGCGAGAGAAAAACATGAAATGTGCCAGCTGCATTTCCTCCCGGGTATGCTGTAAAAACCAGCTAAGGTATCCGAGGGTTTCAGTATATTGTAATTTAGGCGATGGGCTGACAACCTGTCACTACAGCAATATACTTACAAATCTATCTTAAATAACCCTCAAAACTTTGTCAGACGTGGCGGAACGACCGTTGTTTAGATCATTTACGCTCAGCCTACCACATTAGGAATAAAGGCGTGATTATATGTATGTATGTTAATAAGTGTTACTAATATTATGAGTCCTGGTTACTTGAATAAAAATCTATATTATTATTATTAAAATAAGGTACATACACACATAAAATCGCCTTTATCCCTAATGGGGTAGGCAGTGCGTAAATGATCTAAACAAAGGTCGTTCCGCCACGTCTGACAAAGTTTTGAGGGTTATTTAAGATAGATTTGAATGTATATTGCTATAGTGACAGGTTGTCAGCCCATTGTCTAAATTACAGTATACAGAAACCCTCGGATCCCTAATCTGGTTTTTACAGCGTGCCTGGGAGGAAAAGCAGCTGGAACATTCAAGGTTTTTCTCTCGTTTCCAGGTCAGCATAGATCATAAGGTATAATAATGAAAAAGAGAAACAATAAATTCGTCTCGGGCAAAGCTCGAACCTGCGACCTTGGAATGCCAGTCCATCGCTCTACCACTGGGCTACCGAGGTGTCATCATCTCCCTAGCCTTATCCCGTATAACACGAGGTCGGCTACCTAATCTAGGGTACTGGTTTTTACACACAGCGACTGCCATCTGACCTCCGCAACCCAGAAGGGAAACCAGACCCAATCCTAGATTAGGTCAGAGTTTTTAAGCCGCAAATGCTTAGCGCTGAGCTCTGACATGGCTTAACGACTAATATCTACGGTATTAAATGATATTAACCGGGACCAACGGCTTAACGTGCCTTCCGAAGCACGGAAAAAGCACCGGATAAACGTACATATTAAATTCGAAAACCGAAAACCACATTGGTACGTGGTGGGATTAGAACCACGACCTCCCCGACCAGGAGGCAGCGGCCTTATCCACTACACCATCGGGCTCTTCACTAATATTATTATTAAACAATCAACTATTATCATCGGGCTACCGAGGTGTAGTGGGGCAAATATATCAAAGTCTTTCTTATGCACACGTCATAGCGACGTTAGCTACATCTAGCCGTGTAGTTTAAGAACTACACAGGTCTTGACAAATTACGATTGGAATTCAAGTCAATAAAGATATTGCTTCACTTTTTACATATTGTTTTTGAGGAAAGACCATTATAAATTACCGCCTCGGTAGCTCAGTGGTAGAGTGATGGACGGGCATTCCAGAGTCACAGCTTAGAGTCCAGCCCTAGGCGAATTTATTATTGCTTTATTTCATATTAGATGGTTTTTTTTAATCTGTAAAACAGCCAATCGTCGGTAGACGAGGCTAGTGTGGCTAGTAAGGCCCGGTGGCTGTATAACGGCCTGGGTGCGGTGTGCGAGCTGTCTCTCTCTTACCTATAAAACAGCCAATCGTCGGTAGACGAGGCTAGTGCGGCTAGTAAGGCCCGGTGGCTGTATAACGGCCTGGGCGCGGTGTGCGAGCTGTCTCTCTCTTACCTATAAAACAGCCAATCGTCGGTAGACGAGGCTAGTGCGGCTAGTAAGGCCCGGTGGCTGTATAACGGCCTGGGCGCGGTGTGCGAGCTGTCTCTCTCTTACCTATAAAACAGCCAATCGTCGGTAGACGAGGCTAGTGCGGCTAGTAAGGCCCGGTGGCTGTATAACGGCCTGGGCGCGGTGTGCGAGCTGTCTCTCTCTTACCTATAAAACAGCCAATCGTCGGTAGACGAGGCTAGTGTGGCTAGTAAGGCCCGGTGGCTGTATAACGGCCTGGGTGCGGTGTGCGAGCTGTCTCTCTCTTACCTATAAAACAGCCAATCGTCGGTAGACGAGGCTAGTGCGGCTAGTAAGGCCCGGTGGCTGTATAACGGCCTGGGCGCGGTGTGCGAGCTGTCTCTCTCTTACCTATAAAACAGCCAATCGTCGGTAGACGAGGCTAGTGTGGCTAGTAAGGCCCGGTGGCTGTATAACGGCCTGGGTGCGGTGTGCGAGCTGTCTCTCTCTTACCTATAAAACAGCCAATCGTCGGTAGACGAGGCTAGTGCGGCTAGTAAGGCCCGGTGGCTGTATAACGGCCTGGGCGCGGTGTGCGAGCTGTCTCTCTCTTACCTATAAAACAGCCAATCGTCGGTAGACGAGGCTAGTGCGGCTAGTAAGGCCCGGTGGCTGTATAACGGCCTGGGCGCGGTGTGCGAGCTGTCTCTCTCTTACCTATAAAACAGCCAATCGTCGGTAGACGAGGCTAGTGCGGCTAGTAAGGCCCGGTGGCTGTATAACGGCCTGGGCGCGGTGTGCGAGCTGTCTCTCTCTTACCTATAAAACAGCCAATCGTCGGTAGACGAGGCTAGTGTGGCTAGTAAGGCCCGGTGGCTGTATAACGGCCTGGGTGCGGTGTGCGAGCTGTCTCTCTCTTACCTATAAAACAGCCAATCGTCGGTAGACGAGGCTAGTGCGGCTAGTAAGGCCCGGTGGCTGTATAACGGCCTGGGCGCGGTGTGCGAGCTGTCTCTCTCTTACCTATAAAACAGCCAATCGTCGGTAGACGAGGCTAGTGTGGCTAGTAAGGCCCGGTGGCTGTATAACGGCCTGGGTGCGGTGTGCGAGCTGTCTCTCTCTTACCTATAAAACAGCCAATCGTCGGTAGACGAGGCTAGTGCGGCTAGTAAGGCCCGGTGGCTGTATAACGGCCTGGGTGCGGTGTGCGAGCTGTCTCTCTCTTACCTATAAAACAGCCAATCGTCGGTAGACGAGGCTAGTGCGGCTAGTAAGGCCCGGTGGCTGTATAACGGCCTGGGCGCGGTGTGCGAGCTGTCTCTCTCTTACCTATAAAACAGCCAATCGTCGGTAGACGAGGCTAGTGCGGCTAGTAAGGCCCGGTGGCTGTATAACGGCCTGGGCGCGGTGTGCGAGCTGTCTCTCTCTTACCTATAAAACAGCCAATCGTCGGTAGACGAGGCTAGTGCGGCTAGTAAGGCCCGGTGGCTGTATAACGGCCTGGGCGCGGTGTGCGAGCTGTCTCTCTCTTACCTATAAAACAGCCAATCGTCGGTAGACGAGGCTAGTGTGGCTAGTAAGGCCCGGTGGCTGTATAACGGCCTGGGTGCGGTGTGCGAGCTGTCTCTCTCTTACCTATAAAACAGCCAATCGTCGGTAGACGAGGCTAGTGCGGCTAGTAAGGCCCGGTGGCTGTATAACGGCCTGGGCGCGGTGTGCGAGCTGTCTCTCTCTTACCTATAAAACAGCCAATCGTCGGTAGACGAGGCTAGTGTGGCTAGTAAGGCCCGGTGGCTGTATAACGGCCTGGGTGCGGTGTGCGAGCTGTCTCTCTCTTACCTATAAAACAGCCAATCGTCGGTAGACGAGGCTAGTGCGGCTAGTAAGGCCCGGTGGCTGTATAACGGCCTGGGCGCGGTGTGCGAGCTGTCTCTCTCTTACCTATAAAACAGCCAATCGTCGGTAGACGAGGCTAGTGTGGCTAGTAAGGCCCGGTGGCTGTATAACGGCCTGGGTGCGGTGTGCGAGCTGTCTCTCTCTTACCTATAAAACAGCCAATCGTCGGTAGACGAGGCTAGTGCGGCTAGTAAGGCCCGGTGGCTGTATAACGGCCTGGGCGCGGTGTGCGAGCTGTCTCTCTCTTACCTATAAAACAGCCAATCGTCGGTAGACGAGGCTAGTGCGGCTAGTAAGGCCCGGTGGCTGTATAACGGCCTGGGCGCGGTGTGCGAGCTGTCTCTCTCTTACCTATAAAACAGCCAATCGTCGGTAGACGAGGCTAGTGCGGCTAGTAAGGCCCGGTGGCTGTATAACGGCCTGGGCGCGGTGTGCTAGCTGTCTCTCTCTTACCTATAAAACAGCCAATCGTCGGTAGACGAGGCTAGTGCGGCTAGTAAGGCCCGGTGGCTGTATAACGGCCTGGGCGCGGTGTGCTAGCTGTCTCTCTCTTACCTATAAAACAGCCAATCGTCGGTAGACGAGGCTAGTGCGGCTAGTAAGGCCCGGTGGCTGTATAACGGCCTGGGCGCGGTGTGCGAGCTGTCTCTCTCTTACCTATAAAACAGCCAATCGTCGGTAGACGAGGCTAGTGCGGCTAGTAAGGCCCGGTGGCTGTATAACGGCCTGGGCGCGGTGTGCGAGCTGTCTCTCTCTTACCTATAAAACAGCCAATCGTCGGTAGACGAGGCTAGTGCGGCTAGTAAGGCCCGGTGGCTGTATAACGGCCTGGGCGCGGTGTGCGAGCTGTCTCTCTCTTACCTATAAAACAGCCAATCGTCGATAGACGAGGCTAGTGCGGCTAGTAAGGCCCGGTGGCTGTATAACGGCCTGGGCGCGGTGTACGAGGCGGTGAGTGCTCGCCAACACGCTCGCCACGCTTCCTCGCCGTGCGTTCTCACGCCCGCTGTAAATGCTGCCTGTAAAAAGAAATATTCAACTTAATTAGACTATTTCATTTTATTTTGTTGCAAATTATATAGACATTTATTAATGAATTAAGAACTAATAATAGGTTAAGTTGTACCAACAATAAGGACCTTGTTTGCTGTCATATTAAATAACTTATTATTATTAATATTCGATCCTAACTAGTTTTTATAACTTCAAAACAATATTGACAGAAATTTACAGGTCAGATTATTTATAGTTTTTAATGCAGACTACCATAAAAAAGTATTTTTTATCATCTGGTACACCAAATTATTGTATAAAATCTATCTCGTACAAATTTGTTTGCTCATATAAAAAAAAATCTTTTCTTTTTAGGCATTTTACCTATAATTTTGATATATGTTACATGAAGTTGCACCTACACAAAAGAATACAAACAAACAAAACAAGCAAGGTAGTCTTTTATATAATTTTAAGTTTGTTATTAATTATAATGTAAGTTTTATGTCTTTTTTTATTTATTTATGTGTAATTTGTATTGTTACTAAATTTCTGTACTTGAATAGGTAAATAAATTTATTTTTCTGACGTTTTTCATGGAATAAAAAATCCATCTACTTACCTCCTGATACATGTCAGGTATGCTGACATTCTTCTTCAGCCAATCATCGAACAGTTTGACGGCTTGCTGCGTGACGCGCGCGTTCTCCCATTCCGTGCCCGCCGACAACAGCGCGCCGCTCACCCATCTGTTGGGGAAAATATGATTTATCTACGGGGTGAAAGGGACAGCTTCCCGCAAACTCATAGGGGTTGCTCAGTCAACGAAACTGAGCAATTTACGCCAGGAATTTATAACAGGAAATAAAAACGAAGACTTTCCCTTACAAAATGACCACCTCAATCAGACAATTTGTATGGATTTTCCTGGTGAAAGTTGTTTAGTTTCGTTGACTTAGAAATCCCTATCAATTTGCGGGAAGCTGTCCCTAAGACCCGGTATAACTGTATTTTAAGTGATACGAGGCAAATGAAGTCGTTGAAAATAATTTTAAAACCAAGGTTAGATTTAACTTTAAGGTCAAGGTCAATGTCAAAATAAAGTTCAAGGTTAAATCAAACTACGTATAAAAAGTCTCTGTTATGAGTAACTCGCACAGTGGGTGGATGTAAAGTGCGTAAAAGCCTCGCCAAATGTGGTCCACTTGCCGTGATTCACAGTAGATAATTAATTGCAATCAAGACATATCATTGGGCGGTATTAATGATTGAAGGTGGTACAAAGTCAAAATACTGTAATTGTCTGGGCCCATCTAACTTAAATTCAAACTCATCCCTTCAAGGTCAAGGTCAAAGTTTAAAGAAAGGTAACCGTTTTCAAGTAACTAACTACTTTAGCAGACTGTGTACTTACTTGTGGTCCTCACTTAAATGTGTAAAATTGAGTTGACTAGCGGTGCATATCTGAACAGTGGGCGGGTGCAAAGTCTATAATAGCCTCGCTAGATGTGGTCCGCTTGCCGCCGTACGGAGTAGAGATCGCCACCGGGATAGGTGGTATAGTACCGCGCGCCATAAGGTTTATAGTTCAAAGTCATAATACTCCCTAAACTTAGAGGTCAGTGGGTCACGTCAAATATTATGTTAAGTCAAGGTCACATAAAGTTCAAGGTCATACTTTTCTTCCGTGCCAGGAAGGTCAATCTAACCACTTTGAAATAATAAAATATCTGTTACGTAGGTATTTTATAATTCAAAGTCATGATACTCCCTAATCTTAGAGGTCAGTGGGTCACGTCATATATTAATATTAAGTCAAGGTCATGTAAAGTTCAAGGTCAAATCATTTTTAGGTAATAAAATATATGTTCTATTACGTATATAAATTAACTTACTTGTGGTCTTCGCTTAGGTGTGTAGAATTGAGTTGACTAGCGGTGTATATCTGCACAGTGGGCGGATGTAAAGTCCGTAATAGCCTCGCTAGATGTGGTCCGCTTGCCGCCGTACGAAGTAAAGATCGATCGACCAGGATAGATGGGATAATACCACGCACCGTAAGGTTTACAGTTCAAAGTCATAATACTCCCTAATCTTAAAGGTCAATGGGTCACGTCAAATATTAATGTTAAGTCAAGGTCATATAAACTTCAAGCTCAAACTTTTCTTCCGTGCTAGAAAGGTCAAACTAACCATTTTTAAATAATAAAACTACTGTTCAATTACGTATATAAATGGACGTACTTTTGATCCTCGCTTAGATGTGTAGAATTGAGTTGACTAGCGGTGTATATCTGCACAGTGGGCGGATGTAAAGTCCGTAATAGCCTCGCTAGATGTGACTCGCTCGCTGCTGTACGGATTAAAGATCGCCACCAGGATAGATGGGATTGTACCACGTGACATAGGGTTTATAATTCGAAGTCATAATACTCCCTTATCTTAGCGGTCAATAGGTCACGTCTGATATTAATGTTAAGTCAAGGTCACATAAAGTTCAAGGTCATACTTTTCTTCCGTTCCAGGAAGAACCAACTAACCATTTTTAAATAACAAAATATCTGTTCTGTTACATATATAAATGAACTTACTTGTGGTCTTCGCTTAGATGTGTAGAATTGAGTTGACTAGCCGTGTATATCTGCACAGTGGGCGGATGTAAAGTCCGTAATAGCCTCGCTAGATGTGGCCCGCTCGCTGCTGTACGGAGTAGAGATCGCCACCAGGATAGATGGGATAATACCACACGCCATGGGGCCCAATGCTTTTCTGTGCTTAGACGAGCTGAAATGCATTAAATACAAAAATAAAAAAAAAATGTTTTATTGCAGAAAAAGTTACATTATAGTCATGTCAGCAATTATTCGTCCATATATAATTAAATTAAGTTAAATTTATTTAAATTAAATTGTTTAACTAATTGATTAATTAAATAATAATTATGCTTCGTCAAATAGGATAATATACATTATTACTAACTAGCTATGCCCGCGACTCCGTACGCGTGGTGGTTATGATTTTAAACAGCGATGTATTTTTTTGTTTTAAGTTTTACATAATGTCATCTAGTGGTCAGTGGCGGACCTATCAAATTTATAAATGCTTTAACGTTTCGTAAACCATAAGTGCTAAAGTTTTTGATTAGGTTGTCATGGTTTTTACTGCAAAATACATAAAAAGATCTCGATACCGTATATTTACAGATGTCACTGTACGATTTGGCGATAATTTTAGATCGCGCTGGTGAGATTCTTCTTGGGAACACAAATACTTCTGAGGAACTTTTGAGTTTTACCGCGTTGGAAAGTCGTCGATTTCGCCGATCCCAGGGGGTGCCAGGTCACTTAGCCGCGGTTTTATTATCGGCGGGTTGGCGATCCCCTCGCTCGATTTAATTTTATAATTAAGCCAATTCGCAGTAGCAAAAAAGTCTATACGCTACTTTTTCTATCATGAGGGAACAGAAAGGGACAATAATTTAAGCAGGAATAGATCACTCCGTTCTGTACGTTTATGGCGCCAAAGGCGGTCGGGGTGGGGTTGTCCATCGTCTCGATGAACGTTTTAATCTCTTTACTCTTATTTATTTATGTCATTACGAATTGCGTTAGCTAAGCCTAACACGTGTATAACACGATACTTGCGTGCGTAATGAGACTTACTGTATTCTAATGAGATTTTTTTTAAAAACAGGATTCTTAGATCTTCGATTAAAAGACATGAAACTTTGTTTACCTTTATTCTAAAACTGAGTTGTAAATACTATAGTGGAAGTGTGATTGGTTCTACATTGGTTTCTTACCTGCAGCAGCGATGGCTCTACTAGCTGGTAATCTCCTCGCTCTGCTCAATACGAAGGCATCATCCAGCAGCAGCGCGCGCTCGGCCGGCGCGCCGCTGCTGTACACGCTACTCGCCACGTCCACTGTCTGAAAATTAAATAAAATACAGGGTTATTTTTATTTATCGTATAGCATTTTTTGCTGCGAGGTCCAGAGGACAGTGCAGCAGCCGGAATTGTTGCACTCTTAGCACCCCCCCCCCCCCATTTTAATTTGGCACTTACGTCACAGAATATATAATAGTACTACATACTTACTAAATGTAATATGACCCATTTCTAACGAGTCTTGACCTAATACAGCCTGTTGCTAACACGGCCCATAGCTAATACGGCCCGTTGCTAATATGGCCTCTTTCGATTATGGTAGGTTTCTATTATGAGCCCGTTTCTAATTGGTTACATCACATGCCCGTTGTGACCTTTGGCGTGAAAAGTACACTTTGCCGTCATTTCCCGCCATCGGAGACTCCCCCCTGGGCATGATTTGCCATGGGCGACCTGGAAGTCCTTAAACCAGCTCCGGACTCCGGTCGGCCGCAGCAAGGATAATCTGTGCAGGGGGGGTTTCTCCGGCGGCGGTGTGGGTGACGAATGCGAGTGCAGACAGTCGCCACAGACTATGGCGCACCTGTTGATCTACCCTGCATGTCCCGACAGTTGCACTATTGAGGACCTCTATAACGCCACAGCCAACGCCGTCAGAGTGGCGGAGTTCTGGTCCTCGAGAATTTAAATTGAGTTAGCCTCGAATCGAGAAGAAGAAGATTGGTTACGTTATGTTATATTATTGTGTACCTCTCCAGTAGTGAGTTCCTGCGGCGCGACGCGGTACAGTCCGCGCGCGCCCACGTTGTAGCGCACCCACTTGTGCTTACTGAAGTCGGATTCTGATGTGGCACATTTCTTATAAGACTTTTTTCTAATAACCCGTTTCTGATGAGTCATGTTCTAATACGGCTTGTTACTAATATGGCCTACATCTAATACGACCCGTTGCTAATATGGCCCATTTCTAATGAGTCGTGTCCCAATACAGCCTGTTGCTTACACGGCCCATAGCTAATACGGCCCGTTGCTAATATGGCCTCTTTTGATTATAGTTTGTTTCTAATATGAGCCCGTTTCTAATTGGTTATGTTATGTTATATTATTGTTTACCTCTCCCGTAGTGAGTTCCTGCGGCGCGACGCGGTACAGTCCGCGCGCGCCCACGTTGTAGCGCACCCACTTGTGCTTACCGAGGTCCGGGATCACCACTGAAATAAAGGTATGTAGTCATTACATTGGTTATAAATAATTTGAATATTAGATTTTTATATATCTAGTACCTTACAATATCAATGAATATACATATACTAGTAGTTTATGCAACTGTTGCATATTGAAGGGTATTACAATGCGAGTGTGGTTTACGAGCATTGTAATACCTAGTTATGTGCAGTTGCATATACTATTTTATCTACTCTCATACACATCTCATACGCATTTTAAAAACTATGTATAAATATGTAGAACTTACTCTCTGTATCGTTCATCCATATCAAGTGTGTTGTGTTCTCGATCCAGCGAGAAACCCGCGGCTTGGTGTCGTTGCCAACCACGTCGTACCTGCAATTTTCGTATTTTTATATATTCTTGATTCGGCCTGAAGGGAATTAAAAAGACCTGTCATAAAGGTCAAAGTCAAAGTCAAGAGTCAAAGTCAAATCATTTATTTCCAAATAGATTCCTAAGAACACTTTTAGAAAGTCACAAGCGAGTCTATTACAAATCAAATTAAATTATATCTATATCACAAAATAAAATAAAACTATATCACAATGAAGAAGAAGCATTAGAAACTCGCACTTTGCGCCCCTCCCTTTGTTTTATCTTATTCTTACTTTTGTCCTACTTTTTTTTTGCATGCTGGACTGGGAGCGAAAGAAAAACATAGAATGTGCCAGCTGCATTTTCTCCCAGGCATGCTGTAAAAACCAGCTAAGGGATCCGAGGGTTTCAGTATATTGCAATTTAGGCGATGGGCTGACAACCTGTCACAATAGCAATATACGTACAAATCTATCTTAAAAACCCTCAAATGTTGTCAGACGTGGCGAAACGACCTTCGTATATGTCGTTAACGCTCTGCCTACCCCATTAGGGATAAAGGCGTGGTTATATGTATGTATGTATGTATGTTTTTTTTTTACCCTACTACCTTTTTTTGGTACCCTAGAGAAGGCCTTATAGACAAAGTATTATTTCTCTGTCTTTCTTTTTTCAATACCTGGCAGAACTATCAAACGGTAGGACTGTTCTAATTTGGACCGCTCCTAATACTGTCCTAATATGGTCCGCTGCTAATATGGGCAATATACCTATACATGTATATATTTTATTGGGTGGGACGGGATCTACCTCCCTGTGGTCCACCCCCAACGGGAACACAGGCCCGTGAATAAGTACGGTTCTTCTTCTGTCGAGTGGGTATCGAGTCTATCGACCCGATGAACCCTGGTGTCAGAATTTTTAAACCGCCTAGTAGCACAACTATCAGGCCTCTGTCATGGTTTGAGTAACGACCACTATCAAAGACAGCGACCGGGACCGACGGCTTAACGTGCCCTCCGAAGCACGACATCTTTTTCTTTTTCGGACAATCAGGTGATTCAGCCTGCAATGTCCTAACCAAACTGGGGAAAAAATCACAAAGTGATAAATTCTCAAATATCAACTTTGTGTTTCCCCCCTGGGAATCGAACCCAGGACCTCCGGATCAGGAGTCCATGGCACCACTAGACCACGGAGGCAGTTGTAATAAGTACGGTTGAACCCCCCTTTCAAAATGGTGGTAGGCTCCGCAAGGGGCCGCCTGCGACCACCCTCTGTTGACTTTGTCACGGTCATTTCTGACCTATTGTCTAGAGTCAATTGCAAACCCATTTCAGTTACAGTGTATTGTAATTTAGGGGATGGGCTGACAACCGGTCACTATAGCAATACACATTACAATCTAAAATTGCCCTCAATTTTTGTCCGACGTGGCGAAAGCGCCTTTTACGAGGAGTTTGACGCTCTGCCTACCCCGTAAGGGATAAAGGCGTGATTTTATGTATGTATGTATGTATGTGTCACTACACTATAGTGACAGGCTGACAGCCAAAAAATGCCATACGATAAATAAAATTAACATACATACATACATATAATCACGCCTTTATCCCTAATGGGGTAGGCAGAGCGTAAACGACCTAAACAAAGGTCGTTCCGCCACGTTTGACAAAGTTTTGAGGGTTATTTAAGATAGAATTCTACAATTCTATAATTCTAAAATTCTGCAATACACATTACAATCTAAAATTGCCCTCAATTTTTGTCAGACGTGGCGAAAGCGCCTTTTACAAGGAGTTTGACGCTCTGCCTACCCCGTAAGGGATAAAGGCGTGATTTTATGTATGTATGTATGTATGTGTCACTACACTATAGTGACAGGCTGTCAGCCTGATGCCTAAATTACAATGCAGTAAACCCTCGAATCCCTTTGCTGAATCTTTTCTCCTCCAGACAATCAGGTGATCCAATCTGCAATTGTCCTAATCTCACAAAGTGATAAATTGACTAATATCAACTTCTATTTCCCCCCCTCTGGGAATCGAACCCAAGACCTCCTGATCGTGAGCCCATGACTAGACCACGGAGGCAGTTATGGTTGAAATGGGAAATAGAATCTTACCACTTTGGACTTGAATTCTTCCACGCTTGACTGGGAGCGAGAGAAAAACATAGAATGTGCCAGCTGCATTTCCTCCTGGGCATGCTGTAAAAACCAGCTAAGGGATCTGATAGTTTCAGTATATTGCAATTTGGGCGATGGGCTGACAACCTGTCACTACAGCAATATACGTACAAAACCATCTTGAATAACCCTCAAAACTTTGTCAGACGTGGCGAAACGACCTTTGTTTAGGTCGTTTACGCTCTGCCTACCATTAGGGATAAAGGCGTGATTATATGTATGTATGTAGAATCTTACCAAGTGCCGTTGGTTTGGTTGGTAGTCACGTTCCTCCACGTCGTGAGGTTCTCAAGTTCATCCTCGTACTCCTGATGTAGAGGGCCCACACTGAAATAATAGACAATTTATTATTCAGCATAGATTTCATGGAGTATGATTAGCTCCGTCTATCGAATCGTTTAAGGAGCAAACAAGAAATTTCTATCTGGCTAATAATGTTTAATGTGTAGCTGTCTTATTTATAAGTATCATTTAAGTAAGTTATTCTTCCATACTGGACTGGGCGAGAAAGAAAAACATAGAATGTTCCAGTTGCCCTTCCTCCCGGGCATGCTGTAAAAGACAGCAAAAGGGATTCGAGGGTTACAGTGTATTTTAATTTAGGCGATGGGCTGACAACCTGTCACTACAGCAATACACATTACAATCTAAAATTGCCCTCAATTTATGTCAGACGTGGCGAAAGCGCCTTTTAGGAGGCGTTTTACGCTCTGCCTACCCCGTAAGGGATAAAGGCGTGATTTTATGTATGTATGTATTTAAGTAAGTATATGTAGTGATATTCTATCTACCAATTTCTCTGGTATATAACATAGAGTATCCTATCTTATGTAGCATATATTATGTATTAGTTTATCATAAGATATGTATCAGTATATTTTAATGAAATATTTATTAAATAGTGTGTAAATATAGTCTAAGTATTATATGTAGTAATATGCACTATCCCGCTTTCTGCTTGTAAAATTTCTATACCCAAAGGTTGCCTGGTAGAAATTGCTGCTTTAGCAATAAGGCCGCCTATATTGTACTGTCACGTTTGTTCCTTTTTATTTCTGTTGTATGTGTTTCTTTGTGCAATAGGGATTTTGTATTGAATATCATATGAATCTACATAATGTAAAATATGTGCCTACAGTTCGTGTCAAGGAACACACAACCAGGGCAAGGAAGACCACGACAACAACGGCTGGGTAGTTCTCTTTGACAGAAATGATTTGACGGCATTTATTATTATCACTATTACATAAACTATTTCTTCCATGCTGGCCTGGGAGCGAGAGAAAAACATAGAATGTGCCAGCTGCATTTCCTCCCGGGCATGCTGTAAAAACCAGCTAAGGGATCAGAGGGTTTCAGTATATTGTAATTTAGGCGATGGGCTGACAACCTGTCACTACAGCAATATACTTACAAATCTATCTTAAATAACCCTCAAAACTTTGTCAGACGTGGCGGAACGACCTTTGTTTGGGTCGTTTACGCTTTGCCTACCCCATTAGGGATAAAGGCGTGATTATATGTATGTATGTACTATTACATAAAAACTGTTATTTTGTTACAAATATAATTAAGTGACCCACATCCAAAAAGCTATATATTATTCACATTTGAAAGCTTGTAGCTGTAAAATTATTCTAATGTAATGTTTTATCGCGGAACATATTGAGAACTACCCGGCAAAAAATGTACAGAAAGAAGAATTAATTTATTTTTTAAATAAGTGAACATCCATATCTACTAATATTCAAATGCGAAAGTAACTCTGTCTGTCTGTCTGTCTGTGCGTTACTCTTTAACTCCTAAACGGCTAGACCGATTTGGATGGCTGAAGGACACAGGCTACTTTTCACCGCGAGAAAATATCTCATTCCCACGGGAATATTTTTAAACGGTATTTCGTTAAGGATGGCATTTGATATACGTACAGATTGATTATGACTGGGAATAGCAATAGGCAATTTTTTATCCCAGAAAAGTATTTAAATATATATTTACTTTATTGCATAAATACAAAAGAAATGTAATTTAAAAACATAGTGTGCAAGGGCGAACTTATCTTTATGACGAGATCTCTTCCAGCCAACCCAATGGTAGTAAGAGAAAGTGAATAATATTGAGGGGACAAGAAAAAGCAGAGACTAATAAATCAAAATAAATACATACCTAATAAATAATAGGCCTCAAGTGTTTGCGCTACACACAAGAGCACTCTCTATTCCTTCAATCTCTTATTCTGATGGGACAGATTGTCTGACACGACCAGAGAGAAATAAGGCGCAGGACCGACTATTTACATGCCCATCCGACAGCATGGATCATCTTACTTTTCGGACCATCAGGTGATCAGCCTGCAATGTTCTAAAAAAACTAGAAACAACAACACAAAGTCATTGTCCCCCGCCGGGAATCGAACCCGGGACCTACGGGTCGAGAGCGCATGGCTCAGACCGCTAGACCACGGAGGCAGTTAACAGACAGTTACATACCTATACATCAGTGGCGAAGGGTCCATACAAGCCGATTCCCTTCGGCTACCCTTTTAAGAATTCCACCGCCACCGAATCCGGAATTACGTCGAAACTATAAAACTACTTTAGTACTTGAATGCTTTTTTCTTTGCTTTGGCTTACCCTCTATAAAATTACACCCCTCGCCACTGCTATACACAGAATAAATACCTACTGTATATTATTTAATTCCCTCGGTAAATCTCATTAAGCCGCGGGTGAAACCGCGGGGCGAAAAGCTAGTGCTGTTTTAACATACATACATAGATATAATCACGCCTTTATCCCTAATGGGGTAGGCAGAGCGTAAACAACCTAAACAAAGGTCGTTTCGCTACGTCTGACAATGTTTTGAGGGTTATTTAAGATAGATTTGTAGGTATATTGCTATAGTGACAGGTTGTCAACCCATCGCCTAAATTACAATATACTGAAACCCTCTGATCCCTTAGCTGGTTTTGGCACATTCTATGTTTTTCTCTCGCTTCCAGGCCAGCATGGAAGAAGCTGTATTAACGACAGACTATATTTACCTGAAGGTGACCGGTATCACCCACTTAGGCGGCGGTGGGGGTTTCGTGGTCCTCACGGGCGGTTTCTTGGTGGTGGGGGGGGGCACGGTGGTGGTGGCGTTCAGGTCTTCTTCCGATGTGTCGGTAAAGTTTTCTGGCAACAAAATTGATAGCTATTACTGCTGCTGGCGGTACGACCTTTGTTCAGGTTGTTTACGCTCAGCCTACCCTATTAGGGATAAGGGCGTGATTATATGTTTGTATGTCTGTTTTACTGCTGATGACTTAAACGTAAACAAAGATAATATCTTGTTTGGTAGCAGTTGTTGCAATAGGTTTTCGAAACGTTTGAACTACAAATAGTAACACTTTTCAGAAATATTTACGAAAACTTGAACCGTTTTTTTTAAGTGTAGCACTTGGAACAATGTTATAAAACAATATCTAAAACATTAGTAAAGATTTTATTTTTCTTCCATGCTGGACTGGGAGCAAATAAAAAACATAGAATGCGCCAGCTGCATTTCCTCCCGCTGTAGAAACCAGTTAAGGGATCCGAGGGTTTCAGTATAATGCAATTTAGGCGATGGGTTTGACAACCTGTCACTACAGAAATTACCTACAAATCTATCTTAAAAACCCTCAATACTTTGTCAGACGTGGACTATTGTTGATGACTTAAAATATAATATCTTGTTTGGTAGCACTTTGATCGGAATATAGAACTATAAAACACATTTCAGAAATATTAACGTAGATTTGAACAGTATTGTTTTAAAGAGTAATAATAATCATTTATTTCCAAAAAAAGTACAGATATTGTTACAAGAACAGTGAGCTTAAACTATACATTGGCTATAATAGTGTGCATTAGTTAAACCCTATCTCTTAAACTAGGTGAACCTGTGACTTAAGAGATAGTGTTCGGCAAAAGAGATGTACATAATAAGCGAAGTGTATCACTGTATGAAATATAAAGTTAAAGTTTAGAAAAAAATAAAGCAAAAAAAAACAAAATTATAAAAATATCTTACTAATAGAATTTAAATTTGAGGGTGTTTGAGCGGTAGTTGCCATGCGTGAGTGTGTGCGTGAGTGCGTGTGAGTGTATGTGTGTATGTGAGTGAGTGTATGTGTTTATATAATATATATAAATTAATTGTTTATTCAATATATGACATAATGCTCTCGGTTTCTGGATAGTTTTTTTTGCAGAAGCCAGTCAGTTAATTTACGCTTAATCTCGTGTCTGTTTAATTCTACAATTTTCAATGACTTATTAATCTTGTTATATATATGCGTACTCGAAACATAATAATGACGTCTAGCAAAGGTAGTTTTATGTGTAGTACCAGGAGGATCATTTCTTCGCTTTTTTGGATCTGGTGGTGCAACGCTACGATGTCTTCTTAATATTATTTGGAGATAGTAGATCTGTCTTACAGTAAGTAATTTGCAGTCTTGATACAGATTAATAGTTGGATACATGCGAGGTTTCCTAAACATAACTTTTAAAACTGTCTTTCTTTGGGCTCTTTTGATATTTAAAAGTTCAGTTTTTGCTGCTCCAACCCAGACTGTAATACAGTATGACAGTACTGATTGGCATAGAGCCAGATAAACCATTTTAAGAGTCGCTAGATCAGCTGCTTCTCGAAGAGATTTAAATATATATATATGAGAAGAGTAACTCTTCCCACTAATATTTTGAGCTGTATGTCCCAGCTGAGTGTGTCATCAATATGTACGTACCCCCAAGTATTTAATATTAGTCTCCCTGTTTAAGGGTGGGCATAAACACTCTGTGTTAGTATGGTCACTGCAAGTATGCGCTGTAATTGTAGTTGAAGATGGAGGCAGATAACTCTTTAGCATGGAAAAAGGCATGTAAGCAGTTTTATTAAGGTTTAATGTTAATAAGTTTTTATCAAGCCACTTCATTACTTCTTTCAACGCTAGTTCAGCCTTAGTTTTGACAATGTCCAATGAAGGCCCAGACACTACAATTGCCGTATCGTGCGCGTATGTGTAGATTTTACAATGATGTAGATTTAGTAAACATAAATCGTTAATGTAAATCTGAAAGAGAGTCGGGCCTAATATACTCCCTTTTGGTACACCGTACGACACAATATTTTCTTCACTGAGGATGGTATCAATTTTAACTTTTTGTCTCCTATTTCTCAGATAATCTTTAAAGACCTCAAGTGGGACGCCTCGAATACCTATATTTTCTAGTTTGGAGATAAGGATGGGAATAGAGACAGTGTCGAAGGCTTTCGAAAGGTCCAAAAATATGCCCAAAAATTTGACCTTGGAGTCTAAGTTCTTTGCGATTAATTGAGTAATATCCATAACTGCGTCTTCGGACGATACTCCAGATCTAAATCCATATTGATTGTCAGCTAATATATTGTATTTTCTCATAAAGTTCTTAAGGTTTTTGTTAAGAATCTTTTCATATATTTTCGATAGCGCTGGTAGAACTGATATCGGCCTGTAATTCTCGACGCTGTCTCTGTCCCCACCCTTGTGAATTGGGTGAACTAAGGCTAACTTAAGCGCCTCAGGAAATACGCCTGTGCCAAGTGAGCGATTACAAATGTGAGTGATAGGCGGTACCAACACTTGCCGGCATTCTTTCAACAACGTTGCAGAAATTTAATCCCCGCCAACAGCACTGTCATTTCGTAGTTGCAATATAATTGATTCTACTTCAGCTGTATCTACTTCTAGGATAACAAAAGAATTGGGTTGACTAACAATAGCATTGGGGCCCAATTGTGTGTCAGGGTCATTTGAACGCTTAGAAATAATATCATTAGCCAACTTCTTTCTTATGTTGCAAAAATATGTGCAGACATAATTTACTGATGCGATGGGGTCGCCAAGTACTTTAAGTAGTTCAGTGGGGGAGGCCGTAACTTTGCGAGTATTGGTTATATCCGTGATAGTTCTCCATAAGGCTTTTGGATCGTTCTTGTTCTTTTTAAGCTCTGCTTTTTCATAGGCTATTTTCAATTTCCGTAAAAGGCTATTACAGAAGTTTTGATACCGCGCATATGTTGCTCTAAACGTTAAATTATTTGGTGATCTTTTTGTTTTTTTTTGTAATTTGTCCGTATTTCTTATACATTTGATTAGCCCTGGTGTAATCCACGGATTTATGTTTCTAGTTTTCTTTGCCTTTTTTATACGTACTGTATGTTTATCTAAAATACTCTTTATGGTTGATATTAACGTGTTAGTCGCTTCGTTGGCATTTGTAGGAATAATTGGAATGAAGTACTGTCCAAATAATTCTTGACCGCTTTCATATAAATTTTTGTGACGAAATAATCAACTTTCCTAGGATTTGACAGTTTCATAATAATAGCAACTGGATTATGATCTGTAACACGTGTGTCAATTACTAAGGTTGTGGACTGGAGTTTAGATTTAATTAAAATATGGTCTAAGCAACTGTCAAATCGTGTCGGTACAAAGTGAGCTGGCAATAACCCGTGAGATGCATTCATTATCAGATAGTCACTGCTGTGTTTATTTTTGTTATTGAGTCCAATATCAATGTTTATATCACCGACAAGGGTAACATTGGGATAGTTTGATAAATTATCGTAAGCAGTACTCAAAGTAGTCAGAAAGTTATCCATATTTTCATTTTTGTTAAAGGATGGCGATCGGTAGACAGCCATGATGGCCAGTTTATTGTCTATTTGGCATGTTAAGCAAGATGCGTCATTAAAATTTGGTTCCGTTACTTTTACATGTAAGCCTGCTTAGTTGTATATTATTATGCCGTCGTTCTGATTCAGCAATTTTTTTGTGTAGTGAAAGTTATAACCGTCTAAAGCAGGAGGCTTATTGACGAATTTCAGCCAGCATTCTGTGAGAATAATTATATCAAATTGGATTTAAGTTCGAGCTAGTAACACTTGTAATTTATCAAAGTTTTTATTTACGCTGCATATGTTCAGATGAAATATTTTTAATGAATTGTTTGGACTTTTAATATGATCACGTAATTGTTCTGGATTGCAGGTAAAAGAGTTTCCAATTTTGAATGCATCTAATTCTTTGTTAATAATATTTATCGAAGCCATTGAGAGATAGGTTTATTTTGCAGGTATAATGCGCAATACCACGTTAGAATTAAAATATTAGCAGAGCGGAAAATGTCATAGCGATGAGTATGTGTAAGAAATGTATAGTTTTGTGTGAATTGAGTGTAAACAGTATTGAGTAACAACAGTACAACATAAGTAGCATAGCGTAATGTACAAAAGGTTCGGAATTTGGATGTTTGGAAGTATGGTAAATGTATATAAAATTTTGTTGCAATAGTCATATGATATTGATGGCTAAATTATTTAGGCACTGTGTGGATTTAACTAGTATATGTTTGTCTCCTTCTTGTTTGCGCAAAAACACATTGCCATTAGAGATCCAGCAGAACGCATAATTGTTGTCCTTGGCGAATTGTTTGGCTTCATAAAAAAATTTCTTTGAACAGCTTGGAATTTGCTCAGAGACGTATAGTGCCTGACGAGATCCGGGTAGTCCTATGAGTTCGGTATTCAGCTTTTCCCCTTTATATTTCTTATTTTTGTTAAAAATGCGAACAGCCGTTATCAGTTTATGTTTCGTGTCGACTTTATGAAACTCGGCTATTACGGGGCGTGGTTTGTCAGATTTTCCGGGCATACGAAACACATCACGAAATTCGGCTTGGGGAATGTTAATGCCAACAGCTTGGCCGATGTTGCTTACTGTTTGCCGAAGTACGTCGTGATTTTCGTCTTCGTTTTGTGATATGTTACGAACTTCGATGCAAGATGATCTAGATGCATGTTTCAGATCCCGAATTTGATTTTCTAAGGTCTCAATGTATAAATACTGATCTCGGCGTTATCCTTTCAATGTATCAACTTCTTGTTTCAAAGCCTCGAATCTCTCATTGATGAAGTCCATTGCCTCTTTTATTTCTGAATTTGTTTGTTTAATATCTGCATTTTGAGACTTTATTTCGGCGACATCCTTTGTTAGTTGAGATAAAAGAGCTGTCTGTATACTCAAGGCAGAAGACATTTCAAACGGCTCACCTGAAGAACTATTATCCGTTGGAGAATAGTCCGGTCTAGAGCGTTTCTGACGATTAGTACTTGAATCTCTTAATTTTGTTTATTCCATGGCGGTTTTTTTTTATCGGGCGTGGGTTGGGACTCCTTGGAAGGTTTCACCGGCGGAGGAGTACGCTTCATATCGAAATAGTGCTACGATCGAAGTACCTAGCAGTTATATCACGCAGAGTGCAGCGCGCGTCTCGGTGCGGACAATAGCAGAACTGGTTTCCGTAGCCGTGGCGTAGTACGTCGTAGCGGGTCGTAGCGGGGTGTAGCAGGCAAGACGTCACGTTGGTCGCACGATGCGTATCACTATTTTGTCGCTCGATGTAATTGCTCCGTAGCGTAGTCGTCAAGCGTGCGGATTCCACGCAAGCGACGCTGGTTCAAATCACGCACTCGCAGTGACGAATCACACAACACTTTAACAATGCGAATCTTCTATCCCACTCAAGGACGGCCCAGTGGGAGGAGTCAGCGGGTAAGATCACCGTAAGAGGAACAAGGAATTGAAAATTGGCTAAATAGCCAATCACTGAATTTAGAGTACAAAATAATTCAAAAATATTGAGCAAAGTGACACACGTTCACTCTCGATAATGGTTCACGGCCGAAATCGTATCGTATCGTATCGCCGAAAAGTAGCGTTTGAAACAATGGGCTCAATTCTAAATACCATCGGCTAAAACTAAAATTAAAATCGATCTGTCAATTACAAAATAATAAAATTGTAAAAGGACATGCGATTTATACTCTATGGTTTTACATTTTGGTTCGCTAGATTTTGACGCGCTTTTGCACGTTTTCCCAGTATTTCTGGCAATTGTATCCGCCAAAATGACAGATAACGCATAAAACCACAGACTATAAATCAAAAACCGGAGAGAATAGATCTCCTGTCCTTTTCCAATGTTTTCAGTTTGAAAGTAACAAATAGATTTTAACTTTAGTTTTTGCCGGCAAATCTAGAATCGAGCCCATTGTTATAAAATAATGTCTAAAATATCTGTAAAGATTTTATACAATTTGGAAAATACGTAAGTATTTGCTTATTTAGGCCATTTATTCAGTTGCCCCTAACCTGGCTCATAGAAGATCTCATCTAGATGTCCTCTCAGATCGATGGTCAGCAAGTAGTTCTGCATGGGGGGGTCTGCTTCTGGCGGGTCAGCAGTCATCACGAATCTGAAAAATACATCAAAATTAGATTATTATTTTGAACAGGATTATTACATACATACAAGGGGCGGCTGATATAAAATCTACTTTGTTAAAGAAAGTTTTGAAAATCGAACTGGCCATTGCAAAATCATATTCTATATTTATTCCTTTTTCAAAATTATGACGCTTATTTTTTTTCGCTTGCTTTTGTTTTTTTGGCGCGGCTTTGATTTCACCATGTCGAAAGAAAATTGCAAAATGATGAAATTTGAGCATCGAGCAGTGATTAAATTCATAAGTAAAGAAGGAAATACGCCTACGCAGATCAGAGAACGCATGTTAAAGGTGTTTGGTGATTCAAATCCTTCTGAATTTGTCATAAAGTTTTGGTCGAAGCAATTTAAACATGGCCGTGAGAGCCTGGAAGACGACACACGTAGTGGAAGGCCAATTTCTGCTGTTACCGCAGATAATGTTGAAAAGGTGAAGAACCTGATTCTTGCAGATCGGCGAATCAAGCAGTGGGAGATAGCCAGAGATGTGGGCATTAGCAAGGAACGAGTTCATGAAATTATTCACGAACATTTGGGCATGTCCAAGGTGAGCGCGCGTTGGGTCCCTAGAATGTTGACCCCCTTTGACAAACAAAGGCGAGTAGAATGTTGTCAGGCATTTCTAGACCTGGTCAAAGGTAAAGAAGAAGAGACTATCTCTCGAATTGTGACCTGTGATGAAACTTGGATTCGCCAGTGGGATCCGGAAAGCAAACAAGAGTCAATGCAATGGAAATTTAAAGGAGAGAAGCCGCCAAGGAAGTTCAAGGTTCGGCCGTCGGCTGGAAAACTAATGGCAACAGTATTTTGGGATGTCGAAGGGATTTTGATGATAGTATATTTGCCTAAAAATACAACAATGAATGCTGAATATTATGCAAACTTGCTTGACCAGCTTCGTGAAAAAATCAAAGAGAAGCGGAGGGGCAAACTCAGCAAAGGTGTTCTGATTTTACAAGACAATGCTCCTGTACACACAGCCTTAACGGCGAGGTCAGCCCTGAGCAAAAACGGCTTAACAGAAATTAGCCATCCACCTTATAGTCCAGATCTGGCTCCCTGTGACTATTTCTTATCCAAAGATTTAAAGAAAAAATTGAGGGGTCGCATATTTTTAACGGACGAAGAAATTAAAGAGGCTGTGACTGACCATTTTGACGAGCAAAATAAAAATTACTATTATAACGGCATGATGTCACTTATTTGCAAATGTCATAAGTGTATTTCACTTGCAGGAGACTATATAGAAAAATAAAAAATAAACTAGCCATCAAAGTCTTTTCTTTCATAGTTAGGAGATTACTTATCAGCCACCCCTCGTACATACATATAATCACGTATTTATTCTAAATGGGAATTTACAAAAGGTATTTACAAAATTATCATCCATGCTGGATTGGGAGCGAAAGAAAAACATAAAAACCAGCTGGGGTTTGACATAATCACGCCTTTAACCCTAAAGGGGTAGGCAGAGTGTGGACGACCTAAACAAAGGTCGTTTCGCCACGACAAAGTTTTGAGGATTATTTAAGATAGATTTGTTACCTACAAATTATTGCTGTAGTGACAGGTTGTCAGCCCATCGCCTAAATTGCAATATACAGAAACCCTCGGATCCCTTAGCTGATTTTTACAGCATGCCCAGGAGGAAAGCAGCTGGCACATTCTATGTTTTTCTCTCGCTCCCAGGCCAGCATGGAAGACTGCTAATAAATAATAAATAAAATAATATAGACCAATCCTATGGAGCAGTTTCACTTACCAGTCCTGTCGGGCCCATTAGGTATTGTGTAGCAGTGGGTAGCGTGTGACGGCATGAATTGCTCTAAATATGAACCATCATCTCCCTAGCCTTATCCCGTATCTCACGGGGTCGGCTTCCTAATCTAGGAGATTGAACGAGGATACTGGTTTTTACACAGAGCGACTGCCATCTGACCTCCGCAACCCATTTGGGAAACCAGACCCAATCCTAGATTAGGTCAGAGTTTTCAAGCCGCCAATGCTTACTAGCGCAATGCTTACTCGACTGTTCGAATACTCAGATCGATGAAATTGTTGCGTGAACTATTGTTAAGGGAAGCTTTCGTTTTATCTGCTGTGTAGTGTATCTACCTCCAGCCTGCCCAGAACCTCGCTATTATTCAATATTTAATTGTATTGAACGTTTATTCACAAACAGTAAGATACCTGTAATAGTTCTGGGAGATTTTAATCTGTATTCTACGACCGATAGCGTTAGAGCTGCTTATCGCGTTCTTTTGTCGTCATGTGAACTCTCGCAACGCAATGCTGTCCGCAATGATCTCAATCGGCTGCTTGACTTAGTTCTTACAAGGCAGGGCCAAATTACTGCAACTGTCGGGAAATCAGATATACTTATTAAATCAAACGAGATGCATCATCTAGCGTTGGAAATTTCTATTGCTTTAAGTAAATACCCACCAGATAATAACAGGTATAGAGTGGAGCTAAATATTCCCGACATAGGTACTCCATATAGAGATTTTAGAAAAGCTGATTTCATGAAGCTCTACTCTCAGCTTTATAGCATAGACTGGTCCCCAGTATATTTTTCGCAGGATGCTAATACAGCTCTCGACATATTCTATACATTGATTTATACTGTACTAGACTCTACAGTACCATACAAACTAAAAAATAAGTCCCAACCTAATTCATTTTCTAAAAGTTATCCAGACTGGTATAGTCGTAATTTAATAAATATAATAAAAATAAAAAATATCTATCATAAATTATTTAAAACTACTAATAATCAACTATATTATGCTTTTTTTACTACTATCGTAAACAATGTAAATTATTGGCTATCGAATGCGACACCAGTAATAGATTAAAAATAGAAAATAGTATAAAACGGAACCCTTCCACGTTCTGGTCGCATGTCAGGGAAAATAAGCAATCGAATGATCCCACAACCTTTGGTAAACTAAATTCCCAAGAAGTAGCACAAGAGTTCGCTGCATTTTTTCAGAGCGTGTTCCGATCAAGTGCCCCTGTATTAAACCCTATAGCCGCTCTACTAGCCGCCACGAACACAGCCTCCCGAGATCAATCGGCATCTGATCTTCATTTGTCGATAGATTCTGTATCCAGAGTAGATGTACTTAAAGCTATAATAAAGCTTAAACCTAGGTACACACAGGGTCCTGATGGAATCCCTCAGATTATTGTAAAGGACTGTCGTGAGTCACTCACTGATCCACTTTTACACATAATTAATTTGGCTCTAAAACAACATTTATTTCCACGTGTTTGGAAGACCACAAAAGTGCTACCCATACACAAATCAGGGTCAAAATCCGTAATAGAAAATTATCGTGCAGTAGCAGTGTTGTCTGTTTTTGCTAAGGTTATGGAATCTACTTTATACCAAGCTATTTTGACGCAAATGAAAGGTTGGTTCTGTGATCAGCAACACGGTTTTTTACCGGGACGCTCTACATGTTCAAATTTGATAAATTTTACGTCACTTATCTCCGAAAAACTAGATTGTAGAATGCAAGTCGATGTAGTTTATTTTGACTATCAAAAGGCATTTGATCAAATTGATTGCGATGTCCTTTTAAGTAAATTGGCCGTGATTGGTTTTTCGAGGGACCTTGTGTATTTTTTTGCGGATTACTTGAGAGATAGGCAACAATTTGTAATGCATAATCAATGCCACTCTACATCATATTTGGTTAACTCAGGAGTTGGTCAGGGTACATGTCTCGGTCCTTTGTTATTTCTCATAATAATTAATGATTTGCCTTCCGTTGTTAAACATAGCACGTGTCTCATGTTTGCCGACGACGTGAAGCTGGCAAGACCCATAGCAAATGCAGTCGATTGCTCTCTTCTTCAGGAGGATATTAGTAGTGTATGCGCTTGGGGGCACAATAACAGCCTCACATTGAATATAAAAAAATGTGCGATTATGACATACTCCCGGGGATATAATCCGTTGTTGGCTAACTACACTGTTGATGCGTCGATAATAGAACGAACCACGAGTGTAAAGGATCTTGGGACATGGTTCGATACACAGTTATCTTTCCATGACCACATATCTAAAATGTGTGGATTATCTCGCAAATGTCTTGGTTTTGTACTACGGCAATCAAAATGTTTCCAATCTACTGACATTCCTCGCTTACTCTACAATGCCTTTGTACGAAGTAGACTAGAATCGAATTCAATGATCTGGAATCCTTTTCACTCAAACCTCGTCCGAGAGGTCGAAAAGGTGCAGAAATCATTCGTTCGTTATTTATATAAAAAAAAGTACGGTTTTTACCCCTACCTCTACCCTACGTCTTTCATACTAGGTATGGTGGAGTATCACTCTCTGGAGATCAGGCGAAACTTATCACTGTTGATGTATATATTTGAGCTAGTGCGTGGTAAGATCCACAACCCATTCTTACTAAACATAATAGGGTTTAGCGTGCCAAGATCGTTCGCTGTCCGGCCGTCCAGGCGAGAAGTATTTTCTGTACCTTCCACGCGATGTGTATCTTCGAGATCTGCTCCTCTACCTAGAGCGCTTAAACTAATAAATGATATCTCTCTGACGGATCCAGAGCTCGATATTTTTATATGCTCCAAAAATCAGTTTCTAGCGTGCAGCAGCCGTTACCTAGAATCGTTGACTAAAACGAGCAGCGTTGTGGGAGCAAACAATGGATAGTTAAAATCATAAGCCTTTCCCAGAACTAATAACTATTTTGATAAGCAGCAAATATGTATCATTGCATTTAAATTTTATTATTTTATTACAATTCTTAATATTGACATTAATTTATTCGAATTCTTAAATTGACATTTATTTATTTTTTGTATGTAAATTTAACTTTTTTTTTTATCAATTTGCATCCTAATTAATGTTATTTTCTATGTTCCACGTTTTAATATTATAAGTCTATACTGTAATTTCTCATTGACTCAACATTGTGTGCGCCTGGTTTTTAAACTGTAAGCCATATGTTTCGTATTAAATAAATGAATTGAATTGAATTGAACTAGTATTGACGGCTTCTAATATGCACGCTCCCTAGCCTGAACCGATCTATCGACCCTTCATAATTTTGACCGTACTAATTATGGACTCTTCTATTAAGGAGAAATTATGAACGGTTCATTAATTTGTTCCTAAGGACTATTTTATCACTAAATGACGAACAAGTGTTATTCATACTTATAAATTAACGACTACTCACTTTGTTAAATGGAGGTGTCACACCTCTTCGTTTTGACTCTTTACGAGAGTCTTCTTCATGGAGAGTGAAAACCACACAACACTTCCCTCCGTGCGTGATATTCCACAAAATCGATCTTCGTAAAGTGTCGAAACGTAGAGGTCTAACACCTCTGTTAAACAGACAAGTGAGTAGTCGTTAATTAAGGTAAGTAAGTTGTTTATTTTAATGTAAAGATACATCGTACCTTTACAAATAAAGTGACTTAACTAAAAAAAATGGGATTTCAAGTTTCTGCAATAAAATAAATTATAACTTAAACTTAACTTTGAAATTATAACTTAAAACCCTAAAAACTTGAAATATTTTATAGAATATTATCTATCACACTTTACTCAGAAAAAAAACCAAGTTTTTAGGGTTGTGAGGTTATGTTTTCAAAGATGGTTTATTGCAGAAAGTCCAAATCCCATTTTTTGAGTTAATTCACTTTATTTGTAAAGGTGCGAAATATTAAAAGTTATAAACTTAGCCTATTTAATAATACCTACACTAAAAATGGCAGTCACTCAGCATATGCTGTAGCACTAGGTACTACAGCGCTGGTATTCCGTGGTACCGAATAAATTGTGTGTTGTACCACCAGTCGAGACAAACTACTTATAATAACATTAAAGAAACTTAAAAATAATATCAACAGTAACAGTTTACTACTTAACAATAACAACAGTGTGAACATTATAAAGGGTTCAATAATTATTATTCTATTTTACATTACAGGTTAAATTAATAGTATATTAGACTGAGTGACTTCTTCGGAAAAATATATATTATATATATTTCTTTTTATATATATATTCGAGCATTTGTCCGCCATCTCACCTGGTGGAAAGTGACGATGCGGACTATGTTGAAGCATACTCACCTATGTAGTGCCTATTCACTCTCGCCTTGAAAAGGCCCAGGTTATATTGTTTCGGAAACAGATCCGCCGGCAGGGAGTTCCACTCCTTAGCCGTTCGCATTAAGAATGTGGAAGCGAACCGCTTCGTGCGAATTTGTGGTATATCCACGACATAAGGGTGGAACCCCTGTCCACGCCTCGTGCTCGAGATGGAAATATATATATTATTATTAGATTAGATAAGAATATACTTTATTGCACAGAAAAGACACAAAATAAAATAAAATTAAATGAAATAATAGTAGTACAAATAGGCGGCCTTATTGCTAAGCAGCAATTTCTTCCAGGCAACCTTAGGGTACAGGAAAATAAAAAGTTAATTAAGGCTATAGAACGACTTTCTTTTTGGAATATTAACATTTTTGCTTGGTTTTCTAGTAAATGAGCTTTATTTTTTTTCTAAATGTTTATCAGTATAAGGACTATTTCTGCAGTTTCACTCACCTGTCCTGTTTGAGTACGACGTCGGGTCCGTTCGGTATGGCGGACAGGAGAGGGTAGCCAGCCTTCTCGCACCACACGTCCCACGCGTGGGCGGGGGCGTGGGACGGAGTCTCACCGTTGTCGTCGCGTTGCAGGGCTCGCCAGAGGTCTCTGTGAGGTAATTAAAAGGTTTACTTTTACTTCTACGCCTATTTCTTTCTTTTGTGCCTTAATTTTATGATTTGAGTTAACGTATGTTTAAATCTATCTTACTTTTCACTTTTATCTAAATAAAAAGAAAACAGATAATATCATAAGATATAACTCAGTCAGTTCTGGCTTTAATTAGATTAAAGTCATTAGAAAATCCAATAGAAATTGTTTAAGTATGTTGGCATTTCCCAACATTAGAATAAAATGTAAGTTTAGTCTGGCATTTTTTTTGGCGCCATTTCGTGTAAAATTATAATAGTTAGCAGAAGAAAATAAATTATCAGTGTCAATAAGTGTAGTAGTGTAGAGATCTGAATGATACGACATCTTAGAAACGACTGACTTTTATTAGATACTCACAACACCATTTAATAGTTCTACCTACAACAATAAGGAACCAGGATTTTACTAACGACGTTCCCGAACCAGCACACACACCCACACTTATCAGCTAAACATCCAAGACTGATACATCATCTCCCTAGCCTTATCCCGTATCTCACGGGGTCGGCTTCCTAATCTAGGGAATTGAACGAGGGTACTGGTTTTTACACAGAGCGACTGCCATCTGACCTCCGCAACCCAGAAGGGAAACCAGACCCAATCCTAGACTAGGTCAGCGATTAATATCTACGGTATTAAACGATATTAACCGGGACCAACGGCTTAACGTGCCTTCCAAAGCACGGAAAAAGCACCGAATAAACGTACATATGAAATTCGAAAACCAAAAAACACATTGGTACGTGGTGGGGTTCGAACCACAACCTCCCGCTCAGGAGGCAGCGGCCCTATCCACTACACCATCGGGCTCCAAGACTGATACATATATAGATATAATAAAAAGACATAGCCTTACCTGGCATCAGCGCTGGCGGCGCGGTGGTCCCTCAGCAGGCGGGCGAGCGCGGCGCGGCCGGCCGCCTCGCCCGCGGCCTCTATGGCCATGCTCACTATGGCTGCTCCCTGGGAAAAAAGGCAGTTTAGCACTCAGACCCACATTTATGGAATGGGCGTTTTTAGACTCCCGTGGTTTAATAACGCCCAAAAAGGACATACATATAATCACGCTTTTAGCCGTAATGGGGCAGAGCGGAAACGACCTAAATAAAAGTCGTTTCGCCACGACAGACAAAGTTTTGAGGGTTATTTAAGATAGATTTGTAGGTATATTTCTGTAGTGACAGATTGTCAGACCACCGCCTAAATTACAACATTCTGAAACCCTCGTATCCCTTAGCTGGTTTTCACAGTAGGACCTGAAGGAAATGCAGCTAGCACAAGGTTTTCTCTCGCTCCCAGGCAGTCATGGAAGTAATAGTTAATAAGATAAAATTAAAAACAAAAATACAGGAGATATATATATTACATATTTTATGATATATTTTATGCCCCAAGGTTTCGTTCCATGCATTATTTAGGTCCGAATGCATGAAGAATGAATAGGGTGCCAAAATGTATACCGGGTGTAAGGGACAGCGTCCCGCAAACTGATAGGGGTTGCTCAGTTAACGACACTGAACAACTTCCACCCAGAAATTCTTTTAGGTAATGAAAATAAAAATTGACTTTTCCATACAAAATATCCACCTTGATCAGACAATTTGTATGGAAAAGCCATTTTTTAATTCAGTTCTTGATTCCCGGTAGCAACCCCTATCAGTTTGTGGGACGCTGTCTCTTACACCCCGCTTAGCTAGGGATGATAGTAGAACCCACCATCACCCGGTGATTCTATACCTAACTACGAATGAGAAGGATACCTAATAATAATTCATAATTGGTTCACTGTTAATAATTTAGTGTTGAATGCGAAAAAAACCAAATGTATAAAATTTACTTTGCCTAATGTACATTCTTCCAATAATGATGTTGTACTTAATAATAAAAAATTAGAGTTCACCGAAAGCACAGTTTTCTTAGGGATTACACTTGACTCGAAACTTTAATGGCTCCCTCACATTACATCTTTATCGGGGTGACTAAGTTCAGCCGCATTTGCTGTGCGAAGAATCCGAGAGCTCACGGATATTGCTACAGCAAGACTTGTATATTTTAGTTATTTTCATAGCATTATGTCCTATGGAATTTTGCTGTGGGGCCGCGCTACTGAGATTGATTCAATTTTTGTTTTGCAAAAACGGGCTATTAGAGCAATTTACAAACTCAGATGTCGTGATTCCCTAAGAGAATTGTTCAAAGAGATAAGTATTTTAACTGTACCATGTCAATTTATATATGAAAATATTATGTATGCAAGGAAATATATTCATAGTTT
This sequence comes from Scrobipalpa costella, assembly GCA_949820665.1. Classification (NCBI taxonomy): domain Eukaryota; kingdom Metazoa; phylum Arthropoda; class Insecta; order Lepidoptera; family Gelechiidae; genus Scrobipalpa; species Scrobipalpa costella. The sequence continues at coordinate 2,119,418 of OX463322.1, read as the reverse complement.
AACCAAAAATGGCGACAAGCACAACCGAAACCTTAGAAGCAAAAATAAAATTGACCAACCTCCGTTTAGGTTAGTTAAAGTAAAAAAAAACATTTTCAGGTCTAAGTATACAATACTATAACAAAATACCTGACCATATATTAAAATTGTCAGAAAATCAATTTAAAGATACTATTAAAAACACATTATGTCGGAAAGCCTATTTATAAGTTAGGTGACTATACTAATGACAAACATGACTGGAGCTCTGATATTTCAGTGAAGCCTAAGAAATTGGCACACATTGCGGTCACAAACCCTATTTTGAACAAAAAGGAGGACAAAAGTAAGAATAAGATAAAACGAAGGAAGGGGCGCAAAGTGCTAGTTTCTCATGCTTCTTCTTCATTGTGATATAGTTTTATTTTATTTTGTGACACAGATATAATTTAATTTTCTTTGTAATAGACTCGCTTGTGACTTTCTAAAAGTGTTCTTAGGAATCTATTTGGAAATAAATGATTTGACTTTGACTTTGACTTATTATTTTATTTTAAATTGACATATTCATTTATTTATTTTATTTTTAATGATCTGACATATTCACATAATATACTGATTTATATTAATATTTTAGTTTTGACATCGTGATGAAAATAAGTTTTTAAATTTGATTTAACAAATTGACTTATTTTAAATCATTCAGACATCTGTTAGAGTCCATTTGTATGATTGTAATTTTTGTTTTATTTTATTGTGTAATCTGTATTTTTTTTTTGACGATCATATTATTCTCTGACTCATTTTTATTATTCTTGCAATGTTATTGTGAAATTGATAATGTGAAATAAATTAATCTAATCTAATGAGAAGGATACCAAATAATAACCTGACCAAAAAGTCATTATAGAAAACACATTTTCTTTTTTAATACATACATACATACATAAATCACGCCTTTATCCCTTACGGGGTAGGCAGAGCGTTTAACGCCTCGTAAAAGGCGCTTTCGCCACGTCTGACAAAAATTGAGGGCAATTTTAGATTGTAATATGTACCAGGCCACTCAGAAAGTATTGCGATAAATAGTTTTTATATATGGCAGACTGGCCGGTTAGAATCTTTTTTGAAAATATGATTACTTGTAAGTAAAAATATGTGTGTTCCATTTTCAAAATTTCCCTCCACATTTTTTGCGAGCCAATTCAAAGTATCGTGTCTTACTGAAAAATGGATCTGCGCCGGGAACATTTTAGAGCTATGATTTTTTACGATTTCAAGTGTCGCCTGAAACCGGATGAATCGTTCGATAGACTTCAAATGGCATTTATGGATGAAAGCCCCTCCAAGGCAACCGTGTATCGTTGGTATAACGAATTTAGGCGCGGTCGACCAACCTTGGGGGATGAAGAAAGAAGCGGTCGCCCTTTGACGGCTATTAGGGAAGAAAACGTGCTAGCAGTGAAAAATTTAATCCAAGATAATAGGCGAATTACATATCAGGAGATTCAGCACATATTAAAGATTGGTTTGGGAAGCGTTCACGAGATTCTACAAGGGCATGTTCGCGTGAGGAGGATAGTATCGCGCTGGGTGCCGCACTACCTCACCGACGCTCAGAAGCAGGCCCGGGTGGAATGGTGCCGTGATATGCTGAACAAATTTGAAGCAGGCTCGTCTCGGCGTGTTTACGACATCGTAACAGGTGATTAGTCCTGGATTTATCAATACGATCCAGAAACCAAGCGCCAGTCGACAGTTTGGGTGTTTCAAAATGAACCAACGCCTACCAAAGTGAAGCGATCTCGAAGCGGGGGGAAGATTTTGATCGCCAGCTTTTTTAATTTGACTGGCCACTTGGCCTCAATTCCCTTACGAGATCAAAGAAGCATTAACGCCGAATGGTATACTACCAAATGTTTACCAGAAGTTTTTTCTGTTGTGAGCAACAAGCGACCAAACACAGGGCTCCGCGGACTACTGCTCCACCACGACAATGCGCCTGCACACACCGCGCTCAAAACGAGGGACTTCCTGGACAGCACACCAGTCAAACTCCTGGGTCACCCTCCTTACAGCCCTGATCTAGCACCGTGTGACTTCTTTTTATTTCCAAAAATAAAAAATCAGCTCAAGGGGATACAATTTTCGTCGCCGGAAGATGCGCTGGCTGCGTTCGAGCAGGCTGTAAACGAGGTGTCTACGGCGGACTGGAAAAAGTGTTTTGAAAACTGGTTCAGACGCATGAATCTTTGTATAGAGGCTGGTGGAGAGTACTTTGAAAAGATTTAATAAAAATATATGTACCTGTAGAACAATTTTTTTTAGTGTCGCAAATCTTTCTGAGTGTCCCACGTATATGCTATAGTGACAGGTTGTAAGCCCATCGCCTAAATTACAATACACTGTAACCCTCGAGTCCCTTTTGCTGACTTCAACAGCATGCCCGGGAGGAAGGGCAGCTGGAACATTCTATGTTTTTCTATCTCTCCCAGTCCAGCATGTCTTTTTTAATAATGGCTTCTATATTAAAAATATGTATGAAGTGTGAAACAGTTAAAATTAAATTGAAGTTTGAAACTTAAAAATGACTTGTGCAAATGTAACAGAAATAGCTTACCTTGTGCAAAGACAGTTCGTCGGCCGCTGACTCGATATCGGCGCGTTCCAGCCGCGGCGACGCGACCGCGCGGACAGAGTTGCTAGAGTCTAATCTGAAAACAAAATTAACAGATTAAATACGGTTGTTGTTTTGTTTTTTTATTTCTCATACTGGGTGTAAGGGACAGCGTCTTGTAAACTGATAGCGGTTGAGTCAACGAAACTGGAAATTCTAACAGGAGACGAAAAAAAGAATTACCTTCCCATACGAAATCACCACCTCGATCAGACAATTTGTATGAATAATCATTGTCTTTTTGAAAAAGTCCTGCTGATAGTTGTTCAGTTTCGTTCACTGAGCATCAGTCAGTTTGCGGGACGCTGTCCCTTACACCCAGTATTTTCAGAAATAAAATAACACTGCTATCGATTCGTAGCGCGCACAACTAAACTAAATCTTGACTAAAATTATTGTTGTCCCTTTTCTCTCATGACAAATAATTACAGGTATAACGAATTGATACACAAAAGCCATAAATCATGATTATCTTAAAAAACTGTGAGAATCTTGATTTTAGTGGCTATAAATTGTGATGTTCTAATTAGAATCTTGCTCTATATTGGCGGCTAAGATCTTATTTGTGATTCTTTGATATTTCGGATTATGATTAGGATATTGCTATTTATGATCTTGATTTATTGACATTTATGATTATCAATTTTCTGGATATTTCTGGTTACGGTTTTGTTTGATATAAGTGGCTAGGATCTTGACGTATATGATTAGGATCTTGATATTTGTGTCTAGGATCTTGACATATGTGATTAAGATCTTGATATTTGTGTCCACGATCTTGACATATGAGATTAAGATCTTGATATTTGTGGCTAGGATCTTGACATATGTGATTAAGATCTTGCTATTTGTGTCCACGATCTTGACATATGTGATTAATATCTTGGTATTTGTGTTATTTGTGGTAATGATCTTGACATTAAAGATTATGATCTTGACATTTCTGATTATAATTTAGTTTACCTCAAAGCAGGCAGTATGTGATCCAGCAGCAGTGAATCCTGTGCTCGTATGACATCAGTGTCTCCCGGGGCGTCGAAGGGGGGCGCTTTCTCTCCCAGCACGGATGTTAGAGCCTCCATGAGCCACTGGCCGGACCACCAGCGAGGAGATACAAGGCCACCGAACCACTGGAAAACAATCATATAATAAATTTATTATTATTAGCCTGAGGTGTCCCACTGCAGGGCAAAGGCCTCCCTCCCCTTCTTCCATTTCTCCCTGTCTTGAGCCTCTTCTAACCAGTTTCGGGCGTGTGCGTCTAGCTCGTCTCGCCATCTTTTTCTGGGACAACCTCGTGCCCGTCTCGTGTTAAGAGGGACCCAATGTGTAGTTCTTTTTGCCCAAAGTGTGTAGTTCTTTTTATAAATAAAAAAAATGATTATTTTTAACAGCCTGACATGTACATAAATCGATACGTATCTTAAATACGCACTTAACTACTTACATACCTTATTTTATTACATTGAACAGCCTCACAACTCACAGTGGTAGGTAGGCATATGATTACTTGTACAGTTTTGGTTCCTGGTTCCCTACCTAGGATTCCCTGTACTAAGGGTAACCAGGTTTATAGAAAACTTACATTAACGCTAATAAGGCTTATAGAAATTGAATAACAAAATACATAATTATTTAGCTAATTAATAATATATGCTGAGCTAGTTTACTTTTAAATTGGTTAAAAGATTCAATGGATTTTATTTCCGAAGGTAGATTATTAAAAGTCTGTGCACCGCCGTAAGTAAGCATGCCTTTGCCGTAGTTTGTTCGATCTATCTTATCTTATCTTATCATATGTATGTAAACTTGAGAGAGCCCGATGGTGTAGTGGATAGGGCCGCTGCCTCTTGAGCGGGAGGTCGTGGTTCGAATCCCACCACGTACCAATGTGTTTTTCGGTTTTCGAATTTCATATGTACGTTTATTCGGCGCTTTTTCCGTGCTTCGGAAGGCACGTTAAGCCGTTGGTCCCGGTTAATATCGTTTAATACCGTAGATATTAGTCGTTAAGCCATATCAGAGGCCAGTGCTAAGCATTGGCGGCTTGAAAACTCTGACCTAATCTAGGATTGGGTCTGGTTTCCCTTCTGGTTTGCGGAGGTCAGATGGCAGTCGCTCTGTGTAAAAATCAGTACCCTCGTTCAATCCCCTAGATTAGGAAGCCGACCCCGTGAGATACGGGATAAGGCTAAGGAGATGATGATGATGATGTATGTAAACTTGACACGTTTCCTCACCTGCTGCGCCAGCAACCTTGCAATGGTCTTGCTGTCACTGAGCGTGGCTGGAGCCAGGGTGATCAGCCCCCAACCCTCGGAATATGCTCCTCCTCCATCAACGACCACTATGTCCAGTTTAGGGAGAGGGTAGGAGGTGTTGAGCTCGTAGGAGAACAGCTGGATGGTCTTTTGGACCCAGTCGAGGAGAGGTCTGGAACAAAACTTAGTTCTAGTTTTTTTTTTGGTGGACATAAAATTGTGAGATTATTGTTTCTAGTATGGTTTTCTTCTTGTTAGCGAGTGCATTCTCGAGTCGAACAACAATGAGATGAACCCTGGTGTCAGAGTTTTTAAACCGTCTAGTAGCACAGCTAATAGGCCGCTGACATGGTTTTGTGTAACGATCACTATCAAAGACAAGCACGGAATCGTTTTTCTTCCAAACAATCAGGGTGATTCAGCCTGCATTGTCCTAATCAAACTGGGTAAAATCTCACAAAGTGATAAATTGTCAAACATATCAACTTTGTGTATACCCTCCTAGGGATCGAACCCAGGACCTCCGGATCGTGAGCCAATAGATCTGACCACTAAATCACGTAGGCAGTTAAGTGATTGATTGATGATTTTATGTAGTGTTTTAATTTTTTTTTATTGGGTTCAACAGTGTGCACAATATGTACTAAGAACTAATAGAATGAAAATCTTAAATTACTGATTGTGCCACCAACGCCGTTAACCACGGATTCAACATTTTAAAACTATAAGTATTTTAAAGCCCTTACAGAGTTCATGTACCTCAACTGACCTATTTTTAAGAACTTTATCATTGTAAATAAAGGCAAAATAAAGAATTTGAATTTGAAAGCTATAACTCACCCAGACTCATCCAATATGACTTGCTGATCACTATACAGGCTTATCTCTGTCGGGGGTAGATTGTAATCTTCTTCCCCACTTATAGTGCTCGTCGGGCCGATGGGAGGATTGTGGTGGGATTCTCAGTTTGGGTAATAATACTAGTTTCATTTAATAACTCACCGATTGGAGGGCACGTTAAGCCGTTGTCGGTTTCAGTCGCTATATTTTAAAGTGGTCATTGCATGAATCATGTCAGCTGTCTGTTCTCAGTGGGGGGCAAGATTACACTAGTTTCATTATACAACTCACCTATTTCGTGCTTCAGAGGGCCCCGGTAGATGTGTTTGATAGTGGTCGTTACATAAACCATGTCAGAGGCCTATGCTACTTAGTGGTTTATATAAACTTGAAAATATACTCAATTACTCACCCAGACTCATCCAATATGACTTGCTGATCACTATACAGGCTTATCTCTGGCGGGGGTAGATTGTAATCTTCTTCTTCTTCTTCCCCACTTACAGTGCTCGGTGGGGCGGTGGGGGGGACAGTGGTGGGGGGGTTCTCAGTGGGGGGCAGCACCAGTGGGGGGGCGGCGCGGCGCTGTAGCCGACAGACGGCCAGGGACATCATGTGTGGAGCCATTGGGGGGGAGGTCGCGAATTCGTCTTGTAGCTGGAGGTAGAAAAATATGTGCCAAAATACCTTTACTTTCAGAACTAAAAAACTATGTGAAAAGCCATTGAAGGTTTTAGTACGCACGGCATAAAATGAAAAATCTCGCGGCCTACATGCTAGTCGACAGATAATATTATCACTACATAGTATAAAACAAAGTCGCTTTGTCTGTCCATATATCCCTATGTATGCTTAGATCTTTAAAACTACGCAACGGATTATGATGCGGTTTCTTTTATATACATATAGTTTATTGCATATACACAAAAGAAATGTAATTTACCAATATAGTGTACAAGGGCGAACTTATCTCTATGAAGAGATCTCTTCCAGCCAACCCAATGGAAGCAAGAAAAAGTGAATAATTTTGAGGGGACAAAAAAATGCAACATGACAGAGACTAATAAAAATAAAATAAAAATACTTATAATAATACTTATTAATACTTTTAATGGATAGAGTGATTCAAGAGGAAGGTTTATATGTGTAATACATGCATAATATAGTAGAGCTCTCGACACTAATGATTTCCGTGCGAAGCCGGGGCGGGCCGCTAGTTACAAATAAAAAGTATTCTTTAGTAAAATCTTCAAAAGTGACGCCGAACAAAGTTACAAGTATTTTTGTTACATAATATTTAGTTAAATAAACATCAAAATTGCTAATAACTTTCTTCAGCGTCACTTTTCGAGATATTATCAAGGAATACTTTTCATTTGTAATAATATTATCTGTCAATTACCTATGCCAATAGGTACCTACCATCAGTGGCCGCGAGTAACATTACCAAAACTTTGCCAAAAATCTTAGTGGCTTTTAGTGTGGAACTTTTGACGTTAATACTATTTTAAAGGATTTTAAACAGAAGACAACAAATCAACTTTTGAATTTTGTTAACCTCTTGCTGGGCGCCAAATTACCAATTTACATTAATTTTAGTAAATATTGTATTGTAGCCGACAGATGGCGCCACATCAAGAAACACAGGTTCTGAAACGCGGTATCGAAGTTTTCTCAGCAATCTGCATATATACAAGTTCCAAACTTGTCCGGTTAGACTTCGGTCCCCTGGTCACGTGGTCACAAACCCGACCAGATGGGTAGCTACCTAACTCCCAACCATTATCAATAAGCCAATTAATTGGCTTCATTAATTTACTCCTAAAGTATTATGACTTAGGTATGTTACTGTTTCTTCCATGCTGGCCTGGGAGCGAAAGAAAAACATAGAATGTGCTAGCTGCATTTCCTCCCAGGCATGCTGTAAAAACCAGCTAAGGGATCGGAGGGTTTCAGTATATTGCAATTTAGGCGATGGGCTGACAACCTGTCACTACAGCAATATACCTACAAATCTATCCTAAATAACCCTCAAAACTTTGTCAGACGTGGCGGAACGACCGTTGTTTGGGTCGTTTACGCTCTGCCTACCCCATTAAGGATGAAGGCGTACCTACATGTATGTATGTATGTTACTTTTTAAACCATTTGATTACTTAAATAGCGAATTTTGTACGGACAAAAAGCGTTCCAAACACTTACCAATCGATGTCCTAAGTAGAAACCTGCCTCCTCGGTAGCCACGATAGGCATATTTGTTAGGGACACGTGGAATCTAGAACAACATCATATTTTATATTATTTGGTGTAGATGTTAATAAATCTTCCATTTCTTCCATGCTGGACTGGGAGAGATAGAAAAACATAGAATGTTCCAGCTGCCCTTCCTTCCGGGCATGCTGTTGAAGTCAGCAAAAGGGACTCGAGGGTTGCAGTGTATTGTAATTTAGGCGATGGGCTGACAACTAAAGCAATACGTATTACAATCTAAAATTGCCCTCAATTTTTGTCAGACGTGGCGAAAGCGCCTTTTACGAGGTGTTAAACGCTCTGCCTACCCCGTAAGGGATAAAGGCGTGATTTATGTATGTATGTTAATAAATTATTACCTATAGCATTTCCAATTTGGTTTCAGAAACAAGGTAAACAAAGTCTCATGTCTTTTAATCGAAGAACTTGTTTCAAAAATAAGTTTTAGCTATTTGATGTACCAACATAATAAAATAGTAGTTTTAGTAATTTAACTAATTTGCCAACATGTATCATTTATTTTAGAAATGTGTTTTTGAATGTTTTTTCTTCCATGCTGGACTGGGAGAGATAGAAAAACATAGAATGTTCCAGCTGCCCTTCCTCCCGGGCATGCTGTTAAAGTCAGCAAAAGGGACTCGAGGGTTACATTGTATTGTAATTTAGGCGATGGGCTGACAACCTGTCACTAAAGCAATACATATTACAATCTAAAATAGTCCCCTTAATTTTTGTCAGACGTGGCGCAAGCGCCTTTTACGGGGCGTTAAACGCTCTGTCTACCCCGTAAGGGATAAAGGCGTGATTTATGTATGTATGTATGTGTTTTTGAATAAAAAGACATGAAATTTTGTTTAGCTTTATTCTAAACCTGAATTGGAAATACTATAAGGCCGTATTGACAAATAGCACTTGAGATTGACAGCTAGTTCGATTTCCTATCAGAAATGCTTACTTAATATTGCTCTCAATCTTGAGATCGGTTTATAAAACGAGTCTAAGATTTGATTAAAACATAGAGTCGATGGTCTTTTAAAGATAGACAGGGAGTAAAAAAAATAGCTGGCCATATTTTAGCTAGTGATTCAACCCATGAAACTGAACAACTTTCTCCAAGGAACATTGGTCGAAATATGAAATCTTAAAACATTTGGCCCTCCCATACAAATGGTGTTAGCGAATAGTGTGCGAGTCAAGGGCCAAATATTTTTATTTTTAATATTGACCTACGTGCCTTGGGGAAAGTTGTCCAGTTTCATGGCCAGCAATGTGTTTTTATTCCCGGGATAATTTAATAATAAATTTTAGATACTGATACCTAAATTTTTACTAAAATTGTTACTGTCCCTTTCTGTTTCTCTTATGATAAGTAAAAATGAATAAGACAAAACGAAGGGAGGGGCGCAAAGTGCGAGTTTCTCATGCTTCTTCTTCATTGTGATAAAGTTTTATTTTATTTTGTGACACAGATATAATTTTCTGTGTAATAGACTTGCTTGTGCATTTCTAAAAGTGTTCTTAGGAATCTATTTGGACTTTGACTTTGATAGAAAAGGACAGGTAAAAATTTTAGTCAAGATTCAGTGTTGCCTGTTCTTTTTAGTATGAAATCGCAGAAAAGTTTATTTCAAGTCGCCTAAAAGTCGCCCAAGGTGAAGTAGCCCAAAATCGCCTAAATATTTTACGAACAAACTACTATTTTAAATGCTTAAGAACTATCCTTTAAGACTCTCTTTAGTAGGGATGTTATTTATATAATTCGGTTAAATCTCAAAATCTTGAGTTTAAGAGGGTGGATCATGGGCGGATGGTAGAAATTTCCAATGATTATTAAGAAAGCCCTTGTGTTTAGGCCCATTTTGATCGTATTCTTACCCTATATAATGAAAATAGCCTACTTCGCCTAATTATTTTTGAAGTAGTAGACTACTATTTTTACGCCTTTTTTTACGCCTAATTATTTTTGAAGTAGTAGACTACTTCAAAAATAATTAGGCGAAGTAGGCTATTTTCATTATATAGGGTAAGAATACGATCAAAATGGGCCTAAACACAAGGGCTTTCTTAATAATCATTGGAAATTTCTACCATCCGCCCATGATCCACCCTCTTAAACTCAAGATTTTGAGATTTAATTTTAATTGCGATTTGCGACTGGTCGCAATTTAGGCTACCTCGAAAAAAATATTAGGCGATATTAGAATATCGCCTAATATTTTTTTCGAGGTAGCCTAAATTGCGACCAGTCGCAAATCGCAATTTTTGGTCGACACAGCACCCTCTGTGATAGCCCAAACCGCTTGGCAGCACTGTCAATTATATGAAGTTAGATGAATTTAAATTGAAACTGAAGAGGTTCCTCATTGACAAATGTTACTATACTATATGTGATTTTCTTAATTATAATAATAAATTTACACTTTAATTCAATAGAAAGAAAGAAAAGAAAGAAAACATATTTATTCAGTACAGATAATCCTAAAATAATAAATAAAATATACAATAACACATGCAACATAACATTAAACTTACTTATAGAGAACTCTTATCTATACTGAAACGGACCTAACTCAGCATATTGCCACAGCCGGAGCTATGGCGCTGATTTTCAGTTTGACCCGGTTCTGAATCCGTCGTATCAAATTGAACATATAATAATTATATAAAAATAAACATCGGGATTTCAAAAATAATATATAGACGACTATTCTGGGAGCGATACTAATTTGTGCATGTCTAGTTTACATTAAATCTATTAGTTAAGTTATTATTGTAAATGTATACGTCTGGAAAGACAAGATCCAGTGATCCTACCTACGAGTATGTAAGAAGTTCTATCCATTGTTAATGTACCTGGTTTCTATACAATAAATTCTCATTCTCATTCAAGATGTCGTGCTTTGCGTCCATTGACTCACCTATCTCGTACTATAGTGAGCCTGAACGTGGCTCTGAAGTGCGGCTCGTCGAGGCAAGGGAACGCCGAGCGCGCGTGCGTCAGCCAGAAGCGGGACACCGCGCAACGCCTCAAATAAAACAATACAGTCTAATTAATAATAGTTTATCGTATTAAGCGTCGATTAATTTATTTAAAGCAGTCCCATGTTGGGCGCCAAGTTGTGTACTAGGCGTCAATTAGTACAATATTAGACGCCAATTAATACTATATTAGGCGCCAATTAGTACAATATTAGACACCAATGAACACAATATTAGACGCCAATTTATTCGATATTAGGCGCTAATTTGTTCGATATTAGGCGCCAATTAGTTTCATATTAGGCGCCAATTAGTACTATAGTAGGCGCCAATAAGTACTATAGTAGGCGCCAATTTGTTCGATATTAGGCGCCAATTAATGCAATATTAGACGCCTATTAGTACTATATTAGGCGCCAATTAGTACCATATTAGACGCCAATTGGTACCATATAATGCGCCAATTTGCTCCATATTACATGCAAATAAATTAATTAGTTATATTTGTCCAATTCAAACTCACTTTTTAGGAGTACCGGCCAGGAAGAACCCTCGTTGCTTATCGCTTCGGTCCAGTTTAGTGATGAATCGCAGACTGAGCGTGTAGTTGTATTTGCGACGGAGTTTGTCCTGGAAGAGAAAAATATAATGAAAATAAAAATTTACACGTTGGCTGCCAACCATACCAAAAACAATTATATTAATTTACATTAACTATAACTTCCTTCCATGCTGGACTGGGAGAGATAGAAAAACAAGAATGTTCCAGCTGCCCTTCCTCCCGGGCATGCTGTAGAAGACAGCAAAAGGGACTCGAGGGTTACAGTGTATTGTAATTTAGGCGATGGGCTGACAACCTGTCACTACACATTAGCAATACACATTATAATCTAAAATTGCCGGCTTTACGACTCGTTTAACGCTCTGCCTACCCCTAAAGGGATAAAGGCGTGATTTTATGTTATGTAATTATAACTTAGCCCAATGAATCCACTGATCTCACAGGTGATGCTTTGCTTCTTAGGGGGGAACACAAAGTTGATATTTGTAAATTTATCATTTATCAGAGATTTCCCCAGTTTGGTTAGGACAATGCAGGCTGAAACACCTGATTGTCTGGGCGAAAAAAGATTGCGTGCTTCGGAGAGCACGTTAAGCCGTCGGTCTCGTTACACAAACGACGTCAGAGCTGTGCTATATGATGGTTTAAAAAAATACTCTGACACCAGGGTTCATCAGGTCGATGGACTCGATACCCACACGACAAAAGAAACTGTGATAAACTCACCTTAAACTCAATATAAGTTTGATCAGCGGGCGGGTAGTCCAACACCTTAGCTACTTTAGGTCCGATCGACCCCCCGGACTTGAACAGCGCCCTCTCAGTGACGTTGAGATCTCGCACATTGAGGACTACGAAAGTCGTGTCGCGGTCTACCTTGAAGTCTATTGACACTTCGCCTGGATGGGGAAACACACATGTATTAGTGAAGAGATTATGCATACATACATATTATAGAGCTTCCATGCTGGCCTGGGAGTGAGAGAAAAACATAGAATGTGCCAGCTGTATTTCCTCCCGAGCATGCTGTAAAAACCAGCTACGGGATCTGAGGGTTTTAGTATATTGTAATTTAGGCGATGGGCTGACAACCTTTCACTACAGCAATATACGTATAAATCTATCTTAAAAACCCTTAAAACTTTGTCAGACGTGGCGAAACGACCTTTGTTTAGGTCGTTTACGCTCTGCCTACCCCATTTGGGATAAAGGCGTGATTATATGTATGTATGTATGTACATATAAAGCCTAATCTAGGAATGGGTCTGGTTTCCCTTCTGGGTTGCGGAGGTCAGATGGCAGTCGCTCTGTGTGAAAACTAGAACGCTCGTTCAATCACCTCGTCGAAATGCGTCATCAGCTTACTAGTTTTATTTCGTTGAGTTTTTTTAATGTATTGTAAGTATGATTCTTGGGGAAAGTTGTTCAGTTTCATGGGTACATCCTTTCGGGTGCATATACCCTTTCTATTACACCCTGAATAATATATTTTTTGATTTAGAATGTTATCAGTTTAATGTTATATTTTTTTTTTACTTATTCTGACTGAATTATGACATTTAATGAAATATTTTGTAAACAAGAAAAACTGTAAAGGTGAATTATAATACCTATTCTTGAGTGTGACTAATATAGATTACTAGCGACCCGCCCCGGCTTCGCACGGAAATCATCAGTGTTTCTCTACTATATTATGCATGTATTATACATATAAACCTTCCTCTAGAATCACTCTATTCATTAAAAGAAACCGCATCAATCCGTTGCGTAGTTTTAAAGATCTAAGCATACATAGGGATATAGGGACAGAGAAAGCGACTTTGTTACTATGAGAAAGTTACTATGTAGTGAAGATAAACTACTAATTTACTATGGAACTATAAGTCCTGAAATAAAGAATTTGAATTTGTATAATTATGTAAGCGTTTTTCATTTCGAGCGCCAATTATGGTATTATACGTTTGGGCGCCAATAATTTTACCTTTTAGTTCTCCTGTAGTTAAATTGGGATGTAGCCACAGACTGTAGTGTTTCGGTATAATGAACACGGGAAGTCTTGCGCCACGCCATGGAAATACCGCGCCGTTGGTTGCTATGCGTTCTCTGTAACAAAACGAGATAATAGGGAACGTGCATATAACATATTTACAGTATCTGAACTTACATACATACATATAATCACGCCTTTATCCCTAATGGGGTAGGCAGCGCGTAAACGACCTAAACAAAGGTTGTTCCGCCACGTCGATGTTCAAGCAGCCGTGGCCAGTAGTTCTGTGTCGGTATCGGATCGGTAGTTAGTGGTATTACAACTCGAGCATTTCCGTGCTTCGGAAGGCACGTTAAGATCATTGATATCATTGACTTTAGTAGTCAAGCCATGTCAGAGGCCACTGTTAAGCATTAACGGTTTGAAAACTCTGACAGCTGGGTTGGTCACTAACCCGAAAAAAATCGAATCCAGGATTGGATCTGGTTTCCCTTCTGGGTTGCGGAGATCAGATGGCTCGTTCAGAACCCTAGATTAGGTAGCCGGCCCCGTGACATATGGGATGAAGCTAGGGAGATGATAATAGCGCTGTTACTTGGTTAACTTTGAATTATGTTAGAGATTAAAACATTAAAATTTGTTTATTTAACAATTTATTGTACACAAATACATGAATAAACGCAAACACAAAGAAAAGACACAACAGGCACTGCTTATTTCTCTGAAGAAATTTCTTACAGCAGACCTATAGAAGTGACATTTGATGTCGAGATGATGTGTAAAATACTCGTAACACTGATGTCCTAAATTGACTTTATTCTTAATCTATTTGCAGCATCTTTAAAGCCTTCAGTTTAAAGCCTAGGGTGTGAATTTTTATCTTCTTACAATTTCACCTGAGAATCTCTTGAACTTTCTCTTGCCAGACACTCGAGTTTACCTCGATAGCCTCTTCATATCGTGAAGTAAGGATCAAAGGCTTGCCGCGTTTAAAAAGCGTGGGTAAGAATAGGTGTACCTACCTACAAAACAGGTGATATTTTTAAACTTGTTACAGACGTTTTTTAAAAAAAAACGTTCTAATGGGTTCGGTTACCACCGGCTAAACTAAAATTCAAATCTATTTGTAACTATCAAAATAATAAAATTTAAAAAGACAGGCGATTTATACTCTATGGTTTTACACTTCGTCCGCTAGATTTTGACGCGCTTTTGCGCGTTTCCCCGGTATTTCTGTCAATTTTATCCGCCATATCTTGGCCATGTCATATATGACATACATACATATAATCACGCCTTTATCTTTAATGGGGTAGGCAAAGCGTAAACGACCTAAATAAAGGTCGTTCCGCCACGTCTGACAAAGTTTTGAGGGTTATTCAAGATGGATTTGTACATTTTGTTTATATATGACGGCGGATATAAATGACAGATAACGCATTAAACTACCGACTATAAATCAAAAACCGCAGAGAATAGATCTCCTGTCCTCTTCTAATGTTTTTAGTCTGAAAGTGACTAATAGATTTTAATTTGAGTTTTAGCCGGCAAATCTAGAATTGAGCCCATTGTCGACATATTATGATTTTGTAAAAGAGGAAAGTTTATTGCAATCTGATATCTGACTTATTCTCATATAAGAGACTTGTAATATTGTTTTAGTGAGAATAAAGTTCCCTTAAACCTAATGGAACTGATCAACTTTGAATAACTTGAAATTCAAACAGAAACTGTAAAAAAATGGCACCTTCAATAGAATAGAATATAAATTGTCTCATTAAAATCGCCTTATCCAGGTGGGACATTTTGTACGCAGAAGACAACATTTATCCTGCGGGAAGCTGTCCCTTACACCCTAAATTAAAAAAATAACTTACTTATTAGCAGCGGCAGCTTCTGCAGAATCCGTGGGGGCTTGTCCTGGGACCAGCTGGTTCTCCGGCAGGCACGGGCAGTCTGAAATGAAAAGTTACATACATACATTTAATCACCCCTTTACCCCTAATAGGGTAGGCAGAAAGCAAACAACCTGAAGAAAGACCGTTCGTTCCGCCACGCCTGACAAAATTTTGAGGGATATATACAACAGGTACTGACAGCATTACTGTAGTGACAGGTTGTCAGCCCATCGCCTTAATTACAATATACCGAAATCTCGGATCCCTTAGCAGGTTTTAACAGCATGCCCGGGAGGAAATGCAGCTGGCACATTCTATGTTTTTCTCTTGCTCCCAGGCCAGCATGGAAGTCAATGGCGTCAATGAAAAATCAATGATTAACAATATGTCGTGGCTATATTGTAATGTAATTATACTAATTATGTTACTAACTAGGTATTTATTTACTCAAATAGCTACACCAACAGGTTAGGGAGATGCATAGACGACTATCAGGGCCGTAGTAAACATAGCAGTGAACACGAGAGCGAGCAAACATAGCGCTCGTCTCTGGGAGCATATTGCCACCGGGGCCTCGCGTAGATCGCGCGCCTCGCTAAAGTATATTGTGGCTATATTGTGACTATTTTGTAGGTGTTGTGACTATGATGTCCCTTTGTGGCTTTGTACTATTTTGTAGGTGTAGTGACTAAGTTATGACATTGTTAAGGCTATATATTGTGACTGACTAGTGACTATGTTGTGGTTGTTATTCAGATGTTACTCACCAGGTTGGGGCGATGCGTAGACGACTATTGTGATATTGTACTGTTTTGTGGTTGTAGTGACTATTTTGAGGCTGTGTACTATTTTGTAGCTTTAGTGACTATGTTGTGACTAGATGTAACTTTGTTACTCACCAGGTTGGGGCGATGCGTAGACGACTATCAGGGCCGTAGTAAACATAGCAGTGAACACGAGAGCGAGCAAACATAGCGCTCGTCTCTGAGAGCATATTGCCACCGGGGCCTCGCGTAGATCGCGCGACTCGCTAAGTATACTGCGGCTATAATATGGCTGTTATAGGTGTAGTGACTATGATGTACTTTTGTGAATTTGTTAAGGCTATACTGTAACTATTTTGCGGTTTTAGTGATTATGTTGTGGCTGTGTAGGAACTATTTTGTAGGTGTAGTGACTCTTATGTACCTTTGTGAATTTGTTAATTCTATATTGTGACTATATTGCACTATTTTACAGTTATAGTAACTACGAGTATGTTGTGGCTATGTACTATTTTATAGCTGTAGTGACTATGTTGTGACTATATACTATTTTAAAGCTGTAGTGACTATGTTGTGACTATGTACTATTTATTAGCTTTAGTGACTGAATTGTGACATTATTAAGGCTATATATTATGACTGACTAGTGACTATGTTGTGGCTGTTATTTAGATGTTACTCACCAGGTTGGGGCGATGCGTAGACGACTATCAGGGCCGTAGTAAACATAGCAGTGAACACGAGAGCGAGCAAACATAGTGCTCGTCTCTGGGAGCATATTGCCACCGGGGCCTCGCGTAGATCGCGCGCCTCGCGGGATTTGTCGGTATCTGAGAATAATAATAAGAATTAATAGGACTCTTCGCGAGCGATGGCACACTCACTCGTTTAAATAAAAAAGCTCATAAAATATAGTAATTTTCAAAGCTTTATATCTAAGGATTTTTTTAAAGTAATGAATTAAGGATCAATTCAATTCAATTTATTTAATCAATTACAAAATAATATTTGCGTATGACAATTTTCTTACAACTAACAACATAAAATGTTATCATTCACAATAAATTTATACATTAAAGAAAGGAACTTGTTATTAGTGGTAGTAAATAAAAAACAAAATTATTTAATTAATTAATAGTAAAATAAAATTACAAATTACAATAATAATTAACATTACAATAAAAAAAAGCAAATCAAATAGGCCAGGCAGTTACTATTGAAGTTATTGCTAAAAACGGCCTGAAATTGATTTTGGCGGAAATTTCGATTGTAACTCCAGGGTACTACATACATACATACATACATATAATCACGCCTTTATCCCTAACGGGGTAGGCAGAGCGTAAACGACCTAAACAAAGGACGCTTCGCCACGTCTGACAAAGTTTTGAGGGTTATTTAAGATATATTTGTACGTATATTGCTGTAGTGATAGGTTGTCAGCCCATCGCCTAAATTACAATATACTGGAACCCTCAGATCCCTTAGCTGGTTTTTACAGCATGCTCGGGAGGAAATGCAGCTGGCACATTCTATGTGTTTTTCTCACTCCCAGGCCAGCATGGAATGTTTTTATGTTATTGTAACTCCAGGGTACTATGTGCTCCTAACTCATCACTTCAAAAAATCCCCAGGTCTAAATATAAGCAAGTGACAGATAAAAGTTTTGAAAATGTCTATATTTTGCAAGTTATGATTTTATAACGAGTGAGGGCGCCACCGGTCGTGGAGAGGCCTCTTGAAGGATCATTCATTGGTGCCGATTTAGGCTTACGTAAATACGGGAGGTATTTCTAATACGGGAGGTATTTATAAATTCAACGTGTCCATTGACTATGCGGAGCTTACTTCTACCGCAATACATACATATAATAACGCCTTTATCCCTAATGGGGTAGGCAGAGCGTAAACAACCTCAACCTCGTTTCGCCACGTCTGACAATGTATTGAGGGTTATTTAAGATAGATTTGTAGGTATATCGCTGTAGTGATAGGTTGTCAGCCGATCGACTAAATTGCAATATACTGAAACCCTCGGATCCCTTAGCTGGTTTTTACATCATGCTCGGGAGGATATGCAGCTGGCTCATTCTATGTTTTTCTCTCGCTCCCAGGCCAGCATGGAAGAAACGTAAATACGGGAGGTATTTATAAACTCAATGTGTCCATTGACAATGCGGAGCTTATTTCTACCGCCATGCCGATCAAAAGAGGCCTTTATATCAGTCTGAATGACGCGAGGATTTTTATATTATTTATTAACTAGCAACCCGCCCCGGCTTCGCACGGAAATTATCAGTGTTTATCTACTATATTATGCATGTATTATACATATAAACCTTCCTCTTGAATCACTCTATCCATTAAAAGAAACCGCATCAAAACCCGTTGCGTAGTTTTAAAGATTTATGCATACATAGGGATATAGGGACAGAGAAAGCGACTTTGTTTTATACTATGTAGTGATTGTACACAAGTAACATAATTATAAGAAAGACAATAGGTCTTTCTTCCATGCTGGACTGGGAGAGATAGAAAAACATAGAATGTTCCAGCTGCCCTTCCTCCCGGGCATGCTGTTAAAGTCAGCAAAAGGGACTCGAGGGTTACATTGTATTGTAATTTAGGCGATGGGCTGACAACCTGTCACTAAAGCAATACATATTACAATCTAAAATTGCCCTAAATTTTTGTCAGACGTGGCGAAAGCGCCTTTTACTAGGCGTTAAACGCTCTGCCTACCCCGTAAGGGATAAAGGCGTGATTTATGTATGTATGTATGCAATAGGTCCTACACAAGGAACGACACAACAGGTAAAGCTTTTTTGGGCGTATTTATTATCACTATAACATAAAAACTAATTATTTTTACAAATATAATTAAATGACTCACTTCCAAAATGCTATACATTATTCACATTTAAAAGCTTGTATCTGTAAAATTATTCTTATGTAATATTCGTGTCATTTCCGTCAATCAGGAGAACTACCCATTTCTACAAAGGAATTTCTTACAGCTCGCCTACGGAAGTGAGATTTTAATGGAAAAACAGATTAGAGGTTCTTACTCTTAACGCATTTTGCTACCCTTGTCCTCACAAATGCAAGTTATACGGAGCCCACTTTCCATCAGGTGGCTTTTCAAACATAACATAACAAACATAAATCACGCCTTTATCCCTTACGGGGTAGGCAGAGCGTTTAACGCCTCGTAAAAGGCGCTTTCGCCACGTCTGACAAAAATTGAGGGCAATTTTAGATTGCAATATGTATTGCTATAGTGACAGGTTGTCAACCCATCCCCTAAATTACAATACACTGTAACCCTCGAGTCCCTTTTGCTGACTTCAACAGCATGCCCGGGAGGAAGGGCAGCTGGAACATTCTATGTTTTTCTATCTCTCCCAGTCCAGCATGGAAGAAAAGGCATGGCTTTTCATAGTTACCAAATAAAAATACAAACACAAATATACAACTTTGGATGCACCGTGCGGTGTGCATACATTGTAGGCTTTTATGCTTTATTCATACAAATTCAGGCCTTAACTCTACTAGACGCTGGCGCAAAGCCAAGACGCAAGAGCTCTCGGAAGACAGAGGCTGTGTTTTAAGTGGATTCTAACACAGTTTGTTCTACTAGGAGAGTTAGGCTTAAATTAACCATGCAAGAGATGACCGGGATCGACGGGTTAATGTGATAGATAGATAGATAGATAAAACCTTAATGTCATTTCCAACTGCTCTTTGAAGCACGTATCTTTTTCTTACAAAATATTTTTTAACCATGGTTTTTTTCCATGCTGGACTGGGAGCGAAAGAAAAACATAGAATGTGCCGGCTGCATTTCCTCCCGGGCATGCTGTAAAAACCAGCGAAGGGATCTAAGGGTTTCAGTATATTGCAATTTAGGCGATGGGCTGACAACCTGTCACTACAGCATTGTACCTACAAATCTATCTTAAATGACCCTCATAACTTTGTCAGGCGTGACGGAACGACCTTTGTTTAGGTCGTTTACACTCTGCCTACCCCATTAGGGATAAAGGCGTGATTATATGTATGTATGTATGTATGTTTTTTTTTTCAACCACATTGTCCTAACCACCGTGGGAATTCTCCGTGGTAATCAACCCCTGAATCCCATGGCTCAGGACCCGTATTTGTGAATCACTCGAATCCAAATGCGTATACAAAAGACTAACTGTCGCATGGTAATTTGTGTGAAATCGCATGAGAAAATTACTCTTTCGTATGCGCATTGGAGATCAAGTGATTCTAAAATAGGGCTCCAGACCACTGAACCACGCAGGAAGTTAGTTGGTTTGGTAATAAATTTGTAGATATGAGTAGATTAGATATGAATAAAATTTCACTGGAATTTTCGCCGTAATTTCAACCTTTACTTTGCACGATCAAATTACGGAACACCCTGTAATGTACTTATGAGTTTTATCACTACATAGTATAAAACAAAGTCGCTTTCTCTGTCCCTATATTCCTATGTATGCATAAATCTTTAAAACTACGCAACGGGTTTTGATGCCGTTTCTTTTAATAGATAGAGTGATTCAAGAGGAAGGTTTATATGTGTAATACATGCATAATATAGTAGAGAAACACTGATAATTTCCGTGCGAAGCTAGTATACGGTTAAAGAAATATTTATCTCTCAAAAATGAATACATAAAGTCACTTAAATGAGAATGGTTTTACTAACCTGCCAAAAACGCGACATCGTCCAAATCTTGATCCACCATATTCCGCCAAGCAGCTGCAAAGGAAAACAGTTCGAAATAAGAACAGCTAGAATATATTTTTTTCCAGGGTCTTACCATAAAAACTGCTAACGTTTTTAACTAAACCACCATCTTTCTCTAAGAAACATAAGTCAAAATACAGACACATTTGGCTCGATTCTAGTAGATACCATCGGCTATAAATAAAATTTAAATCGCTAGAATTTGACGCGATTCCCAAATCTGTCAATTTTATCCGCCATATCATATGACATACATATAATCACGCCTTTATCCGTAATGGGGCCAGAGCGTAAACAACCTAAACAAAAGTCGTCCCGACAGGTCTGAAAAAGTTTTGAGGGTTTTATGGATTTGTAGGTATATTGCTGTAGTCATAGGTTGTCAGCCTATCGCCTAAGTTACAATATATACAGAAACCCTCGGATCCCTTAGCTGGTTTTCACAGCATGCCTGGGAGGAAATGCAGCTGGCATGTTCTATGTTTTTCTCTAGCTCCCAATCCAGCATGGTAGTATCATATGACGGCGGATAAAAATGACAGATAACGCATAAAACCACCTATAAATCAAAAACCGGAGAAAGTAGATTTCCTATCCTTTTCCATTTCTTTTAGTTTGATAGTGACAAATCGAGTCAACGAAACTAAACAACTATCCGCAGGCAATTTTTTCAGGAAGTTCAAAACAAATTTGGTTATCCATACAAATTGTCAGATTGAGGTGGTCATTTTGCGTGGGAAGGTCAATTTTATTTTTCATCTCCTGTAAGAATTTCGTGTTGAAAGTTGTTCAGTTTCGTTGACTGAGCAACCCCATCAGCTTGCGGAACGCTGTCCCTTACACCCGGTATCTGTCTATCATGTCAATCGCTCTATTCTATCCCAGAACGTGTCCCTCAGTCTTTTGTTACGTGTGGGTTTATCGGTTCTTCCATGCTGGCCTGGGAGCGAGAGAAAAACATAGACTGCGCCAGCTGCATTTCCTCCCGGGCATGCTGTAAAATCCAGCTAAGGGATCCGAGAGTTTCAGTATATTATAATTCAGGCGATAGGCTGACAACCTGCCACTGAGCAATATACCTTCAAATTTATCTTAAATAACCCACAAAGCTTTCTCAGACGTGGCGAAAGACCTTTGTTTAGGTCGTTTACGCTCTGCCTACCCCATCAGGGATAAAGGCGTGACTATAAGTATGTATGGGTTTATCGGTTATTTCAGGCTCGGAGGCTGGGACATACATACATACATACATAAATCATGCCTTTATCCCTTACGGGGTAGGTAGAGCGTTTAACGCCTCGTAAAAGGCGCTTTCGCCACGTCTGACAAAAATTGAGGGCAATTTTAGATTGTAATATGTATTGCTTTAGTGACAGGCTGTCAGCCCATCGCCTAAATTACAATACACTGTAACCCTCGAGTCCCTTTTGCTGACTTCAACAGCATGCCCGGGAGAAAGGGCAGCTGGAGCATTCTATGTTTTTCTATCTCTCCCAGTCCAGCATGGAAGAACTGCTGGGACAACGGGCTTAATTCTAGATTCAACCGGCTAAACCTAAAATTAAGATCTATCTGCAGTTTTCAGACTAAAAACATTGGAAAACTATTAAACTTACTTAAACTTTTTAATTTATAGTCGGTGATTTATGGGATAGCCCGATGGTGTAGTGGATAGGGCCGCTGCCTCCTGAGCGGGAGGTCGGTTTTCGAATTTCATATGTACGTTTATTCGGTGCTTTTTCCGTGCTTCGGAAGGCACGTTAAGCCGTTGGTCCCGGTTAATATCGTTTAATACCGTAGATATTAGTCGTTAAGCCATATCAGAGGCCAGTGCTAAGCATGGGCGGCTTGAAAACCCTGACCTAATCTAGGATTGGGTCTGGTTTCCCTTCTGGGTTGCGGAGGTCAGATGGCAGTCGCTCTGTGTAAAAACCAGTACCCTCGTTCAATCTAGGGGAGATTAGGAAGCCGACCCCGTGAGATACGGGATAAGGCTAGGGAGATGATGATGGGAGATGATGAGTCGGTGATTTATGCGTTATCTGTCATTTTTATCCGCCGTCATATGATATGGCGGATGAAATTAATAGAAATACTGGGGAAAATATCTAGCGGACAAAGTGTAATACCATAGAGTATAAATCGTCAGTCCTTTTTCATATTAATTATTTTGAATGTGACAGATAAGATTTTAATTTTAGTTTTAGCCGATCCTATCAATCAGTCGGCTTACCTTTTACAGTGCCTATCCATTTTACCTGCTGACAGAGCTAACATATTATGTACACATACAATATACATACATACATACAATCACGCCTTTATCCCTGATGGGGTAGGAAGAACGTAAACGACCTAAACAAAGGGTGAGGTGAGGTGAGGTTTTGAGGGTTATTTGTGATAGATTTATAGGTATATTACTGTAGGGACAGGTTGTCAGCCCATCGCCTAAATTACAATATACTTAAACCATCGGATCCCTTAGCTGGTTTTTACAGCATCCCCGGGAGGAAATGAAGCTGGCACATTGGCACAGGCCAGCGTGGAAGTGAATATATATATATAATATAACTATGCAGGAATATGACCACCCACACCACTAGCTCAATGAACCATGTCCGATTTTATTAATATCCCTCGTTTTTTTTTCTGCACGTAGGAATAAGATAACATATTTTTATTGGTGTACTTTTCAGTATCACGGCACAGAATATATAATAGTATACTCTGTTTTTTTAACGTTGTGTTATCGATACAAACTTGATTTGCGGCCCATAATCTGTTTTTGCTTCACATCTTTAAAGAAAGTCAAACGCAAAACATATGTTTGTAACCATGTTTCTGGGGTTCCGAAACTTGAACCTCTGCTGAGTTGCAAAGAAAAAGCAGTTTATGGACCGCAAAACACCTTGGTTTCAATAAGTCAGCGTTAAAAATACGAACTATACTACATAATCACGGGTCCACAGGGACCCGGTCCTTTGAGGCATACGTGGGGCCGAAGCCAACAGCGCAGAGGCCGTTTTATACCAAATAATGTATTGTGATGTGTACATCATCTCCCTAGCCTTATCCCGTATCTAACGAGGTCGGCTACCTAATCTAGGGGATTGAACGAGAGAACTGGTTTTTACACAGAGCTACTGCCATCTGACCTCCGCAACCCAGAAGGGAAACCAGACCCAATCCTAGATTAGGTCAGAGTTTTCAAACCGCCAATGCTTAGCACTGGCCTCTGAAATGGTTAACGATTGGTTAACGAATGGTTAAGGTTACGACTAATATCTACGGTATTAAATGATAATAACCGGGACCAACAGCTTAACTTGCCTTCCAAAGCACGGAAAAAGCGCCGAATAAACTTACATATGAAATTCGAAAACCGAAAAACACATTGGTACGTGGTGGGAATCTCCCCGCTCAGGAGGCAGCGGCCCTATCCACTACATCATCGGGCTCTGTATGTGATGTGTACATATTTTTATTATTAATAATAAGATATTTTTATCAAAGTTTTCTTACCTTTAGCAGAGCCGTTGCGGTCAGGTTTGTATTTGCCGACGGGTTCCATCTGAATGCCGTCCATGTCACTCCGAACACGGCATGCCGGCGGCTACCTGCATACACAGAATATTAGGAATAATCATTAAAAAAACATTTATTGTACAAAATGCCGATCAGAAAGACACTAGATCCTGTCATCCCCGATCGTCTAAAATCATGCAAACCTATACAATACAATACAAATATTCTTTATTGCACATAAACAACACATTGTACAGGAACAAACATTACAAAACAAACAGAGTACAATTAGGCGGCCTTATTGCTAGGGTAGCAATTTCTGCCAGGCAACCTTTGGGTAAAGGAGTAGTTTTCTAATAATATGCGGGATAGTGCAGTTACTATTGTTATAAATTTAAATAGAATACACAGACAAAGTACTTACTAGTAACATAAATACGAATAGGTACAATAGACTAATACATAAGTACAATTATAATATAATATGCTATAAGAGAGAGGAAAATGCAATATTTCATTCAGATGGGGAAGTGAGATTTTGAAAAACAAAAAAAACAAAAAAGCTATATAATATAATTAATACACAGTAGGTGTAATTACTTAAGATACGGATACTCGACATTCGACAGCGTCCTGACATCCGCTCAGTGTGGCTAGCGGAGTGGCAATCGGAGTGGGCGAGGGATACTCCAGTGCAAGACCCAAGCATACAATTACCAGGTTTTAAGGCCAACCGGCGCAACTGGACTACGCTAAACCGTATCCGGTCTGGAGTAGCCCAATGCAATTATCACCTGCACAAGTGGGGCCTAAAAGAATCGCCAGAGTGCGATTGTGGAGCGGCATTGCAGACCATCGCACACATTGTGGAGAAGTGCCCGCGCACACGGCCCATAAAAGGTCGTTTCGCCACGTCTGACAAGTTTTGAGGGTTGTTTAAGATTGATCTGTATATTTCTGTAGTAAAACGTTGTCAGCCTAAGTTACAATAAACTGAAACCCTCGAAACCCTTAGCTGATTTTTACAGAATGTCCGGGAGGAGATGCAGTTGGCACATTCTATGTTTTTCTTTCGCTCCCAGTCGAGCATGGAATCTTCCTGAATAAACCCAGTAAAATTAGAAAAAAGCGATCACAAAAAATAAATATTTTTAGGCTTGGCATAATGAAGTAACCAACGAAATTTCAACTGGATTAGAATACATATGTAGAGTCATGCCTGAATAACTTACAGGGCAGGCTAAGTGTCAACGGCTTTATAAAAGGGCGTATTGCGCTGAGTGTGACAGTTTAAAGGGTTACCTATTACCTATATTATTATTACCTATATAACGTAGAGTATCCTATCTTATGTAGCATATATTATGTATTAGTTTATCATAAGATATGTATCAGTATATTTGTTGTTATTGAAATATTTATTTAATAGTGTGTAAATATTGTCTAAGTATTATATGTAGTAATATGCACTATCCCGCTTTCTGCTTGTACAATTTCTATACCCAAAGGTTGCCTGGTAGAAATTGCTGCTTTAGCAATAAGGCCGCCTGTATTGTACTGTCACGGTTGTTCCTTTTTATTTCTGTTGTATGTGTTTCTTTGTGCAATAAAGAATTTTGTATTGTATTGTATTGTATATTTTTGTGCAAATAAAATGTATTCATTATATTATTACTAAACAAATACCGACTAAATTAGTTATTTAGTCGGTATTTGTTTAGTAATAATATAATGAATACAGACTAAATAACTAATTTAGTCGGTATTTCTTTAGTACTAGGTACTTATTTATTTATTTATTACATTTTCAAATATTCTAGCACAGTGATTAACATAAAGAACGCAACAAAAACCTGAATATAATAATAATAAATAAAAAGTATTTATTTCCTCTACAAACAACAACCTAAAAGCAGATACATAGGCAAATAAAAGTTTACAATTAGTTTGAGAGGCTGGTCCCTAAACTAGGTAAACCTGATCTATAGGTAACCAGGCCTCCACCTCCAGAATGAATGACAAGAAGAACAAGATATTGTGTTGTTTTGGATCTTCTTCTTCTTCTGTCGAGTGGGTATCGAGTCTATGGACCCGATGAACCCTGGTGTCATAGTTTTTAAACCGCCTAGCACAACTATCAGGCCTCTGACATGGTTTTGTGTAACGACCACTATCAAAGACAGCGACCGGGACCGACGGCTTAACGTGCCCTCCGAAACACGAAATCTCTTGTCTTGTCTTGGATATAAAGAAAGGAGAGAGAAAAAAAGACTTAATAAATATAAGTTAAATGAAAACAAACAATCAAAACTAGCAGATATTATTTATGGGTACCAGGCCACTCAGAAAGTATTGCGATAAATAGTTTTTATATATGGCAGACTGGCCGGTTAGAATCTTTTTTGAAAATATGATTACTTGTAAGTAAAAATATGTGTGTTCCATTTTCAAAATTTCCCTCCACATTTTTTGCGAGTCAATTCAAAGTATCGTGTCTTACGGAAAAATGGATCTGCGCCGGGAACATTTTAGAGCTATGAATTTTTACGATTTCAAGTGTCGCCTGAAACCGGATGAATCGTTCGATAGACTTCAAATGGCATTTATGGATGAAAGCCTCTCCAAGGCAACCGTGTATCGTTGGTATAACGAATTTAGGCGCGGTCGACCAACCTTGGGGGATGAAGAAAGAAGCGGTCGCCCTTTGACGGCTATTACGGTAGAAAACGTGCTAGCAGTGAAAATTTTAATCCAAGATAATAGGCGAATTACATATCAGGAGATTCAGCACATATTAAAGATTGGATCGGGAAGCGTTCACGAGATTCTACATGGGCATCTTCGCGTGAGGAGGATAGTATCGCGCTGGGTGCCGCACTACCTCACCGACGCTCAGAAGCAGGCCCGGGTAGAATGGTGCCGTGATATGCTGAACAAATTTGAAGCAGGCTCGTCTCGGCGTGTTTACGACATCGTAACAGGTGATGAGTCCTGGATTTATCAATACGATCCAGAAACCAAACGCCAGTCGACAGTTTGGGTGTTCCAAATGAACCAACGCCTACCAAAGTGAAGCGATCTCGAAGCGGGGGAAAGATTTTGATCGCCAGCTTTTTTAATTTGACTGGCCACTTGGCCTCAATTCCCTTACGAGATCAAAGAAGCATTAACGCCGAATGGTATACTACCAAATGTTTACCAGAAGTTTTTTCTGTTGTGAGCAACAAGCGACCAAACACAGGGCTCCGCGGACTACTGCTCCACCACGACAATGCGCCTGCACACACCGCGCTCAAAACGAGGGACTTCCTGGACAGCACACCAGTCAAACTCCTGGGTCACCCTCCTTACAGCCCTGATCTAGCACCGTGTGAATTCTTTTTATTTCCAAAAATAAAAAATCAGCTCAAGGGGATACAATTTTCGTCGCCGGAAGATGCGCTGGCTGCGTTCGAGCAGGCTGTAAACGAGGTGTCTACGGCGGACTGGAAAAAGTGTTTTGAAAACTGGTTCAGACGCATGAATCTTTGTATAGAGGCTGGTGGAGAGTACTTTGAAAAGATTTAATAAAAATATATGTACCTGTAGAACAATTTTTTTTAGTGTCGCAAATCTTTCTGAGTGTCCCACGTATATAGGTTTATTCGTGCGCCCTGATATCGTACTTTAGAACTTAGGTACTTTTTTTTTTTAACTGGTTTCCCACTACCGATTTTTAAAGTATGATCGGGAAAAAAGGCAATTGGAATATTCTACATTTTCCCACCTCATGGAAGTGGAAAACAATAGGCAACAAATGATGAAATTCCTTTTAGCTAAGTAAGTAAAACGTGTTTTTAAAGCCGCACCTATTGTGAGGAAAAGATAATAGAGGCACCCAACCACTGTTCAAACAACATACATATATATACATATAATCACGCCTTTATCCCTAATGGGGTAGGCAGAGCATAACCGACCTAAATAAACGTCGTTCGTTCCGCCACGTCTGAAAAAGTTTTGAGGGTTATTTAAGATAGATTTGTAGGTATATTGCTGTAGTGGCGGATGGTTACCCCATCGTCTAAATTACAATTTACAGGAACGCTCGGATCCCTTAGCTGGTTATTGGAACATTCCGGGAGGAAATACAGCTGGCATATTTTATGTTTTTCTTCATTTATGATGTTCATGGATGTTCAAACAAGCTTATAATTATTAGACCGACTCTTTGTTTACAGATAGCGATGAAAAAGCATAGAATGTACCAGCAGCTTCTCTGCCTCCCGGGAATGCTGTTAAAACCAGTAAAGGGATTCGAGGATTTCAGTGCATTTTTATTATTTAAGATCTATCAGAAATAACACTCAAAGCCTGTTAGACGTGGCGGAATGAACTTTGTTTAGGTCGTTTACTGCCTACCCCATTAGGGATAAAGGCGTGATTATTATGTCCTACCCACTATAAGACAAAGATAATAGTGGCGTCCAACGACTGTTCAAACAAGCTTATAATTATTAGAGCGACTGTTGGTTTAGGTCGAACATTCTATGCAAATTTCGGTAAAATGTTTACTCGCTTAAAAGAAAATGTTGCATCTTACGGTACCACAAAATTTTGTTTTTAAGCACTATTTAAGAAGTTTTTTATAAGATTGAGCGATTGGAGCGAGACAAAAACATAGAATGCGCCAGCTGCATTTCCTCCTGGGCATGCTGTAAAAGTCAGCTAAGGGATCCGAGGGTTGCAGTGTATTGTAATTTAGGCGATGGGCTGACAACCTGTCGCTACAGCAACATACCTCCAAATCTATCTTAAATAACCCTCAAATCTTTGTCAGACGTGGCGGAACGACCTTTGTTTAGGTCATTTACGCTCTGCCTATCCCATTAGGGATAAACGCGTGATTATATGCATGTATGTATTAACACCCTGTATTTATTTCTTCACTAACTAACTCCTCTAACTAACTGCCCGGAGGTCCCGGGTTCGATTCCCGGCGGGGGACAATGACTTTGTGTTGTTGTTTCTAGTTTGGTTAGGACATTGCAGGCTGATCATCTGATTGTCCGAAAGGTAAGTTGATCCATGCTGTCGAATGGGCATGTAAATAGTCGGTCCTGCGCCTGATTTCTCACTTTTCGTGTCAGTCAATCTGTCCCATCAGAATAAGAGATTAAAGGAATAGAGAGTGCACCTGTGTGTAGCGCAAACACTTGGGCACTAAAAACAAGTCCTGCGCAGTTGGCTGTTGACTATTATTATCATTGTTTCACTATTTACCAAAGAATTTAATGCATGAGTGTTTTGTTCCTTTAATATCAAAAATTTAAACAGTATCAGAAATCAAAGAGCTTTTGCGAGTGCGTACCGTACTCCGTAGTGAAAAGGCAAGTGAAAAGGGTATCATCACACCGCTTATTCTTTGCCTACCAGTCTCCCTTCGACCCCTTTAAAATAAAAAAGGCAAAGAACAACAATGTATACAGCCTACAGCCTGCCCCATTAAAAATAAAACCAGGCAAAGACTAACAACTTATACAGCCTTCCATTAAACACACAATGGCGAACGCACTCATCTCGCGCGCTTTTGTGCCCAGTGTTGCCAGGTGAGAAATAAGATTAACATCAGTCTTGTACGGTTTTGTAAAAGATTTTATCAATGGCGGCTGGCTGCTAACCCAATCCTACTATTCTAGAAAAAAGTATACAAAAATAAGCAAAATTGATGATCAATGGTGAAAAAAGCATCAGAAAGCATTAGAAATCTCAAAATACGAACATAATATACATACATACATACATATAATCACGCCTTTATCCCTAATGGGGTAGGCAGAGCGTAAACGACCCAAACAAAGGTCGTTCCGCCACGTCTGACAAAGTTTTGAGGGTTATTTAAGATAGATTTGTAAGTACATTGCTGTGGTGACAGGTTGTCAGCCCATCGCCTAAATTACAATATACTGAAACCCTCGGATCCCTTAGCTGATTTTTACAGCATGCCCGGGAGGAAATGCAGCTGGCACATTCTATGTTTTTCTCTCGCTCCCAGTCCAGCATGGAAGTACATAATACGAACATAATATGGGTGATTTTAATTTCACTGATAACTAAAAATTTCTTCGACTTGGCTAGTTTTGCGTTCGTAGTTCTGTCTTTTTCTTGCTTCATGCTTCTTGCTAATTGCTTGAATTGAAATAATTTGTTTCATATAACCTACGAAGCCCAACTCTCTACAATAATAAATACTCTATATTTTTGGCGTTTTTTTTATTAAATTTATAGTTGTACGATATTTTTTTTGAAGCACAGGATAGAGAGTCATGGAGAGACCGGAGAGAGGCTTTACCCCAGCAGTAGGCTTAAGAAAAAGAATCTGGCTTTTTTTCAACTAATCCTATTTTGTTTTTCCAAATTTCGTCCAAAAATTCCTTAAGTAAACTAAAGTACAAGTAAACGTTTCCCAAGTTTTGATTGTGACAATGCGCAAACCGCGTCATGCCAAAAAATAAAACAATACGAGTCTTGCATCTGGCAAACCTCTCGCTTTTGTCGCGTGACGTCACTTCCCCATTGCCCTGCTGACATTAATGATGGCGGGAAAGCCCTTTGGAGTGGAGGGTTTTTGAGCTTTACACCTGTTTTTCTGTAGTTACAGGTTAAAGGGCGTTTATATTCGCGATGGAGCTCTGTTGACATTTTGAAGTGGAATATTCCGTAAGGACAGCGTACCAGAAACTGATGGGGCTGCTCAGTCAATGAAACTGAACAACATTTTTCAGAATAAAAAAACCATTAAAAAATACCACTTTGCTCTGACCGATAGTATGGAAAAGTGCCTCTTATAATTTCAACAGTTTTTTGCTATATTTTACTTAAAAATTCCAACTAAAAATACACATTCTAGCTAAGATTCGTAGTAGCAACCTACTACGCCGTAGCCTTCGTAGAGCTTCGTAGGCGTGACTATATTTACGTATCGAGGAGGCAATCGTATTAATTAAGCTAAAAATAGTCTAGAAAAAAACATAAGTACTAAGTAAGTAGGTCAACAGGTAAACTAACACTCGCTAACTGCGACCTAGTGGTCAGAACCATGGGCTCACGATCCGGAGGTCCTGGGTTCGATTCCCAGGGGAACACAAAGTAGTTTTTTTCTAATTTATCACTTTCTGAGATTTTCCTCAGTTAGGTTAGGACAACGGACGAATCACCTAATTGACTGCAAAGATTCCGTGCTTCGGAGGGCACGTTAAGCCGTCGGTCTTGGTCGGTGTCTTTAATAGTGGTCGTTACACAAACATTGTTAGAGGGTTTTTAGCTGTGTTATTAGGTGGTCTCTGACACCAGGGTTCAGGGTTTATCGACTCGATACCCACACGTAAGAAAAAAGAATGAGAACACTCGCGTAGTAAAACCACAATTAAATAACTACGCGTCGTTTGCTTAAATGAATTGTGTTTTTACCCGACTGCTTATCCCTAATGGGGTAGGCAGAGCGTAAACGACCTAAACAAAGTTCGTTCCGCCACGTCTGACAAAGTTTTGAGGGTTATTTAAGATTGATTTGTATATTGCTGTAGTGACATGTTGTCAGCCCATCGCCTAAATTACAATATACTGAAACCGTCGGATCCCTTAGGTGGCTTGTACAGCATGTCCGGGAAGAAATGGAGCTGGCACATTCTTTGTTTTTCTCTCGCTCCCAGGCCAGCATGGAAGAAATCCAATACAATACAAAATTCTTCTAGAAACACATACATAAGAAATACAAAGGAACAAACGTGACAGTACAATATAGGCGGCCTTATTGCTAAAGCAGCATATTACTACTTATAATATCAGGCTATGTTTGTTCATCTGTGACGCTCTACAAACCAAACGCATGAGTCGATTTTCCAATGATTCGTTTAGGAGAAACAACCATTTGCCGGGAGGGACCTTAATGCCATTACAGACAAGGGATGATGGATTTGCAACCCGTCACTAACATAACTCACAATCCAATTTGTACTGCATGCCCCTCAAATTTTGTTAGACATGGCGGCAAATTGTTTTTTAATTATTACATTCTTGCTCTACCTATCTACAATACAATACAAATATTCTTTATTGCACATAAACAACACATTGTACAGGAACAAACATTACAAAGCAGAGTACAATTAGGCGGCCTTATTGCTAGGGTAGCAATTTCTGCCAGGCAACCTTTGGGTAAAGGTTAGTTTTCTAATATTATGCGGGATAGTACGTATACTAAGGAATGATTTGTATTTCTGTATGTATGTTTGTAACGAATAAACTCAAAAACTACTGGACCGATTTGAAAAATTCTTTCATCATTTGAAAGCTACGTTCACCCTAAGTATTATAGGCTACTTTTTACCGCGGAAAAGTACACCGTTCCCACGGGAAACCTTATTTAGCAGCGGGTGACACCGCTGATAGAAAACTAAAGCTGAACGTACTGTTGTTGCCATTTCCTTCATCTAGTACTGATTGTAGTTTGCATTATCCTATCTTTTATTAGTTTATGTATTAGTTTATTAAATAAGAGTTTATTTTATAAATATCTTTGTATTAGCTTGTACATAGTTTATGTACTATATGTAATATAATGTATTTAGGATACTTATTTGACTAGGTTTGCACTATCCCGCTTACCGTTAGGCATTTTTCTTTCGCCCAAAGGTTGCCTGGAAGAAATTACTACCTTAGCATAAGGCCGCTTATGTTGTACTTGTTTTTGTTGTTATCTGTTGTGTTGTATGATTTGGTTTCTTACATGCAATAAAGTATTTTTATCTTATCTTATGTAGTTTCTTATAATTATGGGGGTGATTTCATTAATGTATCAAAACATTTTACTGTACCTATCTTCTTCTGTGGTCAGGCTAAGTACTGACCACTTGTACTGCCATTTTTATACGATAGGTTTTCCCGTAAACGCTGAACGCTACAACGGCAATTTCGCAAAATGTCCCTATCGTAAAATGTCTCTTTGGCAAAATGTCTCTTGGTTCCCATGGACGCTACGAGAAACGAGATATTTATATTAAATTACTAAATATTATTTTGAAATTATGCCATAATCTTCTTTTTCATATCTTCCAAGATTTTTTCTTGAATATCATATTTTGCAATAATAATCCTTAATTGCATTCGCCGCAAAACAGGCATGATGAAATTATCATATTTCTAGCGATTTACATCAAAACCAAAGAATTTTAGTTACATTTCCGTAGAGTTTTCCCCAAAAATCGTACATTTTTAAATGGCGAAATGAATTTACAGACTCGAACTTAAAGTCAGGAATTTTCCGGAAATTGTACAGGAAACAGGCATGACTGCAACAGATTGGTCTAGACCGGACGCAGGCATTCGATTTAATGCCGGAAATAGAGTACTTTTTCTGCAACAGGATTAAATATAAACCGTATTGAGTACCTCCCATTTAGGATTCTTAATTATTCATTGGATTTAGACGAGCTAGTATCTACATCCGCCATACCCTTATCAACCCTAAAAAATAAAAATAAACCCCACTTACCGACAGAACGTCGTGTTTCTCCTCAATCCACTAAAATTTCAATCACTTTTGTGCTTCAAATCGCCATCCACAGTCGTTATCACTGAAAAACACACAGAAATCGCGAAAAAACAGTGTTTATTTCCAAAAACACACTGATTTTAGACCGCATACGGTGAAAGCGTGCGTCCATGAGAGTGCCCAAGAAAATATTGTACGAAAATCGATTTTGCGCGGGAAGGGAGCTTCCTGGTACCCCTGCGTTGGACAAAGACGGGTGTATGCGGGTGGGTTTAAGCGTGAGCGAGAGGTCCGAGGCAAGAGGGCCGATGTATGGGGTGTTGAACCCTCCTAAATAGGGTTGGTTAATAAAGCGGTACTAAGGGTCCGAGGGTTTTCTTTTATAATGTCTGATTCGGAAGATGATTTGAAAAATAATCAATTTGGGTTTCGGATGAGGAGGAAAGCTTTTCTTATAATAATTATAAGTATTAAAATCAATACTTAATTGTTACTCGACTCTGTAAAATTAGACTCTTATAAAGTTATTGATTTTATATTTTATTACATTAGAAAATAATCTTATGATAACTTTATTTTTTTAAGCAAAAACGAATTGTTTATTGAAAAATTGAGTTACTAATTATATCCTTTTCCTCAATTGTAGAAAACATGCCATAAAAAAGCACAATTTAAAAATTCTATATCTTTTCCTTCTTCTTCTTAGCGAGTGCATTCTCGAGTCGAACAACGACTTTGTACGGTCAGCAAAGGAAATCTGGGCAGGCCCGCTCGAAACTTATGATATTATAACAGAAAATTATTTACGGATTTTAATGAAATTTCGTATATTTGAATAATTGATTTATTGCAACAAAGTTAAGTTGTGTTTTAGGCGATGGGCTGACAACCTATCACTACAGCAATATACGTACAAATATATCTTAAAGAACCCTCAAAACATTGTCAGACGTGGTGGAACGACCTTTGTTTAGGTCGTTTACGCTCTGCCTACCCCATTAGGGATAAAGGCGTGATTATATGTATGTAAGTTAAGTGTTAAGGCACTTTGGCCTTTAGGATGACTGTGAGAGAAAAACGAAACGCATCGGTTCGTCGTTTCTAGACCACTGTTTCGTCTTCATTTCGACTCATCAGATGCGGAAGTATCCGCATTACAACAAATAATCACGCCTTTTTCCTTAATGGGGTAGGCAGAGCGTAAACGACCTAAACAAAGGTCGTTCCGCCACGGCTGACAAACTTTTGAGGGTTATTTAAGATAGATTTGTAGGTATACTGCTGTAGTGGCAGGTTGTCAGCCCATCGCCTAAATTACAATATACTAAAAACCCTCTGATCCCTTAGCTGGTTTTTACAGCATGCCCGGGAGGAAATGCAGCTGGCACATTCTAAGTTTTTCTCTCGCTCCCAGTCCAGCATGGAAGAATCCGCAAAGTCCGCAAATCCGCAATCCGCGAAGTGTCCGCATTACAACAAATATAAGTTTTTTTTTAATACATACCAAATTTTATAAAATAATATTATCCGTTTCGAACGGCCCTGGCTAGCAATCGCGTTTGCTGACTGTTATAGAATTTACCAATTACTTTTTATCCTTAGTACCACAGTAGCGAGCGCATAGCGAACACTTCCTGTAGTGTCATCTCAAGTCACTCTTTGACTATTTACTCAGGCTCGTATTTATAATGTTATCTCAAGATTGGGAGCAATATTAGGTATGGATTTGACAGGTAATATTGTATTGAAATGACATTTCTGATATGAGCTTCAACTAACTGTTAGTCTTAATTGCCGTTTATTAATACGTAAGGGCTATAAATGCACGCTATTGTAAAATGCTATACTGCGAACTATAATAAACAGAATTTGCCAGCTGCTTCTCTTCCCGGGCATGCTGTAAAAGCTAATGAAGGTACCGATTTAAAGCGTATTAAAAAAAAATAAGGAGAGGCTATCGACTCGTGAAATGCTCGTCATTTGTTAAACCCAGCAAAAACGACTTTTAAATTCTGCCTACCCTGGAAGGGATGAATGAAGACGTGATTTTGAGTACCCACACGTTTTTTCATGTTATTTTCGGACAGCATGTAGATTAATAAAATAATATTTAAAAAAATATCCTTAGTACCTGAATAATTTAATAGCGGTCTGTAGTTTTTTGCTGTTTTTTTGTGTAGTAAATAAAATTCGTATTTGCTACATATATTAGTGTGTATTCTTGTTCAAGAAGAATAAGAACTCTACAAAACAAAATACAATCAAAATTTATGAATGATTTACATACATACATATAATCACGCCTTTATCCCTAATGGGGTAGGCAGAGCGTAAACGACCTAAACAAAGGTCGTTCCGCCACGTCTGACATAGTTTTGAGGGTTATTTAAGATAGAATTCTAGGTATATTGCTGTAGTGACAGGTTGTCAGCCCATCGCCTAAATTACAATATACTAAAACCCTCGGATCCCTTAGCTGGATCTTACAGCATGCCCGGGAGGAAATGCAGCTGGCACATTCTATGTTTTTCTCTCGCTCCCAGGCCAGCATGGAATGATTTACCGACAGAAATTAATGATTGTAAAACAAAAGGTTAATTTAAAAATAAAATTACAAAACATCTACTAGAAAATATACGCCTAAAACTATGCAAAGATTAACATACAAGTACTGTGTGAAATTGTGTCTGTTTCGTTTACCCTAATTACTTATTACATAATATTTACATACAGCAATATACCTACAAATCGATCTTAAAATAACCCTCAAAACTTTGTCAGACGTGGCGGAACGACCTTTGTTTAGGTCGTTTACGCTCTGCCTACCCCATTAGGGATAAAGGCGTGATTATATGTATGTATGTATGTATTACATACATAACTTATCTTACTTTAGCTTATTTTGTAAGTACCTACTAATTATAGTTTAGAGCCTTATTAAATAGGACTGTTTATTGCTGCCGACAAACTTTAAATAAGTTTGGCAGAGTCAAGAAATAATGTAATGTGGTTCTAAAATCAAATAAACGTATTTTTCATTACATTTTTCATTTTCATTTCAATTACATTCGTAATTTTGAATTCATTACAAGCAG
The DNA here is from genome assembly GCA_949820665.1 of Scrobipalpa costella. Taxonomy (NCBI): domain Eukaryota; kingdom Metazoa; phylum Arthropoda; class Insecta; order Lepidoptera; family Gelechiidae; genus Scrobipalpa; species Scrobipalpa costella. Next base: position 2,082,307 of record OX463322.1, on the reverse strand, counting down.
TCACAAGAAAAGAAGATTTTATGTTAGAGAATCTAACAGTACCTTCTGCAGTAGCGAGCGAGTAGGGAACACTTCCTGTAGTGTAATCTCAACGCATCCTTGCTAACTAGAGCAGTAGGCAGCAACAACTGAACAACTTACTACAGAACAGAAATATACATTCATGCATATAATCATGCCTACCCGGCAGAGCGCAAACGACCTAAACAAAGGTCGAGCCGCCACGTCTGACAAAGTTTTGAGGGTTATCAAGGAACTCCATGCTGGACTGGGAGAGATAGAAAAACATAGAATGTTCCAGCTGCACTTCCTCCCGGGCATGCTGTTGAAGTCAGCAAAAGGGACTCGAGGGTTACAGTGTATTATAATTTAGGCGATGGGCTGACAACCTGTCACTATAGCAATACATATTACAATCTAAAATTGCCCTAAATTTTTGTCAGACGTGGCGAAAGCGCCTTTTACGAGGCGTTAAACGCTCTGCCTACCCCGAAATGAATAAAGGCGTGATTTATGTATGTATGTATCAAGGATAGATTCGGAGGTATATTGCTGTAGTGACAGGTTATCAGCCCATCGCCTAAATTACAATATACAATACAATATCTGCTCTCGGATCCCTTAGCTGGTTTATACAGCATGCCCGGGAGGAAATGCAGCTGACACAATCTATATTTTTCTCTCGCTCTATGGCCAACATGGAAGAATCGAAATCGCGGTAACAATAAATATAATTGCAGTAATAATTCCGTTCAAAATATCAATCTAACTGTGAGGATTGTTTCTTTTATCAGTCCGTTGAGGCTCCGCCTACCCTGTAAGGAATTTAAGTGTGATATTATGTAGTTGTAGATTTGTTTGTTTGACTCTCATATTCCCATAACCCAGTTCCCCAGACTTCCACCTGCTTTTGTTTTTCATAAAGTCTTATGCTTTTGTTTTTCCCCTGTTGCGTTTGCAAAACGTACTTCCCTTTTGCAATTTACCCTCAAAACGTTACCTGGGGCGCACTTGACCGGATTTTAAAGTTGACGACTCGCGCAGCCTAGTTGGCAGTGTACTTGCCTGCTACGCAGAGGGTCCCGTGTTCGATTCCCGGCCAGGGCACATGAATGGCATTTGAATGATGAGTTTAAATGTCTGTTTCTGGGTGTTCTTTGTGGTTGTTTCTGTGTATGTCCATGGCACCTCGATACAGGGAATCCTAGTGGGGGCTATGAGTGTGATAGTGTTTTTTTGTTTCATTTCATAATAGACGTTTTATACAATCCGATTTTCTAATTTTTATCCGGTAGTTTTTATGTGCCAGCTGCATTTGCTCCCGGGCTTGCTGTAAAAACCAGCTAAGGGATCCGAGGGTTTCAGTATATTGTAATTTAGGCGATGGGCTGACAACCTGTCACTATAGCAATATACCTACAAATCTATCGTAAAAAAAATAACCCTCAATATTTGGTCAGACGTGGCGGAACGACCTTTGTTTAGGTCGTTTACGCTCTGCATACCCCATTAGGGATAAAGGCGTGAATATATGTATGTATGTTTTTAGGGTTCCGTACCCCAAGGGTAAAAAACGGGACCTTATTACTGAGACTTCGCTGTGTGTATCTCATGAACCGTATTGGCGAGAGAGTTGAAATTTTCGCAGAAAATGTATTTCAGTTGCCGCTATAAGAACAAATACTTCTTCTTCTGTCGAGTGGGTATCGAGTCTATCGAGCCGATGAACCCTGGTGTCAGAGTTTTTAAACCGCCTAGTAGCACAACTATCAGGCCTCTGACATGGTTTGAGTAACGACCACTATCAAAGACAGCGACAGAACAAATACTAAAAACAGAATAAAATAAATATTTACGGAAGACTCCCATACAACAAACGTGATTTTCTCTCTGTCACCGCAGGTTGTATCTCATGAACCGTGATAGCTAGAGAGTTGATTTTTTTGCAGATCATGCAAATTTATTACCATTCTAACAACAAATACTAAAAATAGGATACATTTAATATTTAAGGGGGGCTCCTATACAACAAACGTGATTTTATGACTGTCATGACGTTACCAGGCTCTATCTCAAGAACCGTAATAGCTAGACAGTTGTAATTTTTAACGATGATGTATTTCTGTTGCTGCTATAACAACAAAATACTAATAATATAATTAAAAAATATTTGAGGAGGGATTCCATACAATAAACGTGACTTTTTTGCCGCTTCTTGCTCGATATTAAAAATGCCAACAGGTAAACGCTCAAAATACTCACAGAACATTAATTTGTACAATTACTTTAAAAATAAATAATTAAAATAAAATATATATTTAAGAGGGGCTCCCAAACAAAAACGCGAATTTAAGCAAGAACGGTAATTGGTAACAAATGGTTAAAATATAGCGTCTAATATTGTATAGATAATGGTACGGAACCTTCGTGCGCTAGTTCGACTCGCACTTGACCGGTTTTCTATTAATGGAGGTGTAATATTACAAGGAGCCGATTAAAGCCTAAACATAGAATGTGCCAGCTGCATCTCCTCGCGGCCATGCTGTAAAAAACAGCTAAGGGATTCGAGGGTTATAGTGTATTGCAAGTTTAGGCGATGGGCTGACAATCTGTCACTATAGCAATATACAACATAATCATCTGTAATAAATAACCCTCAAAACTCGTCAGACGTGGCGTTTCGCTTTCGCTCTGCCTACTCCATTAGGGATAAAGGCGTGATTTTATGTGTGTACATAATATTACATGAGATTTTTCATTTCAGCTTTCGGACCTCGGATTGCGTTTACGCAAATTGTGTACCTACCAAGTTAATTACAAACATACATACTATCACGTCTTTATCCCTAGTAAGGTAGGCAGAGCGTCAACGATCCAAACAAATGTCATTTTGCCACACGTTAGCTTATCGCCAATGAATTACAATAAAAGAAACTGAAAGCCCTGAATTCCTTACCTGGTTTTTACAGCCCATGCCCGGAAGAAGATGCAGCTGGCTCATTCTATGTTTTTTTATCGTTCCTTTCCATTTGTATTAATGTTTATTGAAACATAAACATAAAAATATTTTAATATGCGTTCTAAGTTATAACTTTGTTTAGGTCGTATACGCTCTTCCTACCCCACTAGGGATAAAGGCGTGATTATATGTATGTATGTCTAAGTTATAAAGTGTACGTGAATTATAAATAAAACAATTAATAATTATCACAATAGGTACTTTATTGTAGAACATTAAAACTAAACTTAAAAGTAACTTAAACAGATTCTCTTCTTCTCAACCAAACATTGTACTCTTTAGCTCCAATTGAATCAAAATTGAAACTCCGTGCAAAAAACATATCCAGAATGTGGGTAGAATAAACTATTGGGCGACTTCCATCATTTGGGGGGCGTCTGTAACAAAAATATACTATTAGCTCACACAGAAATACGCCTATAATCCTTACGGGGCAGGCAGTGTGAATCGGGGTTGGGCGAATATGAATATTTCATTCGAAAGATCATTCGGATTATTCGATTGTAGAAAGTTTGACAGCTCTCATACGAAATGTAAATCTATCATTTGTCCCTACACAAGTAATCTAGGATCATAAGTTTAGTGACAAGTTGTCAGTCTTACATCGATAACCATTTCTTGTTTAGCCACTAAAGACGCTGGTGACGAGTTGACAGTCTCATCCCGAAAGCTGTTGACGAGTTGTCATGTCGGATGCCTGTGACGAGTTTACAGTCACATATCAGAAGCTGCAGAAGTTGTCAGTCTCACCTCGAAAGCTGGTGACGCATTGTCAGTTTTACCTCGACAACCATTCCTTGTTAAGCCTCTGCTTATGCTGCTGATGCTGTGGAGACGATTTGTCAGTCTTATTTCGGAAGATAGTGACGAGTTGAAAGTCTTATCACGGATGCTGGCGACGAGTTGTCATTCTTATATTGGATGCTGATGACGAGTTGTCAGTCTCATATCGGAAGCTGGCGACGAGTTGTCAGTCTCATATCGGAAGCTGGTGACGAGTTGTCAGTCTCGAGTCGAACCCTGGTGACGAGTTGTCAGTCTTGCCGCGATTACAATTTCTTGTTTAGCCACTAAACACGCTGTGGTGACGAGTTGTCAGTCTCATCTCTGAAGCTGTTGACGAGTTGTCAGTCTTACCTCGGTAACCTGCCTACAACTAGACTAATAGTTAATTATGTTATTTACCTCCGGCGGCGGCGGGATCGTTGAACATGAACTCGTCTTGATACTCCTTGAGGAATTGCTCAAGAGCGGTGTTCGTCCAGGAACAGAGAGTACACCTTCTTCACATCCTCCATGCTCACCTGTGGTGACGAGTTGTCAGTGTCACCTTGGGTGATGGTGACGAGTTGTTAGTGTCATCTCAGAAGCTGGTAACGAGTTGTCAGTCTTATAGCATGTTATTTACCTCCGGCGGCGGCGGGGTCGTTGAACATGAACTCGTCTTGATACACCTTGAGGAATTGCTCGGAGCGGCGTTCGTCCAGGGACAGGGAATACACCTTCTTCACGACCTCCATGCTCACCTGTGGTGACGAGTTGTCAATCTTATCTCGGAAGCTGGTGACGAGTTGTCAGTCTTACCTCTAAAACAATTCTTTGTTTAGCCACTAAAGACGATGTGGTGACGAGTTGTCAGTCTCTTCTATGACGGTGGTGATGGGAGGTTGGCATCAATTTACATTCTGGTGACGAGTTGTTAGCCTGATTACAGAAGCTGATGACGAGTTGTCAGTCTTACCTACATAACTATTTCTTGTTTATCCATTTAAGACGCTGTGGTGACGAGTTGCCAGTCTCATCTCAGGAGCTGATGACGAGTTGACAGTCTCGAGTCGGAACCTAGTGACGAGTTGTCAGTATTACCACGATAACAATTTCTTGTTTATCTACTAAAAACGCTGCATTGACGAGTTGTCAGTCTTGTCTCGGAAGATGGTGACGAGTTGTCAGTGTCATCTCGGTAGCAGTAGTTGTCAGTGTCATCTCGGAAGCTAGTGACGAGTTGTCAGTCTTATAGCATGTTATTTACCTCCGGCGGCGGCGGGGTCGTTGAACATGAACTCGTCTTGATACTCCTTGAGGAATTGCTCGGAGCGGTGTTCGTCCAGGAACAGAGAGTACACCTTCTTCACGTCTTCCATGCTCACCTGGAGACAACGCATACAATAAACATTTGCTTTTTTTTGACGAACTTTTTAGATAAGGCGGTGCACACACTGAGGTCCGCGCTAGGTTGCGTTTGGCAGATATTGGCGTTTTAGCGCTGTCACTTTCTTAACTTTGACATAAGAACAGGATAGGAAATTAGTCCTAATTTGACCTAAGACTGCTTATTGACGTAAAATAAGGAAGCGTGCTCTATACTCAGTTCTTAATCAAAGCGTGTTAAGTCATTGTACTCAACCGACAAGAGCTAGCTCTTAAATAAGACACTTAAATAGCTTATTTACGTATACAATTGCCTGAAGTGTATACCAGCCCACTGGTTCAACTTTTGTTTCCTGTGCTCTAGTTTAGGTTGTCTGGAAGACATTGCTGCTTAGCAATAAGGCCGCCAATTTGTACAACTATTTGTTTTTTTTTCTCTTGTGCCATAAAATATATTCTTATCTTATCTCATCTTAAATGATGACGTCAAATTAGGAATATCAAACCATACTTTTCAATAAATAAATAAATATGTTTTTTTTGTTATCCTGTTCTTATGTCTAAGTTAAGAAAGTAACAGCGCTTGCTAAGAATTGATTAAGGAAAAGTGCGTCCAGAATTCCCGATATTGTCTATGTTTCATCATTGTTCAAACCAACTGCTCTGTGGTTCAAACAATGGCACATAGACAATCAGATATTGTCGCGACGTAGCGCGGAGCTCAGTGTGCGAACCGCCTAAAGCACCATTCAGACCTTTCGATCCGATCATCCTAAATCGTATAAAATCCATTTGAGGCAGTTTCTGCTATGTGTGAGATTTTGTCCCTACATTTAGTCTGTATGATATGTTTTGATAGAACATGCTGACAATTAGTAAAAGTGGCAGTTCAAAAATATATATCCCTATTTGAATATTCAATTAAATATTTTTTTTAACACAGTATTTTGCTCAGTGTGCATTTTTTTTTCGCAGGTTCGCCTTATTTATGATGGAGATTTTGTCCCTACATTTAGTCTGTATGATATGTTTTGATAGAACATGCTGACAATTAGTAAAAGTGGCAGTTCAAAAATATATCATCCCTATTTGAATATTCAATTAAATATTTTTTTTAACACTTTGTATTTTGCTCAGTGTGCAGTTTTTTTTCGCATTTTCGCCTTATTTATGATGGTCACTTCCGATTTAGGATGTAGGATCGTAAGGTCTGGATGGTGCCTAAATTATAAATTAAATAAAAAAAAATATCAACCCCACCCCACTACATAGTATAAAACAAAGTCGCTTTCTCTGTCCCTATATCCCTGAAGCTTACGTGCGGTATGTATGTGTGTGATGAAGGCTTGTAGATGCAGAAATCAAACCAGTTTTTCACTGATACACTAAAATAGTTTATTGAAGCAAGATAAGCACAGTAAAGCTTTGACAACAGTTCACAGAAGGTTAGAGGTGAAGATGAAAGCACAGAAAGCAAGCGGAAGAAATGACTTGGAATTAGCAAAATATCGCGTAACGTATAAGCGCGGATATGAGGCAAATGGTCATGCGCTCGGCGTCGTATCAATGCTTTGACTGCCCGTGCGACACCGGTCAGGCGACAGCGGGCCGCCGCGCGGTGGAGCGGGACGACGGCCTACCCGAGGTGCGTGGACCGGTTTCTCGGTCCAGGCGCATCGGTAGTGTTACAATTTAACTATATAAAAATGTGACCTGTATGTCGGACGGACGATCAAAAATATTTTAACTATTACAAACTTTAGTACAAAAGTATATTAGTTAGTTGTAAGTAATGTTTTAGTTAATTGTACATATTTATACCTTAGTTATAATTTTACATACAAATTTTACTAGATTATGATCTTTACAGTTTTAACATATTGATTATAAAGTTTTACTTCTGTTATTATTTACTACTACTTATTACTAATGTTTTTACTATTGTTATTAAGATTATGTAACAAGGAACAACTTATATACTAAGTTCACCACATCCCTATTATGCATAAATCTTTAAAACTACGCAACGGATTTTGATGCGGTTTCTTTAAATGGATAGAGTGTTTCAAGAGGAAGGTTTATATGTATAATACATGCATAATATAGTAGAGAAACACTGATAATTTCCGTGAGAAGCCGGGGCGGGTCGCTAGTTAAAAATTAATGGACAAACAAAATTAATTTCAATGCCACTCGCGTAAAATTCGAAGATTTTGACAAAAGAGTTTGATGATAAGTTGTCAGTATCTTAAAGATGCGGTGGTGATGAGTCGTCTATAGTGCAGTGCAGTGATGACATGTCAGTCCTCTAAAAAGGCGATGGTGATGAAATTTCAATATCCTCGTTACCGCAGGGAGGTTTCTGTGGCCACTCGCGTGAGAACTGTTAGATCGTCAGAAGACAATTGACAGTGTTCTAAATGTTCAGCAGTAGTGATAAGTTGTCAGTCTTACTTAGGTAGCCTTCCCGCACCACTAAGGAGGCGGTAGTGATCATTTGTAAGGCGTACTACAGTGTGGTTTCGGTGGCCACTCGCGTATGGATTGTGAGAGCGACCGCAGACATTTATGTCAATATTCTAAAGATGCAGTAGTGATGAGTTTCTAAAGATACCGTAGTGACGAGTTGTCCGTGGGAGTGTTGAGTTGTCCGTGGGAGTGTTGAGTTGTCCGTGGGAGTGTTGAGTTGTCAGTAGGAGTGATGACTTGTCATTAGTAGTGATGAGTTGTCAGTGGTAGTGATGAGTTGCCAATGGTAGTGACAAGTTATCAGTGGTTGTGAAGAGTTGTCAGTCTTACCTCGGTAGCCTTCCTGCGTTTGGCCACTAAAGACGCAGTGGTGATGAGTTGTATGGCGTACCGTAAGGTTTCTGTGGCCACTCGTGTTAAAACTGTTAGAGCGTCCGCAGACATTTGACAGTGTTCTAAAGAGTCAGTAGTGTTGAGTTGTCAGTGGTAGTGATGAGTTGCCAGTGGTAGTGACGAGTTGTCAGTCTTACCTCGGTAGCCTTCCTGCGTTTAGCCACTAAAGACGCAGTGGTGATGAGTTGTATGGCGTACCGCAGGGAGGTTTCTGTGGCCACTCGTGTTAAAACGGTTAGAGCGTCCGCAGACATTTGACAATCTTCCTCTTCGCATCTGCGGAGAAATTGAAATAAATAATAAGTAACATTCATTACATATTACATGCATGCTTGCATATATTCACGCCTTTATCCCTGATGGGGTAGGCAGAGCGTAAACGACCTAAACGAAAGGTCATTATTATTAAATTCTTTATTGTTTTAAAAAATTAAACATAAAAGTAAACTTAAAAATTAAAACAAAAGGCGAGCTTATCTCTATAAGAGATCTCTTCCAGCCAACCTAATGAGGATGAAAGAAGGGAAAATCACGGGAACAGATATAATAAACGTAATAACATTAATAATTATAGTAATACTAATACACACTAATATATTTCAATAAAATAAACTAATACATAACAATATCAATATGATATATAATCATTCCGCCACGTCTGACAAAGTTTTGAGCGTTATTTAAGATAGACTTGCAAGTATATTGCTGTAGTGACAGGTTGTCAGCCCATCGCCTAAATTACAATATACAGAAACCCTCGGATCCCGTAGCTGACTTTTCACAGCATGCTCGGGAGGAAATGAAGCTGGCACATTCTAAGTTTTTCTTTCGCTCCCAGGCCAGCATGGAACATATTACATGAATCACGCTTTTATCCCCTGCGAGGTAGACAGAGCGTGAAACACCTTGTAAAGAGTTTCGCTATAAAGACAGGTTGTCAGGTCATCGTCAAATTTACAATACACTATAACCCTCGAATTCCTTTCATGGCTGTTACAGCATTCCTGGGAAGCGAAGCAGCTGTCACATTCTATGTTTTTTAATCACTTTCAGTTCAGCTTGAGTTTTCTCAACTTTTTCTTCTTTTATCGTGTGGGAATCGAGCCAATCGACCTGATGAACCCTGGTGTCAGAGTTTTGAAATCACCTAATAGCCCAGCTAATAGGCCTCTCACATGGTTTGAGTAACGACCACTATCAAAGACAGCGACCGGGACCGACGGCTTAACGTGCCCTCCGAATCTTTTTGCTTCCAGACAATCAGGTGATTCAGCCTACAATGTCCTAACCAAACTGGGGAAAACCTCACAAAGTGATAAATAGACAAATATCAACTTTGTTTTCCCCTCTGGGAATCGAACCCTGGACCTCAGGATCGTCAGCCTATGGCTCTGACCATGGACAGCTTAACTGATAAGGGTTGCTCAGTCAACAACACTGAACAACTTTCACCAGAAAATACTTTCAGGAAGTTTATTTGTATTTTGTCTTTTCTATACAAAATATCGACATCTGACAATTTGTATACCAAATTTATATTCACTTCCTGAAAGCATTTCCTGGGTAAAGTTGTTCCAGTGTCGTTGATTTTCCACCCCTATCAGTTTTGTACACCCGGTATGTATTTCTATCACTTTCAGTCCAGCAAAAGTGATCTTACCTGATGTTGAGTATTTCCCTGAGCTCCTGATGGTTGTAAGGCGTGGTTGGTACTATGATCATTCGGTCCAGCAGGTCCAATGGAATGCCGTGAGGGCTCTTGTAGTTCGTGCCCCTGGGGAAAAGACAGCTTCATTTTATCATATGAAAGAAAAAAAATAATAAACATACATACAGATAATCGTATTTTTATATTGTTATGTATTAGTATATGTTATAAAGTATATATGTATTGGGATACATTTTATTTATTATTTATTTTACTTATTGTACCTATATCCCGTGAAGTCCCATATTTCATCCCCACTAGGTTGGCTGGAAGAGATAAGCTCGCCTTTATTTAATTTTAAGATTTAAAAAATGTATTGAAATTTATGCAATAAAGTTACATACATACATATAGTCACGCCTTTATCCCTAATGGGGTAGGCAGAGCGCAAACGACCCAAACAAAGGTCGCTCCGCCACGTCTGACAAAGTTTTAAAGGGTTATTTAAGCTAGATTTGTAGGTATATTGCTGAAGTGACAGGTTGTCAGCCCATCGCCTAAATTACAATATACTGAAACCCTCGGACCCCTCAGCTGGTTTCTACAGCATGCCCGGGAGGTAATGCAGCTGGCACGTTCTATGTTTTTCTTTCGCTCCCAGTCCAGCATAGAAGTACTTTATCGTATGAAAGAAAGAAATTATACATACATAAATCACGCCTTTATCCCTTACGCCTACCCGGCAGAGCGTTTAACGCCTCGTAAAAGGCGCTTTCTCCACGTCTGACAAAAATTGAGGGCAATTTTAGATTGTAATATGTATTGCTTTAGTGACAGGTTGTCAGCCCATCGCCTAAATAACAATACACTGTAACCCTCGAGTCCCTTTTGTTGACTTCAAGAAATTATATAAGCCTCTTTTTATGATATGAAAGAAAGATGGTATTATATAACAATGATTACTTTAGTATCTTCCATGCTGGACTGGGAGCGAGAGAAAAACATAGAATGTGCCAGCTGCTTTTCCTCCCGGGCATGCTGTAAAAACCAGCTAAGGGATCCGAGGGTTTCAGTACATTGCAATTTAGGCGATGGGCTGACAACCTATCACTACGGCAATATACCTACAAATCTATCATAAATAACCCTCAAAACTTTGTCAGACGTGGCGAAACGACCTTTGTTTAGGTCGTTTACGCTCTGCCTACCCCATTAGGGATGGAGGCGTGATTGTATGTATGTATGTTTCATACCTAATCCTTGTGATGCCGCGGTTGGTGGCCATGATAACGACGGGAGCTGTCTCCGACTCCAGCGCGCGGTTCAGGAACGAGAAACACTCGATGTCTAGCATGTGAGCCTATGAGAAAGAAAATTGATGTTTTTGAGGACCTTCGGATGCCGTTCCATCGCTCTGCCAACTGAGCTACCGGGGCGGTAGTCAGAATGGCGAATTTAATCCACTATGACATGATTAAAACAAAATTGATGTTTTTGAGGACCTTCGGATGCCGTTACGTCGCTCTGCCAACTGAGCTACCGGGGCGGTAGTCAGAATGGCGATTTTAATCCACTATGACATGATTAAAAGAAAATTGATGTTTTTGAGTACCTTCGGATGCCGTTACATCGCTCTGCCAACTGAGCTACCGGGGCGGTAGTCAGAATGGCGAATTTAATCCACTATGACATGATTAAAAGAAAATTGATGTTTTTGAGGACCTTCGGATGCCGTTACGTCGCTCTGCCAACTGAGCTACCGGGGCGGTAGTCAGAATGGCGAATTTAATCCACTATGACATGATTAAAAGAAAATTGATGTTTTTGAGGACCTTCGGATGCCGTTACGTCGCTCTGCCAACTGAGCTACCGGGGCGGTAGTCAGAATGGCGAATTTAATCCACTATGACATGATTAAAAGAAAATTTATGTTTTTGAGTACCTTCGGATGCTGTTACATCGCTCTGCCAACTGAGCTACCGGGCGGTAGTCAGAATGGCGAATTTAATCTACTATGACATGTAAAAGAAGTAAGGAGTGACTAACGCCCCGGTAGCTCAGTTGGCAGAGCGATGGGAAGGCATTCGTAGCATGCAGATTCAAACTCTGCCCGCGGCTAATTTTAATTTTGTTACTTCTGATATTTATAAAAAAAACTACGAGGGGTGGCTGATAAGTAATCTACCTAACTATGAAAGAAAAGACTTTGATGGCTAGTTTATTTTTTATTTTTCTATATAGCCTCCTGCAAGAGAAATACACTTATGATATTTGCAAATAAGTGACATCATGCCGTTATAATAGTAATTTTTTTTTGCTCGTCAAAATGGTCAGTCACAGCCTCTTTCATTTCTTCGTCCGTCGAAAATCTGCGACCCCTCAATTTTTTCTTTAAATCTTTGAATAAGAAATAGTCACAGGGAGCCAGATCTGGACTATAAGGTGGATGGTTAATTTCTGTGAAGCCGTTTTTGCTCAGGGCTGACCTCGCCGTTAAGGCTGTGTGTACAGGAGCATTGTCTTGTAAAATCAGAACACCTTTGCTGAGTTTGCCTCTCCGCTTTTCTTCGATTTGTTCACGAAGCTGGTCAAGCAAGTTTGCATAATATTCAGCATTCATTGTTGTATTTTTAGGCAAATAATCTATCATCAAAATCCCTTCGACATCCCAAAATACGGTGGCCATTAGTTTTCCAGCCGACGGCCGAACCTTGAACTTCCTTGGCGGCTTTTCTCCTTTAAATTTCCATTGCATTGACTCTTGTTTGCTTTCCGGATCCCACTGGCGAATCCAAGTTTCATCACAGGTCACAATTCGAGAGATAGTCTCTTCTTCTTTACCTTTGACCAGGTCTAGAAATGCCTGACAACATTCTACTCGCCTTTGTTTGTCAAAGGGGGTCAACATTCTAGAGACCCAACGCGCGCTCACCTTGGACATGCCCAAATGTTTGTGAATAATTTCATGAACTCGTTCCTTGCTAATGCCCACATCTCTGGCTATCTCCCACTGCTTGATTCGCCGATCTGCAAGAATCAGGTTCTTCACCTTTTCAACATTATCTGCGGTAACAGCAGAAATTGGCCTTCCACTACGTGTGTCTTCCAGGCTCTCACGGCCATGTTTAAATTGCTTCGACCAAAACTTTATGACGAATTCAGAAGGACTTGAATCACCAAACACCTTTAACATGCGCTCTCTGATCTGCGTAGGCGTATTTCCTTCTTTACTTAGGAATTTAATCACTGCTCGATGCTCAAATTTCATCATTTTGCAATTTTCTTTCGACATGGTGAAATCAAAGCCGCGCCAAAAAAACAAAAGCAAGCGAAAAAAAATAAGCGTCAGTATTTTGAAAAATGAATAAATATAGAATATGATATTGCAATGGCCAGTTCGATTTTCAAAACTTTCTTTAACAAAGTAGATTTTATATCAGCCGCCCCTCGTATGTTGACTCGATAGGATAAGTAGGGCAAAGAGTTTCTTCTTGTTGGGTAGGTTTCGAGTCGATCGATCCGATGAACCCAGAGTTTTTGAACCGCCTAATAACAGAGATAATAAGTCTCTGACATGATTTTTATAACAACTATCAATGTCAGCTACCGACGGCTTAAATTATATTAACTATTAATAAGCAGAAGAAAATAATTATCCTTCTTATAAATGTGAAAGTTTGTATGGATGTATGTTTGTTACATTTTCATGCCATATCAAATTTACTTTGCCGTTGTATTGAAATCAAAGCATTTTAGAGTTGGGATTATTTCCCCATATGATAATTCCATATGAAACTTCCATGCTGGCCTGGGAGCGAGAGAAAAACATAGAATGTGCCAGCTGCATTTCCTCCCGGGTATGCTGTAAAATCCAGCTAAGGGATCCGAGGGATTCAGTGTATTGCAATTTAGGCGATGGGCTGACAACCTGTCACTACAGCAATATACCTACGAATATGTCTTAAATAACCCTCAAAACTTTGTCAGACGTGGCGGAGCGACCTTTGTTTTGGTCGTTTACGCTCTGCCTACCCCATTAGGGATGGAGGCGTGATTGTATGTATAATGCCATACCTGAGATTGACTCAATATACTGTTGATAAACGAAATTTTGTTCTGTAAATATTGGGAGTAAAAAAAATTCTGGTCATATTTTAGGATGTGATTCTACCCTTGAAACTGAATAACTTTCCCCAAGGAACATAGGTCGAAATATGACGGTCGATTTTATTCGTATGTTGACATATGTCCCGTGGGTAAAGTTGTTCTCATTATTAATTCAATCTCAGGTATGGCATTATCATATGGGGAAATAACCCGAACTCTAAAAAGCTATTATTTCAAAGACGTTTCTTTTAAATTATTATTTAATTTTGCTAGGTCAGGGGCGACAGAGTTTTAAGATTTATTCGTACAGTATTGGTTCACCTTTCGTCTTAATTTTTGCGGCAATTCAGAATCATAAAAACCGGGTGTAAGGGACTGCGTCCCGCAAACTTATAGGGCTTGCTCAATTAAGGAAACTGAACAACTATCACCAGAAAATACTTTCAAAATATATTTATTACTTTCCTATACAAAATAATTATCTTGTTTAGTATTTCCTGATGATTGTTGGTCCATTTCCTTGAATGAGACACCCCTATCAGTTTGCGGGACGCCGTCTCTTATACCCCGTATGACAGAACAGTTACCTCGTCTATAAATAACACGCCCGGGATCATCTCTGCCTTCCCCTCTTCGCGCCACTCGCCCACTTTGCCGTTGATCTGCTCGCGGACCTCAGATTTGATCTCGCCAGTGTCACCTTAAAGAACAAGATAATATTAATTTCTCCTATTTGCTCGGAAAAAGCTTCATTATAAAAAAAAACCTACATTCACTCTTTTCGGTCCTCATCGCCACTACGCCAGCAATTTCTCCAAACGACAGCAATTAAATTAACGACCGCTTCACGAAGTCTTTAAGGACACATTAGTATGGTTTAGGTGTTTTTAGTTCACATTATTTATTATTTTAAGGCTGAATATAACTTTTAAAATTTACAAAATGGAATGAATGGGTCGTTGTTCGACTCGAGAATCTACTCGCTAAGAAGAAGAGTGGAATGTGCGCCTAAGGAGCCAAGCCGTCAAAGGAGCCATGCAAATCATAAATGTCCAAATATTATAGAGAAATCGTAAGTTTGATGTTTGTTTTAAGCGTATTGTTAGTGTTTCCAATTAATAGAATGTTTCCTCGACTGCGTTTCGGCCTTCCAAATTTACTTGACCTTAAATTGCTTCTTTTTTCGATCTTGGGAGTAATGTACTATTGTTTCAATAATAAAATGGAAGAATGTATGCAATTGGCGTCGATTCTTGTGACAATACTATAATTCTGATTCATAGCTAGCGCTATTACTTTCGTAACTTTGACAAAAGAACCGGATAGTAAATTAACACATGACTTTGACATTCCTAAATTGACGTAAGAACTGAGCATAGAGCATGCTCTTATTTTACGTCAAAAAAGCACGTCTTACGTCAGATAAGGAATGTCATACATAATTTGTATGTATGTATGTACCAGAGAACAGTGCGAGGAAGCCGTGCGTCCTGGAGTTGATGACGTCGACCTCGTGCAGCGTCACTGTGTGGACGACCTCTTTGCGTTTTTGCAGTTCGCCTTCCGGACATTGGACGAAGCGCGCTTGCTGGCCTGGTGAACAGTTTCACTATAAATACATATTCTTAACACAACTTCGAGAGTATCGTAGTACCAACCACGCCTTACAACCATCAAAAACTGAGGGGAATACTCAACATCAAAAGGTAAGAAAATGCCTGCGTGGTATAGTGGTCAGAGCCATGGGCTTACGATCCAGAGGTCCTGGGTTCGATTCCAACAAGTTGTTTTTTGTCAATATATCACTTTGTGAGGTTTTCCCCAGTTTGGTTAGGACATTGCAGGTTGAATCACCTGATTATCTGAAAAGAAAAAGGATTCCGTGCTTCGGAGGGCACGCTATGCCGAGACTTTGACTCGAGAATCCACTCGCTAAGAAGAAGAAGAATATTCTTAACAAATCGCTATCAAGTCCCAACTATGAGAATTAGACATTATGATTATGATTTAGATTGCCTCAAGGGGGCCTATTCAAGCCGACGGCTTTAACTTTATACATCTATTGTAGCTAACCCGCTTAATTTTGTAAGACCTCAACCAATCGGACCCATTTGAAATACTGTTACGCCTTTCTCCCTAATGGGGTAGGCAGAGCGTAAATGACCTAAACTGCCTCTCTGGTCTAGTGGCTAGTGCCATGGACTCCCGATACGGAGGTCCTGGGTTCGATTCCCAGGGGGGAAAAACAAAGTAGATATTTGTAAATTTATCACTTTGTGAATTTTTCCCCAGTTTGGTTAGAACATTGCAGGCTGAATCACCTGATTGTCCGAAAAGAAAAAGATTTTCGTGCTTCGGAGGGCACGTTAAGCCGTTGGTCCCGGTCGCTGTCTTTGATAGTGGTCGTTACTCAAACCATGTCAGAGGCCTGATAGTTGTGCTACTAGGCAGTTTAGAAACTCTGACACCAGGGTTCATCGGGGCGATAGACTTGATACCCACTCGACAGAAGAAGAAGAAGAAGAATGACCTAAACAAAGAGAAGAATGACCTAAACAAAGAGAAGAATGACCTAAACAAAGAGAAGAATGACCTAAACAAAGAGAAGAATGACCTAAACAAAGAGAAGAATGACCTAAACAAAGATCGTTCCGCCACGTCTAACAAAATTTTGAGGGTTATATAATATAGTTTATTTATTAATTTAACAGTTTATTGCAGAACAATTACATAGGGAATCAAGACTCAACAGGTACAGCGTATTTCTAAAATGAAATGTCTTACAGCAGACCTAAGAAGTGAGATAGCATTAAACGTAAAGATAGATTTGTAGGTGTGTCCCTTACACCCGGTACGTTATGTCCCTTACCAGTAGCGTCGTAGTCCCTGGCGCGCGCGAAGGAGCGACCCAGCTTGTTGATCTTGCCGGTCGCCTTGTCAATAGTGATCACGTCGCCAGCTTGCACCTGAACAATTACATCAATAGAGTATCATCATCTCCCTAGCCTTATCAAGTAGCTCACGGGGTCAGCTACCTAATCTAGGGGATTGAACGACGGTACTACTGGTTTTTACACAGAGCGACTGCCATCTGACCTCCGCAACCTAGAAGGTAAACCAGACCCAATCCTAGATTAGGTTACATTTGCAAGCCGCTATTGCTTAGCACTGGCCTCTGATATGGCTTAACGACTAATATCTACGGTATTAAACGATATTAACCGGGACCAACGGCTTAACGTGCCTTCCGAAGCACGGAAAAAGCACCGAATAAACGTACATATGAAATTCGAAAACCGAAAAACACATTAGTACGTGGTGGGGTTCGAACCACGACCTCCCGCTCAGGAGGCAGCGGCCCTATCCACTACACCATCGGGCTTTTCGTACGGTATTAAACGATATTAACCGGGACCAACGACTTAACGTGCCTTCCGAAACACGGAAAAAGCGCCGAATAAACGTACATATTTTTATTTTATTTATTTATTTAGTTGCAAAAAATATATATACATATGACAATCGGTGTCGTTAAACCCGATAGTTCGATTCCCGATATGAAATTCGAAAACCGAAAAACACATTGGTACGTGGTGGGATTCGAACCACGACCTCCCGGCTCAGGGGGGCAGCGGGAGGTCGCGGCCCTATCCACTACACCATCGGGCTCTCTTAAAATCGGACTTTTAAAAATAATATTACTAAGAATTATTATCACCATTAAAAAACAAATGTGAAAGAATTTTCGCAAAATACTAATTCTATGTTTTTCTCCCACTTCAGCACGGAAGTTAGGTACTTCTATTGACCCCACTCTGCTTCTATTGACCTACCCTGCTTCTATTGACCCACTCTGCTTCTATTGACCCACCCTGCTTCTATTGACCCACTCTGCTTCTATTGACCCACCTTGCTTCTATTGACCCACCCTGCTTCTATTGACCCACCCTACTTCTATTGACCAACCCTACTTCTATTGACCCACCCTACTTCTATTGACCCACCTTGCTTCTATTGACCCACCCTGCTTCTATTGACCCACCCTGCTTCTATTGACCCACCCTGCTTCTATTGACCCACCCTGCTTCTATTGACCCACCCTGCTTCTATTGACCCACCCTGCTTCTATTGACACACCCTGCTTTTATTGACCCACCCTGCTTCTATTGATCCACCCTGCTTATATTGACCCACGCTTGCATCTATTGACCCACCCTGCTTCTATTGACCCACCTTGCTTATATTGACCCACCCTGCTTCTATTGACCCACCTTCTCCTTGAGCAGTGAGTCGATCATCTTAGCCCCATGTCATAGTTGGTCTCCATATCTGTGGTCTTCAATGTCAGTCTCCCCACCCTGCTTCTATTGACCCACCCTGCTTCTATTGACCCACCTTGCTTCTATTGACCCACCCTGCTTCTATTGACCCACCCTGCTTCTATTGACCCACCCTGCTTCTATTGACACACCCTGCTTCTATTGACCCACCCTGCTTCTATTGACACACCCGCAGACTGATAGGGTTGCTCAGTCAACGACACTGAACAACTTCCCCTGGGAAGTTCTTTCAGAAAGTGAAAAATAAATTTGGCTTTTCCATACAAATTGTCTAATCGAGGTGAACATTTTGTATGGAAAAGCCAAACCTTGTATATCCTATAACAAGTAAACGTTACCGTTTTAGTAAAGTGATAAAGGATGTTCCGACTAAGTCCACTTAGCACTTATATCTTTCGTTTATCTAGGATGAATTTAATAAGGCCATAATAAGGTAATTTTCGTGTAAAATGGATTTGCAATGGCGAATCGTGCGGTCACGACGTAAAAATTAGAATCGGTTTCACAAAGCGACACTTTGGACTTTATAATGATGTCCCAATTATTTTGTAATACTACTTTAGACGTGATATAGATAACTCTACTTTACAAAAAACTGGATTGTAAATACCCTAAGCTTTCATCTTTATAAAAGTGGGATCAACTTGTATGTAATGGATTGAAGTAAACAAAAAAATTAAGTATCAAACATTACAAGTTCAATAGGCAAAGTAATATTTTTTTTCTTGTATTAATCATTCTTTAGTAAGAAACTTTTTATTACATTACTACAAGGGTCAATTATACAATTTATATTTTCATAAATACAAAATATCATTCAAGACGTCACATCGAGGCAGGGTTCCCAGGAAGCTAGCAGCATTGCTTTTCTGAATACATACACACATAAAATCACGCCTTTATCCCTTACGGGGTAGGCAGAGCGATAAACGCCTCGTAAACGGCGCTTTCACCACGTCTGACAAAAATTCCAGACACCCTGCTTCTATTGACCCACCCTGCTTCTATTGACCCACCTTCTCCTTGAGCAGTGAGTCGATAATCTTAGCCCCCATGTCATAGTTGGTCTCCATATCAGTGGACTTGAGTGTTAGTCGCCCCACCCTGCTTCTATTGACCCACCATGCTTCTATTGACCCACCCTGCTTCTATTGACCCACCCTGCTTCTATTGACCCACCCTGCTTCTATTGACCCACCCTGCTTCTATTGACCTACCTTCTCCTTGAGCAGTGAGTCGATCATCTTAGCCCCCATGTCATAGTTGGTCTCCATATCTGTAGTCTTCAATGTCAGTCTCCCCACCCTGCTTCTATTGACCCACCCTGCTTCTATTGACCCACCCTGCTTCTATTGACCCACCCTGCTTCTATTGACCCACCTTCTCCTTGAGCAGTGAGTCGATCATCTTGGCCCCCATGTCATAGTTGGTCTCCATATCTGTGGTCTTCAATGTGAGTCTCCCCACCCTGCTTCTATTGACCCACCTTGCTTCTATTGACCCACCCTGCTTCTATTGACCCACCCTGCTTCTATTGACCCACCCTGCTTCTATTGACCCACCCTGCTTCTATTGACCCACCCAGCTTCTATTGACCCACCCTGCTTCTATTGACCCACCCTGCTTCTATTGACCCACCCTGCTTCTATTGACCCACCCTGCTTCTATTGACCCACCCTGCTTCTATTGACCCACCCTGCTTCTATTGACCCACCCTGCTTCTATTGACCCACCCTGCTTCTATTGACCCACCCTGCTTCTATTGACCCACCTTCTCCTTGAGCAGTGAGTCGATCATCTTAGCCCCCATGTCATAGTTGGTCTCCATATCTGTGGTCTTCAATGTGAGTCTCCCCACCCTGCTTCTATTGACCCACCCTGCTTCTATTGACCCACCCTGCTTCTATTGACCCACCCTGCTTCTATTGACCCACCCTGCTTCTATTGACCCACCCTGCTTCTATTGACCCACCCTGCTTCTATTGACCCACCCAGCTTCTATTGACCCACCCTGCTTCTATTGACCCACCCTGCTTCTATTGACCCACCCTGCTTCTATTGACCCACCCTGCTTCTATTGACCCACCTTGCTTCTATTGACCCACCATAATTCTATTGACCCACCCTGCTTCTATTGACCCACCCTGCTTCTATTGACCCACCCTGCTTCTATTGACCCACCCTGCTTCTATTGACCCACCCTGCTTCTATTGACCCACCGTGCTTCTATTGACCCACCCTGCTTCTATTGACCCACCCTGCTTCTATTGACCCACTCTGCTTCTATTGACCCACCTTGCTTCTATTGACCCACCCTGCTTCTATTGACCCACCCTACTTCTATTGACCAACCCTACTTCTATTGACCCACCCTACTTCTATTGACCCACCTTGCTTCTATTGACCCACCCTGCTTCTATTGACCCACCCTGCTTCTATTGACCCACCCTGCTTCTATTGACCCACCCTGCTTCTATTGACCCACCCTGCTTCTATTGACCCACCTTGCTTCTATTGACCCACCCTGCTTTTATTGACCCACTCTGCTTCTATTGACCCACCTTGCTTCTATTGACCCACCCTACTTCTATTGACCAAACCTACTTCTATTGACCCACCCTACTTCTATTGACCCACCTTGCTTCTATTGACCCACCCTGCTTCTATTGACCCACCCTGCTTCTATTGACCCACCCTGCTTCTATTGACCCACCCTGCTTCTATTGACCCCACTCTGCTTCTATTGACCTACCCTGCTTCTATTGACCCACTCTGCTTCTATTGACCCACCCTGCTTCTATTGACCCACTCTGCTTCTATTGACCCACCTTGCTTCTATTGACCCACCCTACTTCTATTGACCCACCCTGCTTCTATTGACCCACCCTGCTTCTATTGACCCACCCTGCTTCTATTGACCCACCCTGCTTCTATTGACCCACCCTGCTTCTATTGACCCACCTTGCTTCTATTAACCCACCCTAATTCTATTGACCCACCCTGCTTCTATTGACCCACCCTGCTTCTATTGACCCACCCTGCTTCTATTGACCCACCCTGCTTCTATTGACCCACCTTGCTTCTATTGACCCACCCTGCTTCTATTGACCCACCTTGCTTCTATTGACCCACCCTACTTCTATTGACCCACCCTGCTTCTATTGACCCACCCTGCTTCTATTGACCCACCCTAATTCTATTGACCCACCCTGCTTCTATTGACCCACCCTGCTTCTATTGACCCACCCTGCTTCTATTGACCCACCCTGCTTCTATTGACCCACCCTGCTTCTATTGACCCACCCTGCTTCTATTGACCCACCTTCTCCTTGAGCAGTGAGTCGATCATCTTAGCCCCCATGTCATAGTTGGTCTCCATATCTGAGGTCTTCAATGTGAGTCTCCACACCCTGCTTCTATTGACCCACCCTGCTTCTATTGACCCACCCTAATTCTATTGACCCACCCTGCTTCTATTGACCCACCCTAATTCTATTGACCCACCCTGCTTCTATTGACCCACCCTGCTTCTATTGACCCACCCTGCTTCTATTGACCCACCCTGCTTCTATTGACCCACCCTGCTTCTATTGACCCACCCTGCTTCTATTGACCCACCCTGCTTCTATTGACACACCCTGCTTCTATTGACCCACCTTCTCCTTGAGCAGTGAGTCGATCATCTTAGCCCCCATGTCATAGTTGGTTTCCATATCTGTGGTCTTCAATGTGAGTCTCCCCACCCTGGCCCCCCCGGTGCCGGCTGCGCGCTCAATCACCACTTCTACCACCTCTCCTTCTATTATCTCGGATTCCTCTCTGGAATATTAAAAGTATTGATTAGTTTAGTTTTTTCTTCCATGCTGGACTGGGAGAGATAGAAAAACATAGAATGTTCCAGCTGCCCTTCCTCCCGGGCATGCTGTTGAAGTCAGCAAAAGGGACTCGAGGGTTACAGTGTGTACCCGTAAGGGATAAAGGCGTGATTTATGTATGTATGTATGTATTGATTAGTCTTGTATGCTGGCCTGGGAGCAAGAAAAAAACATAGTATGTTCCAGCTGCATTTCCTCCCGAGTATGCTGTAAAAACCAGCTAAGGGATCCAAGGGTTTCAGTATATTGTGATTTAGGCGATAGGCTGACAACCTGTCACTACAGCAATATACCTACAAATCTATCTTAATTAACCCTCAAAACTTTGTCAGACGTGGCGAAACGACCTTTGTTTGGGTCATTTACGCTCTGCCTACCCCATTAGGGATAAAGGCGTGATTGTATGTATGTATGTATGTTGATTTCTCCTAGGCTACAAATTTTGGCTTACCCATACAAATTGTTTGATTAACATACATATATATAATCACGCCTTTATCCCTATTGGGGTAGGCAGAGCGTAAACGACCTAAACGAAGGTGGTTCCGCCACGTCTGACAAGGTTTTGAGGGTTATTTAAGATGTGTTTGTAGGCATATTGCTGTAGTGACAGGTTGTCAGCCTGTCGCCTAAATTACAATATGCTGAAACCCTCGGCTCCCTTAGCTGGTTTTACAGCATGCCCGGTAGGAAATGCAGCTGGCACATTGTATGTTTTTCTTTCGCTCCCAGGCCAGCATGGAAGCAAGATTGATTGATTGAGGTGGTCATTTGATATGGATGAGCGAAAGGTATTATTTTTCATTTCCTGAAAGAATTTCATTATGAAAGTTGTTTTATTAACTGAACAATCCCTATCAGTTTGTTGGAAGCTGTTCCACTTTGCAGAACGTCTTTTTACAAAACGACATACATACATACATACATACATAAATCACGCCCTTATCCCTTACGGGGTAGGCAGAGCGTTTAACGCCTCTTAAAAGGCGCTTTCGCCACGTCTGACAAAAATTGAGGGCAATTTTAGATTGTAATATGTATTGCTATAGTGACAGGTTGTCAGCCCATCGCCTAAATTACAATACACTGTAACCCTCGAGTCCCTTTTGCTGACTTCAACAGCATGCCCGGGAGGAAGGGCAGCTGGAACATTCTATGTTTTTCTATCTCTCCCAGTCCAGCATGGAAGAAAAAAAAAAAAAAAGTACCCTCTTTTGATAGATTTAGTTACTTACTTGATCCTGATGCCGATAGACTTTCTGATGGCCTGTGTGAGTGCTTCAGTCTTGCTCATCTCCAATGAGTAGATTTCAGAACCTAGAATCAAATATAGAAAACTTTCTATTAGACATTTTCAATAAAGTTTCTATTTTGTTTACCTCTAGACATTATAAATGCACATTAAATTGTTTAATGCAATAGGCTTAAAAACACTGTTTTCTTTTAGGAGGGTGATTTGAAGCTGGACTGGGAGCGAGAGAAAAACATAGAATGTGCCAGCTGCTTTTACTCCCGGGCATGCTGTAAAAACCAGCTGAGGGATCCGTTTCAGTATATTGTAATTTAGGCTGACAACCTATCACTACAGCAATATACTTACAAATCCATCTCAAATAATCTTCAAAACTTTGTCAGACGTGGCGGAACGACCTTTGCTTAGGTTGTTTACGCTCTGCCCACCCCATTAGGGATAAAGGCGTGATTATATGTATGTATGATTCGAAGCTATGCTCACTAGCGGAGCATACCAGCACTGATATGGATTACCCACAGGGTAGCCTGTGATACTGTGGCCTCGAATGGGTTGCTAAAAGATAGATTGCCATAAACATTTAACTTTTAATCTAGGATAGAGTCTGCTTTCCCTTCTGGGTTGCGGAGGTCAGATGGCAGTCGCTCTGTGTAAAGACCAGTACCCTCGTTCAATAGATAAGGATAGGGTGATGATGATAATGATGAATCATTTAGCTTTAAAATTGATTTAAAAACAAGACAATAGTTTACATACATACTAACTAATTCACATACCCTAGCACTCATAAAGTATAACATACACACACACATACACACGCACGCACGCACGCACACACACACGCACGCGCGCACACACACACACACACCCTTAAAATATGTATGTTTAATTTACCAAAACAAATTTTAAGTTATAAAAATTAAGTTTTTAATTTTTTTATTTAATATATTGGTGGTAACTTGAAACTATCTGTTATTGTTATGACAAGAGTGGTATTACCTTATACAAACAATTATTTCCGCTTAAATGAAAACTCCCACCTCAGTTTATGTAAACTTGGGATTAAGTTACTAAAATATATTTATTTTTTATTTAATTTAGAAGTAAACTGACCTGCCATGCTGGTGAACGGAGTGTCAGGGCCGAGTGCCTGAGCCAGTCCCATGGCAATAGCAGTCTTGCCGGTGCCGGGTTGCCCTGCTAGCAGTACTGCTCTGCCTGCTATTTTACCTAAAATGAATATATATCATTTAGTTAGTTAATGGAAATATTTCGCACATTGGTACCTATTCCTTGAGGTCACAAGTTAAGTAAATCTTAACTAAAATTGTTGCCGACCCTTTCTTTTATCACATGATAAAGAATGACAGGTAACTAGTCAAGATTTAGTGATTTTGTGTATATGAATTGGCCTCATTTTCTAACCAATTATTACATGCTGGATTCATGTATGTTGCCTAGTACATTTTATAAACAACTAGCGACCCACCCCGGCTTCGCACGGAAATTATCAGTGTTTATCTACTATATTATGCATGTGTTATACATATAAACCTTCCTCTGAATCACTCGATCCATTTAAAAAACCGCATCAAAATCCGTTGCATAGTTTTAAAGATTTATGCATACATAGGGCTATAGGGACAGAGAAAGCGACTTTGTTTTATACTATGTAGTGATGGTAAAAACATGGTAAACCTTATTGTATTCTGCCTACACTCTGTTGTAAACGTGTGCTGAAATGATGCAGAGGGTCAAAGATCAGTGTATTATAGCTCATAGAGAGCAACATGGATTTTCAGCTCTCACCCAAATGGAAAAACTGGGTACATACATACATACATATAATCACGCCTTTATCCCTAATGCGGTAGGCAGAGCGTAAACGACCCAAACAAAGGTCGTTCCGCCACGTCTGACAAAGTTTTGAGGGTTATTTAAGACAGATTTGTAAGTATATTGCTGTAGTGACAGGTTGTCAGCCCATCGCCTAAATTACAATATACTGAAACCCTCGGATCCCTTAGCTGGTTTTTACAGCATGCCCGGGAGGAAACGCAGCTGGCACATTCTGTTTTTCTCTCGCTCCCAGACCAGCATGGAAGAAAAACTGGGTCCCTGCTTAAAAGTAAATAGGTAAACCTAATGTTTTATAAACATAAAAAAACAACAATTCCTTAAAGCAAAAAGTAAATAAATATGTAGGTATGTAAATTATTTATCTATAATCTATTAAAGATAGAACTTGTGCTTCCTTATTTACTACTAGGATAAGAGACTTCCAACTTGGTCTTGATATCTTGTTTTGATTTGAGGAACTCCATACCCTGGGGTGGGTGTAGACTTTGGTTTATTAATGAGATTACCTACTTAGTGATGGATGCAAGTTTATCACATGAATATCTAGTGAAACAATATGCAGGTTACTATAGCAACCAAAAATTAAATCAATGTTTACCTTCTCGAATCATCTGTAGGATGACTCCGGCGGCCTTTCTGGCCATCTTCTGTCCCACCATACCCTGGGACACGGCTCGAGGCTCCAGGGAATCATCAAGACCTAACCCTCGGATGTGAGAATGAGCTCCGATACGCTCAATACGCGTTATCGAGCGCACCTCTTGCACTTGAGCTGCTGCTATTGACTGGAAATGAGATAAAATAGCCGTTTAAGGTACAGAAAAGCATATTCGTTTGAAGTTTACATGACAAGATTGAGGTTATATTTCATACATTTTACAATTTTAAAAGTAATTCGGATAAATTTTAGGTAGTAGTTAAATCAAATAGTACTTACAGCCATTGTAAACTAAATATATCTTAGGCAATACACAAATTACACAAATAAATGGAAAAACGGCGTGCCGGGCAACCGTATCGTAAGTACAAACAATTGCTAACCACAGATTAAAAACACAATCGATCGTTTTAATTTGACATATAAGGGACTATACAGACGAGCGTTTTAAAAACGCTGCAATTTTATGAGAGTAATAAATAAACTTCAGGGGTTTGCAGCACCACACATGTTTATTTTTTTCTCAAATGGCAATACTGTATAATCTGTCAAAGAAAATGGGGCTGCCAGCTCAATTTCAATATTTCTAAATAATATATTTTTAAGTATGACGAAAAAGCTTCTTCAAATAACATACATACATAAAATCACGCCTTTATCCCTTACGGGGTAGGCAGAGCGTAAAACGCCTCCTAAAAGGCGCTTTCACCACGTCTGACATAAATTGAGGGCAATTTTAGATTGTAATGTGTATTGCTATAGTGACAGGTTGTCAGCCCATTGCCTACATTACAATACACTGTAACCCTCGAAACCCTTTTGCTGACTTCTACAGCATGC
Source organism: Scrobipalpa costella (assembly GCA_949820665.1). Lineage (NCBI taxonomy): Eukaryota > Metazoa > Arthropoda > Insecta > Lepidoptera > Gelechiidae > Scrobipalpa > Scrobipalpa costella. Next base: position 2,055,695 of record OX463322.1, on the reverse strand, counting down.
CCGGGAGGAAGGGCAACTGGAACATTCTATGTTTTTGTTTCTCTCCCAGTCCAGTATGGAAGAAATAAGAATTCTGAAATAAGAATTCTGAAAATAACGTCCACTTATAAATCAAGTTTATATGCTTCATCAAGATGACGAACCAAATTATTCTATATAAATATCCATTAAACAAACACGATTTTTTTAAACACGATCACACTCATAGCCCCCACTAGGATTCCCTGTATCGGGGTGCCATGGACATACACAGAAACAACCACAAAGAACACCCAGACCCAGAAACAGACATTTAAACTTATCATTCAAATGTCTGCCTCGGCCGAGAATCGAACCCGGGACCCTCTGCGTAGCAGGCAGGTACACTGCCAACTAGGCTGCGCGGGTCGTCATTCTCAATAGAGATTTTATTGATAGGTCTCAAGTTTTATTATACCGTATCGTAACTTTATATTATTTAGATGATTTTGTTATTCCTCCTTGAAACAAATTGGGCATCTTGAAATTGATTTTTCTGCTATTTTACACAACAAAGACTTGGCAACTCTGTTGATCAAAAATTAAGAAAAAACGATTTGGATTTGTGTGTGGAGTCCAGTTAATGTACGGCCACGTATTGTACAGGCAGATATTACGAAGCCAATGTTATGTACATGTAATATCGGGCTGTGCATTATCTGCCGTTCAATATTTGGACTTCAATTATCATCACGTACTGATATTGTACAGCCAGTATTTGGAAGCCAAGGAAAGCACAGCCAATAATTGAAGTACATGTACATGAAATATCAGCCCGTGCTTTCCTTGGCCTCCAAATACGGGCTGTACAATATCGGTACAGGGGATAAGGTACGCCCCGGATTACGTGTACATCAGGTGTTATTGGTCAACTCAAGGTCAGTTCATATCGTTTTCTATTGGTCAAGACACCGTTCTTTTGTTTATGCTCGGAGCCTCGTTCAGACGCAAAAAAAAGTACTCTTAAAAAGAAACGCAATTGAACACTGTCTATACAGCCTTGTTTGGCGAGTTGTTTAGGTGGAGCATGGTGGGAATCCGCAGAAAACTAGCGAAACAGACAAAAAATTGAGTTTCTTTTGGATGAGGTAAATTAGGATTTGTTTCTTGTAATGTTTTTGTTGTCGATTCTAAAATGTAGATGTCACTGTTCCATTTATTAAGATAAAATAAGATAAGCGCCCATATTGGGCGGTTTCGCCTTTTTTGATTTCACCTATTTGTTTTAGCATGTTGATAAAAATGCGTCTAAAGGTGAGTCTCCAGCGTTTTGTTTCGAAACAAAACATCGCAACAAGACAGAAACACAACATTGTATGATTTGTTTGCGTAGGAAAATGTTTCTGGCTAAAGCAAAACATTTGTGTTCTCTATTTTAGCAAACGCAAATGCGATTTCAAGGCGAATCGTGACAACCCATCAACAAAGCTATTTCATCAACTGATCCTATTTTAATGAGAATTAAACCAAAAAGTCATAAAATTTTATGGAGAAACCAGAACAATCGACCACCACCGACAACATTTCCCACGCTTTTTTGGATTTTTTGTTAGATAGAATAGAACACTATTTGCGTATTGCCACAGACAAAAACGTAGGAAATCGAGGAAATCAAATTTTTAATCATCTGTGTAGGAAATCAACAAAGAATGAAAGGTCCCGGAATTTCTTGTAAGAAAAGTTAGAGTGACCAAAATGAACCATCTAGTATGCCAATTTTCAAAACTACCGGTTTGATTTCCGCGTCAAAATTCCGAATTACTGGTTTAGTTATGACGTTTTCAAAATCTTGATTACGCAGTGGAATTGGCAATGACGGAATTGATTTTTGCATGCATGCAAAGTTTTGAGCGTGATTTAAGATAGATTTGTAGGTATATTGCTGTAGTGACAGGTTGTCAGTCCATCGCCTAAATTACAATGTACAGAGAAACCCTCAGATCCCTTAGTTGGTTTCTACAGCATGCCCGGAAGGAAATGCAGCTGGCACATTCTATGTTTTTCTCTCGCTCCCAGTCCAGCATGGAAGAATTTAATAGGATAAATAATATGTTAATTTATGTTAGTAGGTATTTATGGTTTTGTTATACATATAGTCACGCCTTTATCCCTAATGGGCTAGGCAGAGCGTAAACGACCTAAACAAAGGTCGTTCCGCCGCGTCTGACAGAATTTTGAGGGTTATTTAAGATAGAATTGTAGGTATATTGCTGTAGTGACAGGTTGTCAGCCTATCGCCTTTATCCCTAATGGGGTAGGCAGAGCGTAAACGACCTTAACAAAGGTATAAACATATGTATGTATTAAATTGAGACAAGAATCACTAAATGTGCAGTACAGCAATGTTTTTTAAAAGACGTTAACTATTATATAAACTTAATACATAATAAAATATTTATAGAATACAAAAAAATACTATTCACCAAAAAAACTCTCGCTTAGAAGCTTTCTCGCAGTGCTGACGCTTGTGTTAAATATGTCAAGATCGAATTTTAGCGAACAAAAAACTATTATGCCTATAATTAGTACCTGCCGAAGGTACAATAAGTGGAATCTTATGTCTATTTCTGCGAGGTGTATGAAAGTTGATTTTGAAAAGAAGTTCGGGACAATCCACAATACTAGTAGCAACTTTTAAAAGATAAATAATGTCGGCAATGTCCCGACGCTTCTCCAAAGATAGAATATGCTTAATTTTACATCGTTCGAGATATAGATCAGGGTAGTAGGGCAGTTTAAGGCGGAATGAGATGAATTTAATAAACTTTTTCTGGATGCGTCGAGTAAGCTTCATCCATCGAGTAAGTAAGAAAATCATTGAATAAGATCAGGTTCGAGACGGTCGACCTACCCGGGAGAAAACCGTGTTGGAAGTCGTTCAGCGACTGCCTGATACCTGTATATACCTGAGTGTGAACATTTTTTTCTAGTACTTTAGATAGTATACAAAGTTTTGAAATGGGCCTATAATTTAACACGTCAGTCTTGGGACCCTTTTTGTGAACCGGAGTAATGTATGCCGATTTCCAGATATCAGGCACAGTACATTCACTAAACGACCTCCTAAACAAAAACGTAACAGGGAGGGCAAGTGATTTTGCACAATTAATTAGGAAGACAGCAGGCAGATCATCCGGACCAGCTGCCTTATAGGGATCTAGGATCTATTTAGAACAGTTTGTTGATTTATACTAACACTAAAGATATCTGATACTGAAATAGAAGAGTCTACAGTAATAGGAGAAAACTTAAAGTATCTGCACGAAATTACCAAATTATTGTAACGATCACCCTTTTTTTTCTTGTTTAATATTAAGAAGTTATGTACCTTTGATTAAAATAAGAAACTTAGTTTTGGCCTTTAGTGATACGTCTACATCTACGAAGTGAAAGAGTAAACCCAGTCCTTAAAAAGGTAAGATAATATCCAATCCATCGAACGTGAGATTAAATCATTTTGTCAATAAGCCTTTCTTATTCTACTAAGTAGAGGTCGATAACGTTCCTTCCTCTCTCAAACTGTTTAATTAATTTCTCTGGAATAAATCTAAGTTGAAACAAAACGTAAATTTTAAGCCTTCAGATTCACACAAAACATCATGCATATTCATCTAATTTTCTACCCTGATAAGCATAAATTCCTCTAAAAATTAGATTATTATAACGGTAAAATCGTCAAATTTACGAATTGATTTACTTAAAGCTAAATTATTTATTTCGCGACAATCAAAACTTACTTTGTACCCGTAGGGACTAATGTCCTATCTTCCAAGCTTAAACTTAAAACTGTCATCCAGTGTTGCCAAGTTAGCACTTTCGGTGCTAGATCTAGCGCTTTTTTGGCTCACTTAGCCCTTAAATTAATGATTTAGCACCTAGCACCAAATCTAGCTCTAAAACAAAACTGTTTTAATTTTTGTCTCGTTGTATCGCACACGATTTTTTTGGCAATATTTATACTGTGTGCCAGTGTAAAATTTTCTTAGGCGGTTTTGAGCAATAACTAAACGCACTTTTGCGGGCAACAGTCGCAACACACATTGTCGCTATACACCAGGGAATTCCCAATTACAAATAAGATTTAGTCTGGTTAAATTTGATAAACATTGTTTTACATTTGATATTCCAAAAGATGTCCTAAAAAAAATTGGATCAAAATAAAAATACAATTTTTTATTGGACAAGGCCCATGAAACAGAAAATAATCCTCAACCAACTACTTCGCAAAATGTAAATGAAGAAATGTGCGTCGAGGAATCCTCCTCCGATTAGGGACTTTAACTTTTAATGTTAATTTTTACTTGTAAAGTTGATTTTTATAAGTTTTTGTTTTTTTATAAGGAACCAATTTATTAACAAAACTCATATATTTTATTTATTTTAATTAAATAGCTATTTTCTTTATTTTTAATTCTTTGGCCCAAGTCTAGCCCCCATCTAGCACTTTTTTGAACTTCATTTAGCCCCAAAACCGAAAACTGAGTTGGCAACACTGCTGTCATCGACAAATTTAAAAAGTAATTTTCTTAACTCGAATTGGCGGCTTAGTTTTACAATGAAAAATACGAAATCCACTATAAAAAGGAAAGGCATGCGGCCAAAAGCTGCCCCAAGGTTCTACCAACAAGTTCTCTATTCCAGGAATCCCTTTCCAAGTTAACAGGTAAGAACACTTCTGCAATACTTTCCAAGTATCATAACCTCAGATCAAAACATGAACTTTCCCTTGCAACTATTTTGCTAAACTTGTTAGATTATGTACTTACCACAATAATTTAAATTTCTTATCTAACCTATCATTACCATTTCCAGGAAAAACCCTGAAACTAGAAGATTTGCAGAAGATTCTGTCAACATAAGTTAGTCAACAAAACTATTGTTACCAACTCAAGAATCGCGGTTACAACTAGGATTCCTAGGTAAGTTTTGTTTGGCTAGTAATAGAAACAATATTTCCAGTCAAAACTACTATCGCTAATGTTCTAAATACCTTTTTTTTAAAGAGTTTATTCAAGAAATTTTGTTAGGTACAGTGTTTTTACTTAAAATAAGACGCTTAAATCTAAAACCTAAGTAAGGTTTATGCGAAAAGCGAATGAGATCGTGCTTGCCACGTTTTACATTTTACATTGATTTATGAATAAATAAATAAGAGGCAAAAAATTACTAATTCACTGCATAACATTCTAACAGTAAAGATAAAAAATCCAATAACTTTTCTTACAGTCCCAGTCATTGCAGAGAAAGATCTTTCAGTTGTGAAACCTACAACTAATGCAGTCAGCGCAATAATTCTCTGTCCGGTCTGCGCTAAAGGAAAAGCTTCTACGTCTGATCTCAAGTTCTCGTCAGGATGCCAACGGTAAAACATAATTTAATTTACTTCATAGTTACTGAGTTAGTTTGAATGTTTATATCACAAATTCCTTTTCTAAAGTACCACCCTAAGCTCATTCTACTAGAATTTAAAGTATGTACCTTACCTAACTATGTGTTTTAATTTCAGTTGTTCCTGCATTAATACAGAAAGAGGATATGAGATTAAACACAACAACAGAAGAACACCCACTATGGAAACCAATTATTTGATAAAATTATTCCTATGTCACAAATTAATATTCGGCTTGGATTAAATTCTTTCATGGTTTTGGTTTATTATTTCTGGTTTGTTTGAATTGAAAAATGTGTAGTAGAAGTTGCTATTCTATAAATATTACTTTATTTACATTCAGAGTCAGAAGTGAGTTTGTGAACATACAACCAGTTCTAATTAAATTGAATGTGCTATTAAATTAAGATACCATCCTAGATTTTTGATATAGCGTCACATACTAATGCTTAGAAACCTTTAGACATTTTTTTTTTGTTTGAGAGGTTCATCTCCGGCCATACGCTGCATAGGTATTGATTTAGTTTGACTATGCCCTAATCTGTCAATTAATAATGAGGATGTATTGTATTTTATTATAACCTCTAGCCCTATTGCAGATCAGGTACCCTGTCTCCTTTCAACCATTGACTTTGGATAGAAGCCCACCACATATTTCCAATACTTTGCTCCTGCGCTAAATTTAAATCACCACCTTTATTTTAAGTAATCAATATGTCAACATTCTTGTTGCTATTTTAATTGAGAGGACTTTATGGTATAAATACATATATATTTTATATTAAAAGCTACATAAGAAATTCCTTAATATCAATAAAGGTGTTGCAAACATGATTCTAAAAATAGCCAACTGTATTGGAAATCTCTTTTTTCTGAATTTTACTTTTTAGTGAATTTATTTGGAACTTCAAAAATATAGGTAAAACTTGTCAGTTTAAAAGTCATGGACGAAATCTTAATCCAAAGCAATATTCTGTATTAACTTGTCACCCTAATTCAGTTTGTCTTACTTTTCCAAAAAAAATCTTTCTCTGACTGAATTTATCAGAAAAATAACAAATCTCATCAACATAGGTACAATTTCCTTTCAAACAACCAGTTAAGAATATCCTTTATCCCAACATTGAAACTATTTATTTGTTATCATCAACAATTTCCCAATCTTCAATCAATTCTTCCATGCTGGTCTGGGAGAGAAAGAAAAACATAGAATGTGCCAGCTGCATATCATCCCGGGCATGCTGTAAAAACCAGCTAAGGGATCTGAGGGTTTCAGTATATTGTAATTTAGGCGACGGGCTGACAACCTGTCACTATAGCAATATACCTACAAATCTAACTTAAATAACCCTCAAAACTTTGTCAAACGTGGCGGCGTGACCTTTGTTTAGGTCGTTTACGCTCTGCCTACCCCGCTAGGGATAAAGGCGTGATTATATGTATGTATTTCCCAATCATGACAATCAATTGTACTGCCAGATATATCATTTTTATTAGATATCATTTGAACCAATGTAGTTACCCTTATTGTTCTGAGCGTTCTACTAGAATATTTTATTCAATAAATGGCCAAACAACTGTTACATCTTATCATCAGTCAGCACACCACTGTCAGATCAAAGTAATTGTTAATGCAGTCCTATATATCAAAGATTTATGTTTAATATTCAATACAGGATAACTTTAACTAATTGTTTTCAATAGGTAATTCTTACATAAATTTAGTTTCTTTATAAATAATTATTAACTTTAGGACCCTTCAACCAAATCTAGCCTCTATCTACTATAGGGTTCCTGAGAATTAAATTCACCAGTACCTACTTAATTTATACTACTACGATTCACGTGAAAGCAAATAAAGAATTGAGAACGTCTGGCCCGCTTCGGGAGCAGGTAATGTGACAAAGTAGGTATTATAAAATTTATAGAGCAGTTTTGAAGTTAATTTTGTAGCAAATTTTACTTAAAGACTATAAATAAATATATCCCTACAATGAATATATTAATACTCAATTAAACACTTTATTTTTCGCATTTCCCCATACCTTTCCACAGTAACGATTTTTCTATTATTGCTGCTATTGTTAAACAATATTTGTTTTGTTTCACTTTACATTCCACATCCAACGTTAGCTTTAGCTATATATGATGAAATAGACCGGTTACTTCATTCTCTTCCTAAGCCTTACATTATACTTGGTGAAATTAACGCTCAACACCCATTTTCTACTGACTAATACTAAAATTGCTCTTGAAAATAGGCCTTGCTTTTACCTATTCTTGATTACGGTGATATCTCTTATCCCGATCTAACAAAAGAGTTGCTCAATAAACTGGAGCGGTTTCAGAATTTCTGCATTCGTTTCATATTCGGCCTAAGAAAATATGATCATGTCTCAGCCTACAGATCTAAGCTCAAATGGCCCATCCCATCCCATTCCCCCTAAGTACGGTAGCGTATGTCCATCGTATATGTCCGTCTCCGGGTTACCATCTATCACTATACCAAATTTTATCAAAATCCGTTCAGCCGCTTAGGCGTGAAAGAGCAACAAACAGACAGACAGAGTTACTTTGGCATTTATAATATTAGTATGGATGTGTGGGTTAGTGCATGAACGCTTTATTAGAAATATGAGTTTATATTTTGTCGTTTGTCTTATGCAGCATAGTACATAATTGCTTATTTATAATGATAGATATTGTATTAAGCAATAATGTAACTAGGAAATTGTGGGAAAATCTAGAAAAGCTAGCCTAAATTGAGTTAGATAATATAAACTTATTTTTTTAGAGCAAAACTGCATTCATAACTCAATTTCAGTCATGGTGTGGGTTGATTTGATACATAAACGCTAAACACGGTCCCTATAACTAGCTATGTAACAAACAACCCACAACTACTCGACACCTACCTACTGTTTTTTTTCTAAAATATTTGACCCTGTCATTCGCGTACAAGTAAAAGATTAACCCTACTAGAAAGATACCTTCTTCTTCCTAGCCTTATCCCGTATCTCACGGGGTTGGCTACCTAATCTAGGGGATTGAACGAGGGTACTGGTTTTTACACAGAGCGACTGTCATCTCACCTCCGCAACCAAGAAGGGAAACCAGACTTAATCCTAGATTAGGTCAAGAGTTTTCAAGCCGCCAATGCTTAGCACTGGCCTCTGATATGGCTTAACGACTAATATCTACGGTATTAAACGATATTAACCGGGACCAACGGCTTAACGTGCCTTCCGAAGCACGGAAAAAGCACCGAATAAACGTACATATAAAATTCGAAAACCCAAAAACACATTGGTACGTGGTGGGATTCGAACCACGACCTCCCGCTCAGGAGGCAGCGGCCCTATCCACTACACCATCGGGCCCTAGAAAATACCATGTACCTATTAATAATCGTTAAAATATAGCCAATGTAATCGTGAAAGAACCCGAAACGTTGTATCGCAGCAACCCAGGACACCAATAGAAAGAATAAGGTAAGTAGCAGCTATCACCTAATCCTAATAATAAATCCCCAAGTACTTAGTAACACAATGAAACGAACACGTATAAAATAATGAAATGAATGGCGCCAATTTTATAAAGGTAATTAAGATTAATACTATTAATTTAAAAAATCTAAGATCTTATACTATTAATTTGGCCTGTATACTTTTGATAGCAAACTATATAAATATCCTTCCTACTATTGAATTTACTAGTCATTTAAACATTTCCAACATTACGATATTATTATTCAGTGAATAAAAATAAATTAGAATTAAACGTTTTCCTAACCTTGGCTGCATAGCGGCAACCTACGCTAAAAGGATAATTTAAAAATCTACGACCGTCTGGTCTGTCAAGTGTCAACTTAGCCGTTATTTTTCCCCAAAGTTGTTCGACATAAAAATGTGATAAAACCCCTAATTTAAAGGTGTAAAAATACTAGCAAACCTTTAATCATAAATTCGGAAACCCCCCACGAAAGCTAGTAAAGTAATTCCTACGAAACTTGGATTTTTTCACCTATAAACAAGGTTTGTTAACTTGGTATTTTTCAATAGAGTTTACACTTTATTGGACTAAATACTCACTAAAAGTCTACTTTCCTCTGTACACGTATGATACTATAGTGATATAATCATTTCAACCATGCTTTAATAAAGTTCTGTCTTATTTTCAGAATGTAAAATTGACGCAACAACAAATCTTAACCTTGAGCATTACAAGCATAGTTGTCTCGTGAACCCACCTCTAAGCTGTGGAAATCTACAAGAGTACCCAGCAAGATAGTATTAGTATTAAAAGTTGATAATGCTAATAAAGTTACTAACAGCATTTTGTTTGAAAACATTACCTCTTTCAAAAACCCATCACCACTAAATTTAAACTCCCAACTTAGTATACCCTAACAATGTAAGAAACATAACCTTATTACGTATTTTCCTGTTTCAGGCTTATCCCAGAGCAACCTACAAAGAATGTTCTTCTATCATACAATCCAGTTCATTCAAAGAGTTTTAAATATCTGAGTAGAAACATCTAAATTCAAACTGCCAACTAAGTATACCCTAATAATGTAAGAACATAAACATATAGTCACGCCTTTATCCCGAATGGGTGAGCAGAGCGTAATCGACTTAAAGAAAGGTCGTTCTGCCACGTATGATCAAGTTTTGAAGGTTATTTAAGATAGATTTGTAGGTATATTGCTGTAGTGACAGGTTTTCAGCCCATCGCCTAAATTTCAATACACTGTAACCCTGGAATCCCTTTTGCTAACTTCTACAGCATGCCCAGGAGGAAGGGCAGCTGGAATATTCTATGTTTTCTATCTCAGCATGGAAGAAACATAACCTAAATAGGTATTTTCCTGTTCCAGACTTATCCCTGAGCGACCTACAAAGAATGTTCTTCTATCATACAATCCAGTTCATTCAAAGAGGTTAAAATATCTGAGTAGAAACACCTAAATGAAGAGCAATCTGAGTTTTGACTAATAGTATCTAATACTAACTTGGAATATTTACCTACATGAAGCCGTCCTTCGGTAAGTTACCATATTAGATTTAATCATACATACATACATATAAAAATATACATTAATACATATAATATTTCAAGTGACACTGACTGGGTGAGATCTAGAGACGTTATTCTCACAACTGCTAAAGAAGTTAGCGCGCAGTTTAAGAGTGGCCGTCATAAAAAGAATTGGATAAGTGATAATACTTGGGGCTTAATTGAGAAGAGGAGAATTGCGAAAAGCGAAGTTTCTGTAACGGCTTACAACAAGTTACATAAAGAGGTGCAAACTGCTTTAAGATGGGACAAGGACAAGCAAATTTCTGATATCTGTGTGGCAATAGAACAACATGCTGTGAAGATACAAACCAAAGATCTCTTCAGTAAAGTAAAAATGTTAACGAAGCCACCAAAACCAAAATCGTGGGTAGTTGACGACAAGCAGGGTAACCCTCTCTCCGACCTCAGTCAGGTTTTAAATAGATGGCGAGAGTACTGCTACGAGCTTTACAGTGAAAGCACGGATGAGGAGGTCGAAAGGTCGTGGGATGTTTACGAAGCTGAACCCAACATACTATGCAGTGAGGTGGAGGACGCCATCAAGAAGCTCAAACACAAGGCAGTGGGTCCTGATGGCATATCAGCTGCCATGATCAAACATCTAGGCCCCGAAGGTGCCAAAACTCTCTACCATATTTGTAACAAGATCTGGTACACTGGTACTTGGCCGCAGGACTGGGCACAATCTGCAGTCATCCCCTTACACAAAAAGGGTTCCACAAAGAAATGCGAACATTATCGCACTATTTCCCTCATGCCTCACGCTAGTAAGATCTTACTCCAGATTTTGAATAAGAGATTGGCCGCTTACATAGATAGACAGATTCCTCCGGAACAGTCAGGGTTTGTGCAAGGAAAAGGAACACGAGAGCAGATACTGAACGTACGCCTACTCATTGAAAAGTGTCGCGAATTCAACAAACCTGTCGTGTTGTGCTTTATAGACTATGCCAAAGCATTTGACTGCGTAAGATGGAACTCCATGTTCAGGATGATGTCGGAAATGGGTGTGCCATCACACCTTATCTTCCTTGTCCAGAGGTTATACCTTGACGGGACGAGCTTTGTGAAATTGGATGAATCACAATCTGAAACATTCCGTACAGAAAGAGGGGTCCGTCAGGGATGCATACTTTCTCCGAAGCTGTTTAACCTCTACGGCGAGTATGTTATGAGGAAGGCGCTTGATGGCTGGGACGGCGGCGTTACGGTGGGCGGTACAAAGATCACGAACCTAAGATATGCCGATGACACAACAATACTTGCAGCCAGCGAGTCGGAGATGGCTGTGATCTTGGAGCGAATAGAGAGAGTGAGCCTTGAATTTGGCCTGCACATAAACCGCTCTAAGACCAAAGTCATGATAGTGGACAGAGCTCAAATTTTAAATCCATCACATGCGCTGAAGGATTATGAAAAAGTGGAGGAATTTATATACTTAGGGTCGTTGATCTCTAACTCTGGTAACTGCGAGAAAGAAATCGGACGCCGTATCGGAATGGCTAAAAGTGCCATGACTAGCCTTGATAAAATCTGGAAAGACCGTAATATCCGCCGAATGACTAAGATGCGTTTGGTTCGTACGTTGGTTTTCTCTATCTTCCTGTACGGGGTGGAGACTTGGTGTCTCAGGAAGAAGGAACGCAACAAGATCCATGCCTTTGAAATGTGGTGTTGGAGAAAGCTGCTACGCATTCCTTGGACAGCCATGAGAACCAATGTATCCATCCTCGAAGAGCTGAAGGTAACCAAGCGCCTGCTGACTACGTGCCAGGAAAGGATCCGGAGTTTCTTTGGGCACATAATGCGATCCCCATCGCATAGCCTGGAGAAACTCATCATTCTCGGTCAAATGGAAGGGAAGCGCGCTAGAGGAAGAGCGCCAGCTAGATGGGTGGACCAACTCAAGGAGGTGACTGGAAGCCAGATACAGGGAGCGGTACATCTGGCACAGAACCGGACCCAGTGGAGAAGATTGACATACAGTCACGATCCTCAGCATTGAGGGAACGACCAGAAAGAAGACATACATATAATCACGCCTTTATCCCTAATGGGGTAGGCAGAGCGTAAACGACCTAAACAAAGGTCGCTCCGCCACGTTTGACAAAGTTTTGAGGGTTATTTAAGATAGATTTGAATGTACAAGGTGGCGCAAAAGAAATCACCCTATTGGAAGATGCTCTCATTTTTGCAAATGGCCGCCAATGTCAAATCTGTTTTGACATTTGTGGACTAGACAGATGCAGAATACAAGTGAACAAGCCATGGAGCGATACACTCCCCAAGAACGCGGAAAAATCGTGTCTATTTTTTTGAGTAACAATTCGTCTGTGGTGTTGGCGCAGCGCGAATTCCGTCGCCGATTCCCCGGCCGTCCGACACCGACTGCGCAAACACTGCGACGTTTAGCCACCAACCTTGAAGAGTATGGGACCACACGAGACGTTGCTAAGAGTGGCCGGCCCCGGAGCGCCCGTTCTGCCGAGAATATCGCCGCTGTAGCCGAGGACGTTGAAGTGAGCCCCGAAACATCGACCAGACGACGTGCCACGCAATTGGGCCTCAGCCGGCGGTCCTTGCAGCGAATTTTGGTGCGAGACTTGAAGATGTTTCCTTACAAAGTCCAGACCGTGCATCAGCTGCTGCCTGCCGACCGCCAAACGCGCGTAACCTACGCCCAAGCCATCCTCAATCTCGAGGAAGAATTGGACAATTTTTCGACCAAAATCATCATGAGCGATGAGGCTCATTTCCACCTCAGCGGTTACGTGAATCGGCAAAATTATCGCTTCTGGGGCACCGAGAATCCACGAGTGATGCACGAGGAGCCGTTACACCCGCTCAAAGTGACTGCGTGGTGCGCTGTTCACGCTGGAGGAGTCATCGGGCCATTTTTTTTCGAGAACGCCGCGGGTCAAACGACAACAGTGGACGGTGCGCGCTATAGGGCCATGTTGACCGAATTTTTTCTGCCGCAATTGGACGAATTGGGACTGGAGGACATGTGGTTCCAACAGGACGGGGCAACGGCGCACACTGCACGAGCCACAACCGACATTCTGAAGGCGGCATTTCCGGGTCGCCTAATCTCTCGTTTTGGCGATTTGCACTGGCCGGCCAGATCGCCCGATTTAACGGTCCCGGACTTCTTTTTATGGGGTTTTTTGAAGTCTCGTGTTTACGTCAACAAGCCTGAGACCTTGGAAGCCCTCAAAGACAACATTCGACACGAGTGCGAGAATCTGTCGCCCGAAGTTCTCGCCGAAGTGATGAAAAATGCCATAAAACGAGCCCGTATGGCAATCAATTGTAACGGCGCCCATTTGGCCGATATCATCTTCTCGACTTGACCAGTAAAATTCTAAAGGTGCAAATAAATATAATCAAAAAACAGATTCGAAGTTTTTCATTTAGAAAAAAAATGAGAGCCAAACAACATCGGATGACTTCTTTTGCGCCACCTTGTAGCTATAGTGACAGGTTGTCAAATTGCAATATATAGAAACCCTCGGATCCCTTAGCTGGTTTTTACAGCATGCCCGGGAGGAAATGCAGCTGGCACATTATATGTTTTTCTCTCGCTCCCAGTCCAGCTTGGAAGTAGATTTAATCTTTCATAATTATAGTCTTTGGAAACCTTTTGTCTAACGATGAGATAATTCGTCATGCGGAATAGAATTATTTACTGCCAAAAACTAAAGAAACTACTTGCAATCAAATGCTTGACATTAAATAACCTTATTTACAAAAAAAAATTTACTTAATGTTGAACCATAAATTCTTATTGTAATTAAAATAACTATTATAACTGTATTTATTTTGTTTCAGATGATACTTTTTTCAAAAAGGATATTTCTACCAGAAAATGGTCAAGCATCCCAATAATTAATTTATTTCTTTGTTTAGTAATTAGACTTCTTTGCAGAATGTCTGTGATTTTTTTATAGTTTCTCTATAGTATTGTGAATACCTTTACAAAGTTTGAGCCCGCAGAAATTCTTAATTTTAGAGTTATGAATTTATAAAGTTTTGAATTTTAGTATTGTAATAAAGTTACTTTTTACACTCTAATGATAAAGGACAACTTTGCAATACTAATTTAGATAACTTAAACATTATGTAGCGCAGAATTAAGTTTTAAAACATGTTTAAAATAAATAACCTAATAGTTATAAGATACTACAAGGTGAGATAGTGAAAGATTGATTAAGGGATATGGCTGGTTTTGCTTTCTTTTCATATAAAATAATATGTAATAAAATATAAATATGTAAAATAGCCAGTTCTAAATCTGTCAGAATTTACCTAGACCTAGAATTTGTACATTTTTATTTATCGTTATAAAAGCTCCTTCCCCGCTCTTTATAAGTGTTGAATGTTGTTGTTCTTATAGTTCTTCATTATGTTATTATTTTATTGTTGAAGAGGGTTTATTTACTTTGTTCACCTCTCTTTGTTTTCCTATCTGCAATGAAGACAGATGTAGCCAAACAACCTCCATACATTGGGCTAGCTCCCGCGATAAGCTTTCAATACTGCACCTACATACTATTCAATTAAGCACCTTTGAATTAGCAAAGCAAACAACATAATAGCTGCCTAACATGCTGGCCTGGGAGCGAAAGAAAAACATAGACTGTGCCAGCAGCATTTCCTCTCGGGCATGCTGTAAAAACCAGCTAAGGGATCCGAGGGTTTCAGTATAATTTAATTTAGGCGATGGACTGACAACCTGTCACTACAGCAGTATACCTGCAAATGAAGCTTAAAGTGACCCTCGAAACTTTGTCAGACATGGTGGAATGACCTTTGTTTAGGTCGTTTACGCTCTGCCTACCCCATTCGGGATGAAGGCGTGATTATATGTATGTATGTATGTAACAACATAATAGTTGTATCTACTAAGAGGGGTTAAACTTACATAATATTACTAACAAAACAGCTTTCTACTGAGTGTTCCAGAATCTCAGTTTATCATTCTAGGTTTTCTGTCAACTATAAATCTACAAGGTGCTGATAATAATAAAATAAAAAAGTTATTTGTTGCCAAATGTATGAAAGCATTTTGCATATTATGACTACATAATTTACTAAACAAGTGACTCTAGGTGGAACAAAGCTTTAAGTCCATAAGAATAAATACTTGTAAACATATTTTTTTGTCTGTTTGTAAGTCTGCAATTAAAGATATGAAATAAATATTAATTTAACATAGACATTATATATTAACTTGGCAATTAAATATTTGAGCTGATTGAAAATTTACATTTAGAATATTAAGTAAATATTGGGTCGTTGACGCTCTGCCTACCCCATAAGGGATAAAGGCGTGATTATATATGTATGTATGTATATTATAAGTAGATTCTATTTCCACTTTAAACTATGTTTGTTTAGAACTGTTTGATATACTGTCTGAATCTTACAGTACTTTGTATCCAAAATGAGTTCTTTTATTTGAACCATGTATGAACACAGATATGTAGGCAGCTTTTATTCGCTAAAGATACATTTTATATTCATAACTTAGCATCTTCAAGGTCTCAGATTATCAAGTAAGTCTTACTTCATGAAACACTTGTGTTTGTATGATGTAATAGAAAACTCTTATCACTATGGTAAAGAAGCATTTCTACATAGAATGTTTTCATTCTATTGTTCAAGGTAATCTACTTACAAAATGTTTCATATCAGCAAATCTCTTTCTTTTCTAAGACATTGTTAATGCAGTATTAATTTTATTTTATTGCTCAGATAAAGCCATCTATTATTTTATTTTTCCAAACATTTAGTTTTCTACAAAGCTCATACAACAGAATGAGAAGTATCTTTCACCATTTAATTTATCATTCTCTTCTCTATTAATTAAAAGAGATCAAAAATGTGCCTCTAAAATCTAAGCAGAAGCTAGAGTTATCTATATACAGCCTCTTAGAGAATTTATGTTTAATCTTATTTGAGTATTTTCTATCAAAATAGAAGTGACTTGTTCAACGGATTCTACCTACATGTAATCACGCCCTACACACAGGCTGGTTTAGCAGAGCATCAAACTAAGTATAAGTTTAATATTTTGGAATGGAAAGTTAGTTCTTTGAGAATTTAATTTAGGTACATTTATGGAATTTAATAATTTAAAATATATTAACTTTACTAGTTGAAAGAGGATAGAATGACAGAGTGTAACATTCTGATAGGAGATGAAAAGGTGGAGCAAGTGAAAGAGTTTGTTTATTTGGGTTCATTGTTTACAGCAGATGGAAAGTGTGATAGTGATATTGAAAGAAGAGGGAATGCTGGTAACATGGTGAATGGGGCGTTGCACACCTTTATGAACAGCCAGAGGGTGTCCAAAAAAGGCTCGTCTGGCTGTGCATAGAGGAGTGTTAGTCCCAATACTTATGTATGGCAGTGAAAGTTGGGTATGGCAGAAAAGACATGAAAGTAGAATAAATGCGGTAGAAATGAGAGCATTAAGAAGTATGATTGGTGTGAAACTAAGTGACAGAATAAGAAATAGCGTGATAAGGGAACGTTGTGGTGTGAAAGAGGATATAGTGACAGGTATAGAAAAGGGAATGCTGAGGTGGTTTGGTCATGTTGAGAGGATTGATGAAAAGAGATTAACCAAACAGATATACATGGCGAGTGTGAGTGGGAATGTTGGAAGGGGAAGACCTTGACGAACGTACCGCGATCAAATCGGGGACGTTCTAGGGAAAGGTCAGGCCAGGAGTACCCTAAACCGACGAGCGTGCATGAAAAGATTGATGAATGTAGATGAAGCGAAAGAAGTTTGCAAGGATCGTAGCAAATGGAAGGATGTGATCTCTGCCTACCCCTCCGGGAAAGAGGCGTGACGTTATGTATGTATGTATGTACTAGTTGAATTTAAACACTAAATGCCTAGAAATGTTCTATATCCCTCCCTACTAGGTATAAAAGTGGAACTAAGTAAACCTAATACTTTCTAACTTTGTCTAACTCCTAACTTTTCTACTGTGATCATCACTGATGATTCAAGGCTAGGGTAAGGGCCCAATATTTAGAATTCTAATCGTGTGGTGTTTGAATGTGTGGCGTTCATTGCATTTTAGCCAAAATGCTTTGAACCCTAAAACTAGCTATTTGTACGAGATGTGTGGTCTCGGTTTATGGCCTATCAACATAGTAGAAAGAGGGGTCTACTATGCTAAAAGTCTTTCTACTATGCTGTCAACCTATACTCGTGTGGCGGCTATTTACTTGCAAATCTCACGAATGAGATTAAGGAAGCAAGATAAATTGCCAAGTGTAATGTGAAAAGACTTACTTACTTGCTTACTTTTCTGCTGTTTGTATTTGTGTTTCTTTGTGCAATAAAGTATCTTGTATTGTATTGTAATACAGACTGACCATCTATATCTGAGCATCCCCTATCGCCTTGCGGGACGCTGTCCCTTACACCCAGTATTAATACAAAGAATCTGGTTTCATTTCTTCCATGCTGGACTGGGAGAGATAGGAAAACATAGAATGTTCCAGCTGCCCTTTCTCCCGGGCATGCTGTAGAAGTCAGCAAAAGGGATTCGAGGACTACAGTATATTGTAATTTAGGTGATGGGCTGACAACCTGTCACTACAGCATTACAATTTACAATCTAAAATTTTCCTCAATTTTTGTCAGACGTGGCGAAAGCGCCTTTCACGAGGCGTTTTATGCTCTGCCTACCCCGTAAGGGATAAAAGCGTGATTTTATGTATGTATGTATCTGGTTTTATCTTCCATGCTAGACTGGGAGCGAGAGAAAAACATAGAATGTGCCAGCTGCATTTCCTCTCAAGGATTCTGTAAACACCAGCTAAGGGATCCGAGGGTTGTATACTGCAATTCATACAATGGGCTGACAACCTGTCACAACAGCAGTATACCTACAAATCTATCTTAAATAACCCTCAAAACTTTGACAGACGTGACGTAGCAGAACGACCTTTGTTTAGGTGGTTTACGCTCTGCCTACCCCATTAGGGATAAAGGAGTGATTGAATGTATGTATGAAGGATCTGGTGAACCCTGGTTACACACATATTGTATGAAAACAGAGGTCAAGCGAAATGGCCGGGTAGAAATGACTAATATGTTACCATTTTTCGTTGGCCTCTACTTCATACAAATTGTAAGTTGCTGACTTACAATTGGTGGGTGGCTCTTAAATCAAAATCAAATCATTTATAATAAAATAATATAGGTTCTTTATTCCATATCATAAATAATAAGTTTTGGGCTTAAATTAAATTTCTTTTTGGGCTTAGTTTTTCTTCCAAGTACAGTTGATCCTTCTGTCTACTTCTTCTTCATTGTTTCCAGGATTTAATGACATTTGCTTGCCTAGGTAGATATAATCATTTACATATTCTATCTAGTTTCCTGACACATATAAATCCTTTTTTACGTGATTTGTTATTATTTTGGTTTTGCTCGTATTCATGTGTAGACCAACTTTTCTGCTTTGGGTGTCCAGCAATTGCATCATTCCTTCGAGTTGACTTGGCGAGCCCTGGGAGCGAGAGAAAAACATACAATGAGCCAGCTGCATTTCCTCCCGGGCATGCTGTAAAAGCCAGCTAAGGGAACCGAGGGTTTCAGTATATAGTAATTCAGGCGATGGGCTGACAACCTGTCACTACAGCAATATACAAATCTACCTTAAATAACCCTCAAAACTTTGTCACACGTGGCAGAACGATCTTTGTTTAGGTCGTTTAAGCTGTGCCTACCCCATTAGGGAAATAGGCGTGATTTAATGCATGTATGTATGTACATGTGGATGACATGATGATTATATAAAAACTTGGATTCAAAGAGAAAGTTTAGTAGTTTATATTATAAATAAATCATTGATTATAGATCTACTTAAATGTCTTTCGAGAAGTGGGATGCAGTGCACTTGGCACCTTCCTAAAACTCTATTCTGATCACTTGAAAAATTTAATTGATATATAATCCTGGCACCTGGCAATGCCTCTCAGTGGTCAGAAGTCAGAACTGTAAAAATAAAGTTATATTTATTATTACACATTAATATTAACTACATACCCCAGATCTACATTACATAAAATACACAGAGATAGTTATGTTTAGAGCTTATCTATCATACATACATACATATAATCACGCCTTTATCCCTAATGGGGTGGGCAGAGCATAAACGACCTAAACAAAGATCGTTCCATCACGACTGACAAAGTTTTGAGAGTCATTTAAGATAGATTTGTAAGTAGGTTTGCTGTAGTGATAGGTTAACCCTCAAAACCCTTAGCTGGTTTTTACAGAATGCCCGGGTGGAAATGCAGCTGGCACATTCTATGTTTTTCTCTCACTACCAGGCCAGCATGGAAGAAGGACTCATCATAAAGTCACATAATCCCTTCCTAATACCTTTCATGTTTAAAGTTAGATAGCAACATAAACCTTATGAATGTTGAAAAATTGAACTGAAGGATAAATAGTAAAAAGTAAAATTAATAAATTGAGCAAGCAGTAATTGACATTTTGGGATTATGATGTCCACTAAATATTGGTTAATTTTTATTAATGTTACTTACTCCACTTTTAAATAATTACAAAGCTCACCTTGCCTTTGTGGTTATCTAGAAATCTATTACAAATACAGTCCGGTCTGCTGCTGCTGCGGGTTTCTTCTTGACGGCCGGCGGAAAGACGCATTCAGGGCTAAGCCCCCTGGGCGTTGGACCTACAGGCCGCCTTGCCGTATAAGACTCGGTTGTCTCCAGGAGGTTGTTTCACATCGCGGCAAGACTTGAGCCAGCCGGATAATTCCCCATAGGGGGAGGCCCAGCTAGCGAACTCCAGCACGCGATGGCTTGTACTCCTGCATCCTGTTATTTATTTGGTCGGACTCACACCATAATGTTATGTACTCCATAATAAATAATAAATCTAGTGCATAACGGTTTTTGTGTTATCACCAGAGGTCGGAAATTCGGGTGCAAAAAAAGTAAAAACCCACTGTTGGAGCTACTGAGAGTTGCTACAACCACCTTTTTCAAGATGTGTAGGGCCCCAGTTTATTTTTCTTTATTAAATTGTTTTAGTAATGCCAATGTGTTCTTTGCGTCAATATAAGTCGAAAGTGTTTGCAATTTTTTTTTTATATTTGTTTTAATTTGAAAGATATAAGTAGAAATGTGTTTTCAATGTACTGAAAAATATTAAAAATATAAAAATATCATTTGATTGTTTGATATTTTTATTGAATACCATTTAGAAATGATTTCTACAATGCTTTTATTATTTTTACACAAAAATTTGAATCGGACCCTCGGGGGCCCAAAAGCGTTTTATTTCTTTAAAAAAAAATGCGGAGTAAATTAAAATTAAAATTCGGAATTGGCAAGGTTAAGACAAGATAAACGCTTTTTACTCTTGTAATTTTTTCTCTACGATTGATAGTTTCAGGGTAAATTGATGTTGAAGTTAGTAGGACACAATTGTTCAAGACCAAGCTAAGTAGTTGTTTTTATGGTGAAATCAGCTAGGTTAAGAAGAGATAGGCACTTCTCTTTCAAGAAAGAATTTTTTCTCTACGGTTGACAGTTTCACAGTGAATTGATGTTAAAATTCCCTGGACACAATTTTTGGGCCTGAAGGCCCCAAAGCGTTTTACTGCTTAAACATTACTATACTTTTTTCTTTCGTTGTGAAACCATTAAGGTTCATTGTAAGCACCTAAATCCTTAAAATAAGACCAGTCAAGCACTCGCATATATATAAAAAGAATTTTACCGGATTCGTCTTTATTTTATATTTTACAAATAAGTACATACATACATATAATCACGCCTTTATCTCTAATGGGGTAGGCAGAGCGTAAACGACCTAAACAAAGGTCGTTCCGCCACGTCTGACAAATTTTGAGGGTCATTCCAGGTGGATCTGTATATTGCTATAGTGACAGGTTGTCAGCCCATCGTTTAAAATACACTACTGAAACCCTTCCTGGGTTAGCCGGTTTCCAATAAGTATATCAGAGAAAATACTTGATACTAGGTTATATGTAATACACTTTTGATTTTGTGTACTTGCCATATTTTACAAACCAAAAATTAAGACAATACATCCTAAACGCACTTAGACAGATACAGTTAATATGCTGACCTTGTCGCACATATTCAAAGAGAGAGGCCCAAAAAATGTCCTAACAACTTTAACATCAATTCACTGTGAAACTGTCAACCGTAGAGAAAAAATAACAAGAAAGAGAAGTGCCTTGCCTATCTCTTCTTAACTTAGACGATTTCACCATAAAAACCACTACTTTGCTTGGTTTTCAACGATTGTGTCCTGCTAACTTCAACATCAATACACTTTTGATTTTGTGTACTTGCCATATTTTACAAACCAAAAATTAAGACAATACATCCTGAACGCACTTAGACAGATACAGTCAATATGCTGACCTTGTCGCATATACTCAAAGAGAGAGGCCCAAAAATTGTCCTAACAACTTTAACATCAATTCGCTGTAAAACTGTCAACCGTAGAGAAAAAATAACAAGAAAGAGAAGTGCCTTGCCTATCTCTTCTTAACTTAGACGATTTCACCATAAAAACCACTACTTTGCTTGGTTTTGAACGATTGTGTCCTGCTAACTTCAACATCAATTTATCCTGAAACTATCAACCGTATAGAAAAAATTACAAGAGTAAAAAGCGTTTATCTTGTCTTAACCTTGCCAAATACGAATTTTAATTTTAATTTTCTCCGCAAATTTTTTTTAAAGAAATAAAACGCTTTTGGGCCCCCGAGGGCCCCATTCAAATTTTTGTGTAATAATAATAAAAGCATTGTAGAAATCATTTATAAAGGGTATTCAATAAAAATATCGAACAATCAAACGATACTTTTATATTTTTAATATTTTTCAGTACATTGAAAACTCATTTCTACTTTTATCTTTCAAATTAAAACAAATATTAAAAAAATTGCAAACAGTTTCGACTTATATTGACGCAAAGAACACATTGGCATTACTAAAACAATTTAATAAAGAAAAATATACTGGGGCCCTAAAAATCTTGAAAAAGGTGGTTGTAGCAACTCTTAGTAGCTCCAACAGTGGGTTTTTACTTTTTTTGCACCCGAATTTCCGACCTCTGGTTATCACAAATCTATCTGTTTATATAAAAAAACTTTATAATCCTTTATCATGACTATGACAGTCATGACACTTGTGTTTATGATGACGTTAATGAAGCAGAGCAAAAGCTGTAGAAGAAGATCGAACGATGACTCTTATCAATTCTTGCCTATATTTTATCTCTCTCTAGCTTGTAGCTATCGCTACTAGCTTGGTAAATCTAAAAGTCAAAACAAAGCATACAGAGTTTATTGTCTACGATCCATTGCTTCTGATTGGCTGGTGGAATTTTGACATAAGGAATAGCCGCCATATTGGTTCCCAAATACGGGCTGTACAATACGGGTCGGACAATAACTGTCCGGGCTGATAATTCACGGCCAGATAAAGTACAGACAATATTACGTGTACCTGTCATTCAGGACGTGAAATATTGGTCGTGAAATATCTGTCCGGTCAAATATTGTACAGCCAATAATTGAAAGCCATGGAATGCACAACCAATAATTCGTGTACATGCCTGGACTCGTAATATTGGTGCGTACTTTATCGGGTCGTGCATTATCATGGTCGTACATTATTGGTTCCCTGTGTGTGCCTTGAAGCGAAATTTTCGACGAAAATATATTTACACGGCAGCATTTATCAGTTTATTCACAAATATACGGACAATTCGGCTGCCACGGACAGTTTATTTCGAGAAAAACTTTTAGTGATCGTGTGCTGTGAAAAAATTGATTTGTGCAAACTCGCGAACATTGCCTGGCGTTTTACGCAATTTCATGTGTTTTCAGTTGACTTCGGTTCATAGTTTGCGTGTTAATTGGTTTCAGTAGATTTTTAGACAATAATTAGTACGATAGCTAGTGTTTTCTGCGAACTGTTTGAATGTTCTAACAAGATATGCCGTCGGAAGAGTTTCGCCGGTTTTACGATATTTGCTGCACCTATTTGAACTAAAACCGAGACTCGGTTTCATGAGCGATACCAGCGATGACCTCCTTTGCCTGAAGAGTAAGTAAAACACGAGATAATTAAAATTACTTCAACTTTTCAAAAACATTGTGCTGAAAAATTGCCCTAGTTTAGCGACTTTTTACTGAACTTCTAGTCTTTACAGCTATATATATTAGAAAAATATCGATAGCGTATTTTATTATAAACAAAATACAAGTTCATACAACTTTGCACATGGTAATATGTTTGTAGTATTAATCTAATAAGACTTGAGTAGGTCAGCTTATTATGTCATTTAGTTATACAATAAGATTCTTATAGGTATTTTTTCATGTTTACAAATGTGTACATAACCTCTTAGCTTATCAGTTAACACCCTGTTGGTTTTATTTAAGCAATAATAAAGGGTGTAAGCAAAAAGAAGGTGCTACAATAAGTACACTTCCATGCTGGACTGGGAGAGATAGAAAAACATAGAATGTTCCAGCTGCCCTTCCTCCCGGGCATGCTGTTGAAGTCAGCAAAAGGGACTCGAGGGTTACAGTATATTGTAATTTAGGTGATGGGCTGACAACCTGTCACTAAAGCAATACATATTAAAATCTAAAATTGCCCTCAATATTTGTCAGACGTGGCGAAAGCGCCTTTTACGAGGCGTTAAACGCTCTGCCTACCCCGTAAGGGATAAAGGCGTGATTTATGTATGTATGTATGTACAATAAGTAAAAATACTGGTACATATTTTATGTATTTTATTAATTATTTGCATTTATTACAATAACATGAAATAATCCAACCTATATATAATCCACTGTGAGCAACACAATTCTTTATTGTTTCTCTTTGGGATAGTAAAGTCTTATCTAGCTAGATCATGGTTTCTATTTATTAAAATAGGTACACCAACAAAATCAAGTCTAAAAAAATCATGTAACTAATAAATCTATCAAAATTTAGAAGCACCCTCATACACAACTGCTTATCAATTGTTTTTTTTGTTATTAAACAATTTTTTTAGTATTTTCCTGCTCAGGGTACATCTTGTATAAACGGTTTAAATAAAGCTGGTTTAAATTGAGGTTACTTGTTATCATTAAAGTTTATAATGTCAATGACATGTAAACCAATGAGCGGCCTGACAGTTTTTTCTGTTATCATCACCATCAAAAATCAAAATATCTTTATTTACTTTTACAAAAGCTTTCTTAATCTATAATCTGAGGCTGGAACCTTCCTAGTAAGTATTAAATAATACCTGTAGCAGGAGGCCCCGCTCTTCTATAACAATTAGTTTAATATTGAATTATGCAGAAATTAGTATAATATAAAATTAATTAATAATGAAAATAAATAATAATTAAATTATATCCAAATTAAAATAATAATAAAACATAAAAAAATAAATGGTGTATGTGTGTGTGTGTTAGTGTGTGTGTGTTTGTGTGTGTGTCATATAAGGTAGTTTTCTGTCTCCTCATAATTTAATGATTTTAGCCAACTGGTTATATTTTTTTACATTCCTGATATTTTAGTGTGTTTATGTTGAAGTTTTCATTTAATTTATTATATAGGTATGCAGAATGGGCAGTGTATTGTCGTTTACCGAATTCAGTTTTACAGTGATGTGTAGGAGCAGCTTAGAATACCAAACCATACTGCTTCAATATTAATACCAAATAGAGGCAAAACATATTTAAGATTCACATTATGTTAAAGGGGATACTGTAACCTATAATATTATCCCACTAGTGAAAGTGTGTTTCCTCTCATGCATGTTGTAAAAACCAGCGAAGGGATATGAGGGTTTCTGTATATTGTAATTTAGGCTATGTGCTGACAACCTGTCACTACAGCAATATATTGCTCTGAGTGAAACCTAAGGTTGGTTGTCTCATATTATCATATAAAGCAGTATTTTTTTATCTGATTTAACTAGAGATAGAGATAGACAAAAGAAATTGAATGACTAGTTAAATAACATATATCAGTCAATATGCTCAATATCTAAATATACATATCTGATAAAACATAAAAATATAAAAGATGCTGGATAATTTGTGCTATAATTTTTTTTTGAAGGTCTTTGAACTTTAAACATATGAAATGTGTGATTTATTTTTATAAAGTTTTGTTTGCTTGCCAAGCAAAACAAATATATGTATGAATAATAATATTTATTGGAATTTTGTTATCAAATATACAGTTTATATGATGTACTATAGTGATATGATATGAAATCTTATCATTTTTATATCTAGAGAGGTTTTTTTCAGGATATTGTATAATTTAAGACCACACCTTTAAAATTAAGGTATGGTATCCTTTTTTTTTTGCTAGCCTGGTCTGTCCCACTGCTGGGCAAAGGCCTCCCCTTTTTGTTTCCACTTTTTTCTGTCTTGTGCAATTTGCATCCAGTCTTTTTCTGAGGCATCTATCTCATCACGCCCTCTTTCGGAGCCTTCCTCTGCCTCGACGGCTATCTTTGGGCACCCAGTCAGTAGCGATCTTGGCCCATCTGTCTGGATGCATGTGACAGACGTGGCCCGCCCAAACCCATTTAAGCTTGGCAGCCTTTTCTCCTACATCCTTGATACGGGTTTTAAGCGCAGGGTGGTGTTCCGGATTCGATCAATCCTTTTCACACCTAATATGCTGCGCTCCATGGCCCTTTGGCAGACCGCCAGTTTGGACTTTTGTAAATCAGACAATGGCCAACTTTGTGCACCATAAGTTAGGAGGGGCAGGATACACATGTCGACAAGTTTACGCTTTAACGTAAGAGGAAGATCTCCTTTCATAAGGACCTTCATTGACCAGTAGCTCCTCCAAGCGTTTTCGTCTCTGCGTTCGACTTCTTTGTCTTGTCGGCTTTGGAAGGAGACTAACTGGCCAAGATAGATATACTCGTCGACATAGTGTATGTTCTGTCCGTCTACCTGTATCTTATGTTTCGTGCTGTTGGTCATAAGCTTGGTTTTGGACCGATTCATTTCAAGTCCAACTTCGCGGCTTGCTATGCTAAGATCTTCAAGCATTCTTAGTAATTCTTGGGCTTTAGGAGCGATTAGTACGATATCGTCGGCGAAACGGAGATTTGTGAGCCTCTTTTCACTGACATCTATGCCTAACTTTTCCCAAGGTGTTGCAAGAGTTTTAAAAACCTCTTCGATGGTACTCGTAAATAACTTGGGAGAGAGCGGGTCACCTTGTTTTACGCCCCGGTTGATGTTGAAAAGTGGCGCCTGTGTCTGTAGCTTTATGCTGGCTGTGCTTTTAGAATAAATATTTTTAATAAATTGGATGTAAGAAGGTATCTATGCCCTGTGACTCTAGTGCTGCAAACATGGAAGCGTGGTGGAGACTGTCAAACGCCTTACTGTAATCTACGAATGCCAAATATAAGGGAATTTTGTGTTCACTGGTCTTTTCAATTACTTGATTTAATGCATGAAGGTGATCGGTAGTCGAGAAACTAGAACGAAAGCCAGCTTGTTCTGGAGGTTGGTTCCTGTCTAATTTACCTTCAATGCGATACTGAATTATTTTTATGAACGTCTTGTAAATATGTGAGACTTATTGGCCTGTAATTGCCGATATTTTGTTTATCTCCCTTTTTGTGAAAAAGCACGATGCTAGACTGGCAAAGCTTTCCGGGAAGTTAGTAGTCGTTAGTAGATAGTTAAATAATCCACAGCATCGTCTCCAGGGCTTTTATTAAACTTCAGGCCCTTAAGGGCTCTATGTACTTCTAGTTCAGTTATAGGTGGGACAGCGTCGCTGCAAGTATATTCTGCAATATTACTTTCATTAAGAGTTGTGTCTGAGTGTAGCTGTGTATAAAAATCGGTGCATATTTCTGTTATTTTACCTCTGGTGCAAAACACTTGACCATTTTCGTCTTTCAAGCTGTTTATCCAAGCTTTACCAGTTGTAATTCTGTGTATAGCTACCCTAAGGGACCTGTTTTTTGTTAAAGCAACTTCCACTAATTGCGTTTGCAGTTTTCGTTTGTCACTTCTAATACTACGTTTAACCTTTCTGTCTTTTGGTATCTATAACGAAAGAAATTATTTAATTCAGGTAGCCATAGAATTATGGGCCCGATGGTGTAGTGGAGCTGGGAGAGCGTGGTTTGAATTCGACCATGTACCATTGTGTTTAAATATGTACGTTTATTCCGCGCTTTTTTCCGTGTTCGGAAGGCACGTTAAGCCGTTGGTCCCGGTTAATATCGTTTAATACCGTAGATATTAGTCGTCAAGCCATGTCAGAGGCCTGTGCTAAACATTTGCGGCTTGAAAACTCTGACCTAATCTAGGATTGGGTCTGGTTTCCCTTCTGGGTTGCGGAGGTCAGATGGCAGTCGCTTTGTGTACCCTCGTTCAATCACCTAGATTAGGTAGCCGATCCGTGAGATACGGGATAAGGCTAGGGTGATGATGAGGTAGCCATAGACTTGTTTACAAATAAAAAAATATTGCGGCCAAGTCATCCATAGAATTAGGTATGAATAATTAATAATATGATTAGGTACAATAGATGATTGTTATAAACAGGTGTTTGTACTGTAATTTAACCAGTGTAATCTTCACACATTGAATCATATTTAGAAAGATGTTCAACTTCTCACAATTTTCTTTAATAATAATATGCAGAGTGTTAAATAATGCATTACTTTAAACCACATGATAATAAACAACTTTCAAAAATAACACAGTGCTGAAAAATAATGTCTTCTCTTTACAAAATTATAGGTGAGAATTTTTTTATGGAGAAGGTCTTGTCTTGTCTAGCCGTTAATGTCCCACTGCTGAGCAAAGGCCTCTCTCCAGTCTCTCCACGACTCTCTATCCTGTGCTTCCTCCGGCCACTCCTCGTGGAAGGAGTCGAGCTCATCTCGCCACCGGCGTCTGGGTCGGCCACGCCGCCGTCTGTCTCTTCTAGGCATCCACTCGGTGGTATATTTGGCCCATAATTCATCTGGCATACGACAGACGTGATCTGCCCAGTCCCACTTTAATTTAGCTGCTGTATAGGCAACATCAGTAACACCAGCTTTGGAGCGAATTAAGGCATTTCGGAATTTATCCGTTAGTTTCAAGCCTAGTATACTTTGCTCCATTGCTCGTTGGCAAACTCCGAGTCTGAATCTCTGAGCTTCTGT
Organism: Scrobipalpa costella; assembly: GCA_949820665.1. NCBI lineage: Eukaryota > Metazoa > Arthropoda > Insecta > Lepidoptera > Gelechiidae > Scrobipalpa > Scrobipalpa costella. Next base: position 2,026,941 of record OX463322.1, on the reverse strand, counting down.
CAAAGACCAAGTATGTGCCCCATATGTCAGTATCGGGAGAATGCACATGTCCATGAGTTTTCGTTTCAATGATAAAGGCAGTTCGCCTTTCATGTGCTCCTTCATCGACCAATAACTCCTCCAGGCATTTTCTATGCGTCGCGTAACTTCTTTCTCTTGGCGATCCTCAAAGGAAATTAATTTTCCGAGGTATATGTACTCATGGACATATTCCATTCTCCCGCCATCGACTGTTACTGTCCTTTCGATGCTATTTGACATAAGCTTGGTCTTCGACATATTCATCATTAATCCAGCCTCGAAGCTTGCGGTGCTTAGATCTTGAAGCATGAGCTCTAGTTCTGGAGAAGGTATTTAAAAAAAAAGTGTGTCATCACTAAGCCAATTGGCTTCAACCTATAACTCCTAAAAGTGCTGTAAAAATAATAGCTTACAGGTACAACACTATGTCATTTTTAGTTAGAACCTATAGTTAGTTATTAAAATATACAGAAAGAGAGACTTAGGAAAAGGTATTTCTAACTTTACACAACATTTGTATGTAATGAAATGACTTTTGTGTAAATTAATTCTCTTATAGAAATCATTGAATTTAAAAACCCAAAATGTCTAAAAATTCAAGTGGTTCAGTTTTATGGGTCTAGATTAATCAGAACTGAATGAATCTAAGAATACAAATGCACCTACTTTTTTCGAAAGCAGTTTGTAGGCAAGCAAAATTAACACTAATTTAGTGATCTTCCTTCCATCATGATGCAATGTTTTGCTCCAATTTTAATAAGCTTCGTAATTACGAATAATTGTTCTGAAAAAAATTAGCATGTCTCTAGAAATTTAAGCCTATTATTCCTGAAGTTAAGAAAAGATTTACACTCTGTGTAAAAACCCGTACCGTTGATAAATATCGTATATTAGGTAGCCGACCCCGTGAGATACGGGATAAGGCTAGGGAGTGGATAGGTTTAAAGATACTTTATTCTCATAAAAGACTTAATTACAAGTCACTTATATGAGAACAAGACTATAACTTAAAATTAACATAATCTTTCGTATTCTGCGGGTAAAAGTTAATCCCAATAAAAACTTGCAGTATAACTAAGTTAATGTTTAATTTTTAAATATTTTTTATTGGATATAATATAAGTATAGATATAGTTACATGGTCTTATAGTTTTAGTCATAGTATATTAGTAGCATTAGGTTAGCAAGAGCAAGTACTAGATTTAAGTCGGTCATATTTTAATAGTATAGTTACCTTTTAGAGTTAAATTTGTGTAGTTATTTGTGATGTTATATGTAAGAGTTTTGTTATTTAGAGCGCTTGTGTATGTTTGGTAAAAAAAAGTTATGGGCCCAGCTGAAAACCAGCGCTGCAGCTTTAAACTGCAGCATACGCTGAGTTGGGTACCCTTTTCAGTGTCCATGTTTTGTATTTTATTTTATTTTTTTATGTTTTGTTATATCGGGTACTGAATAAATGTATTTTCTTTCTTTCTTCTTTCTTTCTAAGTAGTATAGTTTTCTTCGACTAGGCAACAAAACAGAACGTTGTGGTGTGAAAGAGGATATAGTGACAGGTATAGAAAAAGGAATCAGGTGGTTTGGTCATGTTGAGAGGATGGATGAAAGCAGATTAAGTAAACAGATATATATGGCGAGTTTGAGTGGGAACGTTGGAAGGGGAAGACCTCGACGAACGTACCGCGACCAAATCAGGGACGTTCTACAGAAAAAACCGACGAGCGTGCATGAAAAGATTGATGAATATAGATGAAGCGAAAGAAGTTCGCAAGGACCGTAGCAAATGGAGGGATGTGATCTCTGCCTACCCTTCCGGGACAAAGGCGTGACGTTATGTATGTATGAACTAAAACACTACACCATTATATTATCAATGACATCTCCATAACATTACTTAATATAATGAGCTCGGACACTCCTAACTATCATGTCATTTTGGTCACCCATCGACAGACGGCATGTTGCACTTGGCATGTGTTTGTGTGCGTGTTATACGGGTTGACAAAATTTGTTATACCGGTCATAATCATCACTTGATTAATCTGGTTCTTGATAAACCAACGTTTTAAAGTAGTTCAGTGTAACTGAATAGTTGAATTGATGTTTTATATATTTTGTATGAATTTACTTACGGTCTCTCATCATTGTGGAATCTAAAAGTTTCTATTGGAGTTATATCTTGTGGTAGAAAGACATCCGTACACGGAACATTATCTAACCATTTTTGGAACACAAAACTTTATTATTTCTGTTACACTGGGAAACATGCGCGCGCCATACCCGCTAAGCGTACGCTCAATGTGGCCCACAATCCGGTGCGGAGTGTGACGTATGTTGGACTGGGCAGGGGAGGTGAATGTCCATTCTGTATGTAGTACTATTATATATTCTGTGCCTTTGCTTTAAAATAGTAAAGGATTCTATCTTTCTTCTATAGATCTTCCATGCTGGCCTGGGAGCGAGAGAAAAACTTAGAATGTGCCAGCTGCATTTCCTCCCGGGCATGCTGTAAAAACCAGCTAAGGGATCTGAGGGTTACAGTGTATTGCAATTTAGGCGATGGGCTGACAACCTGTCACTACAGCAATATACCAACAAATCTATCTTGAATAACCCTCAAAACTTTGTCAGACGTGGCGGAGCGACCTTTGTTTGGGTCGTTTTCGCGCTGCCTACCCCATCAGGGATACAGGCGTGACTATATGTATGTATGTATTCTATATTTCTAATATTTGAGGGTAAGCTATTATAAAGTTGTCCACCTTTTGTTAGCATTTGCTTGCCATAGTTTGTTCGAAACGTCGGAAGAACAAGTAGACTGGCGCGTCTTGTGCAGCGGTAAGATAACATACATACATACATACATATAATCACGCCTGTATCCCTAATGGGGTATGCAGAGCGTAAACGACCCAAACAAAGGTCGTTCCGCCACGTCTGACAAAGTTTTGAGGGTTATTTAAGATAGATTTGTAAGTATATTGCTGTAGTGACAGGCTGTCAGCCCATCGCCTAAATTACAATATACTGAAACCCTCGGATCCCTTAGCTGGTTTTTACAGCATGCCCGGGAGGAAATGCAGCTGGCACATTCTATGTTTTTCTCTCGCTCCGAGTCCAGCATGGAAGAAAGGTTAGATAACATACATCTCTTGAACGTAAATTTGATTGATGTTTGGATGGATCCATTAATTATTTTTCGAATAAGATTACAAGTATGATAGTATCTTCCATGCTGGACTGGGGGCGAGAGAAAAACATAGAATGTGCCAGCTGCATTTCCGAAACCGAAAAGATTGATTGATCGATTCTTTGCTGGGTTTGTTGCGAGGTATGGTGCGATTTATTCCGCACAGAGTACCTACGCGTGAATATTTATAATTCTCTAATAAAATCACGGCTTATACATCTAATCGAAATATGAGACAGTGCATGTAAAACAAAATTACAAAAGAAAACTGATTAAAAGGCTTTTAAACTATCACTATCTAACACCTACTTCTAAATTATACGAAAAAACAAAATTAATGAACATAACACAACTTTATTCCTATCATACATACATACATACGTCACGCCTTTATCCCTAATGGGGTAGGCAGAGCGTAAACGACCTAAAGAAAGGTCGTTCCGCCACGTCTGACAAAGTTTTGAGGGTTATTTAAGATAGATTTGTAGTTATATTACTGTAGCGACAGGTTGCCAGCCCATCGCCTAAATTGCAATATGCTGAAACCCTCGGATCCCTTAGCTAATTTTTACAGCATGCTCGGGAGGAAATGCAGCTGGCACATTCTATATTTTTCTCTCGCTCCCAGTCCAGCATGGAAGTATCGCATTTAAAATTCCTATAGTAACTAGAAAATTGCAAATGGCACAGTAAAAAAAAATGCGGCAGTCAGTAACTAATATTTTTTTAATTTAAATTCTTCTTCTTCTGTCGAGTGGGTATCGAGTCTATGGACCCGATGAACCCTGGTGTCAGAGTTTTTAAACCGCCTAGTATCACAAATATCAGGCCTCTGACATGGTTTGAGTAACGCTCACTATCAAAGACAGCGACCGGGACCGACGGCTTAACGTGCCCTCCGAAGCACGAAATCTTTTTCTTTTCGGACAATCAGGTGATTCAGCCTGCAATGTCCTAACCAAACTGGGGGAAAATTCACAAAGTGATAAATTCTCAAATATAGGAATCGAACACAGGACCTCCGGATCGGGAGTCCATGGCACTAGTCACTAGACCACGGCGGCAGTCAGTAACTAATATCTTTTAATTTAAATATGATTTCTTCCATGCTGGACTGGGAGAGATAGAAAAACATAGAATGTTCCAGCTGCCCTTCCTCCCGGGCATGCTGTTGAAGTCAGCAAAAGGGACTCGAGGGTTGCAGTGTATTGTAATTTGGGCGATGGGCTGACAACCTGTCACTAAAGCAATACATATTACAATCTAAAATTGTCCTCAATTTTTGTCAGACGTGGCGAAAGCGCCTTTTACGAGGCGTTAAACGCTCTGCCTACCCCGTAAGGGATAAAGGCGTGATTTGTGTATGTGTAAATATGATTGATGGTTTGTCACATTGTAACATTCTTATCTTACTGCTAGTATGACTTTACATGACACGTGACATACTTAGGATAATGAAATGATAGATAAGTACATACATACATACATATACATACATAACATATAAAATCACGCCTTTATCCCTTACGGGGTAGGCAGAGCGTAAACGCCTCGTAACAGGCGCTTTCGCCACGTCTGACAAAAATTGAGGGCAAATTTGAGATTCGAATAATTTGTATTGCTGTAGTGGCAGGTTGTCAGCTCATCGCCTAAATTACAATACACTGTTACCCTAGAGTCCCTTTTGCTGACTTCAACAGCATGCCCGGGAGGAAGGGCAGCTGGAACATTCTATGTTTTTCTATCTCTCCCAGTCCAGCATAGAAGAATACATACATATAATCACGCCTTTATCCCTAATGGGGTAGGCAGAGCGTAAACGACCTAAACAAAGGTCGTTCCGCCACGTCTGACAAAGTTTTGAGGGTTATTTAAGATATATTTGTAGGTATATTGCTGTAGTGACAGGTTGTCAGCCTATCGCCTACATTGCAATATACAGAAGCCCTTGGATCCCTTAGCTGGTTTTTACAGCATGCCCGGGAGGAAATGCAGCTGGCACATTCTACGCTTTTCTCTCGCTTCCAGTCCAGCATGGAAGTTAGAAAGATGAATATAGCTAAGTAACAAAACAAAAACTTATCTTTAGCTGCGAAGTAGAATTTATTTTATACTAGCTTTCCGACTGCGGTTTCACCTGTGTTTAAAGAGTTTTTCTGTGAAAATTAAGGTTTTCCGCGGTGAAAAGTAGGTAGTATGTTCTAATATCTATAATGTGTGTCAATTTTCATCCCAATCCGTCTAGTGGTTGAAACATGATTGAAAACATTATTATGTTCTTTATTGCTTTAAAAAATCAAACTACAGTTCAACTTAAAAAATTAAACAACAGGCGAGCTTATTTCTATAGGAGATCTCTTCTAGCCAACTTAATGGATAATGGATAAATTAAAGCAAAATAAAAGATGGGAAATTCACGGGAACAGATACAGTTAGTATAATTAAATTACAAATTGATATGATTATAGTAATACTAATACACATATTAACATACTATAATAAACTAATCCATATAAATATATTTATACATACATACATACATACATATATTCACGCCTGTATCCCTAATGATATATAAATAATAAAATAAAATATAATTATATACGTCATTCAAGCATTTCATGACCTCTCTGGTCATGAAATGCTCTTTCAGTCTCTTCTTTAAAAGTGAAGCTCGAGAGACTGTCTGTCTTGTATAGTTTTCGGCAGTTTGTTCCAAACGTCCAAATGACAAACATCCAAACTTTCGCATTTATTTTATTAGTAGGATTTCATAGCATTCTTCTTCTTTTTCTGTCATGTGGGTTTCAAGTCGATCAACCCGATAAACCCTGACGTCAGAGCTTAAAAACCGCCTAATAGCATAGCTAGTAGACCTCTGACATGGTTTGTGTAACAATCACTATCTAAGACAGCGACCGGGGCCGACGGGTTAACGTGCCTTCCGAAGCACGGAATATTTTTTTCTTTTCGGACAATGTGGTGATTCAGCCTGCAATGTCCTAACCATACTGGAGAAAATAAAACAAAGTGAACAATTAACAAATATCTGTTATTTCCTGGTGAAAGTGGTTCAGTGTCGTTGACTGACCAACCCTATCAGTTTGTGGGACGCTGTCCCTTACACCCGGTATAACTTTATTCTTTTACGCACACTGGGGAAACAATTTAGGTATATTTTGTGTTATTGTATGATTAAAAATAATTATTTAATATTTGGTTCACAGGAAAATCGCTCCTTTTTCCTCTATCCAGTTATTCCTAATCATTCCAAATTCTTTATCATTTGCCATTCCAACTCCAAACCCAGTGAGTAGCTTAGTCACAGATAATATTTATAAATATTGTTATAAACAGTTTAATCAGAGATAAATTTAGTATTTGTGTGTCGATAGCATTGATATGTTCTTGTGGCATCCAAAGAAAGGTAAAAAGACTATATTATAACTAATTGATTCACTAAAAAGTTAATATAATTGTTCATACTCCAAAATCAGAGTTAGATATTTCAATAAAGTTGCAAATATCAGCTTAATATTCCATTACAATTTGCTCAAAAATAGTCTTAACAGATTGCTGTGTCAATACCTGCCTAAACTACCCACAAATCTCCCAAATAACCCACAAATCTCCTACCCCACCCGCAAATCTCCCGACCCACCCGCAAATCTCCCACCCGTTAATTACCCTCGAACCCATTCACCTCCCCGTAACCCCCCCCGGCGCCACGATTTCCCGCCCGCCGCCGTCCCCCTCGTCCCCCTCGCTATGCAGTGACGTGATGTCTTCGTCCCCAGTCACCGAGGCGCCGCCGCCGCCGTCCCCCGCGCTCACCGCTCCGAGGCCGCTCCCCTCTACGCCCACCACACACATCGTGCATCCCATACAGGCTAACAAGGTTGGTGACTACCGCGGCGTACACGCAGCCGCCGTGCATGCCCTTCAGGCTAACAAGGTTGGTGCGTCCCCCGCGCCCCCCTCGCTATGCAGTGACGTCCCCAATCACCGAGGCGTCGTCGTCGCCGCCGCCGTGCACCGCCTACAGGCTAACAAGGTTGGTGCGTCCCCCGCGCCCCCCTCGCTATGCAGTGACGTCCCCAATCACCGAGGCGTCGTCGTCGCCGCCGCCGTGCACCGCCTACAGGCTAACATGGTTGGTGCGTCCCCCGCCCCCCCTCGCTATGCAGTGACGTCCCCAATCACCGAGGCGTCGTCGTCGCCGCCGCCGTGCACCGCCTACAGGCTAACAAGGTTGGTGCGTCCCCCGCGCCCCCCTCGCTATGCAGTGACGTCCCCAATCACCGAGGCGTCGTCGTCGCCGCCGCCGTGCACCGCCTACAGGCTAACAAGGTTGGTGCGTCCCCCGCGCCCCCCTCGCTATGCAGTGACGTCCCCAGTCACTGCGGCGTCGTTGCCGCCGCTGTGCACCGCCTACAGGCTAACAAGGTTGGTGCGTCCCCCGCGCCCCCCTCGCTATGCAGTGACGTCCCCAGTCACTGCGGCGTCGTTGCCGCCGCTGTGCACCGCCTACAGGCTAACAAGGTTGGTGCGTCCCCCGCGCCCCCCTCGCTATGCAGTGACGTCCCCAGTCACTGCGGCGTCGTTGCCGCCGCTGTGCACCGCCTACAGGCTAACAAGGTGCGTCCCCCGCGTCCCTCTCGCTATGCAGTGACGTCTCCAGTCACCGCGACGTCATATGGCAGTCGTATTTTTGAACCACTCGAACTTCAATGCGCATACGAAAGAGTAAGTTTCGCATGCGATATCCATACAACTTACCACAAATCTCCTACCAGTTTTTCGTATGCTAAATCAATTCGAGTGATTCAAAAATACGACTCCAGCACTTCGTGTACCCCATATATGCTAACAAGAAGGTGCAAGATTATAATGTGTTTTCATACACACATATAGCGTGTACATATCCATTATTATCCATCACAGCTGTATAGATTTATTTACTTACGTTGAACGGGACAAAACGTGTCAAATATGCAAAAACCAGCATCAAACTGCTGTTTTTAAATAGCGCGAGCGAAGCGAACGCGAGATATTACGGTACTGAATGAGCTATATTAATACATAAATACATACATATAATCACGCCTTTATCCCTAATGGGGTAGGCAGAGCGTAAACGACCTAAACAAAGGTCGTTCCGCCACGTCTGACAAAGTTTTGAGGGTTATTTAAGATAGAATTCTAGGTATATTGCTGCAGTGACAGGTTGTCAGCCCATCGCCTAAATTACAATATACTGAAACCCTCGGATCCCTTAGCTGGATCTTACAGCATGCCCGGGAGGAAGGGCAGCTGGAACATTCTATGTTTTTCTATCTCTCCCAGACCAGCATGGAAGTTTTTAAAGATGCGCGAAAATATCACCGACTCATACGGCGTGATCTCGCACTTAGCTGCTTAATAAAGTGATGTCTCGAACTCGCTACGATCGCGTTATTTTATATGCATACCTTGATCAGTAACAGGAAATCAACGAAATTAGGCGATGGGCTGACAACCTGTCACTATAGCAATACATATAACAATCTAAAATTGCCCTCAATTTTTGTCAGACGTGGCGAAAGCGCCTTTTACGAGGCGTTAAACGCTCTGCCTACCCCGTAAGGTATAAAGGCGTGATGTAAATAAAATAAATAAATTATAATTAAATTTATTGCCAAAATTTTAAGTACAGTTAAACTAGCACTAAAACAATTATACAGAGTTGGTAAGTCAAAAGGAGCTGTCTCAGCTTATCCTTGTATATTATTGTTATGTATGTATGTTAAAAACATGTCGTGTTTTACAGAAGCAGTCACCAAATCCGCCGTTGAGTGTCATCCTACCGCCATCTATACCTGCCACACCGCCTTCTTACGGTAAATAAAATAATCCTTACTACCTTAACTTTATTCTTCTTCTTCTGTCGAGTGGGTATCGAGTCTATTGACCCGATGAACCCTGGTGTCAGAGTTTTAAACCGCCTGGTAGCACAACTATCAGGCCTATGACATGGTTTGAGTAACGACCACTATCAAAGACAGCGACCGGGACCGACGGCTTAACGTGCCCTCCGAAGCACGAAATCTTTTTCTTTTTCGGACAATCAGGTGATTCAGCCTGCAATGTCCTAACCAAACTGGGGAAAAATTCACAAAGTGATAAAATCTCAAATATCAACTTTGTGTTTCCCCCCTGGGAATCGAACCCAGGATCTCCGGATCGTGAGTCCATGGCACTAGCCACTAGACCATGTGATTTTCTGTTATGTATTTTGGGTCCCTATGGATTTCAATTCAACCCATTATTCTATGAAGTAAAGTAGGTAATCTAGACAGACAATTGTTTGCTCGAGGTGGTCATTTTGTATGGGGAGCTAATTTTCTTTTCATCTCCTGAAAGGATTTCCTGATGATAGTGCTAAGCGCTTCCAAAACTCTTTTATAATGCGCACGGCAAAAGTGTGGAACTCACTACCTGCGTCTGTGTTTCCGAACGCCTTCAACCCCCAACATTTCAAAGTTAGAGTGAACAGGCATCTTCTGGGTGAGCTTGCACCATCGTCGACTCCGTCTCAGTCGTTCCCGACCTAGACTGGAGTCAAGAGCAAACCCATTTTTTATAAAATAAAAATAAAATAGTTGTTCAGTTTCGTCGACTGAGCAACGCGGGACGATGTCCCTTACACCCGGTATTTAGGTAGATTAGTTTTAATGAAAGATTTTAGATGCAAAGTACATATAAAACTATAGGTAGGTAGTTTCAGTGAAATGAGGGATCTTGTTAAATTTACATACATACATATAATCACGCCTTTATCCCTAATGGGTTAGGCAGAGCGAACACGACCTAAACAAAGGTCGTTCCGCCACGTCTGACAAAGTTTTGAGGGTTGTTTAAGATAGATATTGCTGTAGTGACAGATTGTCAGCCTGTCGCCTAAATTGCAATATACAGAAACCCTTTGATCCCTTTGTTAAATTTACATTTAAAAAAAATATATTATAGTTGTCCAAGTTTTGAACTCTAACGCTTGTATTTTTGAAGCGATCTCAAACTTGAGAGCAATATTAAGTATCGATTTGACAGGCTAGTTTGTACTGAAATGACATTTCTGATGCGAACTCAAACTGGCTGTCAGTCTCAAGAGCTGATTATAATTACGAGCCTTAGATGTTTGAGTTAATGAGTTAATATTACGACCTAGCTAACCTTTGCAGTTTAAATGTCAAGAGGTTTACAGTGGTTATTTAATGACCAATAAAGTTTGTTCATTACTGAACTAACTGCCTCCGTGGTCTAGTGGTTAGTGCCATGGGCTCCCGATCCGGAACTCTCGATTCCCAGGGGGTAAAACACAAAGTTGATATTTGAGAATTTATCACTTTGTGAATTTTTCCCCAGTTTGGGTAGGTAGGTTTGGGTTGCAGGCTGAATCACCTGATTATCCGAAAAGAAAAAGATTTCGTGCTTCGGAGGGCACGTTAAGCCGTCGGTCCCGGTCGCTGTCTTTGATAGTGGTCGTTACACAAAACCATGTCAGAGGCCTGATAGTTGTGCTACTAGGCGGTTTAAAAACTTTGACACCAGGGTTCATCGGGTCCATAGACTCGATACCCACTCGACAGAAGAAGAACTAAACTACCAATATCTTAAGTGTACCTACTTTATAAAGTACTAGCTTCCCGCCCGCGGTTTTGCCCGCTGCTAAATAAGTGTTCCCGTGAGAATGATGTATTTTCAATAGTAATATTAATATAAGTAATTTACGAAAGTCTGTGTAGGCGTAAATCGTTTATTCGGTGCTTTTTCCGTGCTTCGAAAGGCACGTTAAGCCGTTGGTCCCGGTTAATATCGTTTAATACCGTAGATATTAGTCGTTAAGCCATATCAGAGGCCAGTGCTAAGCATTGGCGGCTTGAAAACTCTGACCTAATCTAGGATTGGGTCTGGTTTCCCTTCTGGGTTGCGGAGGTCAGATGGCAGTCGCTCTGTGTAAAAACAAGTACCCTCGTTCAATCCCCTAGATTAGCCGACCCCGTGAGATACGGGATAAGGCTAGGGAGATGATGATGTGTAGGCGTAAATTTCCCATCTTTTATCCCCCATTAGGTTGGCTGGAAGAGATCTCTTATAGAGATAAGCTCGCTTGTTGTTTATTTTTTTAAGTTGAACTGTATTTTTAATTTTTAAAACAATAAAGAATATAATAATAATAATAGGCTGGCCTATTTGAAAAGTAATGAAACGAACAAATGCGGAATTAATACCATTTATTGGTAATGCACGAACATATATAATTACATACATACATATATACATATAATCACGCCTTTATCCCTAATGGGGTAGGCAGAGCGTAAACGACTTATACAAAGGTCGTCCCGCCACGTCTGACAAAGTTTTGAGGGTTATTTTAAGATCGATTTGTAGGTATATTGCTGTAGTGACAGGTTGTCAGCCCATCGCCTAAATTACAATATACTGAAACCCTCAGATCCCTTAGCTGTTTTTTACAGAATGCCCGGGAGGAAATGCAGCTGGCACATTCTATGTTTTTCTCTCGCTCCCAGGTCAGCATGGAAGAACATATAATTACATAGGTAAAGTAAAAGTGCTTACTTACGCATTAATACCTACACGTTACGTTACGCTTACGTTTACGTTTAGGCGTTTATACCTACACTACAAGCCTATCAGTTTGCGAGATGCTGTCCCTTACACCCCGTATTATTTATTAGAAAATTTATAAAACATTTCTAAACTTATATAAAGAGCGAAGTAGGGCGATTGAGAACCCGATGGTGTAGTAGATAGGGCCGCTACCTCCCTTGCAAGAGGTCGTGGTTCAAATTCCAATACGTACCAATGTGTTTTTCGGTTTTCGAATTTCATATATACTTTTATTTGGCTCTTTTTCCGTGCGGTGGAAGGCATGTTAAGACGTTGTTCCCGGGTAATATCGTTTAATACCGTAGATATTAGTCGTTAAACCATGTCAGAGGCTAGAGCTAAGCATTGGCGGCTTGAAAACTCTGACAGCTGTGTTGGTTACTAACCTGGCAAAAATGTCTAACCTAGGTTCTGTTAAGGGTTGCGGAGGTCAGATAACAGTCGCTCTGTGTAAAAACCAGTACCCTCGTTCAATCACCTAGATTAGGTAGCCGACAAGGATAAGGCTAAGGCAAGTGGTTAGGTATAATTTGTGTGTGTATTGTTAAGCTAACACGCGTGAATTTCCAGGCGACCCGGCGCTGACCCCTCCGCCCCGCTCCCCCGGCGCGACCCCCGCATCCGGCGACGCCAAGCATCACCCGCCTGACGGGACAAGCTCTGATAAGGTAACGAACATTATTTTTCTTACACTTGTAAGGTTCAGGGGCATGCACGCAACAATTTAAGTTGTATTGTAGAATATTTTGTGATATTTAATGTATAAAATTAAAACTGTATAAGAAATAACGCCATCTAGTGAGAGATGAGGGTAGTTTGCCAGGGTAAAGGCCGACCTGTCCGCTAAACTCCCGACCTACCCATGTAACTCTCGTTCTACCTACAAATCCCCAAAACGACCCACACATCTCCTGACCTATTAACTAATCTCCCGACCTATTTGCATAGCTCCCGAGCTAACCGCATATTTTCCGATCTACCCATGATACTCTCATTCTTCTCACATATCTCCAAATCGACCCACAAATCTTCCGACCTATCCGCTAAACTCTCGACCTACCCATATTACTCCCGTTCTACCCACAAATCTCCAAACCTACTTACAACTTTCCCGACCCACTCTCAAATTTCCATACTTTCTTGAAACTCTCCCAATTTATCCACTAATCTCTCGACCTACCTGCAGTTCTCCCGACCTACCCGCGAATCTCCAAACCCACCCGTAAATTCCAACCTACACGAAACTCCCAACTTACCCAATCTCCCAATGAAACCACTAATCTCTAGACCTAACTGCAAATCTCCGCAAAACGCCCACATCAAAAATTCGGAGTGTTATGTTAGTTAGATCTTCTTCTTCGTTAATACTAGTTTTCTCTAATTTCCAGTCATCAGAAACAGCAGTAGGCGGAGTATCCCGCAGCGGCAGCGCAGCAGGCGCGCTCTCACGGAAAGAGTCGTACAAAGCCCAAAGACAACACTATAGGAGGGAGAAGAAACGCGCGGCGACTGCGCTGCTACATTCTATTGAAGACCCCAGCGTCATTGTACTTGCTGACTGGCTTAAGGTATAGTACATTACTTTGTGGCCGAAAAAAAAGCAATTTAAGGTCAAATAAATTTGGCTAGGAAACGATAGAAATACACTTAAAAGCAAACATCAAACTTGTGATTCCTTCATCATATTTTGACATTTAAGATTTGCATGGCGCCTTTGACAGGCCAGGCAAATATGTTAATTCATTCCATTTAGTAAATTTATAAAGATGTATGCGCATTCAGCCTTAAAATAATCAATAATGTGAAGACAGTTAATCATTAATAAATCTCTTTCCAGGTCCGTGGTTCGCTCAAGTCTTGGACCAAGTTATGGTGTGTTCTGAAACCTGGACTTCTGTTGCTATACAAAAGTCCTAAAGCTAAGGTAAGACACAAGTGTATGAGTTTCTGAGTATCTGTGTGTAAGTGAGCAGGTGTTAGGGAGTAGCTGTGTGAATGAGTGAGTGATGTTATAGTTGCACCACGTCGACAGACGGCCTGTTGCATTTAGCATGCGTTTGTGTGCGTATTAGAGGGTTGACAAAATTTTGTTATACCGGTCATAATCATCACTTGATTAATTTGATTCTTGATTAAACCAACGTTTTAAAGCAGTTCACTGTAACTGAATAGGTAGAATAGATTAGGTTGCATATTTTGTATGAATTTACTTACCGTCTCTCATCACTGTGGAATCTAAAAAAGTTCCTATTGGAGTTATATCTTGTGGTAGAATGACATCCGTACACGGAACAGTACCTAGCCATCTTTGGAACACAAAAGTTTATTATTTCCGTTACACTGGGAAATATGTGCGCGCCATACCCGCTAAGCGTACGCTCAATGTGACCCACAATCCGGCGCGGAGTGTGACGTATGTCCGACTGGGGAGGGGAGGTGAATGTCCTTTCTGTATGTATTAATATTATATATTCTGTGGCTAAGGTGAGAAATTATTTTTTTACTAAATGTGAGTAAGTGTGAGTTTCTGTGTGTACGTGATTAAGTGTTATTTAACAAATGTGTGTATGAATGAGTGATGTAATAGTTAGACTAAGTCGTGGTGTGTTCAGAACTCTGGAATTCTTTTGCTCTTTAAAAATTCTAAGGAAAGGTAAGTTTTTTATATAAAATAAATACAAGTGTGTGATTGTTAGCTGTGTGTATGTAAGTGTGAATTAGTGGGAGTAAATGTGCATGAGTGAGTGTGTGTTAGTGAATGTGATGTTTAAGTTAATATGTGATGGCTTGTGTAAGTGTGTGTGTGGGTGTGTGTTTTTAATTTACATTTTAATTTAAAAAACAATGCAATTTTAATGTATATTATTGTGTATGTTAATTAGAATTTTAATATTAACGTTATGACATTTTAATTTTATGACAATCTGAGTGTTTCTCATTATAATTATAATTTTTTTGTGTTGAAATATCCATCACGATGTATATTGTTTAAGGATTAATAAACTTAAACTTGTTTGTTTTTGATGGTGTGTGTGTTGTACTGCTAACAATAATTTTAGTATTTATATTTTACATACATAAATTTAATCTTAATGGGGTAGGCAGAGCGTTAAAGACTTAAACAAAGTTCGTTTCGCCACGTCTGGCAAGACTGGTTGTTTAAGATACGTGGGACACTCAGAAAGTTTTGCGACACTAAAAAAAATTGTTTTACAGGTACATATATTTTTATTAAATCTTTTCAAAGTACTCTCCACCAGCCTCTATACAAAGATTCATGCGTCTGAACCAGTTTTCAAAACACTTTTTTCAGTCCGCCGTAGACACCTCGTTTACAGCCTGCTCGAACGCAGCCAGCGCATCTTCCGGCGACGAAAATTGTATCCCCTTAAGCTGATTTTTAATTTTTGGAAATAAAAAGAAGTCACACGGTGCTAGATCAGGGCTGTAAGGAGGGTGACCCAGGAGTTTGACTGGTGTGCTGTCCAGGAAGTCCCTCGTTTTGAGAGCGGTGTGTGCAGGCGCATTGTCGTGGTGGAGCAGTAGTCCGCGGAGCCCTGTGTTTGGTCGCTTGTTGCTCACAACAGAAAAAACTTCTGGTAAACATTTGGTAGTATACCATTCGGCGTTAATGCTTCTTTGATCTCGTAAGGGAATTGAGGCCAAGTGGCCAGTCAAATTAAAAAAGCTGGCGATCAAAATCTTCCCCCCGCTTCGAGATCGCTTCACTTTGGTGGGCGTTGGTTCATTTTGAAACACCCAAACTGTCGACTGGCGCTTGGTTTCTGGATCGTATTGATAAATCCAGGACTCATCACCTGTTACGATGTCGTAAACACGCCGAGACGAGCCTGCTTCAAATTTGTTCAGCATATCACGGCACCATTCCACCCGGGCCTGCTTCTGAGCGTCGGTGAGGTAGTGCGGCACCCAGCGCGATACTATCCTCCTCACGCGAAGATGCCCTTGTAGAATCTCGTGAACGCTTCCCGATCCAATCTTTAATATGTGCTGAATCTGCTGATATGTAATTCGCCTATCATCTTGGATTAAATTTTTCACTGCTAGCACGTTTTCTTCCGTAATAACCGTCAAAGGGCGACCGCTTCTTTCTTCATCCCCCAAGGTTGGTCGACCGCGCCTAAATTCGTTATACCAACGATACACGGTTGCCTTGGAGGGGCTTTCATCCATAAATGCCATTTGAAGTCTATCGAACGATTCATCCGGTTTCAGGCGACACTTGAAATCGTAAAAAATCATAGCTCTAAAATGTTCCCGGCGCAGATCCATTTTTCAGTAAGACACGATACTTTGAATTGGCTCGCAAAAAATGTGGAGGGAAATTTTGAAAATGGAACACACATATTTTTACTTACAAGTAATCATATTTTCAAAAAAGATTCTAACCGGCCAGTCTGCCATATATAAAAACTATTTATCGCAATCCTTTCTGAGTAGCCTGGTAGATTTGTAGGTATATTGCTGTAGTGACAGGTTGTAAGCCCATCGCCTAAATTGCAATATACTGAAGTCCTCGGACCTCTTAGTTGATTTTTACAGCATGCCCGGGAGGAAATGCAGCTGGCACACACTATGTTTTTCTCTCGCTCCCAGTCCAGCAAGGAAGAATTGAAAAAACATTTTCTTTAGTAAAAACATGTTATATGAAACGAAAATAGCATTGTGATTGCTATAATAGTAGATTTTATGCCGAGTGCATAAAGCAAGTCATTATTATCCGAGAATCGTTATATGAAGAAGTCGAGGATAAAAATGATTTGTGCACGAGTTATAAACTCTGCTTTTCACATCGATTGCGAGAAAATAAAACAGTAACATAACATACTAACATTTATTTAATTAAAATTCAAAGTAAAATTAGAACAATTTTGAATGCTGAATGATATGGTTTTTCCCGGCATATTAACGGTATTCTTTTGAATTTGAGATGACATGACAGAATATTGTATATTCCCGCTACTTAACTTTTTTTAATTTTTGTGCATGATTTTCGGGCAAAGAATAAAATATATTCTTTTATTTTATTTTATTTTTACACAGCCTAGTCTTAAATTATTTTGGAATATTGTTTTTTTTAGTGATGAATAAGTCTTGATATTTAGTTACTTCTTCGTATTATCTTATTATAAACCAAAAATGCAAATAGGGAAGGATATATTATAAATTAGCAAGTTTTATCCGTGCACAATTTATTATGTTTGGCTGCATGGTCTAAATGGTCACTGCCTTAGTATAGATACATTTAAAAAGCTACTTTTTTGCCCTTGTGCATAACGTTCAACTTTATGTCGCCTAGATTCTGCATAAAGTAGTACTTTTTCGAGCATGAGAAGTGAAAAAAAATAAATATTAATAAGCCAAATTTCTCTAATTACAGAGCAGCCATTGGGTGGGAACAGTCCTCTTGACCTCGTGTCAAGTGATCGAACGTCCGAGTAAGAAGGACGGGTTCTGCTTCAAGCTCTACCACCCCCTGGAGCAGAGCATCTGGGCACCCAGGGGGCCCCACAACGAGACTATCGGTGAGTTGGCAGCCAAAAACAAAGAATGTGCCAGCTGCATTTCCTCCCGGGCATGCTGTGAAAAGCAGCTAAGGGATCCGAGGGTTTCAGTATATTGTAATTATGGCGATGGGCTGGCAACCTGTACAACAGTATACCTATTTTAAATAACCTTCAAAACTTTGTCAGACGTTACGAAAATACCTTTGTGTAGGTGGTTTACTTCTTTTCTTCTCTTCTCTTATTATCTTCTTTTCCCTTCTCTTCTCATCTCGTCCCTCTATTATCTTCTTCCCTTCTCTTTTTCGTTTCTCTTCTATTCTCTTCTTCTCTTATCTTCTTTTTCTCTTCTCTTCTTTGTTTATCTGCCTACCCAATTAGGGTTAAAGGCGTGATTATATGTATGTATGGCAGTCACTGGGTGGGAACAGTCCTGCTGACCTCGTGTCAAGTGATCAAAGACAGGTTCACCCAGGGGGACCCACAACGAGACTATCGGTGAGTCGTGTCTTGTGGAGTTGGCAGAGCGTTAACGGCTTGGCAAAAGCTGTTATGAGCAATTTTTAAAACATTTTCTAAAAGTATTTTTGGTTATAATTTTATAGCGAGATATTTAATTTAGCAAATAAATTTTAAAGTCCTGTTTAGAGTATGAAACTGAACAACTTTCTTAACGCAACATAAGTCTAAATATGTCAAAAAAATACATACATACGTATAATCACGCCTTTACCCCTAATGGGGCCGGCAGAGCATAAACGACCTAAACGAAGCTCGTTCCGCTACGTCTGACAAAGTTGTGAGGGTTATTTAAGATAGATTTGTATGTATATTGCTGTAGTGACAGGTTGTCAGCCCATTGCCTAAATTGCAATATACTGGAACCCCCGGATCCTTTAGCTAGTTTTTACAGCATGTCCAGGACGAAATGCAGCTGGCACATTCTATGATTTTTTTGCGCTCCCACTCCATTATGGAAGAAAAAAGTTGATGCTTCCATACAAAATGATTTGAACAGTTGACACCTTTTGTATGAGAAGTCCAAATCTATTTTCATAATTTCGACATATGTTTCTTAGAATAAGTTGTTTAGTTTAATGGTTTAACTAAACAAGCTCCTAAAAAATCTTTGGTGAATGAAAGGTCTTGTTGTTTTTTTATATATATGTACCTATTTGCACTATACTACAAAGTGTATATAATGGCGTTTAACGCTCTGCCTACCCCGTAAGGGATAAAGGCGTGATTTTATGTATGTATGTGTATATAATGCGTCACCGGACTTCTTCTTCTGTCGAGTGGGTATCGAGTCTATCGAACCGATGAACCCCGGTGTCAGAGTTTTTAAACCGCCTAGCACAACTATCAGGCCTCTGACATAATTTGAGTAACGACCACTATCAAAGACAGCGACGACGAGACTCCAAAACACGAAATCTTTTTCTTTTCGGACAATCAGGTGATTCAGCCTGCAATGTTCTAACCAAACTGGGGAAAATTCACAAAGTGATAAATTTTTAAATATCAACTCTGTGTTCCCCCCCTGGGAATCGAACCCAGGCCCTCCGGATCGGGAGTCCATGGCACTAGCCACTAGACCACGGAGGCAGTTAAAAAAGGTGTTGCTTATTTGTTACTAGCGACCCGCCCCGGCTTCGCACAGAAATTATCAGTGTTCCCTTACTATACTATGCATGTACCAGGCCACTCAGAAAGTATTGCGATAAATAGTTTTTATATATGGCAGACTGGCCGGTTAGAATGTTTTTTGAAAATATGATTACTTGTAAGTAAAAATATGTGTGTTCCATTTTCAAAATTTCCCTCCACATTTTTTGCGAGCCAATTCAAAGTATCGTGTCTTACTGAAAAATGGATCTGCGCCGGGAACATTTTAGAGCTATGATTTTGTACGATTTCAAGTGTTGCCTGAAACCGGATGAATCGTTCGATAGACTTCAAATGGCATTTATGGATGAAAGCCCCTCCAAGGCAACCGTGTAACGTTGGTATAACGAATTTAGGCGCGGTCGACCAACCTTGGGGGATGAAGAAAGAAGCGGTCGCCCTTTGACGGCTATTACGGAAGAAAACGTGCTAGCAGTGAAAAATTTAATCCAAGATAATAGGCGAATTACATATCAGGAGATTCAGCACATATTAAAGATTGGATCGGGAAGCGTTCACGAGATTCTACAAGGGCATCTTCGCGTGAGGAGGATAGTATCGCGCTGGGTGCCGCACTACCTCACTGACGCTCAGAAGCAGGCCCGGGTGGAATGGTGCCGTGATATGCTGAACAAATTTGAAGCAGGCTCGTCTCGGCGTGTTTACGACATCGTAACAGGTGATGAGTCCTGGATTTATCAATACGATCCAGAAACCAAGCGCCAGTCGACAGTTTGGGTGTTTCAAAATGAACCAAAACTACCAAAGTGAAGCGATCTCGAAGCGGGGGGAAGATTTTGATCGCCAGCTTTTTTAATTTGACTGGCCACTTGGCCTCAATTCCCTTACAAGATCAAAGAAGCATTAACGCCGAATGGTATACTACCAAATGTTTACCAGAAGTTTTTTCTGTTGTGAGCAACAAGCGACCAAACACAGGGCTCCGCGGACTACTGCTCCACCACGACAATGCGCCTGCACACACCGCGCTCAAAACGAGGGACTTCCTGGACAGCACACCAGTCGAACTCCTGGGTCACCCTCCTTACAGCCCTGATCTAGCACCGTGTGACTTCTTTTTATTTCCAAAAATAAAAAATCAGCTCAAGGGGATACAATTTTCGTCGCCGGAAGATGCGCTGGCTGCGTTCGAGCAGGCTGTAAACGAGGTGTCTACGGCGGACTGGAAAAAGTGTTTTGAAAACTGGTTCAGACGCATGAATCTTTGTATAGAGGCTGGTGGAGAGTACTTTGAAAATATTTAATAAAAATATATGTACCTGTAGAACAATTTTTTTTAGTGTCGCAAATCTTTCTGAGTGTCCCACGTATTATACATATAAACCTTCCTCTTGAATCACTCCATCCATTAAAAGAAACCGCATCAAAATCCGTTGCGTAGTTTTTTAGGGATATAGGGACAGAGAAAGCGACTTTGTTTTATACTATGTAGGGAAGTATGTCTTTCATGCTGGACTGGGAGCGAGAGAAAAACTTAGAATGTGCCAGCTGCATTTCCTTCCAAGCATGCTGTAAAAATCAGCTAAGGGATCTGAGGGTTTCAGTATATTGCAGTTTAGGCGATGGGGTGACAACCTGTCACTACAGCGATATACGTACAAATCCATCTTGAATAACCCTCAAAACTTTGTCAATCGTTGCGGAACGACCTTTGTTTAGGTCGCTTACGCTCTGCCTACCCCATTGGGGATGAAGGCGTGATTATATGTATGTATGTATTTGTAATTTGTGTCCAGGAGCGGTGGTGCAGCCCCTGCCGACCGCGCACCTGATCTTCCGCGCGCCGTCGCAGGCCGCCGGCCACTGCTGGCTCGACGGACTGGAACTCGCCTTGAGATGCAGCAATGCTATGCTCAGGTACCATCAACAAACGCCCTGTCCTTTCATCAGAAACTTAAAGTCCAACTTTCGCATGCGATTTTCATACAATTTGCCATGCGAATGTTGATATTTCGTATGCGAATTCGGAAACGAGCGGTTCAAAAATACGACTCCTGTCCTTTAATCAGAAACTTAAATCGGTCTATTTGGACAACTACTGTCGACGTATCGTGTCAGTTTGGTGTCAGCTTGACCTGTTTCTGAACCTCATAAAACCGATGTTAAGAATAGTCATCCTAATTATATACAATAAATAAATAAATAAAAATAAGAAAGGGTTATTTCTTCCATGCTGGACTGGGAGCGAGAGAAAAATATAGAACGTGCCAACCGCATTTCCTCTCGGGCATGCTGTAAAAACCAGCTAAGGGATTCAAGGGTTTCTGTATATTGCAAATTAGGCGATAGGCTGACAACCTATCACTACAACAATATACCTACAAATCAATCTTAAACAACCCTCAAAACTTCGTCAGACGTGGCGGAACGACCTTTGTTTGGGTCGTTTATGCTCTGCCTACCCCATTAGGGATAAAGGCGTCATTATATGTATGTATGTATGTATTGTTTGTCCGCCAGATGCTCGCGGTCGTCGCGTGCGGCCGCGGCGGCCGAGCTGTCGGCTCAGAACAACCACATCTCGCACGAGGAGCTAGAGAAACACTTCAATGAACACGGTAAGAGATAACACTATACTCAGCTTTTTTGACGTTGCGTTATAGGTACCTACCTGTTTTGCGACCTGTTTTTACTATATAACTTTAAAGAAAGTCAACCGAAAACAAATGTTTGTTATCGTGCCGAAATTTTAACCTCTGATAAGCTGCAATGAAAAAGCAGTTTATGGACTGCGAAATACGTTGGTATTGATAACTCAACGTTATAAATACAAACTTTATAGCCTCTTTTCTCCGAAATCAAACTAAAAACGAAACAGTTACGATAGACAGGAGTTGAAATAGAAACACCAAATAGAACATATCTCTATTTAGATTGTTCTTTTCGTATTTCGGAGCGGTTACATTCTCCACGGTTATGACACAAATAGTAGTTTAGTTCATTCGTGTACATTAAGAATAACTTAGCTCCTAAGTTACTTCCTTGCGGCACACCATAGGAGAATTTTGCATAACTACTGAAGCCTTAGTTTATTTCAAAGTTATTTGTTTTATCAGTTAAGAAAGTCTCAAAACTATTCAACGATATGCTTTTAAATAAATAAAAAAACTGTGTTATGTATTAGATTAGAATTGATACGGTATCAAATGCTTTTTTGTGCTATCTCAAGATTGAGAGCAATATTAAGTATGGATTTGACAAGCCATTTTGTACTGAAATCACATTTCTGATACGAACTCAAACTGGCTGACAATCTCAAGTACGGATTATAAATACGGGCCTTAGTGTACAAGATCGGAAACAGCTGTTTTTGCAATTATGCAGAATTTTCTTATGTTCTTCCGCAAAGAAGTACCTTAAGCCCTATTTTATTTATAGGGTACCGTCTGTGGGGTACAACAATGAGGCATAATAGTGTACTCATAGCCATGGAGCATGTTACCGCTCTGAAATAAAATAATTATCATAAAACCGAATTTTTAGCTGAGTTTATTAAGAACTGAGCTCTTATCAAAGTACGAATAAAATATCTCTAGCATATTTCTGTATGTATTTTCAAAATCGATCTCGATTTTTAGGTAGTTTTAAGGTTTTTCTACATATAATATAAGTTTATTTTAGCTATATCTAATAACAATTAAATCACCTATTCCTCTCCTTTACCAAAACACGTTTTGCTAAAATGTGTTTTCGCTATAATACGCTAAAATATAACTTCGCTAAAATACGCTAAAACATTACTTCGCTAAAATACGCTAATATATTACTCCTCTAAATAGTGCTATCGTCTTGTAGTTCACCGACACCTCTCATGTCAATCTCCGATTATTCTCCAAAGAAATATAGTCCTGACAGGAAACCATCTTATTCTCCCAAGAAGAAACCCAAAAAGATCTCAAAATGGACTCAATTCGTTGAATCTATCGAACTATTAACCAAAGATCAGGAATCCAGTGATTCTAGTGATGATAAGAAAGATCATTCGTTCTTTGATTTCTTGACAAAGAAAGAGAATTTTGATAGAAACGCTCCATCAACTTCTAGTATGAGAGTACCAAATGAGCCAAAACTCAAAAAACCTAGCAGCAAAAGTCTAGCATCAAGCCCGCTGCGTTTAGAATCTCTAACAAAGAAGACACCTATCCTACGTTACTTCGATGTGCCTAAACTGTCTTTGACTCTCGGCGAGAAAAAGCCCAAAGAAAAAGACTTATCGCCTTCCAGCATGATCGAAGAAAACCTATTCAGACTGGTCAATGCGTTACCTAAACGACGCAGCTCTACGCCACAAACATACAAATTCACTTCAAAAAGAATCAGCCAGTTGCGATCTTCTGGAGCGAAAACTGACTCCGAAAATGACGACATACACAATGTCTTAAAACACCACTTGCCTCAGAAAAGACCTATCAAGGATACTTCAGAAGTCTTGTGTACTTCCCCGGATAATATAGTGATAACTAAAACAGCGCCATCTGTTGAGAGGTTTAGAAGGTACAGCTCGTCCTCGACTGACGAAGTTTGCGATGATCGTGACAGGTTTGTAACTTTGCGTAGCATATTCTATATTCAAACACTGTGAGTGTGTGTGTTTGTGTGTATACATGTGTATGTTTGTGTGTTTGGTGTGTGTAAGTTTGCGATGGTCACGATGGGTTATATAATAGACTAAAATGATATGATCATAGACTAAAATGCAGAAAGTATTTGTACATACATACATACAATCACGCCCTTATCCCTAATAAATGGGGTAGGCAGAGCGTAAACGACCCAAACAAAGGTCGTTCCGCCACGTCTGACAAAGTTTTGAGGGTTATTCAAGATAGACTTGTAGGTATTTGTACTTTCTGCATTTTAGTCTATGATTTTATAGCAGTACGACGCGGTTTTTAATAAACTTGGGTACTCTAGTATTTAGAGGCGAACACGGCTCAACGGTGGCGCCATCAATTTTAAATTAATTGTGCCTGAACTAAAAACAATTTCAAAAATATTTTATGTTTCGCGAGAATATCAGGTAATTCTCCATTTTATAATCCAGAATACAATTATTCACACTAAGAGCAATTCAACTTTGTATTACAAATGTGCTAGTGGGCCCTTTAAAAAAAACATAATTCACTAAAAACACAGTGAATCGAAAACCTGTCCAACAGACTCAAGTAATAGTAATGAAGATAATTTAGAACCATATAAATTAGCGATTCATAGTTCGTTGTAGTAACAGATATAAAAACTACAATCAACTGCCACCAATAGCAATTTAATTACCTGTTACTACAACGAACTTAGAATAGCTAATTTATAAGGTTCAAAATTATGTTTACATTACTTAAGTCTGTACGTTCATATAAATCGTGGTGGTACTGTTACTGTGTGTTGGGAGAAAAGTTTGTAAGTGTGCAAGAAAGTGTGTCACTTGGCTGTGTGTTTATGTATGTGTGACTAGATATTAGAACCACATGTACATGCTCACTCGTTATTTACAGAAGGCAACAATTTTAAAATTTTATAGGAGAAAATTGATTACCTTATTTTTTATTATTATTAAATATTTCGTGTGAATGAGTGTCAGTGTGTGTTAATGTGAATAAGTGTAAGTGACTTTTAATGTAAACAAAAAAGTCTAGGATATAATTCCTACAGATTCCAGATGCATTTCCTTTTGTATTTCTTCTGAACGGCATCTGTCGCAGGTACCATCCTAGATTTATTTTATTTTACAGTGTAGTGGGCTTGGTTCTAGATTTTCCGGCTAGAACTAAAATTTAAATCTAACTTTCAGACTAAAAAAAATATTGGAAAAGGAGATCTATTCTCTCCGGTTTTTGATTTATAGTCTGTGGTTTTATGCGTTATCTGTCATTTTTATCCGCCGTCAGTAGGCAGAAATACTGGGGAAACGTGCAAAAGTGCGTCAAAATCTAGGGACGAAGTGTAAAACCATGGAGTATAAATCGCCTGTCCTTTTTAAATTTTATAATTTTGAAAGTTACTGATAGTTAGATTTCGTTTTAACCGGTGGTATCTAGAATCTAGCCATTTGAAGACTTATTTTTTGTCAATCAGGCGATTTATGTACCCAATGAATTTGGACAAATACTCGCTAATAGACAGTGCGAACCTACCGTCTGCTACACTCCAAGCTGTCAACACTGAAAGAAGGGAGGATCGATTTTCGTCCCAGAACGTGTATGTTGCTGGGAAAATAGTTAGGACCAGTGGTGAGAGGAATTTTCTGCTGTTCAGTTGCAAAATGTTTCTTTAGTAAAATGTACCTTTTTTAAAACGTACCTACATATTTATTTATTTAACAGTGTTTGTTACACATACATAAAGTTACGTCTGTATCCCTTATGCGGTAGGCAGAGCGTAAAACGCCTCAGGAAAGGCGCCTTTGCCGCGTATGACAAAAATTGAGGGCAATTTTAGATTATAATGTTTATTGCTATAGTGACAGGTTGTCAGTCGATCGCCTAAATTGCAATACACTGCAGCTTTGCTGACTTCTAATGCATGCCCGGGAGGAAGGGCAGCTGGAACATTCTAAGTTTTTCTATTCCTTCCAGTCCAGCATGGATGGTTTCAAAACGTACCTCTTTGAAAATATTTCCTTTGTTTAGTACCTTAATAACAACTAAAACTTTATCAGTCGTTATTTTATTGAGTGATTATTTAAGTCAATACGTAAACTGATAGGGGTTGCTCAGATAACTAAACCTTTAGACTTAAGGTTAGATCGCCTTAGACGTAGCTGCAACGGAGCGGAGCTACGAATACGAATTGTACGGTTAAAAATTTACAAAATGTATGAACTGACATTGCCGTGCCGTAAAGCGTCGTTCTTCCATGCTGGACTGGGAGCAAGAGGAAGACATAGAATGTGCCAGCTGCATTTCCTCCCGGGCATGCTGTAAAAACCAGCTAAGGGATCTGGAGGTTTCAGTATATTGTAATTTAGGCGATGGGCTGACAACCTATCACTACAGCAATATACCTACAAATCTATCTTAAATAACCCTCAAAACTTTGTCAGACGTGGAGCCACGACCTTTGTTTAGGTCGTTTACGCTCTGCCTACCCCATTAGGGATAAAGGCGTGATTATATGTATGTATGTATGTAAAGCGTCGCGCCGCTACGCTACAGCGCCATTGCCGCTTCAGTGCGCTACCTCTCATACATTTCATACAAAGAATCATTTGTTGCGCAGTGTCGCGCCGCGCCGTTCCGCTGCTGCTACGTCATTAATCTTAAAGGTTAGACCGCACTAAGACGTAGCTGCAGCGACACTGCGCTACAAATGATTCTTTATATGAAAATGTATGAAAGGTACCGCATTGAAGCAGCACTGGAGCTGCAGCGGAGCGGCGCGGCGCTTTACGGCGCGGCAGTGTCAGATCATACATTTTGTAATTTTTTCTCGGCGATGTCAGTTTATACATTTTGACATATTGTCGCGCAGTGTCGTGCTGATGCAGTGCCGCGCCGCTGCAGCTACGTCATATTAGGTTTAAAGATTCTTTATTCTCATTAAAGACAACGTCACTTACATGAGAACAGATATAAAACATAAAAATAATAGTCGTTCGCACTGCGCACTTTACAATGTTTTTTTTGTTGATAATATAAATAACTGCCTCTCAATAACAAAATACATAATTATTTAGCTAATTAATAATATATGCTGAGCTAGTTTACTTTTAAATTGGTTAAAAGATTCAATGGATTTTATTTCCGAAGGTAGATTATTAAAATATTGCGGTCTAACCTTCACTTGTGTCTTTTCTGTGCAATAAAGTATATTCCTATCTTATCTTATCTGAATGATTTTCACAAAGAAATTCCACCGTGTAATGACTAAAGTCGTGGGTACATTTTTCGAAAGATTCATTTTGGTATTATGTGAGTGAACGAAGTTTTTGGCTTGTGTTTTATGTGTGGTATGCTAATATTTGTACGTTAGTATTAGTAGTTGAAAAGAAGATTATTAGTTACTTTGTGCTAATATGAACTCTTTTATTAATAGAAGCTAGAAGTCTTTATTTTAATATAACGTCCCTTAACGGGGTGTTATACTTCCATGCTGGTCTGGGAGCGAAAGAAAAACATAGAATGTGCCAGCTGCATTTCCTCCCGGGCATGCTGTAAGATCCAGCTAAGGGATCCGAGGGTTTCAGTATATTGTAATTTAGGCGATGGGCTGACAACCTGTCACTACAGAAATATACCTACAAATATATCTTAAATAACCCTCAAAACTTTGTCAGACGTGGCGGAACGACCTTTGTTTAGGTTGTTTACGCTCTGCCTACCCCATTAGGGATAAAGGCGTGATTATATGTATGTATGTATGTAGGTAGTATTATTAGTCGAAAAGAAGATTATTAGTTACTCTGCGCTAATATGAACTCTTTTATTAATAGAAGCTAGAAGTCTTTATTTTAATATAACGTCCCTATACGGGATGTAAGGGACAGCGTCCCGCAAACTGATGGTGGTTGCTCAGTCAAGGAAACTAAACAACTATCATCAGGAAATTTGTTTAGGAAATGAATAAAAAAATGGCTTTTTTCATACAAAAACTGTCTGATCGCGGTAGCAATTTTATATGGGCAAGTAAAAAAAACATCTGCTAAAAGAATTTCCTGGTTCGTTGACTGAGCAACCCCTATCACTTTGCGGAAAGCTGTCCCTTACACCTGGTATTTGTAAGCAAAAAATTTTAATGATAATGCCAGAATCGACAGACTGGACATAATTTACATTTAAGAATTAACAAAACACACGAAAATATTTTACATTGATACTTATCAAAAGTACAATTTTATTTCAAAACATAGCAATTCACACGAATTATAGTATTCACAACTCAGTTTTAGAATAAAGGTAAACAAAGTTTTATGTCTTTTTATCGAAGATCTTGCTTCTAAAATAAGTTTTAGCTATTAGATATTACAACGTAATGAAATAGTACATACATACATATAATCACGTCTTTATCCCCAATGGGGTAGGCAGAGCGTAAACTACCTAAACAAAGGCCGTACCGCCACGTCTGATAAAGATTTCAGGGTTATTTAAGATAGATTTATGAGATACTAGCAACCCGCCCCGGAAATTATCAGTGTTTCTCTACCATATTATGCATGTATTATATATATATAAACCTTCCTCTTGAATCACTCTATCCATTAAAGGAAACCGCATCAAAATCCGTTGCGTAGTTTTAAAGATTTGTGCATACATAAGGAATATAGGGACAGAAAAAGCGACTTTGTTTTATACTATGTAGTGATAAGATAGGTTATTTATTTATTTATTTACGCCAGCACGTATCATTGACATGAATATTTGTTTACCTTTATTCTAAAACTGAGTTGGAAATAGTAAATAGCAAAAAAATATTAATGACAAACACGTAATATCCAATAGGTAATAACCGCCACTATTTGCTTATACAACATTTTTATCTCGCACATACAAGCGATTCTAAACAATATTTACCAACTTCAGTACCGCTCGGTTCGTCCGTGACACTGGCCGTTTCAATGATAATAACGCCACAGGAAATATTAATACGAATGCGCGAAAAAAATATAAAAAAATAATGTGAAACGTGTATAAAAAAGTTTTTGTGAAGTGTTTTTGTGTGTGATTTGGGTTTGATGAATGAAACAGTGGATAAAGGTTGCTCATATCAAAATATTAATTGTTTCCGGTACGCTGTAGGTTAGCTTACGTTAAAAAATAATGCAAACAATACATTTAGTTTTATAAAATCCGTTTATTTTCACTATTATAAAAACTTCTTCATCTTCCATGGAGAGATAGATAAACGTAGAATGTTTCAGGTGCCCTTCCTCCCGGGCATGCTGTAGAAGTCAGCAAAAGGGACTCGAGTTTTACAGTGTATTGTAATTTAGGCGATAGGCTTACAACCTGTCACTATAGCAATACACATTACAATCTAAAATTGCCCCAATTTTTGTCAGACGTGGCGAAAGCGCCTTTTACGAGGCGTTGAACGCTATGCCTACCCCGTAAGGGTTAAAGGCGTGATTTTATGTATGTATGTAGGTATGTATTATAAAAACAAAACATAACAGACTATTTAATAATAAAGAGGAAATCTCACGAGTAAAATAAAGCTAGATCGTATTTTTATTTTTAGGTAGAGATTATATTCGCGATCTCAATACGGGGTGTAAGGGACAGGGTCCCGCAAACTGATAGGGGTGACTCAGTCAGCGAAACTAAACAACTATCAGTAGGATTTTTTGTGAAAAATGAAATTGATATTCCATACAAATTGTCTGATCGAGGTGGACATTTTGTATGGAAAAATATTTTTTATTCTTTCACTTCCTATAAAATAAACCTGGTAGAAGTTGTTCAGTGTCGTTGACTGAGCAACCCCTTTCAGTTTGAGGAACGATGTCCCTTACACCCCTTATAAAGTCTAACACTTAATAAATTATTTTTCATTCTATTTGTTTTCTGAACTAATTGATTGTATATCTGAAATAGTAGTGCGTATATTTTTTGTATTTTATTTCAATGGCGTGTAAGGGACAGCGTATCAGTAACTAATAGGGGTTGTTTATGTTTAGTCAATGAAACAGAACAACATACATAAAATCACACCTTTATCCCTTACGCGGTAGGCAGAGCGTAAAACGCCTCGTAACAGGCGCTTTCGCCACGTCTGACAAAAATGGAGGGCAAATTTTAGATTGTAATGATTTGTATTGCTGTAGTGACAGGTTGTCAGCCCATCGCCTAAATGATCGAATTGGTAATTTTGTATGAAAAAGCAAAAAAGAAATGATTTCTTTAAAGAATTTCTTGGTGAAAGTTAAGATAAGATAAGAATATACTTTATTGCACAGCAAAGACACAAGAGAAATAAAATTAAATGAAACAAATAGTAGTACAAATAGGCGGCCTTATTGCTAAGCAGCAATTTCTTCCAGGCAACCTTAGGGTACAGGAAAATAAAAAGTCGAACTAGTGGGCTGGTATACATTTTACAGTTACTGTTGTTCAGTGTCTGGTGTGACCTTACCTTTGCGGAACGCTGTCTCTTACACCCGGTATAATTAACGTCGCTATGCCAAGTCAAAAACGTGATAGTAGGTATTTTATTACTAGACAAATAAAAAAATTCCTTCCATGCTGGACTGGGAGAGATAGAAAAACATAGAATGTTCCAGCTGCCCTTCCTCCCGGGCATGCTGTAGAAGTCAGCAAAAGGGACTCGAGGGTTACAGTGTATCGTAATTTAGGCGATGGGCTGACAACCTGTCACTATAGCAATACATATTACAATCTAAAATTGCCCTTAATTTTTGTCAGACGCGGCGAAAGCGCTTTTTACGAGGCGTTAAACGCTCTGCCTACCCCTTAAGGGATAAAGGCGTGATTTATGTATGTATGTATGCCAAGTCAAAAACGTGATAGTAGGTATTTTATTACTAGACAAATAAAAATATTTTCTGTATTGATAATATCTTACAGACAATTAAAATTATAATAATAAATGCTATGCAAGTTATATTTTTCCTCATGTTTGTCACTTAGCAATATGTTTTCCTTTCAGTCTATTTATATTTACAGTTTATTTACATACGAATAGACTTTCATGCTGGACTGGGAGCGAGAGAATAACATAACATAACATAAAAATACTTTATTGCACTTAATAATACAACATACAACACAAAAGATAACAAAAAACAAGTACAACATAGGCGGCCTTATTGCTAAGGTAGCAATTTCTTCCAGGCAACCTTTGGGTGAAAGAAAAAAGTGTGGCGGTAAGCGGGATAGTACAAACCTAGTCAAATAGGTATCCTAAATACATTACATAACATATAATACATGAATTAAGTACAAGCTACTACATAGATATTTGTAAAATAAACTAATACATAATATATAATAAACTAATACATAAACTAATGGAAGATAGGATAATGCAAACTACAATCAGAACTAGTCGAAGGAAATGACAGCAACAGTATCTACAGCACAGGATAAAAGTGAAGGAAACTAAAGATCAGACAGTAATTATTTGTTCCAAGAAACGTTTTTTAATTCGGCTCTTAAAAGTCTCAAGAGACGGTGCACGTCGAATATCTTCGGGCAATTCATTCCACAGCTTGATAGCTCGCACTGTGAAAGACTTTGCATAGAAGTCAGTCTTGTGAGAAGGCAGGTTAAGCGTCAATTTAGAGCTGGCTCGCAAATTGCGGGCCAGGGTGGCCGAATGAAAAATATACCGATCTTTAAGGTTAGGGTGGGAAAGAATGGAGTAAAGGAGGGAGAGGATGTGACAGTCCCTTCTGCGGGTAATAGGCAGCCATTGAAGTTGGGACCTATAAGAAGAGACATGGTCATACTTACGCAGTAGTGTTTCGCATTGTCTGATCTTTGTTTTTGTATGGAAAACACGATTCCGCGTGCGAACTAGCAGATCCCGCTTCCGATCCCGATCCCGCTATTTGTTAATTTTAACTGCCTGCGTGGTCTAGCGATCTGAGCCATGGGCTCTCGACCGGGTGCTATTCCCGGCAGGGAACAAAGACTTTGTGTTGTTGTTTCTAGTTTGGTTAGGACATTGCAGGCTGATCACCTGATTGTCCGAAAAGTAAGATGATCCATGCTGTCGGATGGGCATGTAAATAGTCGGGCCTGCGCCTGATTTGTCTCTGGTCGTGTCCGTCAATCTGTCCCATTAGAATAATAGGTTGAAGGAACAGCAAATGCACCTGTGTGAGCACAAACATTCGGGCACTAAAAACTAGTCCTGCGTAGTTGGCCGACCTCTAGGAGATTGGCCGCCATTACTGAAAATCGGTGGGAGGACTGTTATTTATTTGTTAATTTAGGTACTATTTAAAATAATCAAGTCTTCTTCTGTCGTGTGGGTATCGAGTCAATCGACCCGATGAACCCTGATGTCAGAGTTATTAAACCGCCTAATAGCACATCTAATAGGCCTCTGACATGGTTTGTGTAACGACCACTATCAGGTGATTCCGCCTGCGTTGTCTTAACCAAACTGGAAAAAATCTCACAAAGTGATAAATTATCAACACAGTGACAAATATCAACTTGTTCCCCCCCGCTCCGCTGTCCCTTACACCCGCTATTTGATTCAGTTTTTTCTGCGTATTCCTGAGACCTTTTGGTTTTAGAGTTTGTTTACTCTCATTATCAGATAAAATATAATTTTGTCTGCGGCGAATATATCAAACAAGTATTAAGTTTTGCATATTTTTTATCGTTATGCAAATTAGGTAATTTGTATAAATACAGGCATGCGGTTGTTTTGTGATTTGTTACAGGCTAATGTTGTCATTTTTATCAAGTGATACATACAAAGTCACGATTATATCAAATACTGGGAAGGCAGAGCGTTAACGGCTTAATAAAACCCGCTCCGTGACAACTGGGACGACAATTCCCAGCTGTCACCCCGGGGGACAGGGCTAGAGAGGACTACATACATACATACATATAATCACGCCTTTATCCCTAATGGGGTAGGCAGAGCGTAAACGACCCAAACAAAGGTCGTTCCGCCACGTCTGACAAAGTTTTGAGGGTTATTTAAGATAGATTTGTAAGTATATTGCTGTAGTGACAGATTGTCAGCCCATCGCCTAAATTACAATATACTGAAACCCTCGGATCCCTTAGCTGGTTTTTACAGCATACCCGGGAGGAAATGCAGCTGGCACATTCTATGTTTTTCTCTCGCTCCCAGGCCAGCATGGAAGAAAGAGAGAGGACTAGAGAGGACTACTGGGAACAATTGGATTTTCTAATGTTATTGACCTTTCACAACAACACTGAAATATAATTAATCCTTTGTTTTGTATTTGCGCAATCTATAAATTTTAGCTTGCGTTATCAAATAAATATCGTATCGTATTTCTGCTATGATAGCGAAGTCTGTCTGACCATATGCGTTGGTAACAAAATTGCTATCATAATCACTACATAGTATAAAACAAAGTCGCTTTCTCTGTCCCTATATCCGTATGTATGCTTACCTTTAAAACTACGCAACGGATTTTGATGCGGTTTCTCTTAATGGATAGAGTGATTCAAGAGGAAGGTTGATATGTATAATACATTCATAATATAGTAGAGAAACACTGATAATTTCCGTGCGAAGCCGGTGCGGGTTGCTAGTAAAAAATAAACAACAGACAATAATTGACCAGTCTAGATGTGTTTCTATGTATTTTAGGTGTAAAGTGTGCCTCCGTGGTCTAGTGGCTAGTGCCATGGACTCCCGATCCGGAGGTCCTGGGTTCGACTTCCATGGGGCAAACACAAAAGTTGATATTTGAGAATTTATCACTTTGTGAATTTGTCGCCAGTTTGGTTCGGACATTGCAGGCTGAAT
Source organism: Scrobipalpa costella (assembly GCA_949820665.1). Classification (NCBI taxonomy): domain Eukaryota; kingdom Metazoa; phylum Arthropoda; class Insecta; order Lepidoptera; family Gelechiidae; genus Scrobipalpa; species Scrobipalpa costella. Next base: position 1,993,419 of record OX463322.1, on the reverse strand, counting down.
CACCTGATTGTCTGAAAAAAAAAAGATTTCGTGCTTCGAAGGGCATGTTAAGCCGTCGGTCCCGGTCTTTGTTACTTAAATAACCATGTCAGAGGCCTGATAGTTGTGCTACTAGGCGGTTTAAAAAAACTCTGACACCAGGGTTCATCGGGTCGATAGACACGATACCCACTCGACAGAAGAATGTGTAAAGTCAGTACTTACAAACTTAATTCTATAACATACATACATATAATCACGCCTTTATACCTAATGGTTAAGGCAGAGCGTAAACCACTCAAAGGTCGTTCCGCCACGTCTGACAAAGTTTTGAGGGTTATTTAAGATAGATTTGTAGGTATATATGAAATAGCACTACATATTACAATCTAAAATTGCCCTCAATTTTTGTCAGATGTGGCGAAAGCGCCTTTTACTAGGCGTTAAACGCTCTGCCTACCCCGTAAGGGATAAAGGCGTGATTTATGTATGTATGTATGTATTTATAAATTTATATAAATCGGTCCTATATTAAACTTATTTCTTTCATGCTGACCTCGGAGCGAGAGAGAAACATACAATGTGCCAGCTGCATTTCCTCCCGGGCATGCTGTAAAACTAGCTAAGGGATCTGAGGGTTTCAGTATGTTGTTATATAGGCGATAGGCTGACAACCTGTCACTAAAGCAATTTACCTAAAAATCTATCTTAAATAACCCTCAAATCTTTATCATACGTGGCGGATCGACCATTGTTTAGGTCGCTTACGCTCTGCCTACCCCATTAGGGATAAATGCGTGATTGTATATATATTAAACTGGAAACATATATTTTACCAGTTTCTTTACGACCCAGGTATTTGAAAAAATCGTACGAGAAAAGTACCGCAAAATTATTATTTTTTCTATAATGATTGTCTGTAAAAAGTAAGCAAAAACACTTTTATAAATGCTGTCTTTATATTTTCTTTCATGTTGGACTGGATGTGATTGAAAAACCTAGAATGTGCCAGCTGCTTCTCCTCCCAAGTTGTCTGTAAAAGTCACAAAGGGAATTCGAGGGTTACGGTCTTTCTGAAATGACCCAAAAATTGTCAGACGTGTTTCGGTCGTTGATGCACTGCTTACCCCATTAGGGAGAAAAGCGTGAATTTATGTATATGTCTTTATATTTTACCCTCTAAGAAAACAGGCGTGAGTCGGCATGTTTCTAAGAAACTCTACAATCTAATCTTATCAGTAATACTATCACATTATTTCAGTGTTTGCTGTTTTATCTGAAGATTACCAGAGCATTAGGTGGTGTTTGGTGACCTTAAACAAAAAAACATACATACATACTATCACGCCTTTATCCCTAATGGGGTATGCAGAGCGTCAACGACCTATAGGTCATTCCGCCACGTCTGAGAAAGTTTTCAGTGTTATTATATACATACATACATAATCACGCCTTTATCCCTAATGGGGTAGGCAGAGCGTTAACGACCTATGCAAAGGTCGTTCCGCCACGTCTGACAAGTTTTGAGGATTATTACAAATGATCATGACGTATATTGCTTTAGTGACAGGTTGTCAGCCCATCGCCTAAAATTGCAGTATACTATAACCCTCGAATCCATTAGCTGGTTTTTACAGCATGCTCTGGAGGAAATGCAGCTGGCACATTCTATGTTTTTCCATCACTCCCAGTCCAGCATGGAAGAATTTTTCAGTGTTATTTAAGATAGATTTGTAAGTATATCGTTGTAGTGGCAGGTTGTCAGCCAATCGCTTGTAATCTACAGAAACCCTAGGATCCCTTAGTTGGTTTTCACAGCATGTCCGGGAGGAATCGCAGCTGGCACGTTCTATGTTTTTCTCTCGCTCCCAGTCCAGCATGGAGGAAATATACCTACTCTACCCGTACGGGTATGCCAGCTTAGTAGGTATACCTACTTACGTATATACCTATACAATTAAATGTTATACCGGGTGTAACGGACAGCGTCCCGCAAACTGATAGAGGTTGCTCAGTCAACGAAACTGAAAAACTATCAGCAGGTTTTAAACAATAAAAAATGGACCTACCCATACAAAATGACCTGAATGAACCTGTTGATAGTTGTACAGTTTCGCTGACTGAGCAACCTCTATCATTTGCGGGACGCTGTCCCTTACACCCGGTATACAATTAAATGGTATATAAGTGATTACTGGTGTTTCTTCCATGCTGGACTGGGAGCGAGAGAAAAACATAGAATGTGCCAGCTGCATTTCCTCCCGGGCATCCTGTAAAAACCAGCTAAGGGATCCGAGGGTTTCTGTATATTGCAATTTAGGCGATGGGCTGACAACCTGTCACAACAGGAATATACCTACAAATCTGTTTTAAATAACCATCAAAACATTGTCAGACGAGGCGAACGACCTTTGTTTAGCTCGTTTACGCTCTGCCTACCCCATTAGGGATAAAGGCGTGATTATATATTTAGTGGCGAGCGCACCACTAAATATCTTGTTCCTCCGGTGTTCAATAACATACCAAATGAGATAACAAAGTGTGTAAGTAAACAGGTATTTAAGAAAAAGGTTAGAGAGCATTTATTAACACAATTTAATAATAATATTATTTTCGACTTCTAACTTTAAATATATGTACTATACATGTTTTTTTTAAATTTGCAAAACAACAGTATGTAATACATTTTATTTTACAGTTTGTATTGTAATGGGGAGCCACTTCTGCCAACAAACTATTGTATAGTTTGGCAGATTTTGTTTAAGTTGTAAAACTGTACTGCCAAATTGAATAAACGATTTATTTATTTTTACGTTGTGGTGTGAAAGAGGATATAGTGACAGGTATAGAAAAAGGAATGCTGAGGTGGTTTGGTCATGTTGAGAGGATGGATGAAAAGAGATTAACCAAACAGATATACATGGCGAGTGTGAGTGGGAATGTTGGAAGGGGAAGACCTCGGCGAACGTACCGCGATCAAATCGGGGACGTTCTAGGGAAAGGTCAGGTCAGGAGTACCCTAAACCGACGAGCGTGCATGAAAAGATTGATGAATGTAGATGAAGCGAAAGAAGTTTGCAAGGATCGTAGCAGATGGAAGGATGTGATCTCTGCCTACCCCTCCGGGAAAGAGGCGTGACGTTATGTATTTATGTATGTTTATTTTTATTATATTTATATGTATGTATGTGCGTACTGTTATGAATGAGAAATTGCCTGGTTCAGCACACTCTTAACCTTTGCCGAGGTGATGGTATTTTTAGATGCAATTCTGTGGTTGAACTCTCATGAGTTATATCAATAAACACATGTTTTGTGTACATAAACTCACGCCTATTTCCATTCTGGGGTAGTCAGAACATCAACGACTAACTAAAGTACTGATTTCGCTACACTGACAATGCTTAAGGGAGATTTTGTTTCAAAAATGTATTTGTGAAGTTTAGTGACGGGTGCTTCCATGCTGGACTGGGAGAGAAACAAAAACCTAGAATGTGGCAGCTGCATCTCCCGGGCATGCTGTAAAAACCAGCTAAGGGATCCGAGGGTTTCAGTATTGTAATTTAGGCGATGGGCTAAAAATCTGTCACTACAGCAATATACAAATCTACTATCTTAAACAACCCTCAAAACTTGTCAGACATGGCGGAACGATCTTTGTTTGGGTCGTTGACGCTCTGCCTATCCCATTAGGAATACAGACGTGATAGTATTTATAGTGATGGGTTGTATTGTCGGCCGATCGCCTATACCCTTTTGACGTAGCTCAACATCCTGACACATGTCAAAAGGATTTTTTGACAGTTATAAAAGAGTCTCACATTAAAAAATTAAAATGAGAAATTGACTCATTATTCCTCTAATTTAATAGCTACATTTTTGTATTCATTAAAATTGGTATCGAATTAGATCGATATGGAAAGATTTACCCACGACAATTTATAGAGAAAATAGTATTATGATAGTTCATACGGGATGTACGGGACAACGTGCCTGAAACCGTTAGGGGTTGCTCAGCCAACGAAACTGAACCATAAATTTAATAAAAATGACCTTTCCATACAAAACGACCACCTTGATTTGTATGTAAAACCAAAATAATGAAGGTTTAATCATATCTGTTTCCATTTTTCAATCACACCCTTTATAACGAACGAACCCGAAAGCGATGACTTACATCGGAGTTATATATACACATTAATTGAGAAGCATAGTTTGTATCATAAATACATATAGTCACGCCTTTATCCCTAATGGGGTAGGCAGAGCGTAAACGACCTAAACAAAGGTCGCTCCGCCACGTCTGACAAAATTTGTGAGTCATTTAAGATAGATTTGCACGTATATTGCTATAGTGGCAGGTTGTCAGCTCATCACCTAAATTGAAATATACTGAAACCCTCGAATCGGATCCCTTAGCTGATTTTTACAGCATGCCCGGGAGGAAATGTTTAAATGTTTAAATACTTTCTATGTTTTTCTCACTCTCCCAGTCCAGCATGGAAGAGTCATCTTGAATCATCTGTGTTTAAAATAAACTTTTAAACAAACTCAAGTGGGTTTCGGCAATACATACATACATATAATCACGCCTTTATCCCTAATGGGGTAGGCAGAGCGTAAACGACCGAAACAACGCCTTCATCCCTAACGGGGTAGTCAGAACGTAATTAACCTAAACAAAGGTCCTTCCGCCACATCTGACAAAGTGTTAAGGGTTTTTTTAAGATAGATTTGGTACGTATATTGCTGTAGTGATAGGTTGTCAGCCCATGGCCTGAATTACAATATACTAAAACCCTCAGATCCCGTAGCTGGTTTCAGCAATACAATATAGTATATACCGGGTGTAAGCGTACCAGAAACTGATAGGGGTTGTTCAGTTAACGAAACTGAACAACTTGCACCAGGAAATTCTTTCAGGAAATGAAAAAACATAGGTACTTCTCGATCAAACGATTTATATGGAAAAGTAAAAATGTAAATTATTTCTGAATTGTTTTAGAGTTATTCAGTTTCATACATACATACATCACGCCTTTATCCCTGATGAGGTAGCCAGAGCGTCAACGACCTACACAAAGGTCGTTTTGCAACGTCTGACAGAGTTTAGTGCGTTATTTAAGATAGATTTGTAGGTATATTGCTTTGGTGACAAGTTGTCAGCCCATCGCCTAAATTTTAATATTCTAAAATCCTCGGATACCTTAGCTGGTTTATACATATATTATCATTCGACTCCACTCGCTAAGAAGAAGAGACAGCATACCCGAGAGGAAATGCAGCTGGCACATTCTATGTTTTTCTTTCGCTCCCAGTCCAGCATGGAAGAAAACATATTTGTATAATATATGCACAAAACCTTCAATGTATGTATACGTTTGTTTGCAATGTAAAATTCAAATGAATGGTGTTGAGATGTCAGTGTTAAAATGAAACTCATGTTGAAAGGTCAAGAACGAGTTTATTTACATTTTGCTACACTGTTATATTAAGTAACTAGCGACCCGCCCCGGCTTCGCACGGAAATTATCAGTGTTTCTCTACTATACTATGCATGTATTATACATATAAACCTTCCTCTTGAATCATTCTATCCATTAACAGAAACCGCATCAAAATCCGTTGCGTAGTTTTAAAGATCTAAGCATACATAGGGATATAGGGACAGAGAAAACGACTTTGTTTTATACTATGTAGTGATCCGCAAGATTCTATCTATTTTATGCAAACCATAAAATAGATAGAATCTTAATCTTAGCGAGTGGGTTTTTCAAGTCGGACAACGAACCGATGAACCCTGGTGTCAGAGTTTTTGAAACCACCTAGCAGCCCAGCCATTAGGCTTCGAACATGGTTTGAGTAACGATTGTCCGAAGAGTAAAAGGATTCCGTGCTTTGGAGGTCCCGGTCGCTGTCTTTGATAGTGGTCGTTATTAAAACTATGTTAAAGGTAGAATGTACCAGTTGCTTTCCCCCCTAGAATACTGTTAAATTCAGTAGTGAGTAGAGGGAGTCAAAGGTTTCAGTGTATTTAAATTTATTGTCTTATACCAAAAAATAGGGTGTGTGATTTTATAGAATAAAATAATTTAAAAACTCTCCTCATTGCCGTATGTATTCTGTGGATACGGGGTGTAAGGGACAGCGTCCCACAAACTGATAGGGGTTGCTCAGTTAACGACACTGAACTGAATGCTCTGAAGAAATTTTTCTAGTTTCACATATATTTATGAGCGTGATTTGTTAATAGTGACTGAATGAATGAATGAATTCTTTATTTGCTTTAAATGTGGTTCGAATTGACATAGATGTCACAAATAATATAAATGTCAGTATCACACATTTAACCAAATTATTTGGCATGCAAAGATAGAGTCGCAAGACCATGTCAAAGTATACATCAAATTTTAGGTATAAAAACAAACAGTCAAATTATGATGTTAAGAAAATAGAACTACTGAGTACTACAACTACTCAAAATTTGCGAGATTTCCGAGGAAATGAGTAGCAAAGGCTAAAGATGAGAATTTTCATGTTTCAATTGAAATAAAAAACCTTAATCTAGTGGAACAAATTAGCGTAGTTTACGCTGACGACCTTGTAACATAATGACTCGTGATATATGTACTAACACGCGTGTGTTGACATTGTGTAGGTAGACTGTAAAAAAAATACATACATATAATCACGCCTTTATCCCTAATGGGGTAGGCAGAGCGTAAACCACCTTAACATAGGTCATTCCGCCACGTCTGACAAAGTTTTGAGGGTAATTTAAGATAGATTTGTACGTATATTGCTGTAGTGACAGGTTGTCAACCCATCGCCTAAATTACAATATACTGAAACCTCTGGTCCCTTAGCTGATTTTTACAGCATGCCCGGGAAAAAATGCAGCTGTCACATTCTATGTTTTTCTCTCGCTCCCAGGCTAGCATAGAAAATAACTTGGGCATTACAAACAGGTTTTAAACAGTACAGTGATTGGTGTCTCCCTTTAAGCTAAATTGTCTGTGTCGGGAGACACCACTCTTCCTAAATATGCACTTATTTATAATTTGTAGGTATCCACAAATATATATATACACATATATTTATATGTACTAATTTGACTTAGCTAACAAAATTAAATAAAAAAGAGATAGTAATAATAATTCAATCCGTGCTTCGGAAGGCATGTTAAGCTGTTGGTCCTGGTTAATATCGCTTAATACCGTAGATATTAGTCGTTAAGCCATGTCAGCGGCCAGTGCTAAGCATTGGCGGCTTCAAAACTCTGACCTAATCTAGGATTGGGTCTGGTTTCCCTTCTGGGTTGCGGAGGTCAGACGGCAGTCGCTCTGTGTAAAAACCAGTACCCTCGTTCAATCCCCTAGATTTGGTAGCCGACCCTGTGAAATATGGGATAAGGCTAGGAAGATGATGAGTAATAATAATTCAATCTCTCATGGATGTATATTAAGTCTGTGTGTGTTGTGTGACTGTAAGGTGATAGATTCGTGTGTGTACTAAAATGCTGGACTCTCCCAGTCGAGAGAAAATCACTGCATTTCCTCGCTGCCGTAAAAAACAGCTAAAGGATCTGAGGGTTTCTGTATATTGCAATTTAGGCGATGGGCTGACAACCTGTCGCTGCAGCAATATACCTACTTATCTATATTAAATAACCCTCAAAACTTTGTCAGACGTGGCGGAACAACCTTGGTTTGTTGTTTACGCTCTGCCTACCCTATTAGGGATAAAGGCGTGATATATGTATGTATGTATCTATCTTACTTTCAAAACCTTCTCAGACGTGGCTGAACGACCTTAGTTTAGGTCGCTTACGCTCTGCCTACCCCATTAGGGATAAAGGCGTGATTAAATGTATGTATGTATGTAACTAATAACTGGTAAATTGCCCGATGGTGTAGTGGATAGGGCCGCTGCCTCCTGAGCGGGGAGGTCGTGGTTCGAATCCCACCACGTACCAATGTGTTTTTCGGTTTTCGAATTTCATATATATGTTTATTCGGTGCTTTTTCCGTGCTTCGGAAGGCACGTTAAGCCGTTAGTCCCGGTTAAGATCGTTTAATACCGTAGATATTAATCGTTAAGCCATATCAGAGGCCAGTGCTAAGCATTGGCGGCTTGAAAACTCTGACCTAATCTAGGATTGGGTCTGGTTTCCCTTCTGGGTTGCGGATGTCAGATGGCAGTCGCTCTGTGTAAAAACCAGTACCTTCGTTCAATCCCCTGGATTAGGTAGCTGACCCCGTAAATTACGGGATGAGGCTAGGGATATGATGATGAACTGGTAAACAATTATCAATAGACCTCGGCTCTTGTAAAGGACCCGAGACGTAGAGTATTTCAAAACACAACTTAAATTAACTGTTAAAAATCATTTTTTTAAAACGGTAATAAAATAAGTTAAATGTTTATTTTATTTTATTCATGATAGGGAAACATACAGCAATAATATTAACACTAACATAAACTAATATAAATAACACAAACTAATAATAACTAATACAAGCAATAAATTAATACATGTGTCGATTTTGAAAAAAAAAAAAATTATAAATACATTTTATACTAAAAATTTTACAATACTTAAGATTTAGATGTTTCCAGCGATACATACATACATACATATAATCACGCCTTTACCCCTAATGGGGTAGGCAGAGCGTAAACGACCTAAACAAAGGTCGTTCCACCACGTCTGACAAACTTGAGGGTTATTTAAGATAGATTTGTAAATATACTGCAGTAGTGACAGGTTGTCAGCCCATCGCCTAAATTACAATATACCAGAACCCTTTGATCCCTTAGCTGGTTTTTACAGCATGCCCGGGACGAAATGCAGCTGGCACACTCTATGTTTTTATCTCGCTGCCAGGCCAGCATGGAAGAAGCATACAGCTATTCCAGCGATACAGCCTATTAATAATATAGCTAGTATGTTTGTTACATACCCAAGATTAACTCATTTAAATAAAAACGCATAAAATTAAAATCTTTATCTTTAACGTTCAAAAACTGAACTTAAATAAAATACGAGGAAATACATTGTTTATGCAGAACAGCGAGATAAGAGAATATACATACATACATATAATCACGCCTTTATCCCTAATGGGGTAGGCAGAGCGTAAACGACTTAAACAAAGGTCGTTCCGCCACGTCTGACAAAGTTTTGAGGGTTATTCAAGATGGTTTTGTACGTATATTGCTGTAGTGACAGGTTGTCAGCCCATCGCCTAAATTGCAATGGTCTAAAACCCTCAGATCCCTTAGCTGGCTTTACAGCATGCCCGGGAGGAAATGCAGCTGGCACATTCTATGTTTTTCTCTCGCTCCCAGTCCAGCGTGGAAGAAAATATAACGGAGACTATGTAATTAAAACACTTGAAACTATAAGTAAGTACCTATAAAATTAACTCAAGTAAATAGACATTTTGACTAGGTGGCTATAAAAATTTCCTTCATACTGCTTCTTCTTCTGTCGATTGGGTATCGAGTCTATGGACCCGATGAACCCTGGTGTCAGAGTTTTTAAACTGCCTAGTAGCACAACTATCAGGCCTCTGACATGGTTTTTTGTAACGACCACTATCAAAGACAGCGACCGGGACCGACGGCTTAACGTGCCCTCCGAAGCACGAAATCTTTTTCTTTTCGGACAATCACGTGATGCCTGCAATGTCCTACCCAAACTGGGGAAAAAAATCACAAAGTGATAAATTCTCAAATAACAACTTTGTGTTTTACCCCCTGGGAATCGAACCCAGGACCTCCGGATCGGGAGTCCATGGTTCTAGCCACTAGACCACGGAGGCAGTTAACATCATACTTAAAACTGATGACTAAAAATATTGTAGATCTCATTCGTCATTAAAAAAATGCACTTTTAGATTTAATAATCTTGTTAAAAATATAGAAGTTATTGATTTGAGTAGTCAATAATTACTTCCGAGTAACGTCATGACCCACTATTTTCATACATAAAACCGTTTTTGACATTTCCTAAAAATTTGCTGATTTGACTAGTAGGCAAATAGCGTATAGTGAAACCAGTGTAAAATATTGAACTATGTGCCATCGGAACAAAAACACAAATATTCTAAAGAAACTGGAAAGTGTGACTGATATTACAACATTGAAAACAAAGTGAACTATAGAGACACATGATTTCGACGATATATCTCAAAGCATCAACGATGGAACACGATTCCGACATTCTACTACGCTCCAAGATGCCATACAAGACAGAAAGGAGACGATCTTCCATATTCTCTTTATTAAAAAGAAAAAAACTATCCAGACAAATGTCGGAGCCGCCGCATTACTCGACATTGAGTCTGAACAGGAAGTTTTCAGTGGACTCTGCGATTTCTACGGATTATACTAAAGATAATGGGTTCGATTTGTGCGATGTCAGCAGGACCACAAGTAAAGAGGTGTTGGTGAGCAATGGAGGTTAGTTTCTAGGACATTTGTATAATTTATAACTGAAATAAAATAATTCCTCCGTGCTGGCCTAGAAGCGAGTGGAAAACATAGAATGAGCTAGCTGCATTTCACTAAACTGACACCCTTGGATTCCTTAGCTGGTATTTAATGCATGCGCAGGAGGAAATGCTGCTGGCACATTTTATGTTTTCTTTCGCTCCCAGTTCAGCATGGAAGAAAAAAAAAAACTTGCAAATTATTCGCATAACAACTCCATAAATAATCAAGTATCTGCATGATGCAAAGTATAATGTAGTTAAGAGCACTAAGTACTGATAGGAGATAGGAGTTAACTAGCTTACTCTGTCAGTTATGCGATTAAAGTATAGTCAGCTATGACATCACGAGTTGTTTAATATGAGAAAAAAGTGTTCTTTATGCATTTGTTGTATCTGAGAAATTCGTAGAGGGAATATGTTAACGTATAGATAGACATTACATATAAATGTATTATTTTCTAACCATACCTGTCTGTCAGTACTTATATGAAAAAAACAATCATATAAACACTGCCGGACTACTTTACTCATATAGGTAACTTCTTTTTTAAACAAGCCAAAGTTTTAGCTACTGTAAAAATATCTTAACTGTAAGCTAGCTGAATTAGTTCTGCATTAAACATGGCTTATATTGCTACATGTGTGACGGTTGGTATGCAGTGAGAAATTATATAAATAATAATAAATTTTAGGTGCTCGTTCGAAATAGAAAGTGGGTAGTTTTCGACCGAGTGAATGTTTTCACGGAACTGGACATCTTTCTTAAGAAAACTGGTCACTTTCGTTTAAGTAGAATGCCCTTTGGCCTAACAAATACGCTATATGTAGTTCGAATTTACTCATGTTCTCTGACTTAGGGCATTCGGGGTTCCTAAAAGCGTCCTATAGGTGGTTTTCTGGGAATGTTTCTTACACTACTATGGACAGTGACAGCCTTGAGTCTATATGACATACTTTGTACCCATCTTTCTTAGGGAAACTGGCCACTTTCATTCAAGTAGAATGCCTTTCGGCCTAACAAATGCGCTATGTATAATTCGTAAGCTACGAGTAGTATCGCTAGTATCTCACTGACCCCCTACTCCCGATGACCCCCAGAGCTAGCAGGGGCAGCGTCAGACACCGACAGCGAGGGAGGCATGGCTGACCCCCATGGGAGCCCACCCAAAGGCGTCGTGGAGGCCCGGCAGCGAATTGAGAACTTCTATACGGAAGATCCTAACAGGGATGTTGGCGCGGTAAGTTTGTTTATTATTGCTTTATTTAAAAGCCTTTATCCCTAGCTGTAGCGCCCCATTCGTAAAAAACATAACTCGTAAAAGATTGACTTTTTCTAAACTTTCTTCTGTCACTGCGGCAACTGCTTTTCATTCCCGTGCGGAATGTCCCATACATTTTCATACAAAGAATCTTTAGTGGCGCCGTGTCGCGTCGCGTCGCGTCGTGCGGCAGTTTTAGAAAGGTCTAACCTTGTTACGACGCAAACGCGACGTGACGCGGTGCGTCAATTTTCTAATACACAGTAAACCTCATATCCCTTTGCAGTCTCCTATCTACAGCATGCCTGGCAGGAAAAGCAGCTGACACATTCTATGCTTTACTATCGCTCCCAGTCCAACACGGAAGCAAAACAGTAAAAACTTTTGAAAAGAAATACAACTATTCATCACTATAACAATAACGATACACAGTTCGTGCTGAAAATTAGTAGTTGACGCTCTACTTACCCAGTAAAGTGTTCAGGCGTCATTAATTGTATGCACTTTTAAATTTTACAGGCAGGAGAGTTAGTGGAAGAAGTGGCTGAAGAAAACAAGTCTTTATTGTGGTTCCTATTGAAGCAAGTGAGACCCGGTATGGACCTCAGCAAGGTACGTTTCAATCTTTTATATATTATATTTTTTAAATGTGTTATATTATATTTTACATGTTATATGTGAGCAGCTTTCTAAAAATTAAAGTGGCACGTTCTTTGACAAAATGATAGAAAAATTCCGGCTTATTCATTAGAAATTCTATGTTAACTTTACTTTAGACATGTTCTGATCCAGACTTTCCTATCCGATCGTCCTAAATCGGATCGCAGTTTCTGCGGAGTGTGAGATTTTGCTTCTAACTTTAGTCTGCAAAGAAGACAGGTTTTAAAGATTCCAATTTAATTCAGATCACATATAACATACATACATATCACGCCTTTACCCCTAATGGAGTAGGCGGAGTGTAAACGACCTAAACAAATGTCGTTTTGCAACATCTGACAAAGTTTTGAGGGTTATTTAAGATAGATTTGTATGTATATTGCTGTAGTGACAGGTAGCCCATCGCCTAAATTGCAATATACAGAAACCCTCGGATCCCTTGGCTGGGTTTTACAGCATGCCCGGGAGGAAATGCAGCTGGCACAGTCCAACATGGAAGAAATTCAGATCACCTTATTTGAAAATGCAATTAATTAATTTTTTAACCTAGATTTTGCCCGGTTCGCGGGTATTTTTTACTGATTTGTGTAGGTGTTTGTAAAAATATTAATAAAAGTTAGTCTGAGCTCGACCTTGTTGTTTGAATAACGTGCCCTCTCCATACATAATAAACATGGCGCAGCCGGTATCGAATTAGTACGTCGAATATAATATAACTAAGCGATAAACTAGGTTTGTGACAAACGAGTGTAGTGAATAAAATAAATACGTGCAAGAATAACAAGTAGTAGATTGACAATGGAGAGTGTACTACAACCACCATTGCCGTTTAATTTCGAAAATAATTTGGTGAATGTTACATCTGGTAATTTATGCAGTGAGTGGGTAAAATGGAAGAAATCTTTTATGATCTACTATGAAGCGTGCGAGTTATCGAAAAAGGATGCGAAGGTTCAAATTAACATACTGTTGCACGTAATTGGAGATAAGTGTCGAGAGGTCTATGATCAATTTACCGGCGAATTTAAAACTATTAAAGATTTGTTGCTGAGTTTTGATGCTTTCTTTATACCGAAGAAAAATTTGGCAGTGGAAAGACAAAAATTTTTCAAGAGAGACCAGAAGGAATTTGAGTCTATCGAGCAGTATGCTTACGAATTAAGTAAAATAGCATCTAAATGCGAATTCCAGACTTTACAAGATGACCTTGTCTGCAGTAGGTTAATTTGCGGTATTCAGGATATGGCACTAGCGGAGAGATTATTAAGGGAACCAGAGATTACCCTCAGAAAAGCTGTCGAAATTTGTAAGTTAGCCGAAATGTCGCGTATGCAGGCACAAACTATCAAGTCAGAGAATGATAATGTTAATGTGCATGAAATAGTAAAATGTGAGCAACAATTGCCCGCGGAGGTAAATGTTATCAATCGTCGTCATCGCTCATCAGCTGGTCGATTGGCTCGCCCCCCTCAGCAGCAGCCGCCGCCCCCCCAGGCGCCGCGGGGCCCGTTGTTGCCGCGAGCGCACCGTAGTGACTCATCATCGTATGTACGCCCGGCGCAATATAACACCTCGCTACCGCAGTATTCTAATGGGTGTTCTTCATGTGGTAGAACTCATAGACGAAATGATTGTCCAGCGTTTGGTCAACGATGTAAAAAATGTCAAAGGATGAATCATTTTGCACGTATGTGTCGAGCTCGTGTGTACACGTTACAGGAGGACTCCTCTGATCAGGCAAGTTTTTATTGTCATAGTATTTGTAATAAAAAAGGTAGTGATTGGTTTGTGGATTTAGGAATACTTGATAGTAAAATATCATTTAAACTAGATAGCGGTGCCGATGTGAGCGTGTTACCATATAAATATTTAAGGGAAATTAAATTATCTAAGAATGATTTAACAGAGACATCAACGCGCATAACAAGTTATTCTGGAACGCGGATTCCAGTGTTAGGAAAATGTTATTTAAAGGTTAAACACAAAGATAACAATTATTTTTTGAAGTTTATTGTAGCGGATGTTGATGACACACCCCTTTTAAGCAAATATGCTTGTGAGGAGTTAAAATTAATTAAAAGGTTATTTTCTTTAAACTCAGAATATAGTAATGATAAAATTCTTGATGAATTTCCTGATGTATTCACTGGTATTGGCTGCCTTCCCGGAGATTATAAAATACAAATTCGCAAAGATATTGCTCCAGTTGTACATGCTCCTAGAAAGCTGCCAATAGCCCTTAGGGAACAGGTGAAGAATAAACTAGATGAAATGGAACAGGAGGGAATTATAGCTAAAGTTGAAGGACCTACGGATTGGGTCAACAGTTTAACAGTAGTGAAAAAGCCTAACGGAGAATTGCGTTTATGTTTAGACCCCCGAGATTTAAATAAAGCAATAAAACGGGAGCATTTTAAGTTACCTACTTTCGAAGAAATTACGGCAAACTTGATGGGTGCTAAATATTTCAGCACGCTAGATGCAAAGCAGGGGTTTTGGCAGGTGAGGTTGAATTCAGAAAGTACAGATTTATGCACTTTCAATTCAGTTTATGGCAGATATAAATTTTTGAGGATGCCATACGGAATTTGCTCAGCATCTGAAATTTTCCATAAGAAACTATATGAGCATTTTGATGATATAGAGGGAGTTGTATTGTTTATAGATGATTTGTTAGTATACGGACCAACGAAAGAGATTCATGATGAAAGGTTACGTCAAGTTTTAAAAAGGTGTCAGGAAATAAATATTAAGTTAAATAAACAAAAATGCAAAATAGGTTTATCAGAAATCAAATACTTGGGCCACAGAATTAGTAAAAATGGAGTTTATCCAGATGAATCCCATATAAGTGCTATTAGGGACATGCCAACACCAAACAATTTAAAAGATTTAGAAAGGTTTTTGGGGCTAGTGACATATGTCAGTAACTATGTGCCGAATTTTTCTGAGAAAACATCTGTATTAAGGGAACTATTAAAAAAAGATATAGAATGGCATTGGGAAAAACGACATGATGAGTGCTTTAAAAAACTTAAAAAATGCTTGACGTCCCGACCCGTACTACAATACTATGATTTAAAAACTCCTATTGTTATTTCAGTAGATGCGAGCAAAAATGGTTTAGGCGCATGCTTAATGCAAAATAATCTACCGGTGTGCTACGCGTCTAAGTCACTCACTAACACAGAACAAGCCTACGCGCAAATCGAAAAGGAGCTATATGCATGCGTGTATGCGTGTGAGAGATTTTATACGTATATATATGGGCGTTCCGATGTTACGGTTGAGACTGATCACAAACCGTTGGTCAGCATAATAAATAAGCCTCTGGTTAATACTCCGGCAAGATTACAAAGAATGCTTATGAGGTTGCAACCTTACTCATTCAAGTTAGTATATAAACCGGGCAAGTATTTGTACATAGCCGACACATTATCTCGAGCAGTTGCGCCCGGGCCCGATAGTGATGATACGCAGCCATCATCACGTGATCATCTTGACGCGCAGGCGCAGGTATGTACTATCTCTGCTACAAATCCACTTACGGATTCTCATTTTCTAAAAATACAGAAGTTCACACAACAAGATGAGGAATTGCAACAATTAATAAAAGTAATAAAAAATGGCTGGCCGAATGAAAAGAAAAATGTGATCGATAAATTGAAATGTTATTGGGATAGTAGGGATGAGTTGACGGTAAATTTTGGGGTGGTTTGGAAAGGGTCAAAGGTCGTGATACCTAAATGTATGCGTCGAGAAATGTTAGAAAATATTCACATAGGTCATATGGGACTAGAAAAATGTAAATTAAGGGCGCGTGAATTAATGTACTGGCCAAATTTTAGTTCGCAATTAGAAGATTATTTGTCACACTGTCAAGCTTGCCTTACTTACAAAAAACAAAACACTAAAGAACCTCTGATTCCTCATGAAATCCCCAGTAGCCCATGGTGCAAATTAGGAGTAGATATTTTTCATTTTGGCCAAAAGTCATTTCTAATTGTAATAGACTACTTTAGCAAATTTATTGAAATTGAGGAATTGTACTCATTAACTTCCCGAGAAGTAATTAGTAAATCAAAACATGTTTTTAGAACACACGGTATACCGTTGATACTGATGTCAGATAATGGCCCTGAGTTTTCATCTCGGGAATTTAAAGAATTTAGTGATAGTTGGAGTTTTACACATATTACGTCATCGCCCAGATATGCGCAGTCAAACGGTCAGGTTGAACGTGCGGTGCAAACTGTGAAAAATATGATGAGAAAAACGCAGTTTGACCGGAAAGATTTTAATTTGGCTCTCTTGGAATATTTAAATACTCCATTAGAAAGAGAATTACCGTCTCCAGCAGAATTATTGTATGGCCGTAAATTGCGCAGTATTCTTCCTTGTATTCCAACAAAAGTGTTTATTCAAAACAAAAGAAATAATGAATCATTCACAAAACTTAAAGATCGTCAAATAAGATATAAACGGTATTATGATCAAGGGGCAAGAAATTTACCTACATTAAAGATAGGGCAAAAAGTGAAGATCAGGCATAACAATCAATGGATTAACGGTATTTTGCATGGTATTCAAGGTCCTAGGTCGTATTTTGTTAGGTTATGTAATGGTAAAATTTTGCGTAGAAACAGAAAACATATAATGATTGATTCAAATCGTCGATTAGATCCCACCGGTATTTACTTTGACGATATAATGAACAACAACGTAGGTACTCGCGCACACATTGGCACCCGAGTTCCGCACCGATCAGCTGATAGTTACAATGATACTAACCATTACACTACTCGTTCCGGCAGGACAGTGCGACCTCCTGATCGGTGGACTTATCCTGTAACGGCGGCTACACGGTAAACTTATTGATCACCCTGTAAGTATCTACAAAAATAAGTTGTTTTGTATAGGTAGTATATGTGACTGTTGTGTATGTATCGTATTCGCACAGTGAGCACTGAGCATATTGAACGTAATTTGTAGTAACTTCATTTATTATCATTTTAATAGAACGGCACCTAAGTCATGAAATGAATGTTAAATGACTTGATTATGCATGTAATTAATTATTTTTTGTGTATTAGTTTGTTTATCAATTAGATAAAATAATTTGTCATTTATCTTTTTGGTGTAAGATGGAAGGTTTTATCTATCGTTTGAATTAAAAATCATTTGTCAGGAATGTCATAATATATTTAAAACAAACGAATATTTAAAAATAGTAATAAGATGTATATTTATTTGTTTATTTTGGAAATAAATTAGAAATTATTATGTATGTACTAAATAAAATTAAATACATCTACAGCAATGATCTACTTGTAAACAGGTAATTTGTGTCGAAAGGTAACTTTAATCAATTTATTTACATTTATTAAAATATCTACGCTGTGTAAATAGATATGTATATAAAACGTAAGTTAGGCTTGAATAAGTGCTTACTAAACTAATATATTAATTCACTTAAGGTACTATATTTTTAATTTTATTTTTTCATTTATCTTTTGTTTTTGTTTTCAAACTTAGATACATGCATGTGTAAATTGTGATTATTATTATTTAAATCCCTCTTTTAGTGTTATATTAAAAAAGGAGATTATAATGTATTATAAGGAATAGAATGATCATTTTAATGTGTTGTTTTAATGAACTTGGACTGTATTAGGAATATTATAGTAAACAAAAGTTTTTATTTTTATTTATTATTTATGTTGTATTTTCATTCTCTTTTAAATGAGGGGATTGTAGGTGTTTGTAAAAATATTAATAAAAGTTAGTCTGAGCTCGACCTTGTTGTTTGAATAACGTGCCCTCTCCATACATAATAAACATATACTCCTATTTAAGGCGGTTAGGATGACCGTATCGGAAGGTCTGGAGCAGGTTTTAGGAAAAGTTGTTCAGTTTTACTTAAAGTATTTTCAATGTTTCAGGTGGTGCTGCCGACCTTCATTTTGGAGCCGCGTTCGTTCTTAGACAAGCTGTCCGACAATTACTATCACGGTGATATATTGGCCAAGTAAGATTCAATTTTTGAATATCTTTTCGAGGGCTTTGCCGTTTGACAGAAGTCATAGAAGAACATAGAATGGTCTAGCTGCTTGTAGTGCTGCAAAGGACTGTAGGCTTTTAGCCCTTATTTTAAGACTAGGCTGTTAAATAAAAAGTCTACTAGACTAAAAACCTATAAAGCCATTTAGTCCTTGCGGCTAGGCCTAACCTGTTACTACAGGAATATCCCTACAAAACTATCTTAAATAACCCTCAAAAGTTTGTCAGACGTTTGCGCTCTGCCTACCCCATTAGGGACAAAGGCGTGATTATATGTATGTATGTGTGTATATGTTGACCTTTATTCCAGCGTGTCGTCGATGCAAGACCCGTACGACCGTTTCAAGTGCGTGCTCCGCTGGTACCTGTCGGGGCTGTACCGCAAGCCGCGCGGGCTCAAGAAGCCGTACAACCCGGTGCTGGGGGAGACGTTCCGCTGCTGCTGGAAGAATGAGAACCATCAGAACTACACGTACTATGTTTCAGAACAGGTGAAAGAAACTTTTTTGTAAATTTACCCGTGGGAAAATATTTTTTTCCCGCGGGAAATTGCCTAAAATCCGAAGGGAATGATCAACATTCATCGAAAAATGATGAATGATCGCTATTTAAGTGTTTTTCCCATGGTAAAATATTTGGTTCCCGTGGGGAAAATATGATAATTCACTGCCAAAACGCTTATGGGCACTATTAAGTGCAATTGTCATGGATAATAAGCGATTCCTGTGGGAAAACATTTGTTTGGCTGGTATCTGTCGGGTTTGTACCGCAAACCGCGCGGGCTCAAGAAGCCGTACAACCCGATGCTGGGGGAGACGTTCCGCTGCTGCTGGAAGAATGAGAACCATCAGAACTACACGTACTATGTCTCAGAACAGGTGAGATTTTTTTTCGAAAATTTTCCCATGGGAAAATATTTTTTTCCCGCGGGAAATTGCTTAAAATCCGACGGGAACGATCAACATTCGTCAAAAAAAACATTTATCGAAAAATGATGAATGATCGCTTTTTAAGTGTTTTTCCCATGAGAAAATATTTGATTCCCGTAGGGAAAATGTAATAATTCACTACCAAATCGCTAATGGGCACTATTTAGTGCAATTGTCACGGGTAAATTAGCGATTCCCGTGGGAAAACGTTTGTTCCGTTGGTATCTGTCGGGTTTGTACCGCAAGCCGCGCGGGCTCAAAAAACCGTACAACACGGTGCTGGGGGAGAAGTTCCGCTGCTGCTGGAAGAATGAGAACCACCAGAGCTACACGTACTATTTCTCGGAACAGGTGAAAGAAACTTTTTTGAAATTTTTCCCGTGGGAAAATATTTTCCCCGCGGGAAATTGCTTAAAATCCGACAGGAATGATCAACATTCGTCAAAAATTATGAATGATCGCTATTTAAGTGTTTATCCCATCGTAAAATATTTTGTTTCTATGGGAAAAATTTAATAATTCACTGCCAAAACGCTAATGTGCACTATTAAGTGCAATTCCTATGATATAAAATGCTATACCCGTGGAAAAAAACGTTGACTTATAGTTTATAGGAAGGTCATTCATATTTTAATTTAAGAAGCCTTTAATTCCTTAGGGATTTAATTATAATGTTCCTAATTATTACAGGTGTCCCATCATCCCCCGATATCTGCCTTCTACGTGTCCAATAGGAAGGACGGCTACGTGGTCGAGGGCAGTTTGCTCGCCAAGTCTAAGTTTTACGGTGAGTGCATCTAGAAAAGTATAAAAGTATAATATACCTAATACAATACATTACAGTATAATTATAACTCGAACTCGCTACGCTCGCAACGTAAGTTAATATACTTCATTATACTAATATCTCTAGGTCGCTACGCTCGCCCCGTGAGTTAATATACATAGTTCGATATACTTTTATCTCTAGCATGCTACGCTCGCCCCGTAAGTTAATATACATAGTTCAATATACTTATATCTCTAGCATGCTACGCTCGCTTCATGAGTTAATACACAGAGTTCGATATACTGATATCTCTAGCTCGCTACACTTGCCTCATGAGTTAATATACAGAGTTCGATATACTGATATCTCTAGCTCGCTACACTTGCCTCATGAGTTAATATACAGAGTTCGATATACTGATATCTCTAGCTCGCTACACTTGCCTCATGAGTTAATATACAGAGTTCGATATACTGATATCTCTAGCTCGCTACGCTCGCCTCATAAGTTAATATACAGAGTTCGATATACTGATATCTCTAGCTCGCTACACTTGCCTCATGAGTTAATATACAGAGTTCGATATACTGATATCTCTAGCTCGCTACACTTGCCTCATGAGTTAATATACAGAGTTCGATATACTGATATCTCTAGCTCGCTACACTTGCCTCATGAGTTAATATACAGAGTTCGATATACTGATATCTCTAGCTCGCTACACTTGCCTCATGAGTTAATATACAGAGTTCGATATACTGATATCTCTAGCTCGCTACGCTCGCCTCATAAGTTAATATACAGAGTTCGATATACTGATATCTCTAGCTCGCTACACTTGCCTCATGAGTTAATATACATAGTTCGATATACTGATATCTCTAGCTCGCTACACTTGCCTCATGAGTTAATATACAGAGTTCGATATACTGATATCTCTAGCTCGCTACGCTCGCCTCATAAGTTAATATACAGAGTTCGATATACTGATATCTCTAGCTCGCTACACTTGCCTCATGAGTTAATATACATAGTTCAATATACTTATATCTCTAGCATGCTACGCTCGCCTCATGAGTTAATATACAGAGTTCGATATACTGATATCTCTAGCTCGCTACGCTCGCCTCATGAATTAATATACAGAGTTCGATATACTGATATCTCTATCTCGCTACGCTCATCTCATGAGTTAATATACAGAGTTCGATATACTGATATCTGTAGCTCGCTACACTTGCCTCATGAGTTAATATACATGGTTCGATATACTGATATCTCTAGCTCGCTACACTTGCCTCATGAGTTAATATACAGAGTTCGATATACTGATATCTCTAGCTCGCTACGCTCGCCTCATAAGTTAATATACAGAGTTCGATATACTGATATCTCTAGCTCGCTACACTTGCCTCATGAGTTAATATACAGAGTTCGATATACTGATATCTCTAGCTCGCTACGCTCGCCTCATAAGTTAATATACAGAGTTCGATATACTGATATCTCTAGCTCGCTACACTTGCCTCATGAGTTAATATACATAGTTCAATATACTTATATCTCTAGCATGCTACGCTCGCCTCATGAGTTAATATACAGAGTTCGATATACTGATATCTCTAGCTCGCTACGCTCGCCTCATGAATTAATATACAGAGTTCGATATACTGATATCTCTATCTCGCTACGCTCATCTCATGAGTTAATATACAGAGTTCGATATACTGATATCTGTAGCTCGCTACACTTGCCTCATGAGTTAATATACATGGTTCGATATACTGATATCTCTAGCTCGCTACACTTGCCTCATGAGTTAATATACAGAGTTCGATATACTGATATCTCTAGCTCGCTACGCTCGCCCCGTAAGTTAATATACATAGTTCAATATACTTATATCTCTAGCATGCTACGCTCGCCTCATGAGTTAATATACAGAGTTCGATATACTGATGTCTCTAGCTCGCTACACTTGCCTCATGAGTTAATATACAGAGTTCGATATACTGATACTCGCTACGCTCGCCTCATGAGTTAATACACATAGTTCGATATACTGATATCTCTAGCTCGCTATACTTGCCTCATGAGTTAATATACAATAGTTCATTATACCAATATCTCTAGCTCGCTACGCTCGCCCCGTAAGTTAATATACATAGTTCAATATACTTATATCTCTAGCATGCTACGCTCGCCTCATGAGTTAATATACAGAGTTCGATATACTGATATCTCTAGCTCGCTACGCTCGCCTCATGAGTTAATATACAGGGTTCGATATACTGATATCTCTAGCTCGCTACGCTCGTCTCATGAGTTAATATACAGAGTTCGATATACTGATATCTCTAGCATGCTACGCTCGCCTCATGAGTTAATATACAGAGTTCGATATACTGATATCTCTAGCTCGCTACGCTCGCCTCATGAGTTAATATACAGAGTTCGATATACTGATATCTCTAGCTCGCTACGCTCGCCTCATGAGTTAATATACAGGGTTCGATATACTGATATCTCTAGCATGCTACGCTCGCCTCATGAGTTAATATACAGAGTTCGATATACTGATATCTCTAGCTCGCTACGCTCGCCTCATGAGTTAATATACAGGGTTCGATATACTGATATCTCTAGCTCGCTACGCTCGTCTCATGAGTTAATATACAGAGTTCGATATACTGATATCTCTAGCTCGCTACGCTCGCCATATAAGTTAATATACCTCGTTAAATAACGTGATATCTTGCGCTCGCTTTGCTAGCGAAATATGAAGAATATCCGTAGATATCGGTTTTAGTTTTCGTCCACGATTCAACGCCAGCCAATATATAGATAAATAATTATATATAATTTGTCTTCGTACAGGCAACTCGACATCAGCGATCCTGGAGGGCTGCGCGCGCGTGTTCCTGCTCCCCTGGGACGAGGTGTACACCACCACCGCCCCCTACGCGCACTGCAAGGGCATCGTGATGGGCACGCTCAGTATGGAGCTCGGGGGGAAGGTAAATACATACATATAGTCACGTGATGGGCACGCTCAGTATGGAGCTCGGGGGGAAGGTAAATACATACATATAGTCACGTGATGGGCACGCTCAGTATGGAGCTCGGGGGGAAGGTAAATACATACATATAGTCACGTGATGGGCACGCTCAGTATGGAGCTCGGGGGGAATGTAAATACATACATATAGTCACGCCTTTCTTTGTTTTCTTCCATGCTGGACTGGGAGAGATAGAAAAACGTAGAATGTTCCAGCTGCCCTTCCTGCCCGGCATGCTGTAGAAGTCAGCAAAAGGGACTCGAGGGTTATAGTGTATTGTAATTTAGGCGATGGGCTGACAACCTGTCACTATAGCAATACAAATTACAATCTAAAATTGCCCCAATTTTTGTCAGACGTGGCGAAAGCGCCTTTAGCGAGGCCTTTAACGCTCTGCCTACTCCGTAAGGGATAAAAGCGTGATTTTATGTACGGATGTATGTAGTCACGCCTTTATCCCTAATGGGGTAGGCAGAGCGTAATCGACCTAAACAAAGGTCGTTCCGCCACGTTTGACAAATTTTGAGGGTTGTTTAAGATAGAACTGGATATTGCTGTAGTGACAGGTTGTCAGCCCATCGCCTCAATTACAACATACCCTCGAATCCCTTAGCTGGTTTTTACAGCATGCCGGGGAGGAGATGCAGCTGGCACACTCTACGTTATTCTGTCGCTCCCAGTCCAGCATGGAAGCAACATTGAATGTGCCAGCTGCATTTTAATAATCAGGTAGGGGAATCGAGGGTTTCAGTATATTGCAATTTAGGCCATAGCCTGAAAACTAGTCACTATAGCAATATACATCATAATCGTCTACAAGTTTTGAGGGTTACTTAAGATAGATTTGTGGGTATATTGCTGTAGTGCGGGTTGTTAGCCGATCGCCTAAATTGCAATATACTAAAACCCTAGCTGGTTTTTACAGCATGCCCGGGAGGAAATGCAGCTGGCACATTCTATGTTTTTCTCTCGCTCCCAGTCCAGCATGGAAGATGTTCAAAATGTTTCATAAACTTACAACTGTTCATAAACATTAACAAACTTACTAAACGTAAACATTTACAGAATTTTGTATATTTTATTTTTAGGTGCACATAATTTGTGAGAAGACTGGTTACCAAGCCGACGTAGAATTCAAATTAAGGGTAAGTGAAATATTCATTTTTAATTTATTAATATACCGGGTGTAAGGGACAGCATCCCGCAAACTGATAGGGGTTGCTCAGTCAACGACACTGAACAACTATCAGCAGGATATTTTTTTCAGGAAGTAAAAATAATATAGCTTTTTCATACAAATTGTCTGATCGAAGTGAACATTTTGTTTGTAAAAGCCATTGTTTTACACTTAGTTGTTCAGCTTCATTGACTAAGCAACCCCTAACATTTTTCGGGACGCTGTCCCTTACACCTAGTATTAAGAAGAAAACCTAAATATCAAGATATTTAAAATGAATTACAGCTTCTTACTTTTTAATAGTCAGTAAGACTAGGTTTTCAAATATTTTTGTTGCGTTTTTAATTTAATTTGGTTACATATTTTCGTAATATTGAATTATTTAGGGCTTTTCTAGGCAGGTCTATTGATTAGTTAAAAACATGACCCATATTTAGCCGTTACTTTTATTTTAAAATTAGTATAGATTTAAAATAGATTTTTATTTATTATTTGTTGTTATTTTCAAACATGCAGGCAAACCAACTGATGGTAAGTGAATGAACCTACAGTCCCATCGAAAAGTACCTAAGTTGTAACAAAATATGTTGTGTGTTTTTTATGAATGCAGTAAAGTCGAAGACCAAATGTATTGAAGTTTAAATTAATTGTTTTGTATGTTTGATGTTTTGAAGAGATAGTTGTTGTGTGTTTTTGCATGTTTTATAAGAATAATGTTAAAGTAAAAAAAAAAAATATTAAATCATAATTATTCATTCAATCCTTCCATGCTGGACTGGGAGGGATAGAAAAACATAGAATGTTCCAGCTGCCCTTCCTCCCGGGCATGCTGTTGAAGTCAGCAAAAGGGACTCGAGGGTTACAGTGTATTGTAATTTAGGCGATGGCCTGAGAACCTGTCACTATAGCAATACATATTACAATCTAAAACTGCCCTCAATTTTTGTCAGACGTGGCGAAAGCGCCTTTTACGAGGCGTTAAACGCTCTGCCTACCCCGTAAGGGATAAAGGCGTGATTTATGTATGTATGTATGTATTCATTCAATAATTTAATCAATATTTTAATGGGACTCTAGGATTGTGTTATGTAAAAAAACCTTCTTTGTTTAACCTTAGTTATCTTTATTATTAATGTCATAGAAGCACGATACATGTTATAAATAATAGATATTTTTGTTATTAATAATAATAATAGATATGAACAGCAAATATGTCTGTCTGTCTTTAATAATACGTATGTGAATGGATTTTCTTTGTTAGTGTGATGTAATAGACCAATGTACATTATGTAACACCTAGGTAAAGAAAAGTAAGTATATGTCCAAAAACATTTAGATACACCTAGATTATTGCCTGTGACTCGCATGTTTGTGAAAAAAATATGATTATATTTATATGTTACATAAATTTTAAAAAAATTGTCGTCAGCATCTCCCTACCCTTATCTCGTATTTTACAGGTCAGATACCTAATCTAGAGGATTGAACGAGGGTACTGGTTTTCAAACAGCGACTGCCATCTGACCTCCGCAACCCAAAAGGAAAACCAGACCCAGTCGCAGATTAGGTCAGAGTTTTCAAGCCGCCAATGCTTAGCACTGGCCTCTGACATGGCTTAACGACTAATATCTACGGTGGTAAACAATATTGTATATATCATCAATATAGGATATACAGTGGCGTCGATTCTCGAGACATAATCCTAATTCTACTGCTTAGCTAGCGCTGTCACTTTCTTAAGTTTGACATAAGAACGGGATAGCAAATAAACAACTTTGACACTCCTATTTTACATAAGACTGCTTATTTGACGTAAAATAAGGAAGCATGCTCTATGCTCAATTCTTATTTAAAGCGTCTTACGACAAATAAGAAATGTCAAAGTCATGTGTTTACTAGCTATCCTGTTCTTATGTCAAACTTAAGAAAGTGACAGCGCTAGCTAAGATTTAGAATCAGGATTATGTCGCGAGATTCGACGCCAGTGTACAACCAAAATTATTCTTACAACTATCAAAACTTTTCTTTTCCTATTCCAGTCATTCCTGGGCAGTGCAGAACAGACCAACTCAGTGTCGGGACGTATCAAATATGGCGGCGATACTATAGCTACATTGGAGGGTTATTGGGATGGACAGATCACTTTGAAAGATAAGAGGAGTGGGGTGAGTGGTAGCTTTTGTTACAGTCATGGGTGCCTGTAGTTATTCCTCAGTGTTTATACTTATTTTAGGGTATCTATAGTCATTCTAGGGTGTAAACCTCGTTTAATTTTGAAGTAGAATATATTAGAGCCGGGAATCAACCCTCTAAAATTAAAAAAAAATGCACCCTAAAACATCAAATGGAAGACTCGAAAAGGTGCGATTCTGACTCGACATCATTATTAATCATAATATATCTCTCTTTGCAGGAGGAATCGAACCTAATAGACGTGATGGTGATGAAGGAGCAGCGCATGCCGCGGTATCTAGTCAAACTCGATAACCAACACGAATATGAGTCGCAGAAACTGTGGATCAAGGTGTCAGAGGCTATTGCTAAGGAAGATCAGGTGCGTTGTGAATCTAGATAATAATCATAATACTTTATAGTAGAAAAAACCTCTGTTCTGTTTGTTTTGGCCCCAAGTCTGTCTTAAACAACCGGGCCCCGTGGTACTGAAAATTATACGAACAAATTATGATGAAAAATAGCAGGTGCGTTATTAATACCGAAAGGCATTCCGCTAAATTCGAAATGTCATTCGGACTTGCCAAATATTATGAGCTGGTCTTTCTTGGGTTTCTGTCACATTGTGCGATTGTTCCCAACTCGGTTAGGTTAGGTAAGCCTAAACTTTGTACCTAAAGAATCTAGAGGCTTATAGTAACAGTGATGAAAGAGCAACAAAAACTGGATTAAGGTATCAGAGACTATTGCTAAGGAAGACCAGGTGCGTTACTAATACAGATTAAAGGAAAAGGCATTTCGCTCAATTCTAAATGCCTTTCTAAGTCACTTAAGATTTTGTTGTTTTGCTATGACGTAAAATGTGACCGACCTGCCGCTTTCTTTGAGCAATCTCTTGTTTATACAAGTTTTTACTCATATGAGACTAATTTACGTACTTTTGTCATCAGGTGGCGGCCACAGAACAAAAGACAATAATAGAAGAGGCGCAGCGAGCTCGTTGCAAGAACCAGGTGAACCCCTGGGTCCCGAGGTTCTTCCATAAGGACGACAACCCGGAAACGCCGAATGGTGTCACCGACCAGGGGTGGAGATATAACCATAGCAATGTCCAGTAAGTATTGATTTACATACATACATACAGTCACGCCTTTATCCCTAATGGGGTAGGCAGAGCGTAAACGACCTAACAACGGTTGTTCCGCCACGTCTAACAAAGTTTTGAGCGTTATTTAAGATAGATTTGTAGGTATATTGCTGTAGTGACAGGTTGTCAGCCGATGGGCCTAAATTACAATATACTGAAACCCTCGGATCCCTTAGCTGATTTTTACAGCATACTCGGGAAGAAATGCAGCTGGCACATTCTATGTTTTTCTCTGGGTCCCAGTCCAGCATGGAAATAATTGATTTACTATTATGATTTAAATTGCCTCTATGGTCTAGTGATCTGAGCCATGGGCATTCGATAAGGAGATTCTGGGTTCGGTTTCCAAGGGGAAACACATTTATCACTTTGTAAGATTTTCCCTAGTTTAGTTAGGACAATGCAGGCTGAATCACCAGATTGTCTGTATGAAAAAGGATTCCGTGCTTGTAAGGCAAAGCCGTCGGACCCAGTCGCTGTCTTCAACAGTATTCGTTACACAAACCATGCCAGAGACCTATTAGGCGATATAAAAATAAGGTATAACACCAGGGTTCATAGGGTCAATCCTCGAAATCCAAACGACAAAAGAAGACTCAAATAGTTAGTTAAAAACTTTTCAAATAGTCTACGGGGTGTAAGGGACAGCGTCCCGTAAACTGCAAAGGGTTTATCAGTAAACCAAACTGAACAACTATAAACAGGATTTTTCTCAGGAAGTGAAAAAAAAGCATGCTTTTTCATACAAATTGTCTGATCGAGGTTGTCATTTTGTATAGGAAGGTAATTTTTTTTACATCTCCTGAAAGAATTTCCTTGTAAAAGTTGTTCAGTTTCGTTGACTGAGCAACCCCTATTATTTAGCGGGACGCTGTCCCTTACAATTTGTTCTTTCAATTGTTTATAACAATATTTTTTGCATTTTCCAGCCCCTGGCAGCTAGATGAGCAATTCGAATACGAGGAAGACTTCGTGATCCAATCAATAACCTCGGTAGGGGCGATCCCCGCCGTCCCCCCGCGCGTCCCCTCTGTCCCCCGCACATCGTCCGTCCCCCGCGCCGCGCCGCTCCCCGCACTCTCCCCGCAAGTGCTGACGGATTCTGACACACACGAGGACTTGGCCAGGCGGTCTAAGACCAACACGTGAGTATTTCGAAATTCTACCAATTTTGTAGCTTCATTTAAAGCAAGTTTTGATTGATTTAGACACACTAGAAGGCGAAAACGTAAGGTTTATAAATTTCTACTATTTTAGTAGGAATGGTAGTTTTTAAGAAAATGGGGAACTTGCTCACTATATCGATAAAGTGAGTAATTAAACCACTCAAATTGTACATGTAAAAAGTATTCCAATTAATTAATTAATTAATAGTGGTAGCTTTTGACATTTACCGTGTTTGAGAGACTCATTCTCAAATACGGTAATTGTGTATCTCTTGCTCTGCCTAGCCTTCAAGGGATAAAGGCGTGATCTATGTATGCATGTTTGGGTATGAACCCCGCCCCGCTCCCCGCAAGTGCTGACGGATTCTGACACACACGAGAACTTGACCAGGCGGTGTAAGACCAATACCAATACTCCTAATGTATTTTAAATTTCTACCATTTCGGTAGTTTTAAATCCGACGGATTATGGCTTACATTAGGAGTTAGCCAGTTAGGACACAAAACGCGAGGCTATTTAAGTTCTACCAATTTTGTAGCTCCAAATTAAGCAAGTTCTGTGACTAATTTAGACTCACTTGAAAACATTGCTAGGCGGACGAATGCGTGAATATTTGAATTCTTACCATTTTGGTAGAAATGGGAGTTTCTATGTATATGGTGAAATTGATCAATATCTTGGTGCTCGTGAATAACTAAAATATGTAAATTCCATATTCTGTTATGGATTATAAGTTTATGACTGTGATAAATGGGAGAATTTGTATCTGAAAATTGCAAACTTTGGACATCCTAACTTACCATATTAGTAGGATTCGTAATAGGATCCCGAGCGATTCAATCATTCAATCAAATATTTATTTGTAGAAACGGGTACAATATAAAGATGTTATATAAAATACAGTGCGCCGAGTCTTGCTTACAGGGAGCATACAAACAGTTAACATGCATATTTAACAAAAACTTAAGGTCATATAGAATTACAAATAGAATAACAAATTGCAGTAAAAAAAAATACTTGAAGACTCATAAAAAATAAATCTATTTCAGCATATACTTAATAACATACACAAATCCATTATAAATACTTTTTTTTTAAAAAAACTAAACAACTATGTAGTACAATAATAACAGTAATAAGTTGATAACAAATTCAAAATGAGATAAAAATAATATAATGTAATAAATTTAATACCCAGGGTCCCCCCTTATTATAGTATTAAATTTATTACATTTTTATACACACAATTTAATACCCAGGGGGGAAACACAAAGTTGATATTTGTCAATTAATTAATTTTGTGAAATTTTCCCTAGTTTAGCTAGGACAATAATACAGGCATAATCACCTGATTGTCTGGAAGAAAATAGATTCTGTGCTTCCCGTCTTTGATAGTGGTTGTTACACAAAACCATGACGAATGCCTATTAGCTGTGCTATTAAACGGATGAAAAACTCTGACACCGGGGTTAATCGGATCGATTGACTCGATAGCCACACGACAGAAGAAGAAGTAGAATTCGTAGTTAGTTTTATGCCTACTAACTTGCCTTCTAAACTGTACTTATTTAATTCACATGACTTCATTTTTCATTAAGTTCTAGAATAAAAATACAGATTCGAAGATTTTGTGATGCGTAACATGGTACATACTTTTTTTTAAATATTATTATATTTTTTAGTTATTTATAAAAATGTGCTTTTGGCCTGATATCGGATTTATCTCAAAATACCATTTGCCTATTATCCAGGTATGCCTATGAAATAAAACTAATAATGACATGCAAGTTGACGTCTACTAAATGTATACTATTTAATCTGTGATCACTTTTTTTTGTTCTTGGCAAAGGCGAAAGTTGCATGCGTCCTCACTTTGTTACTTACGACCTTTTACAATGAATCATATTTCAAAAAAATATTTCTCTGTGAAGAAATGATTTCATATGTTTTCATCTTGTTTTTTTGGTGCCATTTTTCGGATCTATAACTTTTTTTGTGTATCTATAACTATATTTGATCTAAGCATAAATCAATTAAAAGTTTCATGTAACAGTAGTGAAATGTGAGGAATTGTTTCAGGCGGACGTTGAAACAGTCGCTGCTGCAAATGGACGCGGCGATACGAGACCAGACGACCGCCATTGAACAACTCACCAAGAAGGTGCAGGCGCTGTCCGAGGGACAGAAGCAAGTGGCTGCGGTAAGTTCTTTTTCACTTCTCAAGCTCGGAAAGTGCTATTTTGTGCACAAGGGCAAAACGTATCTACTCATAAATGCATCTTTTCTAAGGCAATGAAAATTAGGATATACAGCCATACATAATAAGAAGTTCATAGATATAACTTTTTATTTTATAATATTTACTTTAAATTGTTTGGTTTTTATGACATAAAATAATATTAAAATTTAGATTCAAGTATGATAGTTTATTTAATTTAAATAAATTTATCTAACAGTACGCTGTATAGGTCTTAGCCCAAGCCTAATATTTCACGTCGAAAGAATTAAAAAGTTAAATGGCGGGCAAGAATTGTTAATGTTAAGTTTATTTACAATATTTTTGAAGAATTTCCTCAATTTTCTCGCAATCGAAGTGAAGTGAAAAGCAGAGTTTAAAACTAGGGCACTAAACCATTTTTGTCCTCTATTTAATATCAGCTCTCGCCCTACGGGCTCGGGCAGCTACAAATCTCTGACAAAATGACATATTATGTGCACTTGTCGTAAAATCTACTATTTCATCGATCAGTATGATTTTAGAAACTGAAAATTTTGAATAATACTGCATGCGTGGTCTAGTGGTCTTAGCCATGGACCCAATCTGGAGATGCTGAGTTCGATTCCCAGAAGGGGACACAAAGTTGACATTTGTCAATTTATCACTTTGTGAGATTTTCCCCAGTTTGTTTAGGACTATACAGGCCGAACCACCTGATTGGCCAGAAGAAAAAAAATGCATGCTTCGGGGGGCACGTTAAGCCGCCAGTACCGATCGCTGTCTTTGATAGTGGTCGTTACACAAACTATTTTAGAGGCCTATTAGCTGTAACTAATAGGCCGCTTATAAACTCTAACACCAGGGTTCATCGGCTCAACAAAACGTTTATTTTCATAGCTCCAAGTTTAAGTTTTTTTCGCAATCGGAAGTGCAAACCAGAGTTTATATCTCGTGCACAAACAATTTTTGTCCTCAACTTAAAGCCGAGTCTTCAGCGCATAAACAAAACACGAAACCTACCCCGCGGGGCAGAGAGGGGAAGGGTTTCTCAAACATTTCCCTTCCCCTCTGCCCTGCGGGGAATGTTTTCTTTGCGCGCTGGAGTCACGGCTACATACATAAATAACGTCACGCCTCTTTCCCGGAGGGAGGGAGGCGAAAGCAGAGATCACATCCTTCCATTTGCTACGATCCTTGCAAACTTCTTTCGCTTCATCTACATTCATCAATCTTTTCATGCACGCTCGTCGGTTTAGGGTACTCCTGACCTGACCTTTCCCTAGAACGTCCCCGATTTGATCGCGGTACGTTCGCCGAGTTCTTCCCCTTCCAACGTTCCCACTCACACTCGCCATGTATATCTGTTTGGTTAATCTCTTTTCATCCATCCTCTCAACATGACCAAACCACCTCAGCATTCCCGGCTAAATATATAAAATTCTCAGACATAATTGACTTGTGCACTTGTCGTAAAATCTACTATTTCAGCAATTTGCCTCCAGACTCTAGTACATACATACATACATACATATAATCACACCTTTATCCCTAATGGGGTAGTAACCTAAACAAAGGTCGTTTCGCCGCGTCTGACAGAGTTTTGAGGGTTATTTAAGATATATATATAGGTATATTTCTATAGTGACAGGTTGTCAGCCCATCGCCTAAATTGCAAACCCTCGGATCTCATAGCTGATTTTTACAGCATGCCCGGGAGGAAATGCAGCTGAAACATTCTATGTTTTTCTGTCGCTCCCAGTCCAGCATGGAAGAAACAGCAGACTCTAGTGCCGGCATTTTATCACTTATTTTCTTCCATTGTTGCAGTCATGGCGTCCGCACAACATGGGCGGTCGGTTGGTGGCTACCAGCCACACGTGGGACGTGTTCGGCGGGTTCGTGCTCGCCATCGTGTTGCAGGCGCTACTCAACTGGATCCTCTACCAGAAAGACTGAGCACATTCCTACCAAAATGGTAGGTTTGGTAGGATATTATTTTAACTTGAAAAATATTCAGCTGTGATGATACTAACCTAAACGCTATACCAGAAAGACTAAGCAGATTCTTACCAAAATGGTAGGTTTGGTTGGATTCCATTTTAACTAGAAAAAAAAATCTGGTGTGGTGGTATGACTAAATATCTATAAACCAGAAAGACAGCACATTCCTACCAAATTGGTAGGATTCTATTTTAGCTACCAAATTATTCAGTTGCGTTATTCAACTTAATTTTCTACTAGAAAGACTAAGCACATTCCTACCCATGAAAGTATGTATAGTAGTATTCTATTCTATGTAGTATTGGACGTGCTGCAATTTTCTACCAAAAATTTAGCTTCGGTAGAATTTGTTTTTATACGCAGAAAATCATTTTATCAAAGAATTTTATGTTTTTTTGTAACATTGATCTTCGGATCTAGTTTTCGGATCATTTCACATAATGTCATTAATTTTCCTTTGTTACCAGGTTGACAATCAGCGCCATCTCTCGTGCTATAGGTAACGGTGTTGGACACTTTACACAGTTTTTATTATGTCCCGTCAGTTCTTATGAAATTATATTTGCACTACGTATTGCGATACAAAAACGTTTTATATTAAATCGACAGTTGTTTCATAATGTTGCCAACTATCTGTCCACCTTAAAATTTGACGTATTTCGTTTGTAGTCGTTTAGTGTCAATTATAATTGAATTTGCCAGTTTTTTATACTATTACCCGAAATTGCAGATCGTTTATTTTTATTACAAGTAATTACATGCAAATACTCAATGCTAAGATGTTTTGATAATAATTATCTAATAAAACGTACGTAAAAAATCAGACTATTTGCGAATAAGACCTTATTGTGATTGGACATTTGAAAACAGCGATAATTTAAATTTTCGTAACATGAAATAAATAATTATTAAATCCAGTCATTTATGATTATGAATTAAAAATATGAAAAAAATAAAACGTTTTTGGCTCGCAACTGTTATTTATATTCCTATGTGGGTGAAGGGTGAGGATTTTTCGGTAATATATTCTGTAATATTCGTAAATTAAGCGGTACCAAAGTTTTGGATAGCCCGAATAGCTTGCCAGCTACTTATAATATGCAAAATACTCGTTTTTACATCTCGCTGAAGCAAAAAATATACAACTTAAAAACATGTTATTTCGGATTTAAAAAAATATGTATGTCGTTCGGTTTTTTAACGTTGCGTTATCAATACCAACGCGTTTTGCGTCCCATGTAAACAGCATTTTCTTTACAACTTAGCAGAGGTTCAAATTTCGTAACCGCAGACTATAATCTTGTTACAAACATATGTTTTGCGGTTTACTTTATTTAAAGTTGTAAGGAAAAAGCAGTTTATGGGCTGCAAAACAAGTTGGTATCGATAACACAACGCTAATTAAACGAACCTTACATAACGTTGACACTCTCGCTACTCCGTAGTGAGATTACGGGGTAGGCAGAGCGTCAAAGTCTTATGAAAACTAAAACGGACTATTTGTTTTTTTGGTTTACATTTAACAAGAAAAACATGATATGATTTTATTTGATTTAATATGAATTTGTATGGTAAATAACCATGAACTCTAAAATTGTTACAACGAGATGTGATAACTAAAATTATATTTACAATAATAATATTTCGCCAATCATAAATAAATTAACATTGAAAATCTTTCTGATTGGTATATTTTATACTAGCGTCGATTCTCGCGACGTACTTCTAATTATAATTCTTAGTAGCGCTGTTACTATCTTAACTTTTACATAAGAACAGGTTAGCAAATAAACACATGACTTTGACATTCCTAATTTGACGCTTTAAATAACAACTGGGCATAGAACATGCTCTATTTTACGTCAAATAAGCAATCTTATGTCAGATTAGGAATGTCAAAGTCATGTATTTATTTGCTATCCTGGTCATAATAGAAATAGGGGGAAGTATATTTTGTTACCTACAAATCTTAAATAATCATAAATAACCCTCAAAACTTTGTCAGACGAGGCGGAACGACCTTTGTTTATGTCGTTTACGCTCTGCCTACCCTACCCTATAAAGGCGTGATTATACTATGATACTATGGCGCACACATACAACAGCGCGATGCGTTGTATGAAGACAACCTACTTCCCCCTCATTCTGCTTTGTCCTGTTCGTTCTTATGTCTTTTCCTCCCGGGCATGCTGTAAAAACCAACTAAGGGATCTGAGGGTTTCAGTATATTGCAATTTAGGCGATGGGCTGACAACCTGTCACTATAGCAATATACCTACAAATCTATCTTAAATAACCCTCAAAGCTTTGTCAGACGTGTCGTAACGACCTTTGTTTAGGTCGTTTACGCTCTGCATACCCCATTAGGGATAAAGGCGTGATTATATGTATGTTCTTATGTCAAAGTTAAGAAACCAATAATAAAATTATGTCGCGAGAATCGACGCCAATATGGCTTCAGCATACATCAAACTACGTATTGTGAATGTATTTTCTTAACCTGCGTACACAGCTGTACAATTGTTTGCGTTCAAAAACGATAGAGGGTAGAGAAAGTCTTGTTCTTAATAATATATATTAAAAAACTTTAAGTCTGAAATAGTACATTACTGTAGAAGCCGAGAATAAAACAATGTTTGGTCGAATAAATTTGGAAGGCCGAGAAGCAGTCAAAGAATGAATACACGTTTTTTTTTTAATATTCCTGAGCAAGTGGGAGAAAAATATGTTAGTAGAATTAAAAAAATGGATCTGGCAACATTAATTGATGTCATAAATAATTCCAGCTACTAAATATGTTTTTTTGTGTTTGCTCCTTGGTCTGAGACATATATACTTAGTGACGCCTTTATCCGTTACAGGGTAGGCAGAGCCACCTCGTGAAAGACCTTTTCTAGCTATTATGCGAGAAAAGGACAGGAAATTCTACAGTAATAATTAAAAAAACAATTGTGATTTTTCATCTCGTCTCGCTAGCCTGACTATACAACATTTAAAAAATATACGAAACTGCTGTTTGTTGCACGTAGCAGTAAAACTAAATCAAATCATATACAGGGTGTAACAGGGTGAAACTGAACAACTTTTCCCAAGGAACATAAGTCAAACATTTATCCTCCCATACAAAATGCATCAGCTGATAGCACATTCAGTGTGGGTGGTCCAAATTATTATTTAATTTGTCGACCTATGTTCCATGGGAAAAGTTGTTCAGTTTGATGGACAGATGTTACACCCTCTACATCTTGTACAGTAATAAAAGAAACTCATCAATATTATGATTTAATATAATCCATTGCGATTTTCTCTACTCTCTGTTTTAAATGATTGAGCTTGCTCCTTGTAATGTAATTAGAAAAAATATAGTAATATAAATTTTAATAAGAAAAATATTAATATTTTAGTAAAAGCTCGAAACGTAGTAATCTCTTAGCAATTTGTAAAATAGAAAAAAAAACGATTTATGCCATTTTTCTTTTTTGTTTAAAACAATATAATATTATGTATACAATCGTGCAATGTTAAAAAGACAGATTATTTTAATATATTAGGTTATTCATTTACATCGTTGTTTTTCTTGAAAAGAAATTCGGAAAATGGAATAATTTCATATTTTTTTCCACGGAATCGCAAAAGTATTGTAAAAACACTTTTCGCATGATTTCCGATATACAGACAGTCGTACTTAGACACTTATATTATTAATTCGTAAAAACTTCATAATTTTTCCAATCGATTGTAGTGGCCATATTGAGCAAAAAGGCAAAAAAGAACTATTTATTTTGTTTTTCATTATAATAAATGAAATAATAATCAAAAATAAAATAAAAAAAAGTTTTTTTTATTACATAATTATTAGAAATTGTCGGGAAAATAACTACAATTTTAAAAATCGATTTACATTAATGACGTTTTGTGTATATGACATTTACTGACTTTGTCATTCTGCTTATAAGTGCTAATGTCAAAAGTAAAATAACAAAGTTAAGTTAGCGTTTCATAAACTTATTAAATACTAGCAAAATAATGCTAGTAAAATTGAAATTAACTTTAAATTCAAAATCTTAACGTGTATATTATAAGTTGCCAGTACGACTGTGTTGCCATCCTATCTTAGTATTATTTAGCACTCTATCCAAATCATTGTAAATAATTTATTTCTAAATTATGATTGTAGAATTACCATTACATTACAATATGGCAACACTTGGCAGAAAAAAAAATAGAATAATGTACATTTAAAGGACCAATCACAATAGCCTAGATAGAATAAATAGAT
Organism: Scrobipalpa costella; assembly: GCA_949820665.1. Classification (NCBI taxonomy): domain Eukaryota; kingdom Metazoa; phylum Arthropoda; class Insecta; order Lepidoptera; family Gelechiidae; genus Scrobipalpa; species Scrobipalpa costella. The sequence continues at coordinate 1,956,044 of OX463322.1, read as the reverse complement.
TTCAAGTGTCAAAAACAAATCTTATGAATTTTTGAACGAACGCAATAAGAAACCTTCTGTCAAGTGATAATGTTTATATTTTTTGCTGATAAAAATATAGGAAAGTCGTCCTTCAATTATGTTGTATCGATTTAATTGAATATAACTAAAATATATTTTTTAATTGTGTTTGAAGGTTAGGTCTCATAAAACTGAACAACTTTTTCATTCAACATTATGTAAAAATATATAAATAAAAACTGCTTGAAAATATTGATCAGCTTAGGTTGACACTTTGAGTTTTTATTTTTACATAATACGTTTATTGGGAATAATTGTTCAGTTTTGTGAGTAGAACACAAGCTTAAATATTTGCTCCTAATTCAAAATTACCTTATTTTTAATTATCTTCCAATAATCACTTAGGATCGCAAAAAGTTGTGTGATTTCATTCTAAACAGTGGTGTCAATTCGGGCTTAGGATATTATTTAACAAATTTTAATTTACTACTGTGACTTTCTCAAAAAATAGAAAAAATATGAACTAATTAGAGAAAGTGACACGACTATACTCTGTAATATCTAGAATGTTAGGTGCGACGAAGGAAAACTTCTTCTGTCGAGAGGGTATCGAGTCTATAGACCCGATGAACTCTGGTGTCAGAGTTTTTAAACTGCCTAGTAGCACAAATATCAGGCCTCTGACATGGTTTTAAGTAACGACCACTATCAAAGACAGCGACCGGGACCGACGGCTTAACGTGCCCTCGGAAGCACGAAATCTTATTCTTTTCGGACAATCAGGTGATTCAGCCTGCAATGTCTTAACCAAACTGGGGAAAATTCACAAAGTGATAAATTCTCAAATATTATCTTAGTGTTTCCCCCCTGGGAATCGAACCCAGGACCTCCGTGTCGGGAGTCCATTACGAGGCACTAGACACTAGACCACGGAGGCAGTTAGAAGGAAAACTAAAGAAAATATATCTGAAATCTAGAGGAATGGCATCTGTCACAGATACCTAGGTATTTTTGAGTACAAAAGTGTGCTAGCCCGAATCGACACCTTTGCTTTTTAAATAAATAGTTGATATGTTAGCCTTAAATACAGCCTTAACAGAAAATAGTGTACAATTAGGCGGCCTTATTGCGCGTTTACTCTAGGTAACATTTGTGTGTAGGATAATAGCGAATAAGAATAAGCCCCCTTCTCAGGTCATGCGATTATGTATAACTTTTTTAGTGATCTTATAAATCTTTTAAAATTGGAAACTTTCTGACATTTTTATGTCATTATTTAGAAAAAAAAATATATTTATTGTTTGTAACAAAATATTAGGTCCAAGTCTAACACAGGATGTAAATGACAGCTTCACACAAACTGATAGGTTTAACAACATTAAAATAATAAAAAAAACGAAGTTTTTTTGTAAAAATAAGATATTTTTCATAAAAGTTGTTCAGTCTCGTAGACAGAGCAACCTCTATAGGTTTGCGGGCAGCTGTCCCTTACACCATGTGTAATGTAACGTACTGAACAAAAAATTCTTGTCACGACTTTCCTATATAATTTTTTAAAGCTTGTCCTATAAAATTCGGTGTGTAACAAAATAGAAGGAATACAGAAAATACTTGAACGATAAATATAGAGAGAGAAAACAGACGACGGAGTGAGACAGACTGCTGTCATATAAATAAGTATAAACAATCAATTCATGTTCGCAAATGTATTTGTAAAAAAAATACAGTAAAAGTTATACAACGAGTAACATAAATAGTATATGCATCGTGAAATGTTTGAATCTACCCATGAAACTGAACAACATTTCTAAGGAACATAGTTTGAAAAAAAAAAAATTAGTCCTTCCATACAAAATGCATCAGCTGATAGCGCATTTTGTTTGGGCAGTAATTTTTTTTATTATTTCGACCTATGTTTCTTAGGGAAAGTTGTTCAGTTTCATGGGTGGACAGACTCAAACATTTCACGATGCATACATACATACATATAGCTATGCCTTTATCAAAGCCTTTAGGAAAGTAGCTGGGGAAGAATTTTCCCTATTAGCTTATCATGGTTATGTTGCGTCGGTATTGAGGTACGGACTAATAGTTTGGGGGAACTCTACCGACGTGCTTCATGCCTTTATAGTGCAGAAGAAATGTGTCCGAGCTTTGTGCGGTGTTGGTCCGTTTGAACCCTGTCGGCCATTGTTTAGCCGACTTAATCTTTTAACTCTAACGGGGCTCTACATATACAGCTATAGAGATTTAGAAATATAAAAATTTGTCCGTAATAATCCTTTATTTTTCACAAAATTGGAACAGAATCCTAGATTACGAGACCGAGACTTTACAAGTTTAGTAAAGCCATTCTGTAGGACTGCTTTATATGAATAGAAAAATGTTTTATAATGACTATAAAAGTGTACAATTAATTACCCGTACAATTAAGAGAGCTTCCTACTAGGTAATTTTTATCAAGGGCGCAACACGCTTGTGCGACTTAGTAATTACTGTAAGACCTTGTTACCGTGTCTGCTTGCTAATAAAGATATTTCTATTTCTATCCCTAATGGGGTAGGCAGAGCGTTAACGACCTAACAAAGGTCGTTCCGCTGCGTCTGACAAATTTGGAGGGTTATTTAAGATAGATTTGTAGGTATATTGCTGTAGTGACAGTTATCAGCCCATTGCCTAAATTACAATATACTGAAACCCTCGGATCCCTTAGATGGTTTTTACAGCATGCCCGGGAGGAGATGCAGCTGGCACATTCTATGTTTTTCTCTCGCTCCCAGGCCAGCACGGTGCATATACATACATACATATAGTCACGCCTTTATCCCTAATGGGGTAGGCAGAGCGTAAACGATGCATATACCCTTTATGTTACTCATTGTATATATTCTATCGTCCTTGACTTTCCTATTGTATTAATAAAATAACATCTGACTTTCTATAGTAAAAAGGAGACTACAATTATAAACGAAATTTCATCAATATCGGTACAATGATAAGCAGTGGAAATAAACAGTCTGACAATCTTTCTAATTAATAACACAAAAATACGGTTTAATGAATTGTATTTTCTGTACTTTTTCTGTTTGTGGTAATTTTTCAGTAAGTGTTAAAAAAAGCTATAAATTAAAACATTTAGTTGTAATAAATGTAGACTGTTGATGTGTTTGTTGGTTTGTCCAGTGAATATAATATATTTTTTCCATTTAATATCGTCTTTCAATAACAACAACCTTTTAGTTTTAAGAACAATAATATAAGATTTAAATAAGTTAACTAAAAAAAGATTTATATCACTACATACTATAAAACATTGTCACTTTCTCTGTCTCTATATCCCTATGTATGCATAAATCTTTAAAACTACGCAACGGATTTTGAAGCGGTTTTTTTTTAATGGATAGAGTGATTCAAGAGGAAGGTTTATATCTATAATACATGCATAATATAGTAGAGAAACACTGATGATTTCCGTGTGAAGCCGGGGCGGGTCGCTAGTTAAAAATAAATTAAGGGTCAAATAATTTATTTTATGTATTTTATTAAAGAAACTTACATAATTTAATAGGACACAATTTAATAATTCTCATCGAAATTCTGCGTAACTTACATTTTATTTTAAATATATATATATTTCAACACTATTTATTATAAAATATTGCTTTATCCATAACTACAATTTTAAAATCATATTAAAAGGATTTTAGTATACATATTACTGATATTTCATACCTACTTCAAACCTCTTCTAACTTAACATACATATAATCACGCCTTTATCCCTAATAGGGTAGGCAGAGCGTAAACGACCTAAACAAAGGTCGTTCCGCAACGTTTAACAAACCTTTGAGGGCTATTTAGGATAGAATTGTAGGTATATTGTTGTAGTGACAGGTTGTCAGCTCATCGCCTTTCTACTTAAGTTATAATAAAATAATTATAAAATGTGTTAAAAGCCAGTGAATGAACATTAATTACCAACTGAACAATAACCATATACAGAATGATTCTATATTTCAAAAATAATATTCTCAACTGGAAAAGGAATGTATTATTTGGGTAGTAACTAGTTATATTATTACATACAAACATACATACATAAATCACGCCTTTATCTCTTACGGGGTAGGCAGAGCGTTTAACGCCTCGTAAAAGGCGTTTTCGCCACGTCTGACAAAAATTGAGGGCAGTTTTAGATTGTAATATGTATTGCTATAGTGACCGGTTGTCAGCCCATCGCCTAAATCACAACACACTGTAACCCTCGAGTGCCTTTTGCTGACTTCAAAAGCATGCCCGGGAGGAAGGGCAGCCGGAACATTCTATGTTTTTCTATCTCTCCCAGTCCAGCATGGATCTTATTCCGATAGATAATATTTGATTGTATTGGTTCATTCACTGGTGGATTGACCCTTTTTTTTAAAAAAAAAAACATCCAAGATAAAACTGGAATCCTACAAAAGGTCTGATATAATACACACCTGTATCCCTTGTAGGGTAGGCAGGTTTCGATACACAAGGTTTTAGTTACTAGTGTAGAAATAATTGTAAGTTTTATAACAAAGGCACTTTATCATCATCTCCCTAGCCTTATCCCGTATGTCACGGGGTCGGCTACCTAATCTACTGTACTGGTCTATACATGAGAGCGACTGCCATCTGACCTCTGCAATCCAGAAGGGAAACCAGACCCAATCCTAGATTAGGTCAGAGGTTTCAATCCGCCAATTCTTAACACTTAAACAAAGGCACTTTAAATGGTCAAGTAAATAATAATTCTTCCATTTAAAATTGAAACAATTACCATAAACAAAATACAATACATCATCATCTCCCTAACCTTATCCCGTATCTCACGGGGTTGGCTTCCTAATCTAGGGAATTGAACGAGGGTACTGGTTTTTACACAGAGCGACTGCCATCTGACCTCCGCAACCCAGAAGGGAAACCAGACCCAATCCTAGATTAGGTCAGAGTTTTCAAGCCGCCAATGCTTAGCTCTGGCCTCTGATATGGCTTAACGACTAATATCTACGGTATTAAACGATATTAACCGGGACCAACGGCTTAACGTGCCTTCCGAAGCACGGAAAAAGCACCGAATAAACGTACATATGAAATTCGAAAACCGAAAAACACATTGGTACGTGGTGGGGTTCGAACCACGACCTCCCGCTCAGGAGGCAGCGGCCCTATCCACTTCACCATCGGGCTTCTCAAACAAAATACAATACAACATTATTTATTTCACAAAGAAACCAGAAATAAAAAGTAACGAGGGTGCAAGGACCATATAGGCGGCCTTATTGCTAATTGCTAAAGTATCAATTTCTTCCAGGCAACTTTTATTTTAAATACTTACATGACTACACTAACTACGATTTTTTTTTTTTTAAATATAGCTATAGATACTGTTTTTATTTGACCTATGTTTTATATATTTTACCTCAAACATATAAAAATATAAATATTCAAATTACAACAAATTTCATTGCGAAGCCGATTTTATAAATATTGTAACTAGTTGATCAAGTATCATATTCTCCCGTCGCCTTATCCCGTATTTCACGGGGTCGTCTACCTAATATAGGGGATTGAACGAGGGTACTGTGTTTTAGTTACACTAGTGTTAACATTTGCCTAGATATTATTATTTTTACTTATTTTATAAACATCCAACGAGGTATTTTAATACATATTTATAAGAAGTTAATTTTATCTTAAAATAAATTTACTAATACCAAATTGTCTCCAAATTGCAAAATAGCAATTTCCAAGCCTAACACCTTGACTTGAAAACCAACATACCTACAACCTTCATAAATTTGATAAGAAATTCTACCCATGTGTTATTTACAATACATACATAAAATCACGCTTTATCCCTTACGGGGTAGGCAGAGCGTAAAACGCCTCGTAACAGGCGCTTTCGCCACGTCTGACAAAAATTCAGGGCAAATTTTAGATTGTAATGATGTGTATTACTGTAGTGACAGTTTGTCAGCCCATTGCCTTAATTACAATACACTGTAACCCTCGAATCCGTTTTGCTGACTTCAACAGCATGCCCGGGAGGAAGGGCAGCTGGAACATTCTATGGTTTTCTATCTGTCCCAGTCCAGCATGGAAGAAGTTATTTACAATACAATACAAATATTATTTATTGCACACAGAACAAGTTATAAGAACATATAAAACAAGAATGGAATGTGGCCTTATAGCTATAGTAGCAATTTCTACCAGGCAACCTTCGGGCCTCTGTTTTCTAGAACTATTGCTGCCACAGAAATCGAGTTTTTTTATATATTATTAAATAAACACTAAGAACTAACGTTTATAAATCTGGTATACAAGGGTGAACTTATCTCTATGACGAGATCTCTTCCAGCCAACCCTCCAGTACCTTTTTAAAACAAATTCCATCCAAATTTTATTTGCCGGCCTTTTCAACTAGAGCTGTCACTTTCGGATTCGCTGGAATCGTGTTTTTTCTTTTTCTTCTTGTCTTTCTTATCTTCGTGTCTTTTAGGGCTCCGCTTCGGGCTTCGCTTAGGACTCTCGCGGCGGACCCGGTGGTGTCAAATGCCTGCAAAGTATAAAAACATTGTACAATCTGATAAGGGGATGCTCGAATTCTTCTTCTGTCGAGTGGGTATCGAGTCTATCGACCCGATGAACCCTGGTGTCAGAGTTTTTAAACCGCCTAGTAGCACAACTATCAGTCCTCTGACATGGTTTGAGTAACGACCACTATCAAAGACAGCGACCGGGACCGACGGCTTAACGTGCCCTCCGAAGCACGAAATCTTTTTCTTTTCGGACAATCAGGTGATTCAGCCTGCAATGTCCTACCCAAACTGGGGAAAAAATCACAAAGTGATAAATTCTCAAATATCAACTTTTGTGTTTTACCCCCTGGGAATCGAACCCAGGACCTCCGGATCGGGAGCCCATGGCACTAGCCACTAGACCACGGAGGCAGTTGCTCGAATGATCAGTCACAATCAACGAGATTCTTTCAGATATAAATAAAATGGACCTTCCATACCAAATACATCAGCTGATAGCGTATTTAGTATGGGCAGCAGTGGCGAAGGGTCCATACAAGCCGATTCCCTTTCAAAAATTCCACTCCAACAAATCCGGAGTTACGTCGAAACTATAAAGTACTCAAATATATTTTTTTGCTATGGCTTACCCTCCATAAAGATACACCCCTCGCCACTGATGAGCAGTAATTATTTTTTTCGTATTTCGACCTGTGTTCCTTAAAGAAAGTTGTTCAGTTTCATGGGTAGACTCAAATATTTCACGATGCATGCTTTATGTTACACGTTGTATATATTCTATCGTCCTTGAGTTTCCTATTGTATCAATAAAATAGCATCTGACTTTTTATAGTAAAAAACAAACACACAAACAAACATAAATCACGCCTTTATCCCTTACGGGGTAGGCAGAGCGTTTAACGCCTCGTAAAAGGCGCTTTTGCCACGTCTGATAAAAATTGAGGGCAATTGTAGATTGTAATATGTATTGCTATAGTGACAGGTTGTCAGCCCATCGCCTAAATTACAATACACTGTAACCCTCGAGTCCCTTTTGCTGACTTCAACAGCATGCCCGGGAGGAAGGGCAGCTGGAACATTCTATGTTTTTCTATCTCTCCCAGTCCAGCATGGAAGAAATAGTAAAAAGGAGACTCCAATTTTAAACGAAATTTCATCAAATTCGGTACAATGATAAGCCCTACTACCCCGTACATTGTCTGATCGAGATGGTAAATTTGTATGGAGGACCTTGGGGGACTTAATTTTCTTTCATTCCCTGAAAGAATTTATTTGTGAACAACTGTTCGCTGTCATTTCCTGAGCGCTACAGCAGTTTGCGGAAAGCTGTCCCGTACACCCTTAACAGACAATAATACTAAAATTACATACATATAATCACGCTTTTATCCCTAATGGGGTAGGCAGAGCGTAAACGACCTAAACAAATTTCGTTCCGCCACGTCTGACAAAGTTTTAAGGGTTATTTAAGATAGATGTGTAGGTATATTGCTGTAGTGACAGGTTGCCAACCCATCGCCTAAATTGAAATATACAGAAACCCTTGGATCCCTTAGCTGGTTTTTACAGTATGCCCGGGAGGAAATGCAGCTGGCACATTCTATGTTTTTCTTTTGCTCAAAGTACAGTATGGAAGTAATATTAAAATTGGGTGATATAAAAGTGTTCCTCCTTTTAAAAACTTGTCAAACGTAGCTAAGACGCACATTTATTGACGGTCTATTACCCCACAAGAGAAAGGCGGGACTGTACGTTTGACCTCTTAAAAACAACCAACTAAAAATATTTTAAGGGTGATTTCAGAAGAAGTTTTTTGAACAGACAATACATAACATACATACATCCATTTTAATCAGGCCCCTATTCCTAAGGGGGAAAGCAGAGCGAACAAAGGTGATTTCGCCACGTCTGCCAAGTTCTCTGTGTATTTCTGTACAGGTTGTCAGCCAATCGCCTAAATTACAATAAATTGACGTATACAAACCAGCCAAACAGACGTCTGAAACACCTGAATTTTACAGCATGCCCGGGAGGAGTAGCAGCTGGCACATTCCATATTTTTCAGCATGCGTGAGATGTAGAGACATGTTATACAAAATGTTACCTGAATCGTCAGTCGTGTGCTGAATGTTGTTCAGAGATTCCTCGGAAGACTCGGATTTCTGCTTCTTTCTGCTCTTCTTTCTCTCGTTTTCCATAGAGAGCTGGTCTTTGAAGAGTTTCTTCAGCTCCAACTCCTTGATCTCATCACAGCTGGTCAGTATTATTGCTCTGAAACATACATATCCCTAATGGGGTAGGCAGAGCGTACACCACTTAAACAAATGTCGTTCTGCCACGTCTGACAAAGTTATGAGGGTTATTTATGATAGATTTGTAGGTATATTGCTGTAGTGACAGGTTGTCAGCCCATCGCCTAAATTGCAATATACTGAAACCATCGGATCCCTTAGCTGTTTTTTACAGCATGCCCGGGAGGAAATGCAGCTGGCACATTCTATGTTTTTCTTTCGCTCCCAGTCTAGCATGTCAATATAAACATAATTTAATTGCTTCCGTGGTCGCAGGTTCGGTTCCCACGGGGGGAACACAATGTTGATAATTGACTACCACTTTGTAATTTTATGAGACTTACCCCAGTTTGGTTAGTGCAATGCGGACTGACACATCTAATTGTCCAGAAGAAAAATTGCTGTTACTAATAGGTGGTTTGAAAACTTTAACACCAGGGTTTATCAGGTTGTTCAATTTGAAAACCGACTCAATAAGAATATCAGAAAATAAACTTAAAAACTAAATTATGGGGTAGAAATAGACAATTTAGTGTCGTAAGCGCGAGTATCAGTCGTTTTCATAACATAATTTCTTTTTTACGCAAAATAAATAAATACGTAAGCGATTTTATCTAAATTATTCCTTTTCAATTATACTTCTCTATGTATTAAGTACTACCTATCATCATCATCTCCCTAGCCCTATCCCGTATCTCACGGGGTCGGCTACCTAATCTAGGGGATTGAACGAGGGTACTAGTTTTTACACAGAGCGACTGCCATCTGACCTCCGCAACCCAGAAGAGAAACCAGACCCAATCCTAGATTAGGTCAGAGTTTTCAAGCCGCCAATGCTTAGCACTGGCCTCTGATATGGCTTAACGACTAATATCTACGGTATTTAACGATATTAACCGGGATCAACGGCTTAGCGTGCCTTCCGAAGCACGGAAAAAGCGCCGAATAAACGTACATATGAAATTCGAAAACTGAAAATCACGCTTAGGAGGCAGCGGCCCTATCCACTACATCATCGGGGTATTAAGTACTACCTATATTACCTTAAAACAACATGAAAGTAAATAAAATAGCTAGCCAAATACAAAACATCAGTCCATTTCTATCAATGGCCAATCCCTATACACTTGTATAGATGACACAGGTCATCCTGCCTTCAACTGCGGTCGTTTGCAACCCCACCCTTTACTTTAGGGAGGGGACAGAACGTGTATCGATAAATAAATAAAAGTGTCAGATGGACAGTTTGACTTTGGAGGTTAGTCAACTTGAAATGACCCGTGGTAAGGTAAATATTGCCTATCGACCTTTGTGTCATCTATAAAATAGAATCTATTATCACAAAGGTCGATGTGCTTGTTACATACGTACATTCAGCCATGCCTTTATCTCTAAAGGGGTAGTCAGAGAGTTAACGACCAAAACAAAGGTCTCTTCGCCACTTCTGACAAGTTTTGAGGGTTATTCCACCAGATAGATCACTATTGTATATTGCTCTAGTGACAGGATGTCAGGCCCATGGCCTAAATTACAAAACACTGAAACCCTCGATTCTTTTGCTGGTTTGTCATCATGCCTGGGAGGAGAAGCAGCTGGTACATACTACTTCAATGATGTTAGAAATAAGGATCTGAATTTACAATAATTCATAGATTATCTTCTTCTGTCGTATGGGTTTCGAGTCGATCGACCCAATGAACCCTGGTGTTTGTTTTTGAACCGCCTAATAGCACAGCTAATAGGCCTTTGATATGGTTTCTGTTACCGAATAATCTAACAGGATTTCGTGCTTTGAAAGGCAAGTTTAGGTGACAGTATCGTATAGTTTGTTATAGTTATGGCATAACGGCTACTTCTCAAAATTCACTTTATACCTCTACTACCTAATCTTCTTAGCGTGTCGATGGAACACGAGAAATAACATCGTAACGGCCCAGAATTCAGCCCCTTGTATTGCGGATTGACTGCCGTCCATTAAATCCGCCGGCGTGCAAGTGTTGGGGCACGCCGGGCACGATGTTAAGTGTGCCATGGTTTGCAATGCACCACAAACACAGTCCACATCTGAGCTAGCCGAAAATCCCCACCTAACCATGTTCTCCTCACTTCCAGATCGGCCACGGTAGTTCATGTTCAGGAGGGAGATTCTCAGCAAGCGGAACAAAGGGAGTAGGCAGAGAAGCTTTTCTGCCCCAAAGTTCACACCTATTTTGATATAAACTTTTCATCAATAACGTATCGATACATTCGACAACCCCAACCCTATCAGAGGTGATTCGGGCCGTGTCAAGGTGATCCACCCCTCTATATAGCTAAACAGCTACAATAGCAATCACCTCATATACCTTTATACAGCATACCTTTACACAACGACTGCGGGCATCACAGATTAGTCATATATTAGTAACGTACGGATTAAAGGTGACTGCAAATAGTAGATAGGTAGGTATATTTATAGTTAAAGCTATGAGCATAGTTAGTTAAATAAACTTTAGTTCATGGGGTGACTTTTGCAAGTGACCGACAGTTAAATCTAGCCATTGACTGGTGATATTGATAAGATAACAGATATCTTTCTTTTGTTCAAGATTAGACCTATTAGGTCGAAAATATTAAATAAAATCAAACAGCTGATTTGACGATTTTTGACATTATGTCATCATCTCCTAAGCCTTATCCGGTATCTCACGGGGTTGGCTACCTAATGGAGGGGATTGAACGAGGGTACTCGTTTTTACACAGAGCGACTGCCATCTGACCTCCGCAACCCAGAAGGGAAACCAAACCCAATCCTAGATTAGCCTCTGACATGGCTTAACGACTAATATCTACGGTATTAAACCATATTAACCGGGACCAACGGCTTTAAGTGCCTTCCGAAGCACGAAAAAAGCGCCGAAAAAACATATACATATGAAATTCGAAAACCGAAAAACATATAGGTACGTGGTGGGGTTCGAACCACAACCGATTCGACCATCGGGCTCTTTTTGACAATATGTGAAGGTAGGTAATCGAAAAACTGTAAGATGGTAGATTCGATAGATGCCATTCCCATAGAAAGCAAAAGAATTAACAAATGTAGGTATAGTCCATAGAAATTGCATCTGGCACAGCTACCCATCTTACATAATTTTAAATACATACATACTTAAAATCACGCGTTAAACGACTCGTAAAAGGCGCTTTCGCCACGTCTGACAAAAATTGAGGGCAATTTTAGATTGAAAAGTGTATTGCTATAGTGACAGGTTGTCAGCCCATCGCCTAAATTACAATACACTGTAACCCTCGAGTCCCTTTTGCTGACTTCTACAGCATGCCCAGGAGCAAGGGCAGCTGGAACATGCTATGTTTTTCTATCTCTCCCTTTCCAGCATGGAAGATAGATTACATAATTTTCAAGTCATAATTAAGCAACTTATAAGCCTTCCTTTATCCTTAGAGGTGAGTTTGATTGAAGTAATGAATTGAGGAGCCTATGTTGTACTTGTTTTTTGTTGTTATCTGTTGTGTTGTATGATTTGTATTCTTACGTGCAATAACGTATTTTTATGTTATGTTTTTATGTTATAGAACCCCGCAGTTACTATCTAAATTATTGCTAAACGTTGCCGTTGAATGGTTTAAGTTTCCCTCATAAAGTAACCCAAGCTTTAACGGCGTATTATATGCAATTTTCTTCAATATCGAAAGCTTTTGAGTGACTCAAGATACCAATCAACTAAGTATCTTGTATCCAATATCTACTATGATGTAATTTCAAGGCAGAATTTGCTAACTTCAAAGATGCCTATTCATTATTGCCTTGGAGAATTCAAGGTTAAGTTTCCGGGAAGAACGGTCAATTTATTCGAGGGAGAGGCCATTTTGTGTCTTTGAGACTCGCGCTGGCATGGCGGGGTTACATTACAGAGACTGAGATCGTTTTTGCATTGCCCCGTATTTAGTTTGTATCCGTGAAAAATTATATGGATTGGTGCGTAAATGTATGACAGTTTTCATATATTTTTTCACGCATACGAACCGAATATTCATACGTACATGTAATCACGCCTTTATCGCTAATGGGGTAGGCAGAGCGCAAACGACCTAAACAAAGGTAATTCCGCCACGTCTGACAAAGTTTTGAGGGTTATTTAAGATAGATTTGTAGGTATATTGCTGTAGTGACAGGTTGTCAGCCCATCGCCTAAATCACAATATACCGAAACCCTCGGATCCCTTAGCTGGAAAAACCGAATATGAAGCAGTGCAAAAACGCTCTGAGTGTTGAGATTTTGGGACTGTACTATGGGATCTACCTCATCTCTCTCTACAGGGCGCATAGAGGTATAGGTATCACAGGCTTTCAGTGTATTCATCAATGACATTCCTACCGGATTACGACGCTTAGCAGTTTGCTATTATTGTGCCGGTGGTGAGGAAATAATGCATTTTTGGGGCATCGCATTTGGTGTCTTCCATGCCGGCCTGGGAGCAAGAGAAAAAAAAAGAATGTGCCGGCTGCATTTCCTCCCGTGCATGCTGTAAAAACCAGCTAAGGGATCCAAGGGTTTCGGTATATTGTGATTTAGGCGATGGGCTGACAACCTGTCACTACAGCAATATACCTACAAATCTATCTTGAATAACCGTCATAACTTTGTCAGACGTGGCGGAATGACCTTAGTTTAGGTCGTTTGCGCTCTGCCTACCCCATTAGGGATAAAGGCGTGATTTTATGTATGTATGTATGTATGCATTTGGTCTCGCTATGGTCTGGCTTACGACTTGGCTAGAGACATGTCATCTTCTTCTTAGCGAGTGGATTTTACGACGACCTGAAGAACCATGGTGACAGTTTTCAAACCGCCCAGTAGCACAGCTTTTAGGCCTCTGACATGGTCTGAGTAACGACCACTATCAAAGTCAGCGACCGGGACCGATGGCTTAACGTGCTCTCCAAAGCACGGAATCCTTTTATTTTTCGGACAATCAGGTGATTCAACCTGCAATGTCCTAATCAAACTCGGAAAACCTCACATAGTGAATAAATTGACAAATATCAACTTTAAGACCAGGGCTCTGACCACTAGACTACGGAGGCAGTCATGTCATGTCATGAGTAAGTCTACACAAAAAAACTTGAAGAATCATACATACATACCTATAATCACGCCTTTATCCCTAATGGGGTAGGCAGAGCGTAAACGAACTAAATAAAGGTCGTTTCGCCACGTCTGACAAAGTTTTGAGGGTTATTTAAGATATTATAGGTATATTGCTATAGTGACAGGTTGTCAGCCTATCGCCTAAATTCTTGGACGAAACAACCTCTGGACGTGCAATTATGACATTTTACTCCTTACCCCTCTAGACCGATAGTGTGAAATTTGGACACAGTAAACAAACTACCGACGTCAGTGTGACTTCAAATTTCGAGGAGGAAAAATACCTTTGAAAATGGTGAAATATGCTGTTTTGTTTAGCAAAACTTATAGTAATCGAATCAGCAATTTTTTTTTTCATATGCAATTGTATTTTAGATCAATATTTCTTGTTATTTTTTTCTAAAATTAATAAAATGCGCGGTGACAGGAGTGAATAATACGACCCAATAAAAAATCCAGGGTTCTGAGTGCATGTAAACCAGTATGTTGTCATTCTCTAATGAGTCGGATTATAATTGTATTTTTTCCATTCGTTCATTCATTTTTGTTAATCTAGAGACGTGACACAATCGATGAACGATATCGATAGGAATTATTTACTGTATCGTCGCCGGCATGTCGTAGGTCTAAGAAAAATGTTGACTGTTGACTGGTATAAGCTTCATCTGTGGTTGCGTGACTTTTTATTTTCATTTACAACTATATATGCCTACTTCTTAGTACGCGTGGTAGTCATTAACAATATTGGTTATGCTGTTCTTTGTTTAAAAAGCTCCTGCCTCTGTGGTCTAGCAGTCTGAGCCATGGGCTCTCGACCCAGAGGTCCCGGGTTCGATTTCCGGCGGGGGACAATGACTTTGCATTGTTGTTAGTTTGGTTATGATATTGCATTGCTGATCACCTGATTGTCCGAAAAGTAAGATGATCCATGCTGTCGGATGGGCATGTAGATAGTTGGTCCTGTGCCTGATTTATCTCTGGTCGTGTCAGTCAATCTGTCCCATCAGAATAAGAGATTGAAGGAACAGAGAGTGCACCTGTGTGTAGTGCAAACACTTAGGCACTAAAAAACGGATCCTGTGCAGTTGGCCGATCCCTGGGAGATTGGCCGCCATCACCGAAAATCGGTGGGAGGACTAATTATTATAGTATGTAAATGAATAAGTACATTTTTTAAATCGAAGCCACGTAGCTTAATAGATATGTGTATTTAGTTCCAAGTCAAAACCCAAAATACAATTTATTCATTTCCCCAAGTCGTAACTTAAGCTACGTGGAGCGTGATGAAATCTATGTTTGAGTCTACAAAATATTTAGATGAAAAAAAAAGATGCATCAAAATCGGTTGAAATACAACCAAAATTCAATTAACTGCCAACCCCCTAAATAAGGCAGTATGATATATGTATCCTTTGTTGAGTCACATGTCACTTAGTTGAATAAAAAGACTCCCATCGAAATCGATTCAGTAGTTTTGGCGTCATGTTGATACAGACAGATAGACAGATAAATATTTAAAATTTATTATATAGGCGTTGGTGGTATCGCTATAATGCCTATTGCAATAATGTTTCCATGAAAATATTCAAAGTACAGACAAGACCCCTCTAGAGATTTCTTAGTGTATAGATCGATAATGATATAAATTCAATGAATAGTGATCGATTTGAAAATTTTACTTTACTTTTATTTCAAATATAATTTTATAAAAACACGTGTTCATATTTCTATGATTCAGGAAACATCATTCACTCAACATTCATTCTTTATCGACTAGGGTACAACACTATCTATGACACGATCAAAAAAGACATACAACCCGAATATTTAAAAAGTGTCAAAAATAAACAAATATGTTAGGAAGCGCGTAGTTTTTAAATCTGTTCGGGTATTATCTGTCATACCTCCCTCCCCCCTAGTTTTGGTTGAACGAGTTCTCATACATTTTTGTTTGGTGACGCATCCAGAGGATTATTCGTCCAAGCCTAAATTGCAATATACTGCCCTCGGATCCCTTAGCTGGTTTTTACAGAATGCCTGGGAGGAAATGCAGCTGGCAATGTGCTATGTTTTTCTCTCGCTCCCAGTCCAGCATGGAAGATCATGAGTTGAAATAATGTCTGTTTGTGGGTCTGGGTATTCTTTGTTATTGTTTCTGTTCATCATCATCATCATTCGCTTGCCCTTATCCCATTTACTTGGGGTAGGCGCAGTACGTGTACTTCTTCCATTCATCCCTGTCAGCCGTCAGTTCAACACTCACACCTGTTTAAGACATCATCTTTCACGCAGTCCATCCATCTTTTCTTTGGTCGTCCTCTCCCAACATGTTTCTGTACATAGTTACCGATAAAGGGAATCCTAGCGGATGCTATTTAGTGTGATCGTCTGTTTTAATTTATTTATTTATTTACTTCTTCTTCTTCTTCTGTCGAGTGGGTATCGAGTCTATCGACCCGATGAACCCTGGTGTCAGAGTTTTTAAACCGCCTAGTAGCACAGCTATCAGGCCTCTGACATTGTTTGAGTAACGACCACTATCAAAGACAGCGACCGGGACCGACGGCTTAACGTGCCCTCCGAAGCACGAAATCTTTTTCTTTTTTTCGGACAATCAGCTGAATCAGCCTGCAATGTCCTAACCAAACTGGGGAAAAAATCACAAAGAGATAAATTCTCAAATATCAACTTTGTGTTTCCTCCCTGGGAATCGAACCCAGGACCTCGGGATCGGGAGTCCATGGCACTACCCACTAGACCACGGGTATCTATTTGAGGCAGTTATTTATTTGCTGTTTATTGTACACAAGTAACATGAGAAAGACAATACACAAGGAATAACGACACAACAGGTACAGCTTAGTAGAAATCTAAGAAATTTCTTCCAGCTTACTTACGGAAGTGAGACTTAAATTGAGAGGCAAATTAATCTAATTAAATTAATCTATTTAAATTAATTTAATCTTTTGTGACGTGACGATGCACGAACCGAGAAATTAAATGTTTAAATTTATCAAAGCCTCACCTGATTCTCCCAGTCTCTATCCTGTCCTGTTTCCTCGGGTCGCTGATGACGGAGATAGAGATATCCTCGTTCCTTCTTCTGTGTTTCTTCGACTTGTGGTGTCTGTAGAATATGTGAAAATTAATTAAACGTAGGCTACTCATACAGGATGTAATACAAAGGGTATATGCACCCAAGGAACATAGATCAAAATACGAAAATTTATAGCTTTCCATACAAAGTGTGCTATCAGCTGATGCATTGGGCGTTTTTCCACTAGACGGCACGGCAACGACACGGCAACATCCCGATAACGTCCACCTAGTTCCAATCTCGCACGCGCATACTTCGTACGAATACAAAACACATGCAGCCGATTTTGTCTGGAAGGTTTTTTTTATCTTTTTACACCGACCGAAGTTCCTTAGTAAGCTAGGCATATTCCATACCGTTTATTTTCAAAAGATTTTCTCGTTTTTCTTTAGAAATATCATAACTTTATTACAGATTTAAAATTGTAAAGGTAAAGCTTTATTAATTGGCATATTCCATCGAAATTGAGTAGGTATTCTTACTTGTGATGTTTCTTCTTGTCTTTCCTCTCGCTGGAATGTCTCCTGGTCTTCTTCTTGATGTAGACCGAGCCCCCGTTGCTCTCATCTATGGTCTCTAGGTGCAGAACGTACAGACGGTAGATTTGCAGAAGTATAACCTGCATTCCATAAGATATAAGTCATATTATGACTTGTACAGACAGCAAAGGAGACATTTAGGCATGCCCGCTCGAAACGGATGATATTATTTCAGGAACTTATATTTTCATAATATTTCGAATATTTATTGCAGTAAATATTGCAAACATACAAAATTTCATGAAAATCCATATTGCCTTGACCAGCAATCGGTTTTGCTGATTGTACATGTTTATAGCGAGTGACAGATTTAGGGGGGATAGATAGATAGATTTAGATTTACGTGCCCCCGTGCCTCTTTATCCTGCTCGCATCATGACGGTATTTTTTTGGTACTGTAAGTTACATAATACCCAGAAAAATACCTGGATCCGCCTCTGTGTACCTATAGCGTGCGTAATCTTGGGCTCGCTACGCTCGCGATATAAGTTAACGTATTAACCTCGATCACTAATGCGAAGTTTTGGGCTCGCTACGCTCGCGATATAAGTTAACGTACCAACCTCGATCACTAATGCGAAGTTTTGGGCTCGCTATACACGCAATATAAGTTAATGCACCTTCATCAATAATGCGAAATCTCGGGCTCGCTACTCTCGCGATATAAGTTAACGACCAACCTCGATCAGAAATGCGAAGTTTTGGGCTCGCTATACTCGTTATATAATTTAATGCACCTTCATCAGTAGCGAAATCTTGGGCTCGCTACGTTTGCGATATAAGCTAACGTACCAACCTCGATAGTAATGCGAAATTTTGGACTCGCTATGCTCGTGATATAACTCATCATCTCCCTAGCCTTATCCCGTATCTCACGGGGTTGGCTTCCTAATCTAGGTGATTGAACGAGGGTACTGGAGTTTACACAGAGCGACTGCCATCTGACCTCCGCAACCCAGAAGGGAAACCAGACCCAATCCTAGATTAGTTCAGAGTTTTCAAGCAGCCAATGCTTAGCACTGGCCTCTGATATGGCTTAACGAGTAATATCTACGGTATTAAACGATATTAACCGGGACCAACGGCTTAACGTGCCTTCCGAAGCACGGAAAAAGCACCGAATAATCGTACATATGAAATTCGAAAACCGAAAAACACATTGGTACGTGGTGGGATTCGAACCACGACCTCCGGAGGCAGCGGCCCTATCCACTAGACCATCGGGCTCTCATATGCTCGTGATATAATTATGTTACCAAATATATACGTAAATCTATCAATTCCGTCACAAAAAGTAAAAAAAATAATATTAATAGCGTATTTGCTTACCAGAGTATTCTTGCAAGTGAAGAAGATGTTCATATAGTTGACGATCTTGTACTCCACGATGACCAGGATCCTGAACGCGAAGAACGGCGCGTCCTGCAGAACTATGTTCATCATGATCGCGCACACCTCTATGGAGCAGCAGCACGCGCGAGGGTTGTTTCTGCACGGAACAAAATAGTAGAACATACATACATATAAAGTGGATTTATACGCATTTTATTCCATAATGCCACACTTTCGTAACACACTAATATCAACAATTTCTTCATTTACAGTTTGGTTTGGATGATGTATTAAGTGCAACAAAATTTATGGTTTACTTTTTGAAGACCATGTACAAAGAGCTTTTTCCCTAACAGGGTAGGCAGAGCGTAAACGACCTAAACAAAGGTCGTTCCGCCACGTCTGACAAGGTTTTGAGGGTTATTTAAGATAGATTTGTAGGTATATTGCTGGAGTGATAGGTTGTCAGCCCATCGCTTAAAATGCAATATACTGACACCCTTGGATCCCTTAGCTTGTTTTTACAGCATGCCCGGGACGAAATGCAGCTGGCACATTCTACGCTTTTCTCTCGCTCCCAGTCCAGCATGGAAGTAATAGTAGAACATACACACATATAAAGTGGATTCCACAATGCCACACTTTCGTAACACACTAATATCAACAATTTCTTCATTTACAGTTTGGTTTGGATGATGTATTAAGTGCAACAAAATTTATGGTTTGCTTTTTGAAGACCATGTACAAAGAGCTTTTTCCCTAACAGGGTAGGCAGAGCGTAAACGACCTAAACAAAGGTCGTTCCGCCACGTCTGACAAGGTTTTGAGGGTTATTTAAGATAGATTTGTAGGTATATTGCTGGAGTGATAGGTTGTCAGCCCATCGCTTAAAATGCAATATACTGACACCCTTGGATCCCTTAGCTTGTTTTTACAGCATGCCCGGGAGGAAATGCAGTTGCCACATTCTATGTTTTTTTCTCGCTTCCAGGCCAGCATGGAAGAAATGCTTCATGCAGGTTTAAAAAGCTAGCAAATAGAGTACATGCAACAGTTTGAAATAAAAAAGATTAGAGTCCATTCTCACCGAGAGGCGACGCGACACGCGATGATAATAGCTATTTGGGCTAACTTCATTGGGCTCGATTCTAAATTTGCCGGCTAAAACTAAAACTGAAATCTATTTGTCATTCAGACTTAAAACATCGGAAAAGGACAAGAGATCTATTCTCTTCTTTTTTGATTTATAGTCGGTGGTTTTATGAGTTATCTGTCATTTTTATCCGTCGTCATATAATATGGCGGATAAAACTGACAGAAATACAGAGGAAACGTGCAAATGCGCGTCAAAATCTAGCGGTCAAAGTGAAAAACCATAGAGTATAAATCGCCTGTCCTTTTTAAATTTTATTATTTTGAAAGTGACAGATATTTTTTAATTTTAGTTTTAGCCGGCGGTATCTACATTTACTATAAAAAAAGATAGACATTTTATTGACTGTACTCGAAAATTCCTCGCGGCATGCAATACCAATGTTTTTCACTTCGTGGTATAACGAGATGCATCTTAAAGCAGCTTCGCGTCGCGTAGCGTTGCTTCTCGATGTAAACCGACCCGGACGCAGGCATTCTTTGATTCAATACATACATATAATCACGCCTTTGTCCCTAATGTGGTAGGCAGAGCGTAAACAACCTAAACAAAGGTCGTTCCGCCTCGTCTGACAAACTTTTGACGATTATTTAATATAGATTTGTAAGTATACTGCTGTAGTGACAGGTATTCAATAGTTCCATGCATTTACAAATTAATGAAATAGGGAAGTATGGTGACGAGCAATGCTTTAGCTACTTAGCTAGAAGCGTAAAAAGAAATACAAAATCAGGCTAGGTTAAATAAGTGCGGCTTCCTAAATGCTCAAATAAAATAAAAATACTTGCGTTGGCTGTAACCCAGATTCCAAACCACTATTATCTAGAAACTTAAAAAAAAAACTAATATATTCCAAGCGTAAGGGACAGCTTCCCGAAAACTGGTAAGGGTTGAAACTGAACAACTTTCATGAAGAATTTTTTTCCAGAAAGTGAAAAGTAGAACACTTAGTGAAAAGGCTCTTTAGCCTTTGTGATGAATATGAGAGAAAACGAAACGCAGCGGTTCGTCGTTTGTTGACTGTTTCGTCTTCATTTCGACTCATCAGATGCGGAACTGTCCGCATTACAGTTGGTTTGCAAGTGCTTCGCCCTTGTGAGCTTAGCTTGTTTGGATTGTGAGCTTAGCTTGTTTGGATTGTGAGCTTAGCTTGTTAGGATCTCTTTAGGAGCAGCCGTTTAAGCAGCTTCGTTTTCTCTCACAGTTATCATTACAAAGGCCAAAGTGCCTTTACACAAGACAGGGATACATACATACGCCTTTAACCCTAATGGGGTAGGCAGAGTGTAAACGACCTAAACAAAGGTCGTTCCGCCACGTCTGATAAAGTTTTGAGGGTTATTTAACATAGATTAGTAGGTAACTTCCATGCTGGCCTGGGAGCGAGAGAAAAACATAGAATGTGCCAGCTGCATTTCCTCCCGGGCATGCTGTAAAATCCAGCTAAGGGATCTGAGGGTTTCAGTATATTGTAATTTAGGCGATGGGCTGACAACCTGTCACTACAGCAATATACCTATAATTCTATCTTAAATAACCCTCAAAACTTTGTCAGACGTGGCGGGACACCTTTGTTTAGGTGGTTTACGCTCTGCCTACCCCATTAGGGATACAGGCGTGAATATATGTATGTATGTATGTATGATTAGTAGGTATATTGCTGTAGTGACAGGTTGTCCGCCCATCGCCTAAATTACAAAATACTGAAACCCTCGGTTCGCTTAGCTGGTTTTTACACCGTGCCCGGAAAGAAAAACATCTGGCACATTCTATGTTTTTCTCTCGCTCCCAGGCCAGTATGTTGTGTATTGTGTTGTGGTGGTTTAAAGGAACGCAGTACTTTTTTTACACCCTGTATAATGTACTAACCTAAAAAATAAAACCAAAAGCTTCAAAGTGTAAGCAGGCAGCGTGCATTTAAAATACGTACATGTCAGACCTATGTGCGGTTCCTCTGGATTTGCGACTCTTCGTGGCCGTGAGGACCACCGTGAACTGGATGAGGGACCACGACCAGATGGCCAGGGTCAGGAGCACCAGCGTCTGGTTGGTGGCCACGGACTTGTCCTTGAAGGAGTCGAAGAATTCTATGATGTCTGCAGCCGTACCTTGTAATAGAAATTATGAATGAAGTCCTCTCAACCGATTTTCGGTGATGGCAACCAATCTTCCACAGTGATAAACCATCTGCGCGGGACTAGTTTTAAGTATCTACCCAAGTGTTTGTGCATTGTTTATTCCTTCAATCTTGATTCTGATGGAAGAGACTGCCTAACACGATCAGAAAGAATCAGGCGCAGGACCGACTATTTACATGCCCATCCGACAGCATGGATCATCTTACTTTTCGGACAATCAGGTGATCAGCCTGCAATGTCTAGAAACAACAAAACAATTTCGTTGTCCCCCCACCGGGAATCAAGTCAAGAGTCTATGGCTCAGACCACTAGACCACGGAGGCAGGTAAACTGGACGAGAAACCAAGACCAGATGGCCAGGGTCAGGGTGCCGGTTTTTTGCTTTATATTAATACGGGTGGTAATTGGTAACAAATGGTTAAAATATATTGTCTAAATATTGTATAGATAATGGTACAGAACGAGTCAGACTCGCACTTGACCGGTTTTTTTTTTCTTTAGATGTCTCGCTTCGCTCTACCTATCGATACCTTCCCACTAAACAGACTTCTACTCTTATTCTTTTACGGTCCATGCAGCTAGATTGTGGAACACTCTTCCGCGTTCTGTCCGCGATAGTCTGTCAATTACTACTGTCTTCAAGAAGAGAATTAAAGAACATTATCTATCCCTAAGTAATCCATAATATATGTTTATATATTGTATGTATCTATATGTATTGTATACATTTATTTATTTTAAATATCTATTATATTTAGGATAAGTATATATTTATTATTTTGTTGTAGGTTTGTATATTAGTGAAAATAAATATATATTTGTGTTGATAAAATATTTAAATTGTGCACGTCTTATTTGCATTACGTTTTATGCTATCACACTTTCATTATGTCTGCTGTTAGAAATTTCTTTGTACAAATAAGCAGTACCTGCTATGTCCTTATGTAATTGTTCTGTGTATGTTTATGTGTACAATAAACTGTCATATTAAATTAAATTGATTAAATTTTCATGCTCACTACTTACCAATATACACCAACAACAGCTGACTGAGCTGGTCCCTGGTGAGGTCTCCTTTCGGCAGCATCCAGCGCCCCACGATGAGGACCAGCATCAGGAACTGCTCAATCAGGGTCACCCACATTTCTGTAGGGATCTTGGCTGAGAGGACGTTGGTGGATTCTGTCGTCATGGGCTGGGGGAAGAAAGTAGTAATAACATAATGAAAACTGATCGGCTTACTTGTTTGTATTGAAAGGAGGATTATCCCTCGACGTTTCGATCCTATACGAGGATCTTCATCAGGAGAGAAGAAAGTCATACTACACAACATTCGACTGCGGTTCTCTGCTCGCTGCGCCCGCGCCGAAAGCACGGCAGGTGGCGCTGTAGGGGGCGCTGTTCTTTTTATGTAGATCCTCGTATAGAATCGAAACGTCGAGGGCTAACCCTCCTTTCAATACAAACTAGTAAGCCGATCAGTTTTCATTATGAATAACACTTGTTTATCGTTTAGTGTTAATACTTCCATGCTGGACTGGGAGAGATAGAAAAACATAGAATGTTCCAGCTGCCCTTCCTCCCGGGCATGCTGTAGAAGACAGCAAAAGGGACTCGAGGGTTACAGTGTATTGTAATTTAGGCGATGGGCTGACAACCTGTCACTATGGCAATACACATTACAATCTAAAATTACCCTCAATTATTGTCAGACGCGGCGAAAGCGCCTTTTACGAGGCGTTTAACGCTCTGCCTACCCCGAAAGGGATAAAGGCGTGATTTTATGTATGTATGTATGTTAAAACAAACTAAGAACAATTTTGACAAAGTGACTTTGATAATTTACAAAACATGAAGATAAACAAGCTATAGTTTCAATGTACAACATGAAAGCAAATAAAGAATTGAGAATTTAGATTTAGTGGGGATTTGAACCCATGGTCTTCGGCATACCGTGCCGACATTCTAACCAACTGAGCCACCAAGCGATTCGATTCATAATCCAAATAGGCTACTAGTTTCACTGGGCTGACTTAAGTTGCTTGAGTCTATTGTTGAGTCATGTTTTCTTCCATGCTGGCCTGGGAGAGAGAGAAAAACATAGAATGTGCCAGCTGCATTTCCTCCTGGGCATGCTGTAAAAACCAGCTAAGGGATCCGAGCGTTTCTGTATATTGCAATTTAGGCGATGGGCTGACAACCTGTCACTACTGCAATATACCTACAAATCTTAAATAACCCTCAAAACTTTGTAAGATGTGGCGGAACGGCCTTTGTTTAAGTCCTTTACGATCTGCCTACCCCATTAGGGATAAAGGGTTGATTATATGTATGTATGTATATGAGTGAGAATCGAACCTATAACCCCAGAATCGGAAGCCAAAGGCTACTAGACTAGATTACAGATATATAGGGTGTAAGGGAACCGTCCTGCAAACTGACGTTGCTCAGTTAATGAATCAAAACAACTTTCACCGGGAAAATATTACAGGAGATGAAAAAATAATTTGACCTTCCCATACTTCTCATATTCAGTTTTACAAGTTGGCTGGAATAGATCTCTTTATAGAGATAACCTCACCTTTGTGAACTAAATTTAAGATTGTTTATTTATTGCAAACTTTTTGTACACAATAAAGAATATATACAAAATGAGCACCTCAATCAGGATGGAACACAATTTTTTTTTGTCACTGAAAAGAATCCTGGTGATAGTTGTTCAGCTTCGTTGACCAAGCAACCCCTATCAGTTTCAGACAATTTGTGTAGCAAGGCAATTTTTTTCATGACGCTTCCTGAAAAAAAAAACTGGTAATAGTTGTTCAGCTTCGTCGACTGAGCAACCCCTACCCCTATCCCTAACCCCTATCATCGTCGCAAAGTAGCTTGCTTGTCTGTATTCTACAGGATACATTTCGGAGAATGTGCAGCATCGCTTCATGACCTGATACCCCCCTCCCCATTCCATCTCCGGGGTACGAGACGCCGGTTGGGATTCCACCCTTATGTTGTCGACATTCCAAGTTTTCGCACAAAGCGGTACGCTTCTACATTTTTAATGCGAACGGCCAAAGTGTGGAACTCCCTGCCTGCGGATCTATTTCCGGAACGTTATAACCTGGGCCTTTTCAAGGCGAGAGTGAACAGGCATTTTCTAGGCAATCATGCTCCATCATAGTCTACATCATCACTTACCATCACGTGAGATGGCGGACAAATGATTGCCTATAAAATATAAAAAAAAAAAAAAAAAACAGTTTCGGGACGCTGTCCCTTACACCACGTATACAAACCTCATGTGTACTAGCCTCACTGCTAACGCTTACGACCACCACTTCAGTGGTCTTGTTCATGGCGTTTAACTTGTTCGCTGCGTCAACCTTGTGAAGCTCGAGCAGCCATATTGCCGGAACCACCAGCCCCAGGTAGATGAATACTGACGGGCAGAACCTGGGGACAAAGCAAACAAACTGTGGAATAAACTGCCTAAGACATACACACATACATATAATCACGCCTTCATCCCTAATGGGGTAGGCAGAGCGTAAACGACCTGAGCAAAGGTCATTCCGCCACGTCTGACAGAGTTTTGAGGGTTATTTAAGATACATTTGTAGGTATATTGCTATAGTGACAGGTTGTCAGCCCATTGTCTAAACTGCAATATACTGAAACCCTCGAAACCCTTAGCTGGTTTTTACAGCATACCCGGGAGGAGATGCAGCTGGCACATTCTATGTTTTTCTCTCGCTCCCAGTCCAGCATGGAAATAAACTGCCTAAGACAATTCAAGAAAGTCCCTCAGTGAATGTCTTTAAGAAAAGATTAAAAGAGCACTTCTTATGTGAACAATATTGATGTATATATTTATGTAGTTTATTCGTATATGTATGTATCAATATATTGTTAAGTATTTATGTATGTTTATTTAAGATAGTAATATAAGTTTTTTTTAAATTAGTCTCTGTTAATGTTGCATTTTCTTGTCCCCTCAAAATTATTCACTTTCTCTTACTACCATTGGGTTGGCTGGAAGAGATAAGTTCGCCCTTGCACACTATATTTGTAAATTACATTTCTTTTGTATTTATGCAATAAAGTATAGTATATATATATATATATATAAAGAAATAGAGTCAGGTCTCGTTCAAGGCTGGGTTGCGTGAACACTATTTGAAAAAGACCGCATTCTCTTAATTCTTCTTCTGTCGAGTGGGTATCGAGTCTATCGACCCGATGAACCCTGGTGTCACAGTTTTTAAACCGCCTAGTAGTACAACTATCAGGCCTCTGACATGGTTTGGGTAACGACCACTATCAAAAACAGCGACCGGGACCGACGGCTTAACGTGCCCTCCGAAGCACGAAATCTTTTTCTTTTTCGGCCAATCAGGTGATTCAGCCTGCAATGTCCTAACCCAACTGGGGAAAAATTCAGAAAGTAATAAATTCTCTCTTAATAATGATCCTATTTACATCTATAAGTTTCCATCATTGGTTCGCATTTCATCATCGTTCATTTCATTTTTGTTTCATTTTCCATACATACATACATATAATCACGTCTTTATCCCTAATGGGGTAGGCGAAGCGTAAACGACCTAAATAAAGGTCGTTCCGCCACGTCTGACAAAGTTTTGAGGGTTATTCAAGATGGTTTTGTACGTATATTGCTGTAGTGACAGGTTGTCAGCCCATCGCCTAAATTGCAATATTCTAAAACCCTCAGATCCCTTAGCTGGTTTTTACAGCATGCCCGGGAGGAAATGCAGCTGGCACATTCTATGTTTTTCTCTCGCTCCCAGTCCAGCGTGGAAGAAATTTTCCAAGTGCCCTATAAAAAAAAAAACTTTATTTCCATAGTTTTACAACTAAACTTAAGTTAACAATATTTTACGTTTACACTTTTTAGATTTAAAATAAACTTTAAGTTTAACAATGACAGCATACATAAAAAAAAAAAAACAAAATGTTAAATTAAAAGGTTAAAGTTTTACAAAAATGGGTTGGTTACATACATAATTTGGTGCCTATTGTAAGGTATATGTATTTATCACTTCCATGCTGGACTGGGAGAGATAGAAAAACATAGAATGTTCCAGCTGCCCTTCCTCCCGGGCATGCTGTTGAAGTCAGTAAAAGGGACTCGAGGGTTACAGTGTATAGTAATTTAGGCGATGGGCTGACAACCTGTCACTATAGCAATACATATTACAAACTAAAATTGCCCTAATTTTTTTATCAGACGTGGCGAAAGCGCCTGTTACGAGGCGTTAAACGCTCTGCCTACCCTGTAAGGGATAAAGGCGTGATTTATGTATGTATGTATGTATGTATATGTATTTATTTATTACATACAAAGCGCGTCAAAATCTAGCGGACAAAGTGTACAATAGAGTATAAGGCCAGAGGCCAGTGCTAAGCATTGGCGGCTTAAAAACTGACTTAATCTAGGATTGGGTCTGGTTTCCCTTCTGGGTTGCGGAGGTCAGATGGCAGTCGCTCTGTGTAAAAACCAGTACCCTCGTTCAATCACCTAAATTATGTAGCCGACCCCGGGAGATACGGGAAAAGGCTAGGGAGATAATGGTACAGATATAAATAAAAATAAAAATCTTTTATTTTCAGACAGAGTCCATAGAATGTTAGTAATATTGACTTAACACTATGTTAGTAACATTTAGAGAGATATGGAAACTGTTTAGATGCCACTTGTGCGGATACATTAGCACCTTTCCATGTACCGATTACTTCTATCCGAGCCGGGGCGGCCGCGTGTTCAGACAAAGTTGTAAAGAAACGCAAATACTTCGGTTCGGGTTACTCCTACATATGTTAGGTCGGATCTACATACATACATATAATCACGCCTTTATCTCTAATAGGGTAGGCAGTGAGTAAATGACCGTCGTTTCGCCACTTCTGACAAAGTTTTGAGGGTTATTTAAGATAGATTTGTAGGTATATTGCTGTACTGAAAGGTTGTCCCTCGGATTCCTTAGCTGGTTTTTTACAGCATGCCCGGGAGGAAATGCAGCTGGCACATTCAATGATTTTCTTTCGCGCTGATTTAAGGCTCGTATTTATAAAGCGATCTCAACATTGAGAGCAAATATTAAGTATGGATTTAACAGGCCATTATGTACTGAAATTACATATCTGATACGAGCTCAAACTCGCTGTCAGTCTCCAGTCATCATATCCCTAGCCTTATCCCGTATGTCACGGGGTCGGCTACCTAATCTAGGGGATTGAACGAGGGTACTGGTTTTTACACAGAGTGACTGCCATCTGACCTCCGTAACCCAGAAGGGAAACCAGACCCAATCCTAGATTAGGTCAGAGTTTTCAAGCCGCCAATGCTTAGCACTGGCCTCTGACATGGCTGAACGACTAATATCTACGGTATTAAACGATATTAACCGGGACCAACGACTTAACGTGCCTTCCGAAGCACGGAAAAAGCGCCGAATAAACGTACATATGAAATTCGTAAATCGAAAAACACATTGGTACGTGGTGGGATTCGAACCACGACCTCCCGCTCAGGAGGCAGCGGCCCTATCCACTACACCATTGGGCTCTCCTATCCACTACACCATTGGGCTCTCCTATCCACTACACCATCGAGAGGCTGTCAGTCTCCAGTGCTGATTATAATTACGGGCCTTAATATTATATAATTATTCACAGACGAACCTATGTAGTCGTTCTGTCCATCAAAGAACATAAAAAATGGATAGATCGCTAACCGCTAATACTGACTAATGGACTGTGACGCAATTTCCGGTTCCGAAACACGTGGCTCCATCCGGCCGGATGTGACATCACCGCGTTTCCTTATCAGACAGCTATTTCGTATCTTTGTTAGTTTTTGTCTGGATAGAAGTTGTTATCTCCCATGCTGGCCTGGGAGCAAGAGAAAAACATAGAATGTGCCAGCTGCATGTCCTCCCGGGCATGCTATAAAAACCAGCTAAGGGATCCGATTGTTTCAGTATATTGTAATTTAGGCGATGGGCTGACAACCTGTCACTACAGCAATATACCACAAATTAGATATGCGGCGGCGCGCGCAATATACTTACAAATCTATCTTAAATAACCCTCAAAACTTTGTCAGACGTGGCGGAACGACCTTTGTTTGGGTCGTTTACGCTCTGCCTACCCCATTAAGGATAAAGGCGTGATTATAAGTATGCATGTATGTAGACGTTGGGATAGACTAGCGGGCGTTTTTGCACTGCTCCGTATTCGGTTCGTATCCAATTTGTACCTAACTGCCTCCGTGGTCCAGTGGTCAGACCCATGGGCTTATGATCCGGAGGCCTTGGGTTCGATTCCCAGGTGGGGGGAACACAAAGTTGATATTTTCCCCAGTTTGGTTAGGACATTGCAGGCTGAAGCACCTGATTGAAAGAAAAAAAGATACCGTGCTTCGAAGGGCACGTTAAGTCGTCGGTCCCGGTCGCTGTCTTTGATAGTAGTCATTACTCAAACCACGTCACAGGCCTAATAGCTGTGCTACTAGGCGGTTTGAAAACTCTGACACCAGGGTTCATCGGGTCGTTCGACTCGAGAATCCACTCTTCTTAAAGAAGAATATGTATCCGAATTGTCCATCCTAGTAAATGGTATGACAGCTTGTGCACCCATCCATATCCGTTTTATATGGAATTTTTACGGATACGAATCGGATACAGGAGCAGTGCAGAACGACCCTAACGCATCTCCTTTACGAGAGAGCATATTTGTCTTTGTAGATGAATATAACTAGCGAATGTCGTCAATAAAAGTGCAATATTAACAGCCTCGTACTATTAAATTACAATTACTACATAGTATAAAACAAAGTCGCTTTCTCTGTCCCTATATCCCTATGTATGCATAAATCTTTAAAACTACGCAACGGATTTTGTTGCGGTTTCTTTTAATGGATAGAGTGATTCAAGAGAAAGGTTTATATGTATAATACATGCATTATATAGTAGAGAAACACTGATAATTTCCGTGCGAAGCCGGGGCGGGTCGCTAGCACTATAAACCTATAGGTCTGTTGTTTGGGTAATCTTTGCCCTATTCAATTATGCCTTTTGTTTATTAGCCATTCATGAGTTTGTTTCCACGAAGACACATAGATACATATAATTAAGCCTTTATCCCTAATAGGGTAGGCAGAGCGTAATCGACCTAAACAAAGGTCGTTCCGCCACGTCTGACAAAGTTTTGAGGGTTATTTAAGATAGATTTGTAGGTATATTGCTGCAGTGACAGATTGTCAGCCCATCGCCTAAATTAAAATATACCGAAACCCTCGGATCCCTTAGCTTGTTTTTACAGCATGCCGAAGCGCTGCATTAAGTGCAGCCGGCACATTCTATGTGTTTCTCTCGCTCCCAGGCCAGCATGGAAGAAATTTATTTAAATAATAAAGCTTTTTCTTCCATGCTGGACTGGGAGTGAAAGAAAAACATAGAATGTGCCAGCTGCATCACCTCCAGAGCATGCTGTAAAAACCAGCTAATGGATTCGAGGGTTATAGTATATTACAATTTTAGGCGATGGGCTGACAACCTGTCACTATAGCAATATACGTCATGATCATCTGTAATAACCCTCAAAACTTGTCAGACGTGGCGGAACGACCTTTGCTTAGGTCGTTTACGCTCTGCCTACCCCATTAGGGATAAAGGCGTGATTATATGTATGTATGTATGTAATAAAGCTTTTCCCGAGCACAATGATTTTTGATTTTAAATGATTCGAAGCATCCGATGAACCTAGCATCTTAAATCGATCGGTTACAATCTAACCTTCAAAATTAATAAGTAAATGCCTATGACCTTCCATAAAGGGTTATTTCATTCAGCCCTGGACGGACCCCAGACCCTGGCCTTCAAGCCTGGTTGCAGAAGCTGGCATTTGGAGTATTGTCAACGCGCGCTGAGCCGTGACTAGCTTACCTACACTTGACTCTTAAATAACATGAAGTTGATCTTCGGAAAGTTGAAGGAAAATCTATTTGGGGGAAGGCAGAGTGTCAACTGCTTAATAAAAGCCGTTTCAGACGCCTCGTCGTGAAATTAGTGATAATGTATTATCAAACCTACTTTTGTTAAAGTATTATTTTTTTCTATGCTGGATTATGCTGGATTGGGAGCTAGTGAAAAACAGAATGTGTCAGCTGTATTTCCTCCCGGGCATGCTGTAAAAACCAGCTAAGGGATCCGAGGGATTAAGTATATTGGAATTTAGGCGATAGGCTGACAACCTGTCACTACAACAATATACCTACAAATCTATCTTAAATAACCCTCAAAACTTTTTCAGACGTGGCGGAACGAATTTTGTTTAGGTCGTTTACGCTCTGCCTACCCCATTAATGGGATAAAGGTGTGTATATATGATCTTTGAAAAGATAAAGGAAAATGTATTCGGGGGAAGGCAGAGTGTCCACTGCTTAATAAAAGCCGTTTCGAACGCTTCGTATGAGAAATTAGTAAAAAAGTTAGTTTTTAAAATACGCAAATGCTAAAATGTTACCTAACCTTCTATTGTCAAAGTATTCTCTTTTTCAATGCTGGATTGGGAACGATGGAAAAAATAGAATGTTCCAGCTGCCTTTTCTCCTGGGCATGCTGTGGAAGTCAGCAAAAGGGCTTCAAGGGTTACAGTATATTGTAATTTACGTGATGGGCTGACAACCTGTCACCATAACATGATGTCTTGAACAAATCTGTTTTTTTTTTTCGTTGGCCGGCACTCTGCCTGTTACTATAGCGATACACATTTCGATCTTAAATTGCGTAAGCATTTGCAAAGTATTTTTTTGCAAAGAATCTAACTTTTTCCCATGTTTCCACAATTGTCTAACTGTCTCCGTGGTCTAGTGGTCAGAGCCATGGGCTTACGATCTGGAGGTCCTGGGTTCGATACTCAGGGAGGGAACACAAAGATGATATTATTAATATTTATTAGTAGGATTATTTAGCATATTTTTCAAGTAATTGTATTTGTTTTTATTTTTTTAGTGATAAGTAAATTATAATTTATTGTTTTCAATATTTTTAATTGTGCACGTCGTATCTGCCTCTCAGAATGCTATTTCACTAGCCTAGGTCTGCTGGAAGAGATTTCTTTTTAGAAATAAGCTGTGCCTGTTGTGTTTTTGTTTTATATGTATATGTTCTTTGTATTTTATTGTGTACAATAAACTGTTAAATAATAACAATAATACTTGTCAATTTATCACTTTGTGAGGTTTTAACCAGTTTGGTTAGAACATTGTAGGCTGAATCACCTGCTTGTCGGAAAAGAAAGACGATTCCGTGCTTCGGAGGGCACGATAAGCAGTCGGTCCCGGTCGCTGTCTTTGACAGTGGTCGTCACTTAAACCATGTCACAGGCCTATATAACTGTGCTACTAGGCAGTTTAAAACTCTGACACCAGGGTTCATTGGGTCCTTCGACTCGAGAATCCACTCGCTAAGAAGAAGACCATTGTCTAATTATCCCGCACCTTCTGTCACAAATTAGCGTCTATATCAAACCTAACCTTTCTTCCATGCTGGCCTGGGAGCGAGAGAAAAACATAGAATGTGCCAGCTGCATTTTCTCCCGGGCATGCTGTAAAAACCAGCTAAGGGATCCGAGGGTTTCAGTGTATTGTAATTTAGGCGATGGGCTGACAACCTGTCACTACAGCAATATACTTACAAATCTATCTTAAATAACCCTCAAAACTTTGTCAGACGTGGCGGAACGACCTTTGTTTGGGTCGTTTACGCTCTGCCTACCCCATTAGGGATAAAGGCGTGATTGTATGTATGTATGTATCATGTCTAATACTCGACATATTAAAACGTTTTTACTTGAAGTGTTTAAAAACAATACTTCATATTACAATCCCCTTATAAGAATGTGCAGGTTTTATAATGAGCCGATTAAAAAAGAAACCGATATAGGTGTTTTCAATTCTCACCCAGTCCGGTTTAAGCGCTCTGTTGTTCAAATTCAACACAGTTCTAATTCATAACCATGGTTATGAAAAATACTCACTTTAATACATTACAATACATACATACATATAATCACGCCTTTATCCCTAATGGGGTAGGCAGAGCGTAAACGACCAAAACAAAGGTCATTCCGCCACGTCTGACGAAGTTTTGAGGGTTATTTTAGATAGATTTAAAGGTACTGTAGTGACAGGTTGTCAACCCATCGCCTACATTGCAATATACTGAATCCCTCGGATCCCTTAGCTGACTTTTACAGCATGCTCGGGAGGAAATGCAGCTGGCACATTCCAAGTTTTTCCCTTGCTCCCAGGCCAGCATGGAAGTTACAATACAATATACTTTATTGCACAAAAAGACAGAAATCACAAATAGCTAAAAAGAAAAGTAGTACAATTGGCGGCCTTATTGCTAATGTAGCAATATCTTCCAGGCAACCAGGCAATAGCAAACAGAGGAGTAAAATAAATTGACGCGGGTCAGTGCAACAAACATGTTAATAAATTAAATATATATACTCCAGTATACAATAAGTATACAAATACAAACATAATATATACAGAAGTATAAACAATTTATAATACAATATTCCTACATACCATACATACATGCAATACTTTCATACACAAATGAAAAGAAAGAAGTTAAGTTCGGCGACATTACAAAGCGTACCCACACATGTTCTTGGCGACGACGCAGAAATAATGAATTAATTAATTTATTATTTATTTATACATCATCATCTCCCTAGCCTTATTCCGTATATTAAGGGTCGGTTACCTAATCTAGGGGATTGAACGAGGGTACTGGTTTTTACACAGACCGACTGTCATCTGACCTCTGCAACCCAGAAGGGAAACCACACCCAATCCTAGATTAGGTCAGAGTTTTCAAGCCGCCAATGCTTGGCCTGGCCTCTAGCATGGCTTAACGACTAATATCTACGGTATTAGACGATATTAACCGGGACCAACGGCTTAACGTGCCTTCCGAAGCACGGAAAAAATAATGGTACGTGGTGGGATTCGAACCACGACCTTCTGCTCAGAAGGCAGCGGCCCTATCCACTACGCCATCGGGCTCCTCAGCTCCTCGGGCTGAAGTTATCAAATATTAATATTTAAAATAAATAGGGTTTGAAAACAGTAACCATTTCCTTCATAGAGAACCTCACTTTTTGTTTTAAGACGTAAAAACTGATAACGTTAAGGCAACTCTGAAAACGAAATATGTAAAATATACCTTTTTGAGAAGTAATTATCGTTATATAATTATAATTATTAAGTATTATCTATTAAGATCAAAGCACTGTCACTGGTTGGTCTTGAACGTACCCATGAAAAGGAACAAATTTTTACCGAAAAAAAAAGATACATAAAATATAAATTAAGCTTTTCCCATGTTTTGACCTATGTTTCTTGGTGAAATTTGTTCAGTTTTATTGGTAGTTACTAAAGTCTTAAAACATAATTATTTATACATATATATATAAACAGTTTACAATCAAAACATTATTAGCTAAAAAAAATACAATATGTATTGTTCCAAATTATATATATATATATATATATATATATATATATATATATATATATATATATATATATATAATAAATGTACGACACTTTGTTGGTTTCACAATATATAATTTGGAACAATACATATTGTATTTTTTATATATATATATATATATGTATATTAATAAGTATTAACATAGTTGAATGATTGTTCAAGCTGTACGACACATTTGTTGGTTTCACAATTTGGAACAATACATACCTATTGTATTTTTTTTAGCTAATAATGTTTTGATTGTAAACTGTTGTGTTCGTCTCAATAAATTAATAAAATAAATAAATTATCCGTGTTTTCGTCATATCTTACTTCCATGCTGGACTGGGAGCGAGAGAAAAACGTAGAATGTGCCAGCTGCATTTCCTCCAGGGCATGCTGTAATAACCAGCTAAGGGATCCGAGGGTTTCTGTATATTGCAATTTAGGCGACAGGCTGACAACCTGTCACTACAGCAATATACCTACATATCTATCTTAAATAACCCTCAAAACTTTGTCAGACGTGACGGAACGACCTTTGTTCAGGTCGTGTACGCTCTGCCTACCCCATTAGGGATAAAGGCGTGATTATATGTATGTATGTTTCGTCATATCCCTAGGATATTTTGATACTGGGCCCAAAAATATATAAATAGATAAAAGTCGAGTCTTCTAGGCTGGACTGGGAGCGAGAGTAAAACATAGAATGTGCCAGCTGCATTTCCTCCCAGGCATGCTGTAAAAACCAGCTAAAGGATCCGAGGGTTTCTGTATATTGCAATTTAGGCGATGGGCTGACAACCTGTCACTAGAGCTATATACCTGCGAATCTATCTTAAACAACCCTCAAAACTTTGTCAGACGTGGCGGAACGACCTTTGTTTAGGTAGGGACCGGATAGGGCCGCTGCCTCCTGAGTGGGAGGTCGTGGTTCGAGCCCCACCACGTACCAATGTGTTTTCGGTTTTCGAATTGCATATGTACGTTTATTCGGCGCTTTTTCTGTGCTTAAGAAGGCACGTTAAGCGTTTGGTACCGGTTAATATCGTTTAATACCGTAGGTATTAGTCGTTAAGCCATATCAGAGGCCAGTGCTAAGCATTGCGGCTTGAAAACTCTGACTTAATCTAGGATTGGGTCTGGTTTCCCTTCTAGGTTGCGGAGGTCAGATGGCAGTCGCTCTGTGTAAAAACCAGTACCCTCGTTCAATCCCCTGGGTTAGGTAGCCGACCCCGTGATATATGGGATAAGGCTAGGGAGATGATTTTGATACCGGGTGCAAAATTTTGAACTATCAAATCATCCTGCGACTTAAATAACCTTTATTATTTCCAACACAATTTTAAAATAAATGTAAACTAAGTTTCATGTCCTTTAATCGAAGATCTTGTTTCTAAAATAAGTTGTAGCTATTAGATATGAAAATATAATAAAATAGTAGTTTTAGTCATTTAACTAATTTACCAACGCCCAACACAGATAATTTATTTTTTAAATGTGTTTTTGAATAAAAAGACATGAAACTTTGTTAACCTTTATTCTAAAACTGAGTTGGAAATTAATAGATTAAGGTGTGTGTAGCAATTGGTATCGTAGCTCGTAGAGGGTCTACGCTTGCTACGCTGTAGAGGCCTGGCTACGAATTCAGCGTAATGATTCCACTTTCGTGAGATTAAGTTCCGTATTTGTAATCAGCTCTCAAGAGTGACAACGAGTTTGAGTTCGTGAAATGAAATGTAATTTCAGTATAAAATGGGCTGTCAAATTCATACATACTTATATATTATTCATATATATATACTGAGTTCGCTTTATAAATACGATCCTTAGAACTTGTTTCGCTTGCGTAACGTATTAATGCGAGCGTCCTGGAAAAAAATATTTCTCCTGATTGACCGTTTTCCGACTAGACGGCACGGCAACGGCAATGGCACAGAACCGTCGACGGTTCCGCGGAATAGATAATCTATGAAAATAAATTAAGTTATATGGAACGCTTCTTCACTTGTCTCGTAATGAGCAGCAGTAAGATCGGAGCAGCCAGGTACCTACCAATACTCATTATTACACTTTAACATAGTCACCTGCCATATAGCCGTGAGTGCTGGGTGTAAGGGACATTGATACTGGGTGTAAGGGACAATGATACTGGGTGTAAGGGACGATAATACTGGATGTAAGGGACAATTATACTATACAGTCATCTGCTATGACGCCGTGAGTGCTGGGTGTAAGGGACAGCGATACTGGGTGTAAGGGACCACTCAACTTACCACTTCCACTCCTGGTTGTCCTTGATAGTGAGCGTGAATACTCCCTCAATGAGCAGCAGTAAGATCGGAGCAGCCAGGTACCAATACTCATTATTACACTTTAACATAGTCACCTGCCATATTGCTATGACCCCGTGAGTAGCAAAAACTAAGCGGGTTATCACTGCTTTTATTGTAGCTAGCACTTTGCCTACATTCGCCATCTTGAATTTTATGAAAATTTAATATTCGTTTTTAGTAGACGCCATTTTGGATTTAGTTGGGAGTTTGGAGGCACTTTAATTTTGTCATTGTTTATTCTTTATAAGTTATTATTTTTTCAAGTTGTAACGTATAAACACGTAACGTGCTATTTTTATATAAATTAGCTAGGCTATAGATATTTATTTAAATAGATAATCTATGAAGGCACTTAAGTTTTTAAGGAACTTTTATAAGGCACATAATTAAAACACTATTGTATTAAATTATTAACAAAACAGTTTTCTTTAACTATACCAAAGCATTTAGTCTAAACTGTAACTTTTAGTTATTAAAGTAATATTTTCACTTTTTTAATAAACTTTAACATAAAAGTAAGTCGACGACTCACTGATTCCCGAAACAAACTGAAACTGAAACAAATCTGAAAGAAATGGCCAATTTCACTCACAATATCAAACGATCTCTTAGTTTCGCAAGCA
Organism: Scrobipalpa costella; assembly: GCA_949820665.1. NCBI lineage: Eukaryota > Metazoa > Arthropoda > Insecta > Lepidoptera > Gelechiidae > Scrobipalpa > Scrobipalpa costella. Next base: position 1,918,244 of record OX463322.1, on the reverse strand, counting down.
TTACTGATTTTGTTAAGAAAATACGTACATCGGAACGTGTAAAAGACGCCATGGAACTGAAAATGGCGGGAAGTGTCGAGTTTGGCCGCCATTTTGCGCGCGCATCTTGCAAATTGGCAAATCAGGGAGGGTTCTTAGAAAGAGGGACAGGTTTCCCTTGCCAAGATATTTTTGCTATCTATAATTATCTAATAAACCTTATTATAGTGGAAATAGATGTTATAATTGAAGCAGATCGTGTAATTTGGCGTAGTTTTGTGTATTGTTGTGTGTAAATAGGGATGTTTAATGTTAGTACTTTTTCTGTTTGTATTCGTTTAAAGTTAATGAAATAATGCGGTGGTTAAATAAAGTTTGTCACTGTGTGAAAACCATTAACTACCTTTCCTTTATTTAGCTTTGAGTTATCTGTAGCCCATAAACTGCATTTCCCTTAAAACTTGAAATAAAATAAACCGCAAAACATATGTTTGAAATAAGGTTGTAGTCTGGGGTTCCGAAATTTGATTCTCTGCTAAGTTGCAAAGGAAATCCAGCTTACGGGCCGCAAAACACGTTAGTGTCGATAACATACATACATATAATCACGCCTTTATCCCTAATGGGGTAGGCAGAAACAAAGTACGTTCCGCCAAGTCTGACAAAATTTTGAGGGTTATTTCAGATAGATTTGTAGGTATATGGCTGTAGCGACAGGTTGTCAACCCATCGCCTAAATTGCAACATACTGAAACCCTCGAATCCCTTAGCTGGTTTAACAGCATGCCCGGGAGGAAATGCAGCTGGCACAATCTATGTTTTTCTCTCGCTCCCAGTCTAACATGAAAAAACATATCTGGAATTTGAATGTGTGGTCGTCCACTCCAGAACTATTTATTTGTAGATATTTCATATTCTAGGAAACAAATTATAAGTTACTTATATACTAGGTATATTGTTTCAAATTATATTCTGTAAAATCTAGGATGTAGCTACAAAAGATGCCATTCAAAGGGAAATCAAACGGAAATCTATAAGAATTCCATCTATCACAGCGACCATCCTAGTTTTTTTATAAGTGTAAATCAAATGTCCTTCCACGCGACGCTCAGCTCCCCCCCATCCAGGTCATACTCCAAGTTCTCATCATGAGCTGGAGGTTGGAACCGGTTTGATCCCCTCATGTAAGGACCTTCGTCATCATGATCTGGAGGCTGGGACCGGTCTGATGCCCTCATATAAGGACTTTCATCATCTTCAACTTTGGCGTAAAGATTTTTTTTTACTGCAAGAGATTAAAATATCATTATCATCATCAATTGTTTTTTGAAATACAAATTGAATAGGTACGAATCTAATAATAGTTCTCCCACTGATTTTCGGTGATGGCGTTCCATCTCCCAGAGATTGGTCAACCGCGCAGGACTAGTTTTTAGTGCCCAAGTGTTTGTGCTACACACAGGTGCAATATCTATTCCTTCAATCTCTTATTCTGATGGGACAGAACGGCTGACACGACCAGAGAGAAATCAGGCGCAGGACCGACTATTTACATGCCCATCCGAGAGCATCGATCATCTTACTTTTCGGACAATCAGGTGATCAGCCTGTTATATCCTAACCAAACTAGAAACAGCAACACAAAGTCATTGTCCCCCGCTGGGAATCGAACTCCGGGTCGAGAGCCCACGGCTCAGTTCGAATCTAATATGGATTAGTGCACAAACTGCCTCCGTGGTCTAGTGGCTAGTCCTGGGTTCGATTCCCAGGGGTGAAATACAAAGTTGATATTTGAGACTTTATCAATTTGTGATTTTTTTCCCAGTTTGCTTAGGACATTGCAGGCTGAATCACCTGATTGTCCGAAAAAGAAAGATTTTTCGTCCTTCGGAGAGCACGTTAAGCCGTCGGTTCCGGTCGCTGTCTTTGATAGTGGTCGCTACTCAAACCATGTCAGAGGCCTGATAGTTGTGCTACTAGGCGGTTTAAAAACTTTGACACCAGGGTTCATCGGGTCGATAGACTCGATACCCACTCGACATAAGAAGAAGACTATAATGCTAACCTTAGGATTATTAATTTATACATACATACATACAATCACGCCTTTCTCCCTAATGGGGTAGGCAGAACGTAAACGACCTAAATAAAGGTCGTTTCGCCACGTCTGACAAAGTTTTGAGGGTTATTTAAGATATTATAAGATATTATAGGTATAATGCTGTGACAGGTTGTCAGCCTATCGCCTAAATTGCAATATTCTGCCTTCGGATCCCTTAGCTGGTTTTTACAGCATGCCCGGGAGGAAATGCAGCTGGCACATTCGATGTTTTTCTCTCGCTCCCAGTCCAGCATAGAAGAGATTATTAATTTATTATAATCCTAATCCCAATCTTCCTCGACCGTCTGCGCGGGGCTTAATTTTTAGTGCCCGATTGTTAGCGCAACACACAAGTGCACTCCATATTCCTTGAATCTCTTACTCTAATGGGACGGAGTGATTGACACAACCAGAGATAACTCAGACACAATACCGACTATTTAAATGTAACTCCGACAGCATGGATCATCTTTCTTTTCGGGCAATCAGCCTGCAATGTCCTAAAAAAACTAGAAACAAAAACTCGTTGTCCTCCACCGGCAATCGAACCCAGGACCTCCGTATTGAGAGCCCAAAGCTCAGACTGCAAAACTAAGGCTGCCTGTCCATTGGAGCGGAGCGAGCCGGCGGTGCGGAGCGAGCGAGTATTGCGGAGCGGAGTGGCGGACTGTGTCTGTCCATTGAAGCGGAGCGAGCCGGCGGTGCGGAGCGAGCGAGTATTGCGGAGCGGAGTTGCGGACTGTGTCTGTCCATTGAAGCGGAGCGAGCCGGCGGTGCGGAGCGAGCGAGTATTGCGGAGCGGAGTTGCGGACTGTGTCTGTCCATTGAAGCGGAGCGAGCCGGCGGTGCGGGGCGAGTGAGTATTGCGGAGCGGAGTTGCGGACTGTGTCTGTCCATTGAAGCGGAGCGAGCCGGCGGTGCGGAGCGAGCGAGTATTGCGGAGCGGAGTTGCGGACTGTGTCTGTCCATTGAAGCGGAGCGAGCCGGCGGTGCGGGGCGAGTGAGTATTGCGGAGTGGATTTGTGGAGCTAGGCCGAGTCGAGCAGCGAAAACGTATTCTTTACAACAAAACGCACGCAAATACTAGTCGAACTTCAGCGGCATAAAATCATCCCATCCCCCGCACCGCCCGGCTCGCTCAGCCGCCGCTACCTCGCGCCGCTTCCGAAAATGTATGAAATTTTAAACTAGCACGCAAATCCCTGTCCACTGCAGCTGAGCGGAGTTTTTATGCAATCCCATTGGATAATATTTCTCCGTTTCTCCGCTCCGCAAGATCGCTCCGCTCCAACGGACAGGCAGCCTTAAACATACCTGGTGCAGTTTCTACGATTTCTCCGGACTTGCCTTTTCGCAGAAAGTCTTTAAGAATCTTGTCCATTTCTTGTATAACATCTGTGAGTAGATAAAGTCCGTAAATACAACGTGTTTCCATGCTGGACTGGGAGTGAGAGAGAAACATAGAATGTGCCAGCTGCATTTCCTCCCTACCTATCCCTCAAAACTTTATCAGACGTGGCGGAACATACATACATATAATCACGCCTTTATCCCTAATGGGGTAGGCAGAGCGTAAACGACCTAAACAAAGGTCGTTCCGCCACATCTGACATAGTTTTGAGGGATATTTTACCACGTCTGTCGAGTGGGTATCGAGTCTATCGACCCGATGAGCCCTGGTGTCAGAGTTTTTTAAACTTGTAGGCATATTGCTGTAGTGACAGGTTTTCAGCCCATCGCCTAAATTGCAATATACTGAAACACTCGTATCCCTTAGCTGGTTTTTACAGCATGCCCGGGAGGAAAAGCAGCTGGCCCATTCTATGTTTTTCTCTCGCTCCCAGGCCAGCATGGAAGTAAACCTTTGTTTAGGTCGTTTACGCTCTGCCTGGGGTAGGGATAAAGGTGTGATTATAAGTAATACAACGTGTTACAGAAAGATGCACCCTGAAGGGTGTGATTCTGTCCCTGAAACTGAACAACTTTCCCAAAGGAACTAAAATCGAAAAACGAAAAAAAAATTAACCCTCATACAATAATATTAATACAATGCATCAGCTGGGGGCACAATTTTGACCTAGATTCCTTGGGGAAAGTTGTTCAGTTTCATGGGCAGATTTATATTCTTCAGGGTGTATATACCCTTCTGTTACACCCTAGTTTAATAAAGATTTTCGTTTAATAATAGGTACCAAATTGTTTTGCGGCCCGTGAACTTCTTTTTCTATGCAATTTGGCAGAGGTTCAATGTTCAGAACGGAAGATTATAATATTAGCGGGTTTTTAGATAAAATTTGTTCGGTTGGTGATTCCAGCATTTCAATTTCGAATTTGTGAATGAAATGTTAACATATGATAGTAGAATGAGCTCAAAACGGCCTTTAATTTGATACCATACACGATGGGTATCAGAACTTTTTTTTCCTCCGTACAATTAAAGATGACGTAATATCTCATGGTCTAGTTACTCTACAGATGGGCTCCTGACTGATTTTGACTTAGAATAGCATGTTTAAGAACATAAAAAATTGGTGTTGGTAGTGACTATCCGAACCTTTCAAAGCTAACAGAAACGGATATATAACTTCGTTACAAACATATGTTTTGCTGTTTATATTAATTTCTTATACATAGGTACATACATATAGTCACGCCTTTATCCCTTATGGGGAAGGCAGAGCGTAAAACGACCTAAATAAAGGTTGTTCCGCCACGTCTGAGAAAGTTTTAAGGCTTATTTAAGATAGAATTGTAGGTATATTGCAGTAGTGAGGTTGTCAGCCGATCGCCTAAATTGCAATATACTAAAACCCACGGATCCCTTACCTGGTTTTTACAGCAAGAAATGCAGCTGGCACATTCTCCGTTTATTTTCGCTACCAGTCCAGCATGGAAGACGGATTTCTTATAAGTTGTAAATATAATATTGTTTCTTCCATGCTGGACTGGGAGAGATAGAAAAACATAGAATGTTCCAGCTGCCCTTCCTCCCGGGCATGCTGTAGAAGACAGCAAAAGGGACTCGAGGGTTACAGTGTATTGTAATTTAGGCGATGGGCTGACAACCTGTCACTACACTTTAGCAATACACATTACAATCTAAAATTGCCCTCAATTTTTGTCAGACGCGGCGAAAGCGCCTTTTACGAGGCTTTTAACGCTCTGCCTACCCCGTAAGGGATAAAGGCGTGATTTTATGTATGTAAATATAAAATAATATCTTTTAAGTTTCTGGTCAGCACGTTGGCACATTCCTTTGAGTTACCTACCTTTAGGTCCCTCTGTAGTAACAGGTCCGTTTCTAAGCATCTTTCCCCCAACTTTCTTAGTATACACCATGTCCAGTTTATCATGAATATCTTTGACTATATCAGCAATGTTCTGATTGTTATTCTCTTGTATTGACATAACTAAAGATTCAACAACTTTTAGAGGTAAAAGATCTTCTTTTTCTTGGTTAGCTGGCTCGTTGTTAGATTTCTGGAAGAAATATATTAAGAGAAATTCTGGTAAGGAGACGACTTAAACTCAACTAAAATGATTACTGTTCTCTCACGATAGAATCAAGCTTTAAGGAAAAAAATAGCTTGAGAAACCAATCTAAGGGCAGCAACACACACGCGTCACTTACTGCGCGCAAGGTTGCGCTCAACACGCTGTCAATGCTTTTTGCATAGCCTACAACACACATGCGTCACCTTACGCTATTCGCGCCCGTAGCGATGCAATCTACATCGGCGCGTCTCTCGGCCAGTACGCGCGCGTAGAGCGTAAGGTGACGCATGTGTGTTGTAGGCAATGCAAAATAATTGATTCAGTCCGTGATTTGTTAGTGCAGCAACACACAGGCGTCACTTACTGCGCGCAAGGTTGCGCTCAACACGCTGTCAATACTTTTTGCATTGCCTACAACACACATGCGTCACCTCTGCCAGTTACTACGCCAAATTGCCTGACCATCTCTGTTTTTTTTTTTTTTATGATCATCATTTACTTAACACAATTTAACAAGTTAAATGACATCGCTAAACCTTAAAAAAGTTTGTCTCGATGTCATTATCCGCTTACATTTAGAACATAATAAACTTAACTAATATTATATGAAAAACATATGTTGTGAAACTGAAGAACAGTTTTAGGAGCATTTCCTTGAGAGGCCAGTTGGCTAAGGTCTGGTCGGTTGTTGTGACCAGGGGACCGAAGTTCGATTGGTAATCCAATTCCAAACTAATGTTTGGTAGTTGTATTACGGAGTGTAAGAGACAGCGTCCCGCAACTTGATGGGGGTTACTCAGTCAATGAAACTGAAAAACTTTCATCAGGAAATTATTTCAGGAAGTAAAAAAAAAAAAAAATTGGGTCTTCCATACAAAATGTTCACCGCAATCAGACAATTTGTATGGAAAAGCCCTTTTTTTCACTTCCTGAAAGAATTTCCCGGTGAAAGTTGTTCAGTGTCGTTGACAGGGCAACCCCTATCAGTTTGCGGGACGCTGTCCCTTACACCCGGTATATGCAGATCGCCGAGCAAACTTCGATAACGCGCTTTAGGACTATTGTATCTTGATGTGGCGCCATCTATGTACGCTACACAGTAAATAAGAAAATAAAACCTTCATTACCATACTCGCCAAGCTTAGTAGACAAATTTTGGAGAACAGCTCAGTATTAGAGAACACATTTTAAGGGTGTGCTTTACTCATGAAACTGAACATTTTTTTAAATATATTTATCCTGATATACAAAATTACTCGACTAGCAACTTTTTGTATCGGAGATTCCAATTTCGAGAAATTCTTGCTTAGAAAAGTTGTTCAGTTTCTTAAGTAAAACATGTTGCTCACCTGTAGTTTAAACACCCCTTGAGTTCTTTTCGAGTCTGATCTCAAAGAAGATTTTGCTGGTTTCTTTTTCCCACGGAGATTTTCAAAATTTTCTGCCGGATCGAACACTTTTGACGTCACTTCCGGCCTCTCAGTAGTTTTAAACTCCATTAGTTGATCTTCGTCTTCTGTTCGTATATGAGAACCGAGTTTATCTGGTTTAAATGATTTCCCATACACATGGTTTACCTGTTTCAGTAGATGATTTAAGCGGCGAACAGTTGCGTGACAGTGGCTCAATCAGTTTTAAATTAATTGTGCCTGTAATACAAACATTTGCCTACCCCATTAGGGATAAAGGTGTGATTATATGTATGTACAACCATTTTCATGCATATTCTACGATTCGCGAGAATTTCACGCAATTCTCCATATTATAATCTAGAATACAATTATTCACACTAAGCATATAAGATTTTGTTGCATACGTCTAACGCCATCTATGACGCGAACCAACCAACCAACTTAACATCAGCGTGAAGTTGACGACCACCGTGTTGGATAGACTGCGGCGCGGCTCGCAGCTAACGTCACACGAAACTGAACTAATATAATAGCCTAGACAGCGTAACGTTACTCGTATCCATGTATTATTTTATATTTCGTACAAAATAAACGTTTTTAATACCTAAAATAAATACAACATTTATTGAAGACGTCCCTGCCTCCAGCACACACATCACACATCAAACAGATTTGTATTACAAATATACAAATATGGCCACTTTTATCACATTTGTAATACAAAGCTTAACTTAATACTCAATGTGAATTATTAAATTATGTATGATAAAGTGGAAAATTACTTGCGATTCTCGCGAAACTTAGAATATCCATGAAAATGTTTGTACTTCAGGTACAATTAATTAAAAACAGATGGCGCTACTGTCGCGCCACTGTTCACCTTTTAAGATTCGGCCGGAGGTACAAAATCCCATACAAATGTAGTTTAGTTCCCGTTTTTAAACGGTAAGACCGAACTTCACCAATCACACCTTAGTACACGTATTTAAATCCAAATTATCTATGCTTATTTACTTCTGGTGTCAACATTTTAAGCATATTTATTTTATTTTTTTATTTTATTACAAATAGGAACACCAACATCAGTCAAATTTTGCATTCATGGGTACAAACAAAATAATAATACAATTCTAATTTGAGTGACAATTAGAGGTTTACACATCGTTCACTACAACAACAGTAAACTAAACTTAAAATTAAAAACTTTACCATATTCAAATTAAGACAGCAAATTCAATTCTAGCCCATTTTCACCTCCCCGCCATTATTTTGTTCACGATTGATATTTTCCAACGAAACCTAATTATAAGCATAGATACTCGTATGTTGCATTTAATTGTGTGTACAAAGTTAGGTGATGTTTAGTCAAACCAATTAAAAATTATAACGTTACTACTGTTTGTATGGATTTCGATTTCCAGTCGTTAAAAAATAGAATAGCGAATTTAAAAAGATGTTTTGTCTCATTTCACGAATACCGCTTAGCCATACTTGTTTGAGTAAATGTACCATTTATCATATTTAACTTTTGCACACAACACAACACAAGCACCAATAAAAAAAATTATATACTTTGACATACTGATTTAATATTTCTTTGATTTTTTAAATTATTTTTAGGTTTTACCTGTTTCGTAATTTTGTTAATTTATTTTGTAACTCTTTGTGACTTTTTGAGTCTGTTAATTCCTTGACATTGTTAGAATTTATGTTTTATACTTACTATTTTTATGGATTGTAATATTCGCACACAGTTGTAACTGTTTTTAAATAAATGATGATAATGATGACCCAATGTTTAATTGTCAATGTGTAATATTAATAGCCCTGAATTATACTTTTCATTAAGAGTACATTAACTTACCCTTCGAAATGACTCTACTTCAATGCATAACATGTTCATAAACCCTGAAAATATATTATTTAATAGTTTTAAGGATCACTCAAAAGGGAGTTGGTGTATAAGTTAGAAAAATGCAGGCTGAATCATCTGCTTGTCTGACAAGTAATGTTTTTTTTTTCTATCAGTGGGTACGTTAAGCCTGCACTTTAATTCGGACTACGCAGTATAATTTAATTTGGAAATAATAAAATACTTAATTCTATTAAGAATGTTTTAAAAACATAGAATGTGCCAGCTGCATTTCCTCCCGGGCATGCTGTAAAAACCACCTAAGGGATCTGAGGGTTTCTGTATATTGCAATTTAGGCGATAGGCTGGCAACCTGTCCCTACAGCAATATATCTTCAAATCTATCTTAAACAACCCTCAAAACTTTGTCAGACGTGGCGGAACGACCTTTTTTAGGTCGTGTACGCTCTGCCTGCATTAGGGATAAAGGCGTGATTATATGTATGTATAGATAAAGATAGATAGATAAAAAGGTTTATTGCATAAAAAACATCACACATAAAACAAAAGGTAAACACAAAGAAAGAAGAGATGAAAATAAATAAATATGTATGTTTTAAAAACAATCAAAGCTAATATCACTTACAATATAAAATAAAGGCATCTAATATCAACATTTTATATTTGAAAATTTTCTTTCTTTTACTATTTAATTCATCTAGCTAGACAGACACCTTCACTTAATCGAGAAAACTAATTAAAAATCAAAACCGTAGATGATTCAACATTAATTGATATTGGTAGCAATTCGAAGTTGCAAATATCATAGGTTTATACCTGTCACTTTCTATCTTGAGAGAACAGTAAAGGACGGCAATAGTTTTAGGCAAGATTTAGTATATTACTATTACTCCATGCTGGGCTGGGAGCGAGAGAAAAACATAGAATGTGCCAGCTGCATTTCCTCCCGGGCATGCTGTAAAAATCAGCTAAGGGATCTGAGGGTTTCTGTATATTGCAATTTAGGCGATAGGCTGACAACCTGTCACTACAGCAATATACCAACAAATCTATCATAAATAACCTTCAAAACTGTCAAACGTGGCGGAACGACCTTTGTTTAGGTAGTTTACGCTCTGCCTGCCCCTCTAGGGATAAAGGCGTGATTATATGTATGTATGTAAGATTTAGTAAAGAGTTGACCGGAGGTAAAAAATCCCAAACAAACGTAATTTCATCTCATTTTTAAACGGTAAGACCGATTCTCACCAAACTTTGTACACTTATTCAAATCCAACTTATCAACGAGGTGTAAGGGACAGAAAATAAAATACAAGTATGTAAATTTCATCTCAATCGGTTGAAGATAAGTGCTTCAAAATTTAGTTTCAAGATTCCTTCAATACATAGGTACATACATTGCAAGTTAAATAAAAGCTTTTAAAATTGGGTTTTCCATACAAAATGTCCACCCCGATCAGACAATTTGTATAAAAATGTATTTTTTTTCACTTCCTGAAAGAATTTCCTGGTGAAAGATGTTCAGTTTCGATGACTGAGCAACCCCTATCAGTTTGTGGAACGCCCTTACACATACATACATACATATAATCACGCCTTTATCCCTAATGGGGTAGGCAGAGCGTTAACGACATATACGAAGGTCGTTTCGCCACGTCTGACAACATTTTGAGGGTTATTTAAGATAGATTTGTACGTATATTGCTATAGTGACAGGTTGTCAGCCCATCGCCTAAATTGCCATATACTGAAACCCTCGGATCCCTTAGCTGGTTTTTACAGCATGCCTGGGAGGAAATTAAAATCGTATGTCCGTCAATATTTTGTTCGTGATTGATATTTTCCAACGAAACCTAATCATACATACATGGAATATACATATAATTACTCCTTTATCATTAATGGGGTAGACAGAGCCTAAAACGCCTTTTAAAAGATGCTTTGGCCACGTCTTACAAAAATTGAGGGCAAATTTAGATTGTAATATGTATTGCTGTAGTGACAGGTCGTCAGCCCATCGCCTAAATTACAATATAAGTAGGTACTGTAACCCTCGAATCCCTTTTGCTGACTTCTACAGCATGCCCGGGAGGAAGGGCAGCTGGAACATTTATGTTTTTCTATCTCTCCCAGGCCAGCATGAAAGTTAAGATTATAGATATAGTAGTATAGATTAAACGTCACAATCTCGCACGGCCGTGCGGGTTTATTGCCGTGCGAGATGACGAACGACTTGACCAGTAATAAATAAAGGAACTATATCCTGCTCTGTGTAGAGGAATGTTTTTGTCGTGGCCCTAGGATTCTAAATGCCTATGGCGCTGGCGTAGCGAATTCGTATTGAAATAATTGAGTAATATAAACTCTGTTTTTTTTTTAAGTTCTGTTATCAATACCAACTTGTTTTGCGCCCTATAACACGCTTTTTCTTTACAATTTTACAGAAATTCAACCGCAAAACATATGTTTGTAACAAGGTTGTCGCCTGCGATTCCGAAATTTGAACCCCTGATGAGTTGCAAAGAAAAAGCAGTTCATAAACCGCAATACACGTAAGCATCGATAACTTGACGTTAAAAATACGAACTGTAGTAGCATATTAGTAGTCTCACCTCCGTAGGTCAGCTGGAAGAAAAGTCTTAGCAGAGCTGTAACTTGTGTTATAAATAAATAATTAATTAAATTAAACTATAAATGATTAATTAATTAATTTAATAAATAAATAAGTACTCAAAAGGATACAAACTTGCTAAAAAAAATTGAAACTAACAGAGACATCTGTTGACGGGTATAGTTATGTGGCGAAACACATAAGTTTAGTTCCTAACATAAGATTCACGCTTGGACAAAATTTTATACGTTTCGGTGTGATTCCGATATGAATAGGATTGCCCTGGTTTATGGTTAAGACATTGGTCTCGACGTTTTAGTCAAGCATAGCGTAGGGCTAGTTCTTAATATCAAATTGATTTAACTTTCGTGAGGTGTTAGACCACAGTAGAGAAATATTGATGCAAGTTTCACGAGGTAGAGAGCTCACTTCGCTCATTCAACATATTGATTCAACTTTCGTAAGGTGTAGAGCTTGCTTCGGTCACGCAACGTGTTGATTCAATTTTTTGAGAAAAAAGGTTCTGTCATCATTTTAACGTTTTTTAAAGTGAAAGTTCAAATGGCTTATGTTTTGAACGCACACTTCGTTTTTTGACATTTTGCGAGATCTTGTGCTTGCTTTTGCTTGTCTTATGCGAGTGCGAGAGATCTTGATTCTATTCCAAGTTTCTTCTCTTTACCTTGGTGCCTCCTCAATAAAATTAAGAATACGTTGTTCTGTGTTATTTGCGATAGTTGCCTTTACGCTGTTATACAAGCTTTTATCATTAAAGGCCTTGGCGATTGTAAACAGCAGTGCCTTCTACCACTTGCTTACGTGTTGACAAAAAACATTACGGATTACAAGAAATTTCTAAGAAAAAGCGTCCAAAATAATGAAAGCGTGAGTGAAATTGCTTACGAGGTTCCTCAAAATCCAGTTATGAATAAAAAATCGACCAGGATCGGCCCAAAAATACGGGTAACTAGGCCTGGCAACCGACTGAGAAAACCCGAGGATTACTCAGCGAATCCAACGAGACTGATCGACGAACGCAAGTATATATACCACTGCCAGTACTGTCTGCTGAAATTCACCCAAAACAGCCACTATTTCCGTCACATGATGTCCAACCACGAGATCCAGCAGAAACAGGCAGTTTTCCAGTGTAATGATTGTCAAATCGTGTTCAGTAAAAAGAGCAACTTAGATCTACACTGCCAAACTCACCACCAAGCGAAATCGAAACTCAAATGTGAGACATGTGCAATTACGTTCAAGTCTAGCTACTGTCTCCGTCGTCACATGAAGTTGAAGCAGGTTCTTCAAGAGAATTCGTGCTTAAAATGTCAGAAAAAGTTTACAAGTAAAGATGGGCTAGCCAAGCATATACGCAACAAGCATACATTTAAAAATGTGACGTATCAGTGTGACTTTTGTGCGTTAAAGTATAAAGTGAAAGAATCTCTTATGAGTCATCTAAAACGCATACATAAAAGATTATGATTTTGTATCTTATTGTAAGGAAAAATGGTATAGTAATAAAATATGTAGTATCAAATTATTTATTTTTAAAAAAGAAGTGATTTCTTTATTTATACAAAGATCACTAACATAAGTTTGCCACATACTTTTAAAATAAGATATAGGCAGCTTTATTTACAAAATGAAAGGACAAAGACAGACTATTTTATATATATTACATGGCATCTACATGTTAATGTACTTATAAAAGTGTTATTCATGGAATTACTTTACTGTACCTATCAAAATATCGGGTACTTAATGTTTTTATTTATTTTTGTATAACAGTAATATTTGTTACAAATATTTAACTGTACCTATCCAGTATAATATTTTTTTCTGTAGCATAATTACAATACTTCATATCATATTACATAGTTTAATTTTATTACTATACCACGTACAATTCATAAATTATACTATTTTTTTAGATAGAATATAAATTTTGTAACATTTATCTTCTTTGTGTAAAATCTGATTTTAATACCTATAATCTCAGTTTGCGGTATTAAGACTGCCCATTTTTTTTGTCTAATCATCATGATCCCTAAAAAATATGTTTTAGCGGGTTTTACAACATTGATGGGATATTTAAAAGTTGATGGAATATTGAAAAGTTGAAGTTCATGTAATATAGAAGTTGTATTTATTTTCAAGGCTAAAATAATATGTTTTTTTTATTCACCATTGCCTTACATTAAACTCGGTTAGATAAGTTCAATTTCACAATTAATATAAGTGTAAAAATATTTTTGTTTCTGACTGAAAAGAGAATTGGTCAGATATAATATAATAGGTAATAATTTATTAAATTGAGTACTTAAAATAAGTTTTCTTTAGTTAGTTTTTTTACTTCATCATGTAATTTTTTGTGTTCTACATAAAAATAGACAGATGTTTTATGAAAATGTAATAAAATGTTTTCGGACATAGTTTTCACATTCTTGCTAGAACAGTTTATTTTTATTTAACTGCCTTCTCCAAAAGGGGTAGGAATTTGCTTTTCTTTCTGTAGTCCATATTTATTAAAACTTATGTAAACTTGGATTATCTTTGTATTATTTTTACTTAAGTTATTTAATAAAATTATAGTAGTAATGATCAATACCAGGTAAGGGACAGCGTCCCACAAACTGATAGGGGTTGCTCAGTCAATGACACTGAACAACTATCAGCAGGTTTTTTGAGGAAGTAAAAAAAATATTGGCTTTTCCATACTAAATGTTCACCTCAATCGGACAAATTGTATGGAAATGCCTTTTTTTTAAACCTGGTATTTACCTACATCAGATCATGAGTATGACTGACAAAGTAGGTATCAATAATGATTGTTATTTTGAAAATAAATAACCTTAACATGAACAACATACTCAGTTATAAACGGTTGTAATTTGTTATCTCATTATGTAATATTATTATTATTTTATTATTATTATTTTAAACAGGCAGGCAGTTGTTATCAACTGATAAGGCCTGTATCCAGTTGACCACTTTATGATTACAAAGTTTGTTTAAATTTGTCAAATCTGTTCTTGAACTGGTTAACATTAACCGCAGAAACCACTTCTTCTGGCAGCTGGTTCCACTGTCTCACAACTCTGTTTGATAAAAAATGCCTGTGCGGGTTATTATGAGAAAAAGTTGTGGTCAATTTAAGGGTGTGTCCTCTGAGTCGGTTATTCTCATCTCTTCTAAAAATTAACTTATCAAGTCCTTGTAAATCATAGTGTCCTTTCAGTATCTTAAAAGTCTCAATCATATCTCCACGCTCCCTCCGCTCTTTCAAAGAAGTTAGTTTCAGTGTTTTCAATCTGTCCTCATAAGTTAGTCCTTTCAGTTGTCTAGGTACTTTGGTAAATCTGCGTTGAACTTTTTCCAGCAATTCAATATCCTTTAAAAAGTATGGACTCCATATTTGAAATGCATATTCTAATATAGGTCTTACATAGGTTTTTAGTATTGTCAGCATCATGTCCAGCGTTAAAGTGCCGAAGGCTTTACGGATAAGGTAGATGAAGGACTTAGTCTGTTTTGTGATCTTGGATATGTGATTCTCCCACTTAAGGTTATCTGCCACTATGAGTCCTAGATCAACTTGCTCCTTGACCGCTTTCAGTTTGTTGCAATCAAGCTAGCTAAGCAATACTAATAAAGAAAAATTGTTCAAATGTATTGTCTTTATTTTTAAACACTTAGAAATTACATACATGTAATCTCGACTTTATCTTTAACGGGGTAGGCAGAGCGTAAACGACTTAAACAAAGGTTGTTCCACCACATCTGACAAAGTTTAGAGGGTTATATTGCTGTAGTGGCAGGTTGTCAGCCCATAGCCTAAATTATAATATATTGAAACCCTCGGATCCCTTAGTTGTTTTTTACAGCATGCCAGGGAGGAAATGCAGCTGGCATATTCTATGTTTTTCTCTTGCTCCAAGGCCAGCATGGAAGAAATAATTAATTATAAGACATAAATCTTCATTAATAGAGATATATAAGAAACTTTTATTGATGTAGGTACTAAAAGTTTATTTAAAAGATAATAAGTTTTCGTACTCTTGCTTAAACATGGAAAATACTAATTAAAACTTATTATATCAATTTATATCTTCTTTAACATAGTGAAACATAACCGTTATAGTTAGGTTATTACAAAGTTTTTTTTTCTCCATATTTCACATTTTATTAAAAAATATTATTTATCTAACTCTATTGACATACACAAAATGTTTACTGATTCTATCTATACATAGCAGATAATCAAAATAATAAAAATATAAGTAAATATAAAATTCTATGCAAAATATTCTTTTAGATGTCTTTGCTGTCATTGGATTACTTCAAAAATAGTATAGTGTACTTATTCATACATTTATTTAAATATACCTATTTATTTATGTTTTACATTAGCTGCCTACACACAGTGCCAGTTAAGGGGATCCCTGGTGCAAGCCAGTACCCTCATCAGTTAAAAAATCATTTCTCACTGAAAACGCAACCAATCGTAAATCCGGTAGATCACATTCAAGTATTAGGTACTGAAGTTTATTTTAAGAATGAATCATTCAGTGTTTGCTAAAACTGCTAAAAGTGCCAATTTTTCGCCAATATTCTATCTGTAACTACAACAAACTATAAGTTGCAACTTTATGCGGTTCTAAATGGCCATCATTGCTTTACCTTAATCTGATCTACCGGATTTTAAATTGATTGTGTTTTCAGTGATGTTATGAGTTTTTGACTGATGAGGGCGCCACTTAGCCCTGGCGAGCCCCTTAATAATGTTAGGTTACTTAGCGCATGCGAGTTAAGTTTGAGTTTTGTGCAGACCGCTTGTTTGTGGTTTGTCCTAACGGCATGTGTGTAGAAAACCTGCTATTAGGCAAATTAACCTCCATTTGATAGATTTTAAATGTTTAAATGCTAAACGCGATATTGTAGGTATTTGGTTCAAATGGTTGTTCTGATTTTGGAAAGTGTTCACTGTTTAAGAGAGTTGCGACAATGGCGCCATCAGTTTTAAATTGATTGCGCTTGAATTTTAAACATTTTCATAAATATTTCATGTTTGGCAGGTCTCAAACACACTAAAGGGTCTGCCGGAGTAGTGAAATCTCATACAAATGTAGTTTCGCTTTTATTTCTAAGCAGTGAAACCAAACTCCATACACTGCTAATAAAGTTTGGTTTAAAAAATAATAATTGTAAACTGTAAAATGAATGTCATGTAATGTAATGTATGAGGCTTGTTCCCTGTAATAAAGACATTATTTTTTATTTTATTTGGCATAAACAAAATAAGACCGAAAATACGATTTTGTGTGAAAATTGCCTAAAAATAAATTTGCATTCTAATTTTGTACTTGGTGAATATTAACAAACCAAACCTAATTAGAAGCATATGTATGATGGATTTGGTCATGTGTACAGAGATTGGTTAAGTTTGTTTTCAACATTTGGAAATAAAAGCGAAAATATGTTTGTAAGGGATTTCGCTACTCCGCCAGACACTTACATTAATTTCCTTTTTTTTTTATTTGTGCACACTTATTTTTTCTAATGAGGATCTTCATAGACAGGTGTTCCCTCCTGCTAAAGCATATCCTGTGAGGTTACCAACTTCCCGTTCAAATATCCCATCTTATGTTTCTCTCTCACGTGTCTCACAACATGATCTTTCCGTTTATAACACTGGTTGCATATCGGGCACACAATGCTTTGATTCAAGTGTTGTGATTTGACGTGTCTTAGCATATGGTCCCGTCGTTTGAATGTGGCATTGCAGTAACTGCAGATGTGTCTTTCGGTCAATAAATGTGAGAATTCATGTTTTTCCAACTCTGTATGAGACTGACATTCAAACTCGCACTCGCGGCAATGGAATATTTCTGCAGTGGTAGTGTGTTTTCGTTTTATATGTTTTAGTAAAATATCTTGCCGCTTACAGTCCTTTTTGCACACTGGACATAAACAGTATTTCTGGTTGCGATGCAAACTTTGCATGTGTCTTTTCAAGTGGTCTTGACGTCTAAACGTGGCCGTGCACTCGCTGCACGTGAGCAGTTTCTTTTGCTCCTGAATTTGATGCATTTCAACGTTATGGTGTTCGTATTCGAACTTACTTACGAACGTCAGCCGGCAGTGAGCGCAATAGTTGTGTTCTTCTGTTTCTCTGTTTTGTACAACTTGTTTCTCGTGCATGACTTTTGGGTGTGTTGTTGGGAATTGATTATACGAGTATTTTTGAGCATTCACAGTTTCGTAAACGGGAACTGTGCTAGCGCTGGCCATTCTTGTGTTATCGCTCATTTTGTCACGTATTTCGCACACACATTTTATCTTTTATTACAGAGCACAGTGAACAATTTATTTATTTATTTAGATAGTTTCATGGTCGGAAATAGCTAATATTTATGCGAAAGTTTAGGTCAGATACAGCATTATTTATTTGTAAAAGAGCATTCAACCAATCTCATCAATAAATTACAAACAAAGACTATAGTCTATAGATAGAAGAATAGAACTGCTGTCAGCTGTCTGTCGCTGTAAAACAAATAGCGAGTCTATCTGTCAACCATAGAGCAAAGGTTTTTTTCTGTTTAAAGGCCAATGATAAAGCTATACAGCCATACTTTGTCTAATAATCAATGTGGCGCCAGCGTAGCGAGCTACAGATACACCTCACGAAAGTAAAATCAATAACTACATTGCGCGAGCTATACACCTCATGAAAGCTGAATCAATTCGTAGCGCGAGCGAAGCGAGCTATAAACCAAATGAAAGTTGAATCAATACGTAACGCGAGCGAAGCGAGCTGTACACCTCACGAAAGTTGAATCAATACGTTGCGCATACGAAGCGAGGTCTACATCTCACGAAAGTTGCATAAGCGAGCGCGGCAAAAACTGTCAAAATGTATGAACTGACATGAAACGCAGTTGCCTCGCCACTGTCGCCAGCCGTGTCGCGCCACCGTTGCAGACACAAAATGGCATTTATACTCTGGATATTAGAATGTATTTATTGCGAATTACATGAAATAAACTTTCATGCTGCACTGGAAAAAACTTCGATGCTGGACTGGGAGAGATAGAAAAGCAGAATGTTCCAGCTGCCTTTCCTCCTGGGCTTCCTGTAGAAGTCAGCAAAAGGGATTCGAGGGTTACAGTGTATTATAATTTAGGCGATAGGCTGACAACCTGTCACTACAGCCAACATACATTTAAATGTAAAATTGTCCTAATTTTTTTCTCAGAAATGGTGAAAGCGACCCCGTATGGGGTAAAGGCGGGATTTTATGTATGTATGTGTGAATCTAGGTATGTACATGGCATAAAATAAAGCCCTATCATGCCTTGAGGTATTAGATATACCTACCTACCTAGTACCTACTTAAAATCATATTAAATAGTTCGCCCAACCGATTTTCGGTGATGGCGGCCAATCTCTCGGAGATCGCCCATCTGCGTGGGGCTAGTTTTTAGTGTCCAAGTGTTTGCGCAACACACAAGTGTACTCTCTATTCCTAATCTCTTATTCTGATGGGGCAGATTAACTGACAAGGCCAGAGAGAAATCAGGCGCAGGACCGACTATTTATATGCCCATCTGACAGCAAGTATTATCATTTATCATATTACTTTTCGGACAAGTGATCATCAAACATCAAAACAATGTCACCAATCTCCTAACGAAACTAGAAACAACAACACAAAAGTCATTGAATCGAACCCGGGACCTCCGGTTCCACTAGACCACTGGAATTTGTACGAGTACTAGAGTATTAAAAACAAACTCAGTTTAGGTAGGTACTTTGCTCAAACCTTTTCATGTTCATTTAAAAATCTGTAAATCGCATTCAGTCCAAATTGCGGTTGGTCTATGTCGAAAATGTTCAACATCGCATTAAGTCAATACTCTCTAACTGCCTCCGTGGTCTAGTGGTCACAGCCATGGGATTACGTTCCGGAGGTCCTGGGTTCGATTCCCAGGGACACACACAAAAGTCATTGTCAATTTATCACTTTGTGAGGTTTTCCCCAGTTTGGTTAGGACATCGCAGACTGAATCACCTGATTTTCTGAAAAGAAAAAGGATTCCGTGCTTCGGAGGGCACGTTAAGCCGTCGGTCCCGGTCGCTGTCTTTGACAGTGGTCGATACTTAAACCACGAGGCCTAATAGCTGTGCTACTAGGCGGTTTGAAAACTCTGTCACCAGGGTTCATCGGGTTGATTGACTCGATAACCACTCGCTAAGAAGAAGAAAAAGAATACTCTCTATTGTATCAATTAATACGCACGTAGTTAGTTAGGTATACTTCGTTTTTTAACGTTGCGTTATCGATACCAACTTGTTTTGCGGCCCATAACCTGTTTCGCTTTACAACTTTAAAGAAAGCCAACCGCAAAACATGTTTGTATCAAGGTTATCGTCTGCCGTTCTAAAAGAACCACTGCTAAGTTGCAAAGAAAAAGCTGTTTATAGGCTGCTAAACACGTTGGTATCGGTAACTCAACGTTAAAAATACGAACTTATAACAAGGTATTTTTTGTAAAGGAATTTATTTGTATTTGATCTAAAATAGGGACTTTCATAAACTCAGTGACAATCTCAAAATAATATTTTGTCCAAAAAGTTTGAACATCAGCATAATTAGTACTAAACGTAACTACGACAAGGTTCCTTACATATTTTGTTTCAGTTTTATATTTAATTCAATTAATTGGGCTTTTTTAACGTAAATATTTATATTCATGTAGTACTGGGAGCGACAGAATAACGTAGAATGTGCCAGCTGCATCTCCTCCCGTGCATGCTGTAATAACCAGCTAAGGGATTCGAGGGTATATTGTAATTTAGGCGATGGGCTGACAACCTGTTACTACAGCAATATCCAGTTCTATCTTAAACAACCCTCAAAACTTGTCAAACGTGGCGGAACGACCTTTGTTTGGGTTGTTCACGCTCTGCCTACCCCATTAGGGATACAGGCGTGATAGTATGTATGTAAATATTTGTAGGTTAAATACTTACGTTTCTTCTTGGTCTTAATAACTGAAATAAAATTGGGGGCGGCGAAAATAAAACAAGCGTAAAAGATTTAATATTGGACTAATATTTAGTAAAATACCATATTATTATAATAATAAAATTCATATAAAAATTCAAGTATTTCAGTTTTAAACAATACCTACTACGTCTTGTCAGGGTCAGAGTGAAAAAGAAAGATTGATAATTTTATTAGTTTGATTTATAAATATTAAATAACCACAAAACAAAATGACAATGAAATTACACAAAATATTATTAAAAGTTTTATTATTCAATTTATTCGGATAATATTTTTTTACCAAAGTATTTTTAATTTAAAAAGATGAACATAGTACCTATACACAAATTATTATTAAAAATCTCTGAAACAATATTAATTAGAATGTAGTATCAGTCTAAAAAAATATTTTCACTCTATACCCGTACAAGTAATTATTCTAAGATAAGTAATACTATCAAACAACAAAAATAAAAGTCACACTTAATAAAAAAAAAACATATTCAAACTATATAAAT
This sequence comes from Scrobipalpa costella, assembly GCA_949820665.1. Lineage (NCBI taxonomy): Eukaryota > Metazoa > Arthropoda > Insecta > Lepidoptera > Gelechiidae > Scrobipalpa > Scrobipalpa costella. The sequence continues at coordinate 1,897,200 of OX463322.1, read as the reverse complement.
ATTTTAATCTACAGTAGGTAATTAATTATTTTGTCTTTACATAAATACAAATATATATATAAACCGTTATAACTTCAATTTGTATAAAAAATTAAATAAAAATAATATTATACAAGTTACCTACCGCTCCAATTCAGAAGTTTTGGATCTATTGAACATAATTTTTATTTTACTTGATTTAATTTAAATCGTTCAATATACATAATTAATTATATAATACCTAATATTATCGACTTATGGCCAATGTGCAATATAATTTCCTATATCGGCTATATCTTAAATTACTCTAGTTGCTGTGTAAAAAATACTTTAAAAAATTAAAATACTGAAAAATAGTAACACTAATAAAATTTTATCATTAAACAAACACTAAACTACGGTGAAAATGTCTAACTACGTTCAATAAAATTAAAAAAGTATACAAAAGGTAAAAAATAAATAGGAATAACTTCAAAAATATATCCAAACAATCAAACAGGTCAATATAATAAAAAAAGTCTAGATGCTATAGAAAAGCTACACTTTCCCCATAAGATGAATCACTAGCCTGTATTGAAATCAGACGACGTAAGTTGGAAAGTGCATGCAAAAATGACAAAAGAGCAAAATGTTAGTTTTGTAAAATGTCACACCTAGAAAATTACACATTCGTAAACTGTTAGATTCTCAAATGTCACTTTCTCGAAATGTCACATGCGTAAATGTCATTTGCAAAATGACAAGATTCTCGTCTTTTCTTAGCTAAAGCTGTAAACCTACAGCTCGTCTTTTTTGGTAACATAAGTCTTAGATTGCGTTACTTGTCTTTGGTAATCAAGTTGGAGAAAATATAGCTCATGAAGTAAAAAAATGTATTATGTACTTACAAAAATATAGGTTCTGTGACAACACACAAAGATTCTCAAACCATGTGATGTATGTGATGTTAGTGCAAAATAAAGAAAAATAATCGTTCTGCTCTAAGATAATAATTATCCTAAAAATAAAGTTAAAAGAATGTAGGTTGTATTAAGAATTTCCTCGGGAATCAAAATTTTTTAAACCAAAAAAATGCGAGCAAAAAGTGTTGTAAAATAATTCGATAATCGCACTATTCCAAGCAAACTACAGACATGAAACACAGGGAAAAGTTTCAAATTCATTTTAATAATTCACAATAAATAAAACCATAAAATTTCGGGCATTGAGTACAAAGATGAAGTAACTAGAAACTAATAATTCGTAGAAAAAAATTATGTAGACAAATGAAGTTCATTTTCTTGTTAAATTTAATAAAATACATATTGAAAGATTCCATTTGGTTCATATATATTGGCCTACTCGCAAACGCTATGGCAGCATGCATTTTTTGTGGATTATTCGTTCATTTAATCTTAAAGAGGAGCAAACTGAATTTATAGGTATTGACTTTAATTTCTGCTAAAATAAATTAAATTTACTTATGGTACTTGACTGGCGACGTTACGTCATCGTGACGTGGATATCTACGTCTTGAAGGAGTTTACTAACTTCATTACTCCGGGCAACAACGTCGCTATGTGCCCTGTCGTTGATTTCCACGTCACGACGACATAACGTTCGGTGTTGACGCGTTGGACGTCACGACGTGATAACGTGATTTTGAAATCAACTTTTAATGGTGTAACGTTCCATGGTAATTCCGCCACCGTCAAGTTGCCATAAGTTGTTAATATACACATTGCCATAACATTTGAACACAAACATTTTAATGTGCTTAAGTCTAAATGAAAGCTTAAAAATAACCTTAATTACTTCTCACTAAGCTGTCTAGTTTATTTTATTACAAAAGTAGCTCTTACAGAAATTGATGAATCAAATGAAATCTTTCTTCTAACCAAGTCTAAGTTAAAATTCACTAATTGTCAACGAAATTGATTCTATGCAACAATTTACTCAACTGTTTATAAAAATATATAAATCTTATTTCAAATTAAATTAGTGACAGGACTCTTTCGCCAGTAAAATACTACTTGATAAATCTAGAATTTGTTTCAATTTGCACCTTTGAATATAAGATAATAAGTTGCTACGATAATTATAGATTCAACAAGTAGTATACACGCATTTAAGTCATACAAATTGAAGACAAAACGTGAAATACAAGAGTCATGTTTCCCAAAATCTATTATAAAAAATAATTTCAATGCACCATACATTACCTGTGAAAGTTCTAGTCCCACATCATGACATATTGACCTACGTGATTGGTCAAGGCAAGACCTGCGTGATTGGTCAAGGCAAGACCTACGTGATTAGTCAAGACCTGCGTGATTGGTAAAGTTCATCTACCAATCAAACTTACTTTTAGAGCCCCTTCCAGACCTTCCAATCCTATCCGATTTATAGGATGAAATCAGATAATGTATAGAGATAATCCACGAAAGTGTCCCGCATAACATGCATTGATTTTATTACTTGTCACGCAAGATAGACATATTTTGATAGTGTAGTATTGAAATTATCTAAAAGCATTCAACTCTTCTTTTAGCTATGAATCAAACTTAAGTTAGTGCCATCATAGAGTGTTGTGTGGGACATTGGTTACTGTTTTCGTGGATTGACCCATATATTGCAATCATCCGACAATCGGATGTCAGATTACGCTTCACATAGTCCGATTTTTTCCAAAAATTTGAATTGGATCGGAAGGCCTGGAAAGCAAACTGCAAACCGTTAATATCAAGTACGTAGGGACTAGAACTTAGCACTTCCTAAACAGTACTATTTCGAGTGTACCAACATGAACATCAAAAACGGTGAAAATTCGAAAACACTTGACAAACTGGTGCAAGAAATTTTTATACAAACATAATATTGTCTAGCAACTTTAGGGTATTAAGGTACTATTTTTTATTATACAATACTCAACTAGGTAGGTATTTAATGAATTGCGCTACTCTTCGCTATTTATTTTAGGTAATAATTTCACTAAAAATCCTAGCACGAATTTACAGGCTCGCTCGTTGCGAGAACGCTAAGACGTAAAATTTACTAACCTCGGTCCGCCTCCGAAGATTTGTAAAAAACATTTATTTTAACGCGGATTTTTTTTACATTTTCTTTTACTAAGAAATTCCAACGTACGATCGAGTTTATTTACACATGTGAGTGAAAAAGTGCGAAAAGAACTCACTCAAAGAACGACGAGGGGACGAACACCGACTTCGATTATTTAACAACAACAACGCGTTTACATTTCAAAGATTAGCTACGTACGATATTTTAAAAAAGTACAAATTTCACGTCAAAAAATCTATAAGAAGTTTACTCGAATGACACCGATGCCCCCAGTGGAATCACGCAGTGATATGCCAAACGACAAAATTACAATCTAAAATGAAAATATATCCAATAGCATTTGACACCCGACAGCTAAAGTTAATAGAAAACAGACAACGTACAAACAACGAGAACAAACCACGCGAGCAAGCCCGCGGGAGTAAACAAGAAGCCTACAAACCACGCGAGCAAGCCCGCGGGAGTAAACAAGAAGCCTACAAACCACGCGAGCAACCCCGCGGGAGTAAACAAGAAGCCTACAAACTAAGGAACTGAACAAGCAAACGAAAACGTCGCCCCGCGGCGTCACCAACTAAACTCTCTTCGAAATTAACTAAAAAATGCTATTTTCATTTTCAAAAATCGAGCCTTAAACGAAAAATCAAAACTAAAATACCGCGGGAGCGAATCAAGAACTTATTTTTGGCGACGCAGTTTCTTGCGTACCTAAAATAAGTGCGTAAAACTCTTAATAAAGTAACTACAACAAAGAAGACAAAAATAAAGAGAAAGTATTTGAAACTCTCCCTGTATCAACAGTAAAAAACTGAAGTACACAAGTGACGTCAGTATAGTGGATTTTACCACCGTCTACAGGAGACGATGGCCACCCAGCGACGTACAGTCATAAAAATAGTGCAAACTAGCCCACCACTCGCCGACAGATACCCAAACACACCTCGGTCCTAATTTAAATACTAACACCAATTAATATAGACATTCAAAGATGCAATATTGACACCTTTTAAAGTCTATGAGACGACTATTTCAAAATAAAATCCTCGAAGCTCTTTACAGCTACGTTGCGCGTAAAGTAAAAAATCACGTCCGAATCACAATTATCGTTTTTTATAAAAATACAAAAATACAAAATGGGACAGTGCGACCATTCAAATCATTCACGCGTCCCGCCTCGTTTCAAATCATCTAAGGGATAGGGGGCACTTCAAACAATTTTCAAAAAAAACATTGAGCAATATCATACAAAAGAACCACCAAAATGAAAAATGCACACACTGACCTAGTGTACGAAAATATTTCCAAACTCAATTTTTAATACAAAAATAAAGTAAAAACAAAACGTTCAACATCACACAGCGATTCAGAGTCAGTTGTTTCCAAAAAAATAAAGCACCGTACAAACAAAAGATTTTCAAAACGCAGTGTTGTCTCTGTCACATAAAAAAATGAGATTTTTTTGAAAATGTTATTCGAAAACATTTGATTTTAATTATTTTTATGGGATCTTAAATTATTATTGGGCGTATGAAAATGGGCGATGGAAATGTGCCAGTGATAATGTGTTTCGAGTGGAGAGGCGTGTCAAAATATTTCTAGGGAACCTCTAAATTTACTTCGAGAGAAAACTTTGAACTCGCAACGTTAATTTGCTATAAATTTTAATTATACTATTTTAAGATTTGTCACACTAGTGTGTGCATTTTGCAACAACCACTGTACCACTTTTCATAGGTACACGATTTATTTATTTAAAAAATATAACTATACGTTCCATTAATTCCACCTACACAGATAGAGTAATACTTGAATAGATATAATTATAAATATGAAAAGTTGTACAGTGTTCATTTATTAGGGCAAATTATTCTAAATCTAGAAATACAAATTTTACCTACGTTAATTTTAGAAAAAAAACTTAATTGGGATTATTTCATCCCAATGATGGTTTCTACTTTTGTATTTGTCGAAAATAGGACATTTATACCATTTTCGCCTCAGAATATATACGACCCTAAGACCGTTCGATATTTCACAAATTGGTCTTTTATTGAACTGTTAAACTTCAGTTTGACTAAGAGCAATCACTAGATTCAACCAGTATGCCACCTTCAGTGTTACAGGTTGGCCGATTCAGGATTATCAAACTTAAGAGTAAATTTGGGTTTCCCCGAGTTTTGTTGGGTCAATTCGTTTGCCCACTCAATTTTGAGAACAGAATAATGGCCCACCCGTAAACGCGTTCAGGCACAGTAACTACTTATTTGGTGACTCAACAATCAAACTGCCAGACTACGCGATAGCTAAACAAATATTGGAACTTCCATAAACTAGGCAGAACGATAAATGAATAGTTGGCTGTTGCTCAAGTTATAGCTTGGCTTTTAGAATGGAGTGTCTCAATTTTGTATAGAGAATCACGTAGCTGGGTTCGTTTGAAGATTTCTAAGACTCATCCCGTTTCAAGGCACCATCGAGTCACACATTTGAAAAAATACACGACATGAAAAACCATTTTCAAAATTATGAAAAAAACTATCAAAAAATTCGCGCAAGTCTTTTTTCTACAGTCTATTAACTTTTTTTACGTCCGTGGTCATAAGGGTAACGTACCCGCGTGTTACCTCATTTTTTCGTTAAGTACAATAATAATTATAAAAAGCCGTCGAAATGTTCTAATCGTTAACGTGTAAACCTCTTTTCGCGAACGTCTCCCTAGTTTTTAAATAAATTGTTGTTTTTCGTCTAAATTTAGAATTTTAGGGACAGAATTTGAACAAATCCAGCGTGTTTTCCTAAACAAGAGGTTGACGCATTACAAACCTTGTGGTAAAGGCAAAAACGTGACATTATTTACACTAGAATTATTTGGTTAATACAATACTATTCTACCTTCTATTGCACTATCCCGGCGAATCAAAAAATATTTACTTTTAATTATGCTAAAAATATAAAAAGAGTTTTATTTTTATATATAGCAAGACTACAGCCAAAATTGGTAACATTTTTAATGTTTGTACTAATCCCGGTCCCTACCGCTCATGCTTTAAATAACCAGTCGAATTATAAATAAAAAATACTGATTTGATTGCACGCATAGCCTCATGGCTTCCCGTTTGGGTTCTTTAATCAAGCTACTTGATTCCGTTTCACAAAATTACACATTGAATAACAAACGATAAATAATAGGAAATTGTATTAGTCAAGATGATTTTGTGAATACGGTCACCTGTTTTTGACAAAAATACGATCTAAATCGGAAAAATGTCTAGCCAAAAATATAAAATACAATAAACAAAACGAAAAATTGCATTACGACTGCATTGTCGTACAATAAGGGGGGTCAGCTTTATGCAACCGTCCGCATGGCATCCAAATATCATTAACTTATGTCAACATACTAAACAAAATTGCAACAATATCCAAGATTTGCTTATCCGCTCTGGGCAGCGTGAACAAAAGGGTTAGGAAATTCATTCTAGCTACACAGGTACGATTATTTCGTTACTAGTTTATTATATTTTCAGTAATTATTATAATTTAAGACTGAATTAAAACGATATATTAAGCTAGTCCATATCAAAGTCCAATCCACTTATGACTTATGTTTAATATCTTACTAAATGAGCCCGTAAGCCGAAAATTTGCTAACAGATTTCGGTTACGTCCGTTCGATACGTAAAAACTCAACCGGCTGAACTATTCTACAAAACTACTTTCTTAAATCTTTGGATGAATATGCAGATTAAAGTGGGAAAATGGTACGATCTATATCATATAAAGGGCCGTGACATACGCACAAGTCTGTCATATGATATGTATCATATCTATCTGGTATGTAAAACAGATGTTATTTTATATATAGTCAAATATTTTAATCAAACAATTACCTGATCTATTAACCAATCCATTATTTGACTAATTAAATATTTTGCCCACCCAACGTTATTAATCGAGCAATAATAAGCCAGTGATTAAGTTCATCAATTAAATAAATAAATAAACAGAAAAAAGAGCGTAGTTTTGTAAAATAGTAAAAAAAATAATGATTGTTTTTGTAAGGTTTAGAAAATACAGAAATGAAACGCTTCGATAAGTCAAGATATCTTAAGATCGACAACTGGCTAAGTTTTGGATACACGTTTTGCTTAACTCAAAAACGCTAGATTTTCTGTCACACGCATCCAGAAACAACAAATTTTCCATGTCTTTTTTAAATCTTGCACCTGATCTGCGAGCGAAAGGAAATCGAGCTATTTTTGTACTTTGACTAATATTTTGCTTATCAGTAAGCATTGGATAATGTTGCTTTTATAGTTTTATTTATTATTTAATCTTCCTAAAGTGGATTGCCATTTCAGAGGCTGGCCATATGTCACTTTCACCAGGTAGCCATTTGACATTTAATTCAAATGATCAACCAAGTAAAAAACCTCGTCTAAATAGGAAATAGGAATTTGCTTCTATTAATGTGGTCATACACCACACTGGACTAATAGCCGCTATACTATTATCTAGACGCCCTAGACTATTTAGGCTAGGTTTTTTATCCGACGTGTGTCCGGGTCGATGAGTCGAATTATACAGATTATATTTGTATTATAGGAAAAAATTTACTACCTTCAAATATAATTCAACTCTATGGGACTGCGGCGCGAGATAGGCAATCCTCCCACCATTATCTAAAAACCTACCATATTGGTAGGTTTCTGTAGCGCATTGTAACACTGATAGTCAAACCGCCAAGTGAGGTTATTGGCTTCGAGCTTGCATTACGTTTATTTTTCAATTGATTTTAGTACTACTTGACCAATCACAATAAATCAATCAATCACTTGACCAATCAAGCAAATATTACTAGAATCAATCATAAAATAAACGGCATACCCTAATTCTAGGGCTTGGCGATGCGACTATGATATAGTGAGTAGAAATGTGTAGTAGTATTTCAGGTACAATTTTCCTACTTAAAACCAAACAATCGCTCTAAGGTTATGTTTTCAAACTCGTCACTACTTTTTCGAACCAAGTTACTACTTTCTTTTTGCCACTCACTATATCAGATTACAAGTTATTCGACGAAGAGAAGATGGTAACAGTTTTCATTCTATAGATTAGTTTTTTTAACAATATTATAACAGTTTGCTAGGATAACCCATGATGTTACCAGTTGAAATAATTTCCGTTCCTTTTCTAGCCTTACAACGCTAAACAGCAGGCACCGAATACAGAAAACGAATATCTGCTATTATATTATTTGTGTTTCAGTACGTCACGGCTTAATTGAAGGAGATCGGATGCGTTGCTTGTAGGGAGAGGAACTGTAAAAAACGGCGTCGGTGGCCATTTTGGCGGCGTTGGTAACTGTCACATCTTAAAATGGCGGCATTAGTTCCCTTTTTCGCCACGTTTATTGAAAGACTTCTCGTTCTGTAGGTATACAGAAAAAAAAACTAATACCACCATCTTAAGATTTAACATGGATTTGACAGTCTTCCTTACAATGCAGCGCCCCGCCCACGTTCATCATAAGCCTTCACGCACTGTAATGTAACCGACTAATACATTTCACATCGAACACTGAAAAAACAAATCCTCTGCGAACGTGATGACGTGTCCAAATGGGCTGCAAAATTGTAGTGTCTGCCATCAAAACGCTAAGAAGAAGAACGTTACCATGCTACCATCTAGTCCCGTCGCGTCTCCGCTGCGTGCCGCCGCGTGTCTACTAACACCAGCGGAAGGGCACGGCGCGCGGTCTGTCGGCGCCCTCCTTCACAAGCGGCTTGTGGAACTCGCGTCCCGGACGAGAGTGGATCGTCGCCCAGCAGTGCTCGCAGTAGTACTGAAACAAAACGAGTACAATGTTAAAATAGTAGTTTATGCAACTGTTGCATAATGAAGGGTATTACAATGCGAGTGTGGTTTCTTTTTCTACTCGCTTCGCTCGTTTCACAATGATACCACGAGCATTGTAATACCTCGTTATGTGCAGTTGCATACACTATTTTATCTACTCTCATGCACATCTCATACGCATTTTTTTGCATTTTCCATAGCCTGAATTCTTGGTAGCATTTCTCGTACAGTTTTCTTGACTTGGCGGGCAATAAATTATTGGTAATTTCCGTAAGCAGCATATTAAATATCCGGTGGAGTATTAATACATTCCTCACTAGAGTTGCACATTTTTAGCACACAGTCAATTAATTCTTCTTTGAGTTGCGCGATAAACAAACAATAAAAACCTTTCGCCGTAGAAAATGGCGGCAAAATTAAGCGCGCAGGAAAACCGTCACCGCGCATGCGCCGTAGATTATTATAATTTTACAGATTTTTGGCCTGGAATCGGGATTTTTTGGTATTTACTGTGTGATTTTTATCTTTCCTTGCTTCCAGTAAATAAATTGTACTTTTCGTTGCATCTTTGTTAGAATTTGCTAGGGCAGGTGCAATGAAAAGTAAACTAAGATGCAACGAAAAGTAAACTTTTGAACATTTTCATCATTCTGTTTAAAAAGTATGCTATTATAAATTCGTTTAGAAGTTTATAATTTGAACATTACTATATGAGAGTAGATAAAAATAGTTTTTAAATGTATTATTCTATTACTAGCCGCCCCAGCTTCGCACGGAAACTATCAGTGTTTCTCTACTATATTATGCATGTATTATATATATAAACCTTCCCCTTGGATCACTCTATCTATTAAAAGAAACCGCATCAAAATCTGTTGTGTAGTTTTTAAGATCTAAGCATACATAGGGATATAGGGACAGAAAAAGCGACTGTTTTATATTATGTACTGATATATTTATATTTTCTATTCTTTTTTGCATTAAAATATAAGAAATGAAGTTTACGAACTTATCTCTATGAAGAAATGTTCTTCTTATCGAGAAGATTAGAGTTGACTCACGACCCGATGAGGGCTGGCGAAATCGCCTAATAGCACAGCTAATAGGTCTCTGATATTGTGAAATAAATATTTATATATATAAGAAATAGGTCTCGGAAAAGGTTTGTTTAACGACCAATAACCAGCTTCCGGGACCGACAGCTTAACGTGCCCTCCGTATCATCTTTTTTTTACAAACAATCAGGTGATTCAGCTTGCATTGGCTCAAACTAAAAATAATATAATAATAATTACTTTATTGCCAGATTTTCATCCATAGATTGTTAATAAAATACAACACATTTAAAAATAATTGTTAGTAAGGCATATAAAAATTAAAATAAATAAATAAACCCAAAAGACCACACGTAAAATTAGGAAAATTCATTTTTTTTTTTTACCTGGAGGCATGTAACGTTGGCGCAGAAGAATGGCGCGAACTTGGACCCGCAGCGTGCGCCTGCGCACTCGTCACACATCTGATCATCTAGCACGTATGGCTTCACCTGAAACCAAATAAACAACATTAGTAGAAAACGAAAATACTTATCCCTATATACCTAGTGGCAAAATTCTTGGGATAAAATTCTTAAAACACAAAATGACTAAGTCAAAATATCGCGATATGCCCTGATTTCCGATAGCTAAATGTCAAAATTTCTTAATAGTGAACTATCTATTCGATAAAAACTTCAAAACCGCAAAAGAATTGTGACTTAGACATGTTGTAGCATCGACTTTTCGCGACCACCGAACATTTTCTGTACATTAGTATTACACATAAGTATTATTATTCTGTAAGTATATATTATTTTCTATTAAGATTTAAGACGCTTTTTCACTCAAATGACAACGATAGACATAAAACAAAAAAAAAACTAAGATTTATAATGTGGCAATAGCGAATGAATGTCTTACCTCGACGCGCTTGTCAATATCTCCGTGCTGTAGTTGCACGAAGCGCGCCGAGATGGCTGCGATGTACGACTGCTGGTTCGAGAAAGCGACGCGGCCCGCACCCTGGAATATAAATAAATACATTAAAATAAAAACATACATAAATAAAGAACTGTGTGATTAGCCTTTTTGATTGAAGTAATAACTGCGTGATTGGTCAAGGCAAGACCTGCGTGATTGGTCAACTCAAGACTTATGTATTGTTAGAGTTCAGCTACTTGCGTGATTGGTCAAGGCAAGACCTGCGTGAGTGGTCAAGGCAAGACTTGTGTATTTTAGAGTTCAGTTACTTGCGTGATTGGTCAAGTTAAGACCTGCGTGATTGGTCAACTCAAGACCTGCGTGATTGGTCAACTGAAGACATGCGTGATTGGTCAACTGAAGACCTGCGTGATTGGTCAACTTAAGACTTGCGTATTTTTAGAGTTCAGTTACTTGCGTGATTGGTCAAGGCCAGACCTAACTGATAGGTCAATTCAAGACTTGTGTATTATTCGAGTTCAATTACTTGCGTGATTGGTCAATCCTCGACCTGTTTGATTGGTCAACTCAAGACTTGTGTATTGTTCGAGTTCCATTACCAATCATACGTACTTAAAGCCATATCAGCATTGCCTTCTAATACTTTAAATAGAAACGGAACGTCCACATAAATGAGTTTATTTTATTTTGTATTTTAAGGAACAAGTTGTAGTTCTTTTCTGACGCAATGGTAGCAAAAATACTATTTTGAACGGGATCATTCCTGAGATTTTATTTATTCATACTTCGATATTTCGAAGTAGTTGCATGCTCCATGATCACGAGTAGACTGTTAATGGTATCTTACCTTGGGGTACTTGAGCTCCGGGTCGGTGTCGATGCCGGCGTAGCACACGCCGCCGTACAGCCGGTCCATTATCATCGCCAGCTCCACTGCAATAAAGGAAAAACCTTATTAAAATAGTAGATTTTATGCCGAGTGCATAAAGCAAGTCATTATTATCCGAGATCGTTATATGAGATGAGATCAGATGAAGTCGAGGATAAAAATGATTTGTGCACGAGTTATAAACTCTGCTTTTCACTTCGATTGCGAGAAAATAAAACAGTAACATAACATACTAACATTTATTTAATTAAAATTCAAAGTAAAATTAGTACAATTTTGAATGCTGAATGATATGGTTTTTCCCGGCATATTAACGGTATTCTTTTGAATTTGAGATGACATGACAGAAGATGGTATATTAAAAGATGATTGTTCTGGAGATGGTTCTTTTTTAGTATAGATACATTTAAAAAGCTACTTTTTTGCCCTTGTGCATAAAGTTCATCTTTATGTCGCCTAGATTCTGCATAAAGTAGTACTTTTTCGAGCATGAGAAGTGAAAAAATATTTTATTTTAGAAAGAACATTGAAAAGGGGCATCCTCCAAACGAGACTGTAGTCATTCTGGGAATGTAGGTTCTCGAATCTAGGTGAATGACATTCCGCAACGACTTCAGATGCTTTGTTCGGTACGACTTGTATCTAAGAAGAGTCGCTGTATTAGTGTAAGACAACACATTTTAGGCAGATTGGAAACTTTAAGACTCGTCATATGCTGAATAAATCGTCTAATTTCAATAAGACTCGCCATATTTTAAGAAGACTCGCCACTCTATGCCGAATAAATCGTCTAATTTCAATAAGATTCGCCATATTTTAAGAAGACTCGTCACTCGTTTTATGCCGAATAATCGTCTAATTTCAATAAGACGCCATATTTTAAGAAGACTCGTCACTCGTCATATGCCGAATAAATCGTCTAATTTCAATAAGACTCGCCATATTTTAAGAAGACTCGCCACTCTATGCCGAATAAATCGTCTAATTTCAATAAGATTCGCCATATTTTAAGAAGACTCGTCACTCGTTTTATGCCGAATAATCGTCTAATTTCAATAAGACGCCATATTTTAAGAAGACTCGTCACTCGTCATATGCCGAATAAATCGTCTAATTTCAATAAGACTCGCCATATTTTAAGAAGACTCATCCTATGTCAAACAGACTTGCCCTATTGCAGAAAGAGTCGCCCCTGTTTCAAAAAGACAAACCCTAATTTCAATAAGACTCGCCATATTTTAAGAAGACTCATCCTATGTCAAACAGACTTGCCCTATTGCAGAAAGAGTCGCCCCTGTTTCAAAAAGACAAACCCTAATTTCAATAAGACTCGCCATATTTTAAGAAGACTCGTCCTATGTCAAACGGACTTGCCCTATTCCAGAAAGAGTCGCCCCTGTTTCATAAGACAAACTCTATTTCCAAAGACTAGCTAGCCCTATTTCCAAAAGACTAGCTAGCCCTATTTCCAAAAGATTAGCTAGCCCTATTTCCAAAAGACTAGCTAGCCCTATATCCAAAAGACTAGCTAGCCCTATTTCCAAAAGACTAGCTAGCCCTATTTCCAAAAGACTAGCTAGCCCTATTTCCAAAAGACTAGTTAGCCCTATTTCCAAAAGACTAGCTAGCCCTATTTCCAAAAGACTAGCTTGCCCTATTTCCAAAAGACTAGCTTGCCCTTTTTCCAAAAGACTAGCTAGCCCTATTTCCAAAAGACTAGCTAGCCCTATTTCCAAAAGACTAGCTAGCCCTATTTCCAAAAGACTAGCTAGCCCTATTTCCAAAAGACTAGCTAGCCCTATTTCCAAAAGACTAGCTAGCCCTATTTCCAAAAGACTAGCTAGCCCTATTTCCAAAAGACTAGCTAGCCCTATTTCCAAAAGACTAGCTAGCCCTATTTCCAAAAGACTCGACCTATTTCCAAAAGACTCGACCTATTTCCAAAAGACTTGTCTATTTCTAACACACTCGTCTCTAAACTCACCAGCCTTCAGAGGGCGCGGCACGCCGCCCACGAACACAGTCTTGCGCGGGTCCAGCGGCATGCTGGCGTCCAGCACGAAGTCCGCGTCCGCGAGCCGCCACGGCCGGATCTGCACCGGCTTGTCGCGGATCGTGGGCGAGGACACGCACAGGTACAGCTTGTCGTCGTCCGTGATGCACGCCTCCATTAGCGCCGCCACCGAGCCTTCGTCCTGGAAAGTGGGGAAAGGAAGTGCTGTTAGTTTCTAGGTAGGTACTTATCTTGTCATATACCAACTGAGAGCTGGGAGAGATTGTCATGTCAAAGACCGGAATGGCGTCCAACCGTCCACAAAAGTGTCGACCGTTTTGAAACTGAGCGTCTTGAAGACCTTGAACGCCAAGTACGGAAGACTAGGCCTAAACCTTCCTACTCTTACACATACAATTCCGCTGGACAATTATTCTGTCTCTTGCAACCGAGTATTTAAATCTAAATTCGGTTTCGCCAGCCATATTAGAGCCCACCAGCGTAACTTAAAGGAGTCGCCGTCACCGGATACGGTATGGACGATGATGAGGTACTTATGCCACGTTTTTGACATTCTGAGTTTATGACATTATTCATTTTTGTTATTCTGCGCTTCTTGAAACAATAATAAAGCGTATCCATTGGGCGGAAAACTCTTGCTCTAGGGTTTGCCGGGCCAGTCGAACGCCAGTGGGCCGGATCGCCAGAAGAAGGATGTTAGTCATTCCGCGGATTTCCATTTTGCGTTTTTATCATTATGTGTCTGACAATCGCGACTTGACATTCCACAAACCTTCAAATTTCTGACATTTTGCAATTTTGACATTCCCCGTTGTTGACATTCTGCGTTTTGACATTGCGTTTTGACATTTTCCGTTTTTTTGCGAATTGTACATATCGTAAACAAAATGAGGGTAAACTTACTTGAAACAATAAGAAGGCGTATCCCTTGGGAGGGAAGTAACTCTTGCTCTCGGCCTTGTGGGGCCAGTCGACCACCAGTGGGCCGAACCGCCGGAATGAAGATGTTATCTCATCTGAAAAGTAGAAAATATACATTTTAGGGTATGATAATATTACAATGGTACCTATAAAAATCTTCCTTGATTCTTTAGTCCTAGAAATTCTTTATTGCTTCCATGCTGGCCTGGGAGCGAGAGAAAAACATACAATTGTGCCAGCTGCATTTCCTCCCGGGCATGCTGTAAAAACCAGTTATGGGATCCAGGGTTTCAATATATTATAATTTAGAGGTTGGGCTGGCTACCTGTAACTACAGCAATATACCTACAAATCTATCTTATTATTAAAGTCACGCCTTTATCCCTAATGGGGTAGGCAGACCATTAACGACCTAAACAAAGGTCGTTCCGTAATATCCAGTCCATCAATCAAAACAGTATTTTTTTTCTTAACTTGAAAGGCAGTTCAGACCCAGACAACAGATCTAGACCCATTCCTAGAACAGTGCAAATGTTTGACAGCCTGCCACATTTTGCTGTAGACATGATGAAAAGCTTAGACGCGATAGATGCGCGATAGCCACTAATCTGTGACGTCACTGTGCTCCACTTAAGCACACTACAATACAAGTTGTATTCATAGTGAGCTTTTGTAGGAAAAGTGGGGCATGTTGAAGGGTTACTCTATAGAAAATGGCTTGGATCAAATAGTTATACCAGATGTAAGGGACAGCATCCCGCAAACTGGTTGCTCAGTCAACGACACTGAAGAACTATAAGCAGGTTTTTTTATCAGGGAGTGAAAAGAAAATTGGCCTTTCCATTGTCGGATCGAGAAGAATATTTTGTATGGAAAAGCCAAATCATTTTTTCACCTCCTGAAAAATAATCCTGCCGATAGTTTACGCTGTCCCTTACGCCAGTGTGTGAGCGTTATCTCTGTGGCTACACAACCCACAGTTGTAGATAACGCTCTACAAAGCCCAACTTATCCGAGGTGCAATATTTATGGCCTATTACTGTAGAAAGGACAGCCGCCGGGAATCGACCCCGGGACATCCTGATAGCGAGCCCCAGGCTCAAGCAGGCAGGACGCAAAATACTTAGGACAGCGTATTAAGACAGTACTACTACTGCTCTTTCTATGGGTTTTCGACTTTTATTACTCCTTTCCGTGCTTCAGAGGGCACGTTAAGCCCTCGGGTCCGGTCACTGTCTTTGATAGTGGTCGCTACCCAAACCATGTCACAGGCCTAATAGCTGTGCTACTAGGCGGTTTGAAAACTCTGACACCAGGGTTCTTCGGGTCGTGGTTCGACTCAAGAATCCACTCGCTAAGAAGCTTACTCCCTTGGAAAGAGATAGTAATGCTATTACAATACAATACAAATATTCTTTATCACTACATAGTATAAAACAAAGTCGCTTTCTCTGTCCCTATATCCCTATGTATGCATAAATCTTTAAAACTACGCAACGGATTTTGATGTGGTTTCTTTTAATGGATAGGATGATTCAAGAGGAAGGTTTATATGTAAAATACATGCATAATATAGTATAAAAACACTGATAGGTCCATAGACTCGATACCCACTCGACAGAAGAAGAAGACTGATAATTTCCGTGCGTAGTTGCACATAAACAACACATTGTACAGGAACAAACATTACAAAACAAACAGAGTACAATTAGGCGGCCTTATATCTTAAGTAGCAATTTCTGCCAGGCAACTAGTTTGCTAATATTATTCTGGATAGCATTCTATTCTGACCCGTCACCTCACGAGTCGCAGGTAACAAGGTATCAATCATTTAGCATTAATGTTTTTCCCATGAAACGAAGCTGAAGGTTATCTAACGATGTGTTTGTCGGTCGGTTGCCTAGCAACGTAATTAACTTGAGCACAAACAAGTCTATGCTGTTTTTCTACTAAACGTGCATTCTGTCGACGTATTAGAAGACAATGCTACGAGAATGTATAATTCTATTGAAGATGATATAGTTTATCGAGTACGTAAGTACTCAATTTACGCGTTGGGTTTACTTTTGACTAGTTCAAGGCTAGATGTGACGGTAGACCACCGACGAAACACCTTCTGGCCGGTGAGAGAGGAACCTGCTATCCAAGAATGCTGTATCCTATATCTTCCTTTTGCTTTGCTACAGACTCCTCATATGCTCCACTATCAGACCTATATGGTAATGACACTTACCCTCATCAATGTCGGGCGGTAGACCACCGACGAACACCTTCCAGCTGATGAGAAGAGCGGCAATGGACACTACCATCACTATCTTATATCCTATAGCTTCCACGTCTTTTGTTTTCCACCAGCTGCTGTGCTTTGCTACAGACTCCTCATTTGCTCCACTATCAGATCTATATGTTTGTGACGCTTACCCTCATCAATGTCGGGCGGTAGACCACCGACAAACACCTTACGGTCGATGAGAAGAGAGGCGATGGGAACCTGCCCTACCACTATCCCATAGCTTCTGCGTCTGCTGCTAGGCTTTGCTACAGAATCCCCACATACTCAACTATCAGACCTATATGGTAATGACGCTTACCCTCATCAATGTCGGGCGGTAGGCCACCGACGAACACCTTCCGGCTGAAGCGCTCGCCGTGCTCCGAGCCGGCGGACACGGGCGACGACCGCGCGGGCGAGCCTAGCGCGCTCACGCACATCGACAGACCTGGAATGTAGACAACATTCATTAAGTGTTTTAAGAAACTTTAACCAGGAGTCAGCCAGGAAACAGCTAAATGGGAATAGCCAAATGAAAATTTTCTATCACCACGTTCCTCGTCTCAGCCTTTCCTCGTCTCAGCGCTTAGCCGGCTAACTACATCGGCTGCTTGCTCTCCTGGCACGGCGCGGTTGTGCCACGGTAGCTTCCTCACCGCTGAGCTTTTTATACCAGAGCGCAGAAAAACTTTGATACCGCGTTTTAGAGCCGTGACGTCACTTACCCGCAGCGCTTAGCCGGCTGACTACATCGGGAGCCTGCTCTCCTGGCACGACGCGACGGGGGTGCCGGCCGCACCGCCTGTCGCCACGCTGGCTTCCTCACCGCTGAGCTTTATATACCAGAGCGCAGAAAAACTTCGATACCGCGTTTTAGAGCCGTGACGTCACTTACCCGCAGCGCTTAGCCGGCTGACTACATCGGGAGCCTGCTCTCCTGGCACGACGGGGGTGCCAGCCGCCGCGCCGGCCGCCACGCTAGCTTCCTCCACGCCGGGGAAGAATGGCGACTTGGCTGTAACAATAAGAAAAGACATTTAGTTTTCGGTGTTTTATCATCATCTTTTGTGCTCATACAATTGATGCTGATTGAATCATTTTGTATGAGATGCTTTTATACTTCGATTATTCCTCAGGGAAAGTTGTTCAGTACAATTTGTTTAGCAATTTTTTTGTACAAAGTTAGACCTTCTTTTAATAGACTTAGGTCTTCGAAGGTCTACACCAAATGCTCAAGCATTCTATAAGAAAATGACCTGAAGTCACAATGATACTCGTAAATCATTAACTGTTTTGGCGTGAAGAGTAAAGCCTAGAAAAATAGTAGATATTATTACTACAAATGCATAAAACAAGTTTTTTTGTCTGAGACTTTAATCTGCCCGAACCAGCAATATTTTGTGCACGAGTAAAATATCTGCTTCACTGTACACTATGCATAAAACAGCATTTTCAGAGCATGAGCCGTGATAACATATTTTTCCACGACTACCTGATTTAACCTGATTGTCCGAAAAGAAAAAGGATTCCGTGCTTCGGAGGGCTCTCATTTCCGGTCGCTGTCTTTGATAGAGGTCGTTACACAAAACCATATCAAAATAGCTGTTCTAAATTAGGCGATTTAAAAACTCTGACATCAGGGTCCATCGATCGACTTGAAACCCACATGACAAGAAGAAGAATGTCATTTGTAAAAAAAAAAACAACCATAAAACGACCATAATCTCCCTAGCTTTATCCCGTATCTCACGGGGTTGGCTACTTAATCTAGGGGATTGAACGAGGGTACTGGTTTTTACACAGCAACTGCCATCTGACCTCCGCAACCCAGAAGGGAATCCAGACCCAATCCTAGATTAGGCGAGAGTTTTTAAGCCGCCAATGTTTAGCACTGGCCTTTGCCATGGTTTAACGACTAACATCTACAGTATTAAACGATATTAACCGGGACCAACTTAACGTGCCTTCCAAAGCAGGGATAAAATACCGAATAAACGTACATTCGAACCACGACCTTCCCTCCCGCTCAGGAAGCAGCGACCCTATCCTACACTAGCACTACACCATCGAATTCAACCATAAAACGACCATTATAATATATTACGATCAAATTATACAAATGAAGTAACAAACTCTAAATTACTCCATCAAAATGGTGCCCAAGTCAATGACATTTGGTTAAAAAATTTCGAATGCTTGGCGCTGATCCAAACGCTGGACGTATTTAGTTCCTGACAAGATCTATTACAGCCACGGAGATGGATGTGGAGATTTTACATAGTCACGCTTGTATTCGTTATGGGATAGGCAGAGCGTCAACGTCTTCATACATACATATAATCACGCCTATATCCCTAATAGGGTAGGCAGAAACGACCTAAACAAAGGTCGTTCCGCCACGTTTGACAAAATTTTGAGGGTTATTTAGGATAGATTTGTAGGTATTGCTATGTGACAGGTTGTCAGCCCATCGCCTAAATTGCTATATACAGAAACCCTCGGATCCATTAGCTGGTTTTTACAGCATGCCCGGGAGGGGATGCAGCTGGCGTATTCTATGTTTTTCTATCGCTCCCGGTCCAGCATGAAAGCGACTTCATAATAGAGCGTTTTACACGTATGAAAAGAGTTTTTGATTGACGTTTCAATCTGAAATAGTCTTCTATATTGGATGTAAGGCACAGAGTCCCGCAAACTGATAGGGGCTAATCAGTCACTTTCACCAGGAAATTAATTCAGGAGACGACTTTTTTATCTTTCCCATGTTTTTCCATACAAAATGACCAATTTGTATGGAAAAACAAAAAAAAAGTCCTGATGATAATTATTCGGTTTCGTTGGCTGAGCAACCCCAGACACTTTGCGGAACGCTGTCTCTTACACCCCGTATTTATCAGACGTAACGAAATAGTATTTTAACAAGCGTTTCAGGCTCTGCCTACCCTGTAAGGGATAAAGGCGTGACCTGATGTATATGTGTGCGTAATACTAAAATGCCCTAGGGGCCCAGACGCAGGGAGACCAGACAGATTCAATGCAGTCGTAAAGAGCGGACGTCGAACCTGCGACCCACGGATCAGGAACCCATAGCTCAGACCACTAGACCACAGAATACCAGGTGTAAGTTAGTCTTCTGATAGAGGTTGATCATTCAACGAAACTGAACAACTATCACCAAGCCTTTTTACATGTATACATACATATAATCACGCCTTTATCCCTTGCGGGGTAGGCAGAGCGTAAAACGCCTCGTACAAGGCATCTTTCGCCACGTCTAACAAAAATTCGGGTCAATTTTAGATCGTATTGTGTATTAGGCCTTTTTTTAAATGTTGTTTTTACAAATTGGTCACTTTAAAAGTTAAGTCAAACAATATTTTTCGTTTCCTGAAATAAATTCGTAGCCATAGTTTTCAGTTTCTTGACTGAGCAACCCCTATCAGTTTGCGGGACGCTGTCATGCACCCCGTATATAGACCAGTTTCTAATAGATTGGAGCAAATATTCACCGTGCCTTCCGAAGCACGAAAATCTTTGACAATGTATATTTATAAACCTTCAAGGAAAAGAAACCTATCGCTTCGTATCCAGTGGGGTTTTCAAGTTGATGAACTCGGATGACAAGAGTTTTAAACCGCCTACTAGTAACAGCTTATGATCGCTAACATGGTTTATGCAATGACCACTATCAAAAACAGGGACCAGGACCGACACGGCTTAAGGTGCCCTCCGAAGCACGGAATCCTTTCCTTGCAGACAATCAGGTGATTCAGCCTGCCTGCGGTTCGTTAAGCTTTATACTTAAGGGGTATTCTTCTCCCTCATCATCTCCCTAGCCATATCCCGTATCTCACGGGGTCGGCTTCCTAATCTAGCGACTGTCATCTGACCTTCGCAACCCAGAAGGGAAAACCAGACCAGACCCAATTCTAGATAGTACTGGCCTCTTATGGCTTAACGACTCATATCTACGGTATTAAACGATATTAACCGGGACCAACGGCTTAACGTGCCTTCCGAAGCACGGAAAAAGCAGCACCGAATAAACATTCATATGATATTCGAAAACTGAAAACACATTGGTACGTGGTGGGATTCGAACCACGACCTCCCGATCAGGAGGCAGCGGCCCTATCCACTACACCATCGGGCTCTCAACGGGTAATATACCCAACAATTTTTACTTAAGGGGCATAAACGACAATTTTTACTTAAGGGACATACAAAGAGTTGAGCTCCAGTAATTTAAAAGACAACATTCTAACCAAGGAGACAGCAGACAGATTCTATGCAGTCGTAAAGCGCGGGCGTCGAACCTGCGACCTCGCGGTCGGGGGTCAAAACTGCTCGTATTGACATGGAGGTTGCAAAGGTGTAATGATTCAGATTTTAAAAGATAAGTAGCGCTATAGTTCGTTAATTTAACGTATCATCATAACTTACAACCCCGTATTTTGCATAAATTGGGGGCTACAAAGACATAGGCACTGATACAAGTAAAAAAGTTATCTATAGCCAGACACTGCTGGTATATTCTCTGTAATTTTTGAGCTATCTTAAAAGCTAGAGAAAATAAATGATGACACCAAAACTCTCGGGCTTCTGCAGTAAACCTTGGAAGAAAAGTGACTGGTACATTCTATGTTGTTTTATCAGTCCAGTAAACTTACACTTACAGTATCTGCCTCCGTGGTCTAGTGGCTAGTGCCATGGACTCCCGATCCGGAGGTCCTTAGTTTGATTCCCAGGGGGGAAACACAAAGTTGATATTTAAGAATTTATCCCTTTGTGAATTTTTCCCCAGTTTCGTTAGAACATTGCAGGCTGAAAATCTTTTTCTTTTTCGGACATCAGGTGATTGTACGAAAAAGAAAAAGATTTCGTGCTTCGGAGGGCACGTTAAGCCGTCGGTCCCGGTCACTGTCTTTGATAGTGGTCGTTACTCAAACCATGTCAGAGGCCCGATAGTTGTGCTACTAGGCGGTTTAAAAACTCTGACACCAATGTTCATTGGGTCCATAGACTTGATACCCACTCGACAGAAGAAGTCCAGTAAAGTAAGTATTTATTATTTACTATAATAAACTTGACATGATTATAAAAACCTTGAAAATTACTCAAGCGTTTGGTATTGTAGCAAAAAGTATGCAAGAAAAGTTTTGTTTTCATCAACAAGTATGAATTGGCGCCATTTTTTTAATTAAACAAAAACCGAGGTCGTTGAACTCTAATCGGGAAGGTCATGGGTTCGATTCCAAGTTTAAGTTTTTTTCGATAACCAGCAAAATTTGGTAAATCTAATGCAAAATGGTTCAAAAACGATGCACATTAAATTGACTGCTATGTTTTATAAAATTGGTTGATATGCGACAATTTTCTTTTCACAAGAATTATTTTACCGCGGGAAATGTTCATTCCTATGGAAAAAATCTGAAATTCGCTTAATACAGAAATCAAATTTCTTGTTATTACCAAGAAAATAAAGAGTAAAAGAACATAAATCAAAATTAAGATAGGCATAAAACAAATTGTCTGAAAGAATGCAAACTATTTGTGCATTATACATTTACGTATATTTTACGAAAAATTGAGTTGAAAATAAGAATTCGTAATTTTTTCAGACAACTTACAAGAAAACTGCAAAAATACTCACTCTTTCTATATGGGAACCTCGGACCTCGAATAAAAGGCGTAACCAGAGGAATCGTATGCACCGACATAATATTTCTCACTGAAAAATCAATTATTCTAAATTTCCGCGAACTTTTTCTATAATTTTTCTTCAAAGCGAGCTCCCTACGCAACGTCAAATTACGCGAATGCGAGTTGACGATCGTGTTCGAAATTCGAATGACATTTAGTTTTTAAATTTGACAGGCATGGCCAGCATGAAAAATACAGCGCTGCAAAAAGTATTGGACACTGAAATAAGTAATAGAATCTTTTCCTTTTTTTTTTATTTATCTACTGTATTTTTATGTTTTGTTGTGAGAAAATTACTACAATAATACTCAATGCTATTATGAAACAACTTCCCTGCAAAAATACCTAAAAATAACTACACACCTAGACATTTTGGCAAACGAATTATAGGTATGTTTATAACTCAAGCTTTGTCGGTCTCTAATATATTGCACGTGCTACAGATACAGTTTATATTTTTACGGGGTAGACAGAGCATCAACGGCCTCTTGACACGAAAGAGTATATGCGATTATCTTCACATAATGTATTTTATTTCGCAATATATACTATTTTCGAATCCCATACAAAAATTGATGACGTCAGCACGCTTTTCCTATGGGAATTGCGTTTTCTTATCACTACATAGTATAAAACAAAGTCGCTTTCTCGGTCCCTATTTCCCTATGTATGCTTAGATCTTTAAAACTACGCAACGGATTTTGATGCGGTTTCTTTTAACGGATAGAATAACTCAAGAGGAAGGTTTATATGTATAATACATGCATAATATAGTAGAGAAACACTGATGATTTCTGTGCGAAGCCGTGGCGGGTCGCTAGTTATACTTAAAGTCAAAATGATGGCTTTCATTTCAAGTACATTTATGTACCAAACGGCTATTTAAACGAAGTCTTCTTCTTCTTAGCGAGTGGATTCTTGTGTCGGCTGACCCGATAAACCCTGGTGTCAGAGTTTTCCAACCGCCTAGTAGAACACTATTAGTCCTCTGACATGGTTTGAGTAACGACCACTATCAAACACAGTAACCGGGACCGACAGCTTAACGTACAATCAGGTGATTCAGCCTGCAATGTCCCAACCAAACTGGGGAAAACTCACAAAGCTATAAATTGACAAATATTAACTTTCTGTTCCCCCCCTAGGAATCGAACCCAGGACCTCTGGATCGTAAGCCCATGGCTCTGACCCAGTGAAGGCAGTACTAAACACAGTATGTTCTTTTCAAGACCTACAACTATTTCGTAGATTTCGAATATGCGTTTCGATTCTGATTCAGATTCTTATCAAAATTATATAGAACTAGCGAAATTATCAGTGTTTCTCTACTATATTTTGCATGTATTATACATATAAACCTTCCTCTTGAATCACTCTATCCATTAAAAGAAACCGCGTCAAAATCCGTTGCGTAGTTTTAAAGATTTATGCATACATAGGGATATAGGGACAGAGAAAGCGACTTTGTTTTATACTATGTAGTGAAGTTTAAATGTTTGGAATATTTGAATGTTTCTTCCATGCTGGACTGGGAACGAAAGAGAAACACTATATTATCTTCCATGCTGGCCTGGGAGCGAGAGAAAAACATAGAATGTGCCAGCTGCATTTTCTCCCGGGCATGCTGTAAAAACCAGCTAAGGATTCCGAGGGTTTCAGAATATTGCAATTAAGGCGATGGGCTGACAACCTGTCACTACAACTCTATATCTACAGATCTATCTTAAATAGCCCTCGAATCTTTGTCGGACGTGGCGGAACGACCTTCTGTTTAGGTCGTTTATTCTCTACCTACCCCATTAGGAATAAAGGCGTGATTATTTGTATGTATTTTATTTCATTAGCACATTTCAACTACTGGACGGATCGGCATGAAATTTCGCACACATAACATAAAAGGCGATCTGTCATACAAAGAAATTTAGTACAGACACCAGCTTCATCAGCGCCATAAAGGAGACATAATTAAATTAAATATCACATTTTAAATAATTCAGTGTAATACCTTTGTGATGAGAGATATAAAGATTTATTATTATTTTATTAAAAGATTAGGTTCTGAAATAGGGAATAAACTATTTTCGGGATAACCTTAATTTCCAAGGGAAACCTCATTAACACATATTTACAGTATTTTACAGATAGCATGAGTCTTTTGGCAGGTAGGAAATAGAACATAGGCTTTTTTAAACAATGATGACACGGTTGCTTAACAATCCTAATCGGTAAGATCAGATCGATGCACTTATTCGCTACTGCCTTGACCCGCCGCGACGCCTGCCAATGTCGTTGCAAACACTGCCAAGTTGTGCAACCCGCCAATGGCGGTCGGACACGAAGCAGTGTGTATGCAGGTGGCTAACTTGGCCCCGTGGTGTGTGCGGATTTTAGACAATAAGTATTTTTCAATAAGTACCTTCCATGCTGGGCTGGGAGCGAGAGAAAAACGGATTGCGCCAGCTGCATTTCCTCCCGGGCATGCTGTAAACATCAGCTAAGGGATCTGAGGGTTTCTGTATATTGCAATTTAGGCGATGGGCTGACAACCTATTAGTACAGCAATATACCTACGAATCGATCTTAAATAACCCTCGAATCTTTGTCGAACGTGGCGGAACGACCTTTGTTTAGGTCGTAAACGCTCTGCGATAGGCCATTTGGGATACATCCGTGACTATATGTATGTATGTAGTATTTTTCAGATACACTGACTCTCCTTCTTCTTAGCGAGTGGATTTTCGAGTCGAACAACGATGAACCGCTTTCAAACCGCCTAGTAGTCTGACATGGTTTTGAGTAACGACCACTATCAAAAACAGTTACCGGGACCAACAGCTAAACAAGGCACGGAATCGTTTTATTTTTTGGGACAATCAGGTTATTCTGCCTGCAATGTCCTAACCAAACTGAGGAAAACCTCACTAAGTGATAAATTCACAAATATTAACTTCGTGTTTCCGCCTGGGGATCGAACCCAGGACCTCAGGAGCGTAAGCCCATGGCCACTAGACCACGGAGGCAGTTAATGATTGTGCCAGTTGTAGAGCAGAAATGTTTCTACTCCGCAAGGGATAAAGGCGTGACTTGTCATCAGACCTGGCGGCACAACCTTTGTTCAGGTCGTTTACGCTCTGCCTACCCCATTAGGTATAGAACCGTGATTATAAGTATGTATGCATGTACAATGCACAGCATAAAACAGTGTCAAACAGTAGTTGTAGTTGTAGAGCGGAAATGTTTCATTACGAACGACCTCCATCGTGATTACAGCTGTGTCGCGGTATATTATAATCTAACGTTATGGCACAGAATATATAATAGTACTACATACAGCATGGACACAGACCTCCCCTCCCCAGTCCGATATACGTCACACTCCGCGCCGGATTGTGGGCCACATTGAGCGTACGCTTAGCGGGCATGGCGCGCGCATGTTTCCCAGTGTAACGGAAATAATAAAGTTTTGTGTTCCAAAGATGGTTAAGTACTGTTCCGTGTACGGATGTCTTTCTACCACAAGATATGACTCCAATAGGAACTTTTATAGATTCCCAAGTGATGAGAGACGGTAAGTAACTTCATACAAAATATGCAACCCAACCTGTTCTAACTATTCAGTTAAACCCTTATAACACGCACACAAACGCATGCCAAGTGCAACATGCCGTCTGTCGATGTGTGACCGAAATGACATTGTAGTTAGGAGTGTCCGAGCTGTGGTTTTAGTTATGGTCGTAATTACTTTTTTTCATATCACGCTAAACGAAGCGATACTTTTCACTATTTATTTTTACTAGAACAGTGAACATGTTGGCAACCCAGAAATATAACCCTCTGATAGAAGTCATGGGTTGTTAGATCAAACGACCCGATGAACCCTGATATCAGAGTTATTAAACCACCGAATAGGGTTTTAACGTCTTAAAAAACGCTATCAAAAATAGCATTTGAGAGAGACAGCTAGTTTGAGTTCGTTTCAGTACAATTTTGCCCGTCAACTCCATCACTACATAGTATAAAACAAAGTCGCTTTCTCTGTCCTTATATCCCTATGTATGCTTAGATCTTTAAAACTCCGCAACGGATTTTGAAGCGGTTTCTTTTCATGGATAGAGCGATTTAAGAGGAAGGTTTATATGTATAATACATGCATAATATAGTAGAGAAACACTGATGATTTCCGTGCGAAGCCGGGGCGGTCGCTAGTACGTAATATTCCTCTTAATCTTAAGATCGCTCTATAAATACAGGCCATAGATTTATTTCACAAAGTGGTAACTACGAATCATAATCTTTATGTGTTCTCTATGAAAATCGAACCCTAGACCTCCGAATTGAAACCCCAAGCTTCAGACAACGAGACTACATAGGCAGTTAAGGCTATCACGATATTTCTATTGATTTTCATACCGTTTGACTTAGAAAGATCGCCTTTAATATTCTTTATCATCAGGCCAAGGAAGTTATATGACAAAGAAGGGCGTTCTAGACTGGAAGCAAGAGAAAAACATAGAATGTGCCAGCTGCATTTCCTCCTTGGCATGCTGTAAAAAAACTAAGGGTTCCGAGGGTTTCAGTATATTGTAATTAAGGCTATAACTTGTCACTACAGAAATATACCTACAAGATACATACATACATTTTATTATAATTACGCGTTTATCCCTTTAGTATATTGTAATTTAGGCGATGGGCAGACAACCTGTCACTACAGCAATACCTACAAATCTATCATAAATAAAATAAATCTATCAAAACTTAGTCAGACGTAGCGAAATGACCTTTGATTAGGTCGTTTAAGCTCTGCCTACCCCTTTAGGGATAAAGGCGTGATTAAATGTATGAAGGGCATTTATGTTATGAATGAGGCATAGATGAAAAGGGTTGGGTCATGTCATAAAAGGGACACCAAAAAGATATTAATTATTTTTTATAGGGCCTAAGCAAATTAGACAGTAATGAAGTCCCTGAAATGGTTCGTATAACGACCACTAACTATCTTCTTCTTAGCGAGTGAATTCTCGAGTCGAACGACCCGATGAACCCTGGTGTTACAGTTTTCAAACCGCATAGTACACAGCTATATTATTATATTATATAGTAGCACAGCTATTGGCCTCTGACATGGTTTGTGTAACGACCACTATCAAAGATAGCGACCGGGACCGACGACGGCTTAACGTGCCCTCCGAAGCACGGAATACTTTTTTTGTTTTCGGACAATCAGGCGATTTAGCCTGCAATGTCGAGACCAGACTGGGGAAAACCAATGGGGAAAAGCTCACAAAGTGATAAATTAACAACTATCAACGTTGTCCCCCCCCCCCCCCCCCCCTGGGAATCGAACTCAGGTCCTCCGGATCGTAAGCCCATGGCACTGACCACTAGACCACGAAGGCAGTTCAACAGCGTTGATCATCACTACATAGTATAAAACAAAGTCGCTTTCTCTGTCCCTATATCCCTATGTATGCTTAGATCTTTAAAACTACGCAACGGATTTTAATGCGGTTTCATTTAATGGAGTGATTCAAGAGGAAGGTTTATATGTATAATACGAGCAAAATATAGTAGAGAAACACTGATGATTTCCGTGCGAAGGTCGCTAGTAATTTATAAATGCGAAAGTAACTCTGTATGTTGCTTTTTCACGACTAGACGGTTGAACGAATTTTGATGAAATTTGGCATAGAGATTGATGGTAATTTGGGGTTGGACATAGGCTACTTTTTACTATGGAGAAATATCTCATTACTACGGAAAATTCACTAAGCCGCGTGTGTAACCGCGGGGCGGAATGCTAGTATCATATAATTCTTTGATTCAATATTGTGTGTTTAGTACGAGATATATTGACTGTAAGGTACAGCTTCCAGGAAACTGATAGGGGTTGCACAATCAACGAAATTGAACAACCTCACACCAAGAAATTCTTTCAGGAAACGAAAATAGTTTGGATTCTCCATACAAAATGACCACCTCGATCAGCCTTGAAAAGTTTCTTTTGAGAGTGAATGTAGGTTTTGTTTTTTTTTTAAATAATGAATCTTTTTTTTTTTTTCTTCCATGCCGGCCTGGGAGCAAGAGAAAAACATAGAATGTGCCGGCTGCATTTCCTCCCGAGCATGCTGTAAAAACCAGCTAAGGGATCCGAGGGTTTCGGTATATTGTGATTTAGGCGATGGGCTGACAACCTGTCACTACAGCAATATACCTACAAATCTATCTTGTCAGACGTGGCGGAATGATCTTAGTTTAGGTCGTTTGCGCTCTGCCTACCCCATTAGGGATAAAGGCGTGATTTTATGTATGTATGTA
The DNA here is from genome assembly GCA_949820665.1 of Scrobipalpa costella. NCBI lineage: Eukaryota > Metazoa > Arthropoda > Insecta > Lepidoptera > Gelechiidae > Scrobipalpa > Scrobipalpa costella. The sequence goes on along the minus strand of OX463322.1, from coordinate 1,868,206 downwards.
TGTATGAATCTTTTTCCGAGAAAATGAAATAAATCCCTAATGGGGTAGGCAGAGCGTAAAAGACCTAAAATGGACTTAAATGGGAGAAATGTCTCTTAAAACCATTTTTCATCCTATTCTAAAGTCATTCCATGTCACCTCTCGCTCTAACAGTATAATATATGACATTTCTTATCTCTGCCACCCTCGTCACGATGACATTGCTACAATAACCTATTATTAGCATAGCGCAGAGGCGTTTCTAGGTCAGTCGCAAATCAATAACGTAGCTAACACTCTGTATAAGGCCGTTTTAAATATTTTACCACTTTATATTGGAATTTCTTCCATGCTAGATTGGGAACGAGAAAAAAAACATAGAATGTGCCTGATGCATTTCCTTCCGGGCATGCTGTAAAAACCAGGTAAGGGATAAGAGGGTTTCAGTATATTGCAATTTAGGCGATGGGCTGATAACTTGTAACTAAAGCAATATACCAACAAATCTATCATAAATAACCTTCAAAACTTTGTCAGACGTGGCGGAACGAAATATGTTCAGGTCCTTTACGCTCTGCCTACCCCGTTAGGGAAAAAGGCCTGATTATATATATGTATACTGGGTGTAAGGGACAGCATCCTATAAACTGATGATGATTGCTCAGTCACAGAACAACTTTCACCAGGATTTATTTTCAGGAAGTGAAAAAAAAATTGCTTTACCAAATAAAATGTCCACTTCAATCAATTTGTATGTTAAAGCCAATTTAATTTTAACTTAATTCCTGATGAAGCATGTTGAGTATCGCTGACTGAGCAACTCCTATCAGTTTGTGGGATGCTGTCCCTTAGTGCAGCAACACACAGGCGTCACGCGGCGCTCAACACGCTGCCAATGATTTTTGCCTTGCCTACAACACACATGCGTCACCTTACGCACTACGCGCGCGTAGTGTGGAACTCTACATCGCATCCCTCAGCCAGCACGGGAGCTAAACGCTAAGGTGACGCATGTGTGTTGTAGGAAATGCAAAAAGCGTTGACAGCGCGTTGAGCGCAATCTTACGCGCAGTAAGTGACGCCTGTGTGTTGCTGCACTTACACCCGGTATCTCGACAAATATCTTGATTAGCTTAACTCAGATCTACTATAAAACGACATACATACATACATATAATCACGCCTTTATCCCTAATGGGGAGGGCAGAGCATAAACGACCTAAACAAAGGTCGTTCCGCCACGTCTGACAAAGTTTTGAGGGTTATTTAGGATAGATTTGTAGGCATATTGCTGTAGTGACAGGTTGTCAGCTCATCACACTAAATTGCAATATACTGAAACCTCCGATCCCTTAGCTGGGTTTTACAGCATGACCGGGAGCAAATGCAGCTAGCACATTCTACGTTTTTCTTTCGCTCCCAGTCCAGCATGGAAGAAAATAATAAAACGACGTAGATTATGTTAAGCTGTACCCACCCCAATCTAAGTTGAACTTATTCCCTCTCATCCCCTAAATGTACGGTTGAGCCACGCCATTGCCGCTTCTTTTCAATTATGTAGATTGGAAACGTAACAAGATATGTAGAGACTAGCTTTAACTCGTGGTTTGAAGAGTTTTACCTTGGGAATAAAATATTTTCCCGTGGTAAAAAGCACCTATTTCTCGTGGATAATGTAGTACATACATACATACATATAATCACGCCTTTATCCCTAATGGGATAGACAGACCGTAAACGATCTAAAACAAAGGTCGTTCCGCCACGTCTGACAAAGTTTTGAGGGTTATTTAAGATTTGTATATTGCTGTAGTGACCGGTTGTCAGCCTATCGCCTAAATTGCAATATACAGAAACCCTCAGATCCCTTAGCTGGTTTTTACAGCATGCCCGGGGGGGCAATGCAGCTAGCACATTCTATGTTTTTCTCTCGCTCCCAGGCCAGCATGGAATATAATGTAGTGTTGTATTAAATAGGATATCACCGTCTAACATGCCGACTTATTTTAAATATTCTTCGTTTATTGCATTAAAATACAAGATATGAAGTTTAGAGAAAGGTATGCAAGGGCGAACTTATCTCCATGAAGAGATCTCTTCCAGCTAATCCTCTAGCAGTTGAGAGAATGAGAAACATTTTAAGGGCAAGACAAATACAATGCAATGTAAACTAAAAATTACTCTAAATTACATGAAGTAGAACTATTAAACGTAAAAATAATAAATCAATAAGATGAAATCAAACAATACATACATATAATCACGCCTTTATACCTCATGGGGTAGGCAGAGCGTAAACGACCTAATCAAAGGTCATTCCGCCACGTCTGACAAAGTGTTGAGGGTTATTTAAGATAGATTTGTAGGTATATTGCTGTAGTGACAGGTTGTCAGCCCATCGCCTAAATTGCAATATACTAAAACCCTCGGATCCCTTAGCTGGTTTTAACAGCATGCCCGGGAGGAAATGCAGCTGGCACATTCTATGTTTTTCTCTCGCTCCCAGGCCAGCATGGAAGAAACAATACATACATATCTAATACTTATATATCGTACATATACATACGTACATGCATAATAGGTACATAAACTACAATACATAAATACATACATTAAACTTGTTCAGATAAGAAGTGCTCTTTTAATCTCTTTTTTAAAACGTAAACGTAAATAGACGGACTTTCTTTTATATGCACTTTTAGGGATGTAACGTTATTTTGACAGAATTATAATCAGTTTTTAGTCCTTGTTCTTAGTCAGCTTTTGTGTTGCTGTCTCTTTTTTTGTTTTAATATTAGAAAGTGTTAGACACAAACTAAAATAAGATGTTGTGTCTACAATCGATTCAGCACCAATGCAATTCGTAAATTCATACATACATACATAAAATCACGCCTTTATCCCTTACGGGGTAGGCAGAGCGTTAAACGCCTCGTAAAAGGCGCTTTCGCCGCGTCTGACAAAAATTGAGGGCAATTTTAGATTGTAAAGTATATTGCTAATGTGTAGTGACAGGTTGTCAGCCCGTCGCCTAAATTACAATACACTGTAACCCTCGAGTCCCTTTTGCTGTCTTCTACAGCATGCCCGGGAGGAAGGGCAGCTGGAACATTCTATGTTTTTCTATCTCTCCCAGTCCAGCATGGAAGAAATAGAGCGCACAACTTGACTAAATCCTGACTAAACTTATAGGCGTCCCTTTCTGTTTTCATGACAGAAGATTATTTAGTCAAGTCGTGATTTTTGCAACTATGAATTGGTACCAATACCTACCTATACTTATACAAGGGACTGACAACCTGTCACTACAGAAATTAAACTCTCCTACATACATTGTTTATAATAAGAGCACAGCCGCCATTAAACTAGAATCCACAGGCCCAACTTTTAAAATACAAAAAGGTGTCAAACAGGGAGACCCCCTGTCTCCAAAATTGTTCACGAGTGCCTTGGAGGAAATATTTAGAAGTGTGGCGGCTGCATGGGAGGGGCGAGGCGAAGTTAACAAACCTTCGCTTCGCGGACGATATCGTCTTGCTCTCTACATCCGCTACAGAACTAGAGCTCATGCTGCAAGATCTAAGCACCGCGAGCCTTGAGGCTGGATTGATGATGAATATGTCAAAGACCAAACTCATGTAGCATCGAGAGGACAGTAACAGTCGATGGCGGAAGAATGGAATATGTCCATGAGTACATTTACCTCGGCCAATTAATTTCCTTCCAGGCTCGCCAAGAGAAAGAAGTGGCGCGACGCATAGAAAACTCCTGGAGGAGTTATTGGTCGATGATATGAAAGGAGAATTGCCTTTATCATTAAAACGCAAGCTCATGGACATGTGCATTCTTCCGATACTGACATATGGGGCTCAGACTTGTCTTTGACGGAAGCTCAGAGATTCAGACTCGGGGTCTGCCAACGAGCCATGGAGCGTAGTATACTCGGCTTAAAACTGATGGACAAAGTCCGAAACGCCATAATACGCTCCAAAACAGGTATAGCGGATGTAACCCGTGCAGTAGCTAAGCTAAAATGGGACTGGGCAGATCACGTATGTCGCATGCCAAACGAATTATGGGCTAAAATTACCACCGAGTGGAAACCCAGAAAAGAAGGAGCCCGATGGTGTAGTGGATAGGGCCGCTGCCTCCTGAGCGGGAGGTCGTGGTTCGAATCCTACCACGTACCAATGTGTTTTTCGGTTTTCGAATATCATATGTACGTTTATTCGGCGCTTTTTCCGTGCTTCGGAAGGCACGTTAAGCCGTTGGTCCCGGTTAATATAATTTAATAACGTAGATATTAGTCGTTAAGCCATATCAGAGGCCAGTGCTAAGCATTAGCGGCTTAAAAACTCTGACCTAATCTAGGATTGGGTCTGGTTTCCCTTCTGGGTTGCGGAGGTCAGATGGCAGTCGCTCTGTGTAAAAACCAGTACCCTCGTTCAATCCCCTAGATTAGGTAACCGACCCCGTAAGATACGGGATAAGACTAGGGAGATGTTGTGATGTTGTGGAAACCCAGAAAAGATAAGCGGCGGCGTGGCCGACCCAGACGGCGGTGGCGAGACGAACTCGATGCCTTCCTGGAGAACTGGCCGGAACAGGCACAGGACAGAGAGTCGTGGAGAGACCGGAGAAGGCCTTTGCCCAGCAGTGGGACACTAATGGCTAGATAAGATAAGACATACATTTCATCTCTCTAGCCTTATCCCGTTTATTAAACTCTCCTACATACATAAAGCGAAATTTTATGTAAGTACAAATCTGGATTAGTTCGTAGGAAAGAGAAAAGTATTATATTACTAGAAATGCTTAAAATCTAGGTGACCTAACATGTAGGTCGCCTAGAATCTAGATTTTACATAGTAGAGCGCTATGGTTTAGCTAACATAGCATTTTAGATCTGCTCTTAGGGCATTTTGTTACGCTTTATTTAACGTGTTCTTGGAAAATCTGTTATACATATATATATATATATATATATATATATATCATCTCCCTAGCCTTATCCCGTATCTCACGGGGTCAGCTACCTAATCTAGGGGATTGAACGATGGTAATGGTTTTTACACAGAGCGACTGCCATCTGACCTCCGCAGCCCAGAAGGGAAACCAGACTCAATCCTAGATTACGTCAGAGTTTTCAAGCCGCCAATGCTTAGCACTGGCCTCCGACATGGCTTGACGACTAATATCTACGGTGTTAAACGATATTAACCGGGACCAACGGCTTAACGTGCCTTCCGAAGCACGTAAAAAGTGCCGAATGTACGTAGGTACATATGAAATTCGAAAACCGAAAAACACATTGGTACGTGGTGGGATTCGAACCACGACCTCCCGCTCAGGAGGCAGCGGCCCTATCCACTACACCATCGGGCTCTTTTACATATATATATATATACATTCATACAGTCAAGCTTTTATCCCTTACGGGTAGGCAGAGCGTAAAACGCCTAGTAAAAGGCGCCTTCGCCACGCCTAACAAAAATTGAGGGCAATTTTAGATTGAAATGTGTATCGCTATAGTGACAGGTTGTCAGCCCATCGCCTAAATTATACTCTGTTACCCTCGAATCCCTTTTGCTGACTTCTGAAGCATGCCCGGGAGGAAGGGCAGCTGGAACATTATATGCTTTTCAAGCTAAATCTGTTTTAGAGTGGAAAATTGAATTTGAATCTATCCCTTACGAGGTAGGCAGAACATCAAGGACAATAAAATAATAATGGTGCCGATTTGGTCGTACGCAAAAACAACTCAAAAATGAAAGAGAGATTTAAAATAAAATTACGCACTCGGAATACGTCACATTGTTAGAATTAAAATAAAATAAATCAGCGGGTGTATTTCTGTAATTTTTTTTATTTATTTAGGAAGTGAGAGGACTGAACTTTGTATAGTTAAATTGTGTCTACAACCGATTTGACACCAATTTCCTGTGAAGGCTAATAATGTACTACCGTAGGTCAGCTGAAAGAGATTTCTTTTTAGAGATAAGCTGTACCTGTTGTGCTATTGTATTTATGTTTGTGTCCTCTGTATGTTCATGTGTGTGCAATAAATTGTTAAATAATAGTACACCTACAAATAGAAGCAGCTGGCACATTCTGTGTTTCCATCGCTCCCAGTCCAGCATGACCAACAAAAAATAACCCCTAAGGAACTCAAATCACCTTTTGCGCATGACAAAAAAAATGAACCACGTGTTAGGTCAATGACCCCCGCCGGTGGTCCAAAAAAAAAGTTAAGTTTTTTTTTTTCCGGTGTCAGTCTTGCCGTGAGATATGATGGATTTGGTGATTATGAGTTCTATGGCTTTCTTCCATGCAAAACTTAGAATGTGCCAGTTGCATCGCCTCCCGGGCTTGCTGTAAATCGAGGGTTTTAATGTATCTAGGCGATGGGCTGATAACCTGTTACTACAGCAATACTTGTAAGTCGTGGCGTAACGACCTTTTATTGGTCGTTGTCGCTCTGCCTACCCCATTAGGGATAAAGGTGTTATTATAATGTATGTATGGTTTTTATGGCATAAAAATGTACTTACTTTGATCTTTATCAAGTGAGTTTTCGAGTTGACGAACGAACCGATGAACCCTGCTGTCAGAGATTTTAAACCGCCTAATACCTCTAACATGGTTTGTGTAACGACCACTAATGATAGCGAAAGGGACCGACGGGTTAACATGGCCTCCGAAGCTGCATTGTCCTAACCAAACTGGGGAAAATCTCACATAATGATAAATTGCCCAATATTTTGTGATTTCCCCCCTGAAAATCGGACTTCCATGCTGGACTGGGAGCGAGAGAAAAACATAGAATGTGCCAGCTGTATTTCCTCCCGGGCATGCTGTAAAAACCAGCTAAGGGATCCGAGGGTTTCTGTATATTGCAATTTAGGCGACAGGCTGACAACCTGTCACTACTGCAATATACCTAGAATTCTATCTTAAATAACCCTCAAAACTTTGTCAGTCGTGGCGGAACTACCTTTGTTTAGGTCGTGTAGGCTCTGCCTACTCCATTAGGGATAAAGGCGTGATTACATGTATGTATGTATGTAAAATCGAACCGGCGCCTCTGGATACAGCCCATGGCTTAACCACTACACCACGGAGACCGTGAACGTGTTTATGCAGTGTTAACTCGTTCTATTAAGTTTTTTTATAGGGTAATCCACTTTACAAGACCTAAGTCTGAGCTAAGTCTGTTATTCTGAGACGATCCTATTTGAATATAAGGCCACTGGGTCATACCGGGTGTTAAACATACATACATACATATAGTCACGTCTTTATCCCTAATGGGGTAGGCAGAGCGTAAACGACCTAATCAAAGGTTGTTCCGCCACGTCTGACAAAGTTTTGAAGGTTATTTAAAATAGATTTGTAGGTATATTACTGTAGTGACAGGTTGTCAGCTCATCGCCTAAATTACAATATACTAATACCCTCGGATCCCTTAGCTGATTTTTAAAAACCAGCTAAGATATTTCAGTATATTGCAATTTAGGCGATAGGCTGACAACCTGTCACTACAGCAATATACCTACAAATCCATCTTAAACAACCCTCAAAACTTTGTCTATGTTTACGCTCTACCTACCCCATTAGGGATAAAGGCGTGATTATATGTACGTATGTATATCACTGAGTCATATCATACCGGGTATTAAAGTGCATTCATAAAGGCTAAGTCTATCTGGACTAGAAGAGATCGCTCTAAACGATAAGACCGCTCGAACAATTTTATTTTATAAGTGGCTAAATGAGTTTTTCCATGGGTTTAAAGTATTTTCTTCTATGCTGGTCTGGGAGAGGCAGAAAAACATAGAATGTTCCAGCTGCCCTTCGTCCCCGGCATGCTGTAGAAGTCAGCAAAAGGGACTCGAGGGTTACAGTGTATTGTAATTTAGGCGATGGGCTGACAACCTGTCACTATAGCAATACACATTACAATCTAAAATTGCCCTCAATTTTTGTCAAACGTGGATGAGAGCGGATTTTACGAGGCGTTTGACGCTCTGCCTACCCCGTAAGGGATAAAGGCGTGATTTTATGTCTGTATGTATGTTTAAAGTATTTTTTTGCAATAAAAAGTAATTATGTCTTTCTCCAGGATACCAACTATCGTCCTGCTAAATTTCATCAGAATCTGTTAAGTTGTTTAGGCGTTAAAGATCAACAAACAAACGGACTGACAGACTAGACTTATTTTATTAGTATGGACGGTCTGCCATTAATAGAACCTACAACCGTCCAAGCTGAGAACCCTTTACTACTAGACCATGGAGGCTCGTTAGGTTACCTAGATAACTGAGCAATTCGGAGCTAACTAGGTATACCGCGACACGCTAGACCTAAGTTCTAGGAATAGCTAGTACTTTTACATGGTTCAGTTAAATCAACTGCCTCCGTGGTCTAGTGGTATGGGCTGCGGCCTTCTGATCGGGAGGTCTTGATTTCTATTTCTTCGACACTTATAGTTGACATTGTTTCCATTTTGCTTACAACAATGCAAACTGAATCACCTCTCCTCTATCTGATTCTCTGATATCTAAAGATTCCGTACTTCGTCGGCTTAGTAAGCTGTTTAAAATCTCTGACATCAGGGTTCGAAGGTCGTTCGTCGAAGCGAAAACCCCATAAGAAGAAGTCCATCGCCTTATGAAACTGAAAACCTTGTTTCACATAATCCCCGGAATGAGTAGCAGCTGGCACCTTATATGTTTTTGAATCTTTCCCAAACCATTTTGGCAGAACCAAAAAGACATAATGCGGATATCGAACCCGCAACCTCTGCAGGTGCTTAACTACTGCACTGCGGAGACCGTGACCTAGTTACGTGTAGTGTTGGTGTTGCCACAGAGTATACAGGGTGTTAAAATATTAGCTGACCAAACTTTAGGGTATGATCCTAACAATAAAACTGAACAACTTTTTCCAGAGGCACATTTACCTCTAAATATGAAAAAAAGGCCCTCTAATAGGAAATAATCCGAGACATTATTTGTATGGGAGCCCGATGGAGTAGTGGATAGGGCCGCTGCCTCCTGAGCGGGAGGTCGTGGTTCGAATCCCACCACATACCAATGTGTTTTTCGGTTTTCGAATTTCATATGTAAAACTACTTTTGCTAGCTATAATTGCCAAAATGTGAAAAGCTCAGTTGAGGACGTGAGAAGACTATGCCTTACAAATGATATAGTGGCCCTTCAAGAGACTTGGCTCTTTCCACACGACTTAACGTTTCTATCGACTATTCATCAAGATTTTGCTTACACCGGAAAGTCAGCTATCGACACGACAGTGGGAATAGTTAAGGGCCGGCCATATGGAGGTGTAGCTATATTGTGGAGAAAGTCGGTGTTTCAGTCTGTTTCAATTATCGAGTGTACTAGTGCGCGTCTTGCGGCGATTAAAGTGTCATTACTAGATAAATCATTTTTGGTGTTTAGTATTTACATGCCTATTGATAAAAGTATAAATTTGACAGAATTTACGGATTGCCTTGGCGAAATTAGTGCGATAGTGGACAGCAGTGGCTTGGAAGCGGCTTATATGCTTGGGGACTTTAACGCACACCCTGATGAGTCTTTTGCTATTGAACTATTAGACTTTTGCCAAGAGCAGACTTGGTTGTGTGCGGACATTGTTAAGTTGGGATTATCATCGGGAACCTACACCTTTGTAAGCGCAGCGCACGGCTGCCGGCGCTGGCTTGATCACTGCGTCGTTACACAATCAGCCTTTAGTACGATTTCTAATATAACTGTACTTTACGATGTCTTTTGTTCGGATCATCTACCCTTTACTGTTGAGTGTGTATTAAATTATGTTGCCCCTAAACGAAGTGAAGTCCACGTTGATGGTAGTAAAATTGTCTGGGGTGAGCGGAATGCGGAGCAAATTGATATGTATCATGATTTTTGTAACGATGAATTGAAACTCATTGACTTCCCACAAGAATTATCTTTATGTAGTGATAAGCACTGTAACAACCCAGACCACAGAATAATATTAGACACTATGTATGAAAGTATTGTGAACGTGCTATCAAACGGTGCAATTTACAGTAACAGGGATCGCTGCAGTAAATCCAAAAAGCATGGCCCGGTAATTGGGTGGAATAGACATGTCCGCGATGCTCATGGACAGGCCAGGCTTGCTTATCAACAATGGTTGTGGCACAATAAACCGGTGACCGGAGATATTTACGAGGAAATGTGCCTGACTCGGAAAATATTCAAGGGAAAACTTAAGTGGTGTTTACGGCACCGAGATCAAATTAAGATGGATATTATAGCCTCTCATCGGGTTGCTAAAGACTTCCGTAAATTCTGGAAAGCTACCAATAAGCTCGATCCAAAGCCTGGGCTGCCGGTGAGCGTTGCGGGTGTCAGTCAACCTAGTGAGATAGCAAATTTGTTTATGAAACATTTTAGTGTTAAGTCACCATTGGGACCTCCGCAGCAGCAGGTGGTCGACAGTGAGCCCGTAGGCGATAATGACATTATACGTTTTTCTGCCAAGCAAGTTTTCAAAGCCATCAATAGGATGACGAGAGGTAAATCTCCAGGTCACGACGGTCTCAGTGTCGAGCACCTGCGGTTTGCGGGGGTTCACCTACCTAGGGTTTTAGCTATGTTTTTCTCGTTGTGTATGTGTCACTCTTATCTACCAACAGATTTAATGAAAACAATTGTAGTGCCCATAATAAAAAACAAAACTGGTGATGTTGCTGATAGGAACAATTACCGTCCCATCTCCCTAGCCACGATCATTGCAAAACTATTGGATGGTCTATTAGATTCTATACTGGAAAACTATCTAGATTTGCATGACGCGCAATTCGGATTTCAAACCGGATTGGGTACTGATTGCGCTATTCTCGGGTTAAAACATACGGTTCAATACTACACTGAGCGGAGAACGCCTATATATGCTGGTTTCTTGGACCTCTCAAAGGCGTTCGACCTTGTGTCCTACGACGTTCTCTGGACCAAGATGCGTGACAAAGGTATGCCCGCAGAACTCCTGCGAATATTCCAGTACTGGTACCTGAACCAGAGTAATGCTGTGAGATGGGCCGGTCAACTTTCGGAGTGGTATGGGTTGGAGTGCGGGGTGAGGCAGGGGGGGATTGCCTCGCCCAAGCTCTTTAACTTATATGTTAATAACTTGATCGTGGAGCTCAGCAGCAAGAGAATCGGTTGTCGTATTGATGACGTTAGTGTCAACAATATCAGTTACGCAGATGATATGGTGCTGTTGAGCCCCACGGTCAAGGCTCTTAGGGAGTTGCTTCGCATATGTGAAGATTATGCTCGGTCACATGGTTTGGCCTATAATGCGAAGAAGAGTGTGTACCTGGTGTTTGAGGCTGCCGGTGGTAGAAGTGTTGAAGACATTCCGCCGATCACTCTGAACGGTGTACAGCTTGAGCGAGTGAGTGAATTCAAATACCTTGGTCACCTCGTTACCGGCGGCCTCAAGGACCAGGCAGATATTGAAAGGGAACGCAGGGTGCTGGCGGTCAGATGTAACATGTTGGCCCGCAGGTTTGCGAGGTGTAGCAGGCAAGTAAAAATCTCGCTCCTCAAAGCCTACTGCCAAGTATTTTACACCTGCTGCCTGTGGACCAGCTACACGCAGAAGACCCTCAGCGCCTTGCGAGTCCAGTACAATAATGGTTTCAGGGTGTTGATGGGGCTGCCCCGATTCTGCAGTGCGTCAGGCATGTTTGCCGAGGCTCGTACCGATGACTTCTTTGCGATTATGAGGAAAAGAACTGCCTCGATGCTCTGTAGGGTGCGGGCCAGCTCCAACAGCATCCTGGCCACAGTGGCCGGGAGATATAACTCGCCTATCATGCGCCACATGGCCTCTACACTTATTATGTATCGCTAGAGAACAGTTGTTGCTTTGTTGTCGTGTTGTTACTAACAGTAGGTTAAGTTAATTGTTACTAACTACTTGGATCTTGTTGTCTTTCAATAAATGATTTATTATTATTATTATTATATGTACGTTTATTCGGCGCTTTTAGCGTGCTTCGGAAGGCACGTTAAGCCATTGGTCCCGGTTAATATCGTTTAATTCCATAGATATTAGTCGTTAAGCCATGACAGAGGCCAATGCTAAGCATTGGCGGCTTGAAACACTCTGACCTAATCTAGGATTGGGTCTGGTTTCCCTTCTGGGTTGCGGAGGTCAGATGGCAGTCGCTCTGTGAAAAACCAGTACCCTCTTTTAATCCCCTAGATTAGGTAGCCAACCCCGTGAGATACGGGATAAGGTTAGGGAGATGATGATGAATTTGTATGGGAGGGACTTTTTTTCATATTTCGACCTATGTTCCTTGGGAAAAGTTGTTCAGTTTCATCGATAGGTTCACACTCTATAGTTTGGCCACCAAATTATTTACACCCTATATTAATAGTACTGTATTTCTCTGTTGAGGAAAATAGTTCCCTTATCACGTTCGTTAGAGAAATTAAGATTTCTTGCTAACGATCTATGCTATTATCTACACAATTTTATTACAAACTTGAAACATATACAAAGTCATGCATCTAACCTTAAGGGGGTAGCAAGAGTGTCAACGGATTAAAATAGACGTTATCTTCGCTTCTAAGGTATTTCAGATAGGATTGTTGAAGTGGTCCTTCTACTGGCCTTTACAGTGTGCCAGGGAAAACATGGAGCTGGTAAATTCTATGTTATTTTATTATATCTCTCCTGTCATATTTGTACCAAATGAAGGCTCAAAATACGTAAATATTTGGTATTAGATTCAATAGCCACTGATCTCAAGAGCAAATAAAAAAACCGGCCAAGTGCGAGTCGGGCTCGCACACTAAGGGTTCCCTGCCATTATCTATACAAAATTAGACACTATAATTTCAACCATTTGTTACCAGTTAGCGTTATTAATATCAAGCAAAAAACCGGCAAAGAAAAACCCATCTATCTGTCTAGCTATCACGGTTCATGAGATACAGCCTGGTGACAGTGAAGTCTCAGTAATAAATAAAATAAATATAAATGTTTATTTCCTTCTAATACATTTAAATATGACAAATATGCCGATGTTCCTCTTTAAGGTTTACACCTGTGTTGAGAGACACCGCTCTTCCTTACCACATCAATATGTTGAAGAAAACAACAAATTTAACTAAAATAAATGGAAAAGAATACAAAAATACCTACTTACATCACAATACCAAAGCTTTAGTATGTTCAGTTGGATGTTTAGAGTGTGTGTGTGTGTGTGTGTGTGTGTGCGTGTGTGTGTGTGTAATAGGGTCCCGTTTTTTACCCCTAAAAACTGTTTATAAAAACATTCAATACATTTTCGTGATGCTGTCGTTAACACCTTCAATTTTTGAATGTGTTTGCATAAATTATAAAAATACATTCAATAAAATAAATACAGAAAATATAATACTGTGACGAAAACATGTTCTTGTTTTTTCTTCCATGCTGGACTGGGAGCGAAAGAAAATCATAGAATGTGCCAGCTGCATTTCCTCCCGGGCATGCTGTAAAAACCAGCTAAGGGATCAGAGGGTTTCAGTATATTGCAATTTAGGCGATGGGCTGACAACCTGTCACTACAGCAATATACCTTAAATACTTTTCTTAAATAACCCTCAAATTTGTTTAGGTCGTTTACGCTCTGCCTACCCCATTAGGGATGAAGGCGTGATTATATGTATGTATGAAAACATGTTAGGCTCATGTATCAGGCGTTAACAAATTAAAATTTGTTGTACATCGCGTACGTAGTCACACTACATACATACTATAGCGCACATAGATGGCGCCACATCAAGATACAACAGTCCTGAAACGCGGTATCGAAGTTTGCTCGGCGATCTGCATATATACAACTTCCGAAATAATCTAGTCGGACTCCGGTCCCCTGGTCACAACACCCGATCAGGTGGGCAATTACCCTTTTCCCATCCGTCATCACTCGGCCAACTTGCCTTAAGGACATGCTGCTAAATCTCGCCTTTATTAGGGTAGGCAGAGCGAAACGACCCAAACATAGGTCGCTCCGCCACGTCTGACAAGCTTTGAGTGCCATTTAAGACAGATCTGTAGGTATATTGCTGTAGTGACAGGTTGTCAGCCCATCGCCTAAATTACAATATACTAAAGCCCTCGGTTCCATCAGCTGGTTTATACAGCATGCCCGGGAGGAGATGCAGCATATTTACCTATCGCTCCCAGTCCAGGAATTTTTGTTTATCTATGTATATTAGTATTTAATATGTACTATTATGTAGATCTTAAGTGTTGATAGTTATTTAAGTGTTTAGTTAGTGTTTTGATGTTGCCGCAGCTACTTGCTATGTGTAATTTTTCTTTTTTAAATGCAGGGTTGTCTGGCTTAAAGCGATAAGGCCGCCTTTGCGCACATTGTTATTTTTAAGTTTTTCAAACTGTACGATTTATGCGCAATAAAAAGTTTATCTATCTATCTATCCAGCATGGAAGTAAGTCATACTAAAGGGAGATTACCCATACTAATATTATAAATGCAAAAGTAAATCTGTTTATCTGTTTGTCTGTCTGTCTGTTTATTTGTGGATCTTTCACGCCTAAACGGCTAAATGGATTTTGATGAAATTTGGCATGGTGATAGATGATGACCTGGAGACGGACAGAATCTACTTTTTACCTCGGGAAAATACTTAATCTCCACGACAATGTTTCGGGGTCTTCTTCTTCTGTCGAGTGAGTATCGAGTTTATCGACCCGATGAACCCTGGTGTCAGAGTTTTTAAACCGCCTAGTAGCATAACTATCAGGCCTCTGACATGGTTTGAGTAACGACCACTATCAAAGACAGCGACCGGGACCGACGGCTTAACGTGCCCTCCGAAGCACGAAATATTTTTCTTTTTCGGACAATCAGGTGATTCAGCCTGCAATCTCCTTACCAAACTGGGGAAAATTCACAAAGTGATAAATTCTCAAATATCAACTTTGTGTTTCCCCACTGGGAATCGAACCCAGGACCTCCGGATCAGGAGTCCATAGCACTAGCCACAAGACAACGGAGGCAGTTACCGACCGCGGGGTGGAATGCTAGTACACGAAAACCACCCACGCAATGTATATAGAACTATTGCATTTGGTGTTTATGTAATTTGTGAATTGGAGGTTTTCAATGGCGTGTGTATTTTTTAACCTTGAAGGTAGGTGACATTGTTTTGTTATTATAAACATACATATAATCACGCCTTTGTTCCTAATAAGGTAAGCAGAGCGTAAACGATCTTAATAAAGGTCGGTCCACCAAGTCTGACAAAGTTTTGCGGGTTATTTAAGATAGAATTGTAGGTATATTGCTAAAGTGACAGGTTGTCAGCCTATCGCCTTAATTGTAATAAACATAAACCCTTGGATCCCTTAGCTGGTTTTTACAGCATGCCCGGGAGGAAATGCAGCACATTCTATGTTTTTCTTTCGCTCCCAGTCCAGCATGTTTTGTTATTATTATTGCTATATTATGTATACCCAGTAAATATGTAATTCCATGCTGGACTGGGCGAGATAGAAAAACATAGAATGTTCCAGCTGCCCTTAATCTCCCGGGCATGATGTAGAAGTCAGCAAAAGGGATTCGAGGGTTACAGTGTATTGTAATTTAGGCGATGGGCTGACAACCTATCACTACAACAATACTTACACATCATTACAATCTAAAATTTGCCCTCAATTTTTGTCAGACGTGGCGAAAGCGCCTGTTACGAGGCGTTTTACGCTCTACCTACCCCGTAAGGGATAGACAGGAGCGATTTTATGTATGTATGTATGTTTTTGTTTATAAAAAGTTTTTTTCCAATCCAATATTTTCTTACATAACACAAAACAAAGAACTATTGTAATAGGAAAAGAAAACGCTTTCACTAAAGAAATGGTTCAACGATTTTAAAACTTCGACCCAATGAACCGTTAAAATACAATTTCTATTGTTTAGGCTTTAGTTAAGATTTATCTGTTGCTATGCTGGCCTGGGAGCGAGAGAAAAACATAGAATGTGCCAGCTGCATTTCTTACCAGGCATGCTGTAAAAACCAGCTAAAAGATCCGAGGGTTTCAGTATATTGTAATTTAGACGATAGCCTGAATACCTATCACTACAGCAATATACCTACCTATTAAATATCCCTCAAAACTTTGTCAGACGTGGCGGAACGACCTTTGTTTAGATCTTTTAGAGCTACGGGCCATGACATTCAATAATTATAAATAACTAGCTTTCTGTCAGCGGAGTCACACGTTGCTAAAAAAATCCTGGGGGAATAATGAACTTTCTGATATCATCTCCCTAGCCTTTTCCCGTATCTCTCGGGGTCTGCTACCTAATCTAGGGGATTGAACAAGGGTAATGGTTTTTACACAGAGCGACTGCCATCTGACCTCCGCAACCCATAAGGGAAACCAGACCCAATCCTAGATTAGGTCAGAGTTTTCAAGCCGCCAATGCTTAGGTTGGCCTCTGGCATGGCTTAACGACTAATATCTACGGTATTAAACGATATTAACCTTGACCAACGGCTTAACTTGCCCTCCGAAGCACGGAAAAAGCGCGAATAAACGTACATATAAAATTCGAAAACCGAAAAACACATTGGTACGTAGTGGGATTCGAACCACGACCTCCCGCTTAGGAGGCAGCGGCCCTATCCACTACACCATCGGGCTCTTTTAATGAACTTTCTGATAATTCCCCTTAAAATACCTTTTAGACCCCGTAAGTGCTATAGGCATGATTTAATATACGTATACATTTCCCCATAGCATGGCGGATATAAAAATTGATATCAGAGTTGATGGGCTACGTCCGCATCCGCATTGTGAACAAACCGACACACAGACAGGAATTAGTTCTAGGGTCGGAAGGGTTAGGTATGGCATTATAATATGGGGTCATAGTGGGGACTTTAATGAATTGAGTTAATAGAGTTGACGAATAATAGTTAAATCATCAACTTTTTATACAACATTTCATTCACGCATACATATAAATCACGCCTTTATCCCTCATGCATAGGCAGAGCGTAAACGCCACATCTGACAAAGTTTTGAGGGTTATATAAAATATATTTGTATATATATTTGTAGGTATATTGCTGTAGCTACAGGTTATCAGCTCTTCGCCTAAATATATATACAGAAACCCTCGGATCCCTTAGCAGGTTTTTACAGCATGCCCGGGACAGCATGGCAGGAAATGCAATGCATACACATAGCATTTTATAAAATGTCAATAACGCTTTTTTGTATTAAAATACCTAATTATGACTTCACGTACATACATATAATCACGCCTTTATCCCTAATGGGGTAGGCAGAGCGTGAACGACCTAAACAAGGGTCGTTCCGCCACGTCTGACAATGTTTTGAGAGTTATTTAAGATAGATTTTTAGGTATATTGCTGAAGTGACAGGTTGTCGGACCATCGCCTAAGTTGCAATATACTTAAACCCTCGGATCCCTTAGCTGGTTTTTACAGCTTGCCCGGCGGAAATGCAGCTGACATATTCTACGTTTTTCTTACGCTCCCAGTCCAGCATGGATGAAATAAATAATAATATTTTCACATCATCAGTACTTAGGTACTCATGGCAAAATTTGTCATCACCACAATATCTTTTTGCTAACTACTTACACGGTTTTCTGTAACAACATTGTAACATAGGTAGGGTAGTAACAAGGGTAGTAGGTACGTAATAAAACTCCCTATTCATCCCGTATTTCAGGGGGCGGCTACCTAATCTAGGGGATTGAACGAGGGACTACCCTAACCAGTACCTTTTTACACCGAGCGACTGTCATCTGACCTCCGCAACCCAGAAGGGAAACCAGACCCAATCCTAGATTAAGTCACAGTATTCAAGCCGCCAATGTTTAGCACTGGCCTCTGAGATGGCTTAGCGACTAATATCTACGGTGTTAAACGACATTAACCGGGAGCAACAGCTTAACGTGCCTTCCGAAACGAGCAAAAAGCGCCGAATAAATGCTCATATGAAATTCGATAACCGAAAAACACATTGGTACGTGGTGGGATTCGAACCACGGCCTCCCGCTCAGAAGGCAACGGCCCTATCCACTACACCATCGGTCTCTCTATTAATACTGCCAATACCACCTTAGGACACAATTTAACTTCGCTTCTTGTTCTTTCATAAAACTGTTGCTATACTTGTGTGTATAAATTAACCTTTGCACATAGTTTTAGTGTGCGTGAGGTGACCATAATAAACCTGTTGTTACACACACAAGGGCCTCGCGTCCATACACAACTTCTTCTTCTGTCGAGTGGGTATCAAGTCTATGGACCCGATAATCCCTGGTATCAGAGTTTTTAAACCGCCTAGTAGCACAACTATCAGGCCTATGACATGGTTTGAGTAACGACCACTATCAAAGACAGCGACCGGGACCGACGGCTTAACGTGCCCTCCGAAGCACAAAATCTGTTTCTTTTTCGGTCAATCAGGTGATTCAGCCTGCAATGTCCTAACCAAACTGGGGAAAAATTCACAAAGTGATAAATTCTCAAATATCAACTTTGTGTTTCCCCCCTGGGAATCGAACCCAGGATCTCCGGATCAGGAGTCCATGGCACTAGCCACTAGACCTCGGAGGCAGTTCATACACAACTACAAGTATGGCAAAGCGGCATTCGTGAGGTATCACTACATAGTATAAAACAAAGTCGCTTTCTCTGTCCCTATATCCCTATGTATGCTTAGATCTTTAAAACTTCGCAACGGATTTTGATGCGGTGTCTTTTAATGGATAGAGTGATTCAAGAGGAACGATTATATGTATAATACATGCATAATATAGTAGAGAAACATTGATAATTTCTGTGCGAAGCAGGGGCGGGTCGCTAGTAAAAACTATAAAGGAATTTCCCCACCACCCCTGTCAAATACGACATTGTTTTGTTTCCTTATCACCACGCCTATCAATCTGACATTTGAATCACGCATGCGCGGTCGCCATGGCAACGGCAACATGGCCGCCGTTGCCTAGTAACCGAATGTAGGTTAACGCAAGCCCTAGATGTGACCCATTTCAAACCCTGGTTGAACTATTTAGTGTACCGCAGTGTCTTTTATAGGTCATAGTTTGATTGATTTCAGAGGAAATAGGTTGTATATTTTAGGTCAGCGAAGACGCTTTGCGGCATTCGGTATTTGTCAAATCTACGAGCCTGCGCTTCGTGGTGCTACGGGCTTTCACACTGACAACCTGTCACTACAGCAATACTGATGACATAGATACATATAATCACACGTTTATCCATAATGGGGTGGGCAGAGCCACCAGAACAAAGGTCGTACCTCCACGTCTGACAAAGTGTTGAGGGCTATTTAAGATAGATTTGTGGGTATATTGCTGAAGTGACTGGTTGTCAACCCATTGCCTAAATTGCAATACACAGAAACCCTCGGATCCCTTAGCTGGTTTTTAAAGCATGCCCGAGAGGAAATGCAGCTGGCACATTCTATGTTTTTCTCTCGCTCCCAGTCCAGCATGGAAGACAGATACAGATCACAGATCTATCCGAAATAACCCTCAAAACTTCTGCGACGTTGGAGAACCGAGTTTGAGTAACGACCACTATCAAAGACAGCGACCGTGCCGAAGGAAAGTTCACAAAGTGATAAATTCTCAAATATCAACTTTGTGTTTTCCCCCTGGGAATCGAACCCAGGACCTCCGGATCGGGAGTCCATGGCACTAGCCACTAGACCGCGGAGGCAGTTAATATAATATTTTGTTATTTTTATTTACTTACCGTTATAATAGGTCATGTTCGGAACGAGACGATCATTCATCATTTTGGAAATCACTTTGGTAACGTTACTATTTAAAACATTTTCATACACACTTCACAGAAACACTAAAAATAAGAAACATAATGACGGGAACCATTTTAGTGTATTTAATATTTTTATTTTAAAAGTAGGTACCTTTTTAGCAAATTCAACCTTTTATACAAAACCGTACATATTTTGAAACTTATCAATCAAAAACCTGGGGCAGTTTTTAATGTGGTCTGCAGTTTTTGTTTTGCACGCACATATTTAATTTATATAAATAAAAAAATAATTCATAAATTAAAACCTACCTACCGAGGAATCTTTTAAATAAACTATTGACTCTTTTCTTTACTTGCCCTGTACAGGTCGTAACAGGAAAAAGAAAAAACGTAGGTCGTAAAACGTAAGAAAATAAATGGTTTATTTTGATTTTTTATAGGAATCGTAAATAAATTTTGTCTGGAAAGATGTTTGTTGAGTTTTTCGCCGTATATTTCTTAGTAAAATTTATTCAGTTTCATTACTTCAGGGTGCATATATATACCCTTCCTGTTAAACGTTGTAGAGTATCTGAATGCTAAAATAGCCTCAGAATCCTATAAAACTACCAATTAAAAGAAGATTCCAGCACCAATTAAGGCCCTAACACGTACCTAAGTATTGTTTATCATTATCGGAGTCGCACGCGCATATCAGAAACAAATGGTGTCTAGGGTTGCCAACTCTATATTAAAAATATCCGTAGGGTTGCCATAGCATACCGATGTCTCTGATAATATGTTAGTATGGGTTACGGCGCATTATAGGCATACATATATACATAAAATCACGCGTTTATCTCTTACGGGGTAGGCAGAGCGTTAAACGCCTCGTAAAAGGCGCTTTCGCCACGTCTGACAAAAATTGAGGGCAATTTTAAATTGAAAAGTGTATTGCTATAGTGACAGGTTGTCAGCCCATCGCCTAAATTACAATACACTGTAACCCTTGAGTCCCTTTTGCTGACTTCTACAGCAAGCCCGGGAGGAAGGGCAGCTGAAACATGCTATGTTTTTCTATCTCTCCCAGTCCAGCATGGAAGGTATAGGCATACCATGAAATAAAAATGTATGTCAGTTTTTTTAAATGTTTTTCTTATTATATAGAATGTATCTATATCAGCAGTGAAAGAGCCCGATGGTGTAGTGGATAGGACCGCTGCCTCCTGAGCGGGAGGTCGTGGTTCGAATTCCACCACGTACCAATGTGTTTTTCGGTTTTTGAATTTCATATGTACGTTTATTCGACGCTTTTTCCGTGCTTCGGAAAGCACGTTAAGCCGTTGGTCCCGGTTAATATCGTTTAATACCATAGATATTAGTCGTTAAGCCATGACAGAGGCCAGTGCTAAGCATTGGCGGCTTGAAAAACTCTGACCTAATCTAGGATTGGGTCTGGTTTTCCTTCTGGGTGGCGGAGGTCAGATGGCAGTCGCTCGGTGTAAAAACCAGTACCCTCGTTCAATCCCCTAGATTAGGTAGCTGACCCCGTGAGATACGGGATAAGGCTAGGGAGATGATGTATCTATATCAGCAGTACTAAATAGTCTTGACAAACTAACTCTATAGTACACAGCCTCTTCTAAAATGGCCCTAATGAATCTCTGCTTAATCCGTAAGGTAATAATGGTCTTCCATGCTGGACTGGGAGAGATAGAAAAACATAGAATGTTCCAGCTGCCCTTCCTCCCGGGCATGCTGTTGAAGTCAGCAAAAGGGACTCGAGGGTTACAGTGTATTGTAATTTAGGCGATGGGCTGACAACCTGTCACTATAGCAATACATATTACAATCTAAAATTGCCCTCAATTTTTGTCAGACGTGGCAAAAGCGCCTTTTACGAGGCGTTTTACGCTCTGCCTACCCCGCAAGGGATAAAGGCGTGATTTTATGTATGTATGTAATAATGGTAATATTAAAACGAATGTACATTACTTATTTTTAAAATGAGTCAGTTGTAATAAAATGACCTTTGTTTAGGTCGTTTACGCTCTGCCTGCCCCATTAGGGATAAAGGTGTGATTGTATGTATGTATGTATGTAATAATGGTAATATAAAAACGAATGTACATTACTTATTTTTAAAATGAGTCAGTTGTAATAAAATGACCTTTGTTTAGGTCGTCGGCTGACAGGGATGAATGGAAGAAGAAAACATACTGCGCCGACCCCAAATAATGGGATAAGGGCAAGGGAATGATGATGATGATGATGTTTAGGTCGTTTACGCTCTGCCTACCCCATTAGGGATAAAGGCGTGATTGTATGTATGTATGTAATAAAATAAAACTGTAACCCTAATAGCGTAACTACATTACTGAAGGTCGTATGTTTTAGCTTCGGTCGGCCATCTTGATTTTACAGGTCGTTTTAACTATAAGAGGTAAACAGTTTTCAATGTGTGTAATACGTCAAGGTTATAAATGAACGTTTTGAAAAATAAATAAAAAAAATGGCCGCCAATATTATAGACATTTCTCATTCTTAACCCAATGCATTAATTACTGCTTCGGTGATCCTGATTGAGCCATTAGCTATTTGTTAATTTATTACTTTGTCAGATTTTCCCCAGTTTCGTTAGGACAATGCTGGCTGAGGCATTTGTATGTCTAGAAGATAAAAATCGTGCTACTGGGGGCACGCTAAGCCGTCGGTCCCGGTCGTTGTCTTTGATAGTAGTCGTTACACAAACTATGTCAGAGCTGAGCTGAGCTATTAGGTGTTTTAAAAACTAAAACACGAAATCCACATGAGAAGAGAGGGGTGAGAGGGGGGGGGGTGAGGGAGAGAGAGGAAAATAGTGACAGAGGGCGAGGAAGTGAAAGAGGGAGAGAAAGAGAAAGGGAGGGGGAGAGAGAGTGAGACAGAGGAAGAGAAAGAGAAAGAGAGAAGGGGAGAGGGAGAGAAAGAGTGAAAGATAGAGAGAGGGGTGAGAGAGTGGGGGGAGAGAGAGGGGGAGAGAGAGGGGGAGAGAGGTGGGAGAGTGAGGGGGGAGAGAGGGGGGAGAGAGAGGGAGAAGAAAGAGGGGGGAGAGAGAGGTAGAAAGAGAGGGGGGAGAGGAAGAGAGAGACGGAAAGAGACAAATATATAGAGAGAGACAAAATATGATGCAGTTCCCCCGCCCATAGTCATATAGCCTTGACGTAGTGTATAAACACTTCTATAATTGTATAATAGCTTGTTTAGTGGTTTTTTATATGGTGCGATGACAATTTTAATTCTACTGTTAAGTTAATGCTGAATGGTAAATGATACTGGATATGGATTTAAAATGAATTTTAAAGATCGTTAAAAGTTTTCGTTGCACAAACTTCTTTGCTGGACTGGGAGTGAGAGAAAAACATAGAATGTGCCAGCTGCATTTCCTCCCGGGCATGCCGTAAAAATCAGCGAAGGGATCCGAGGGTTTCAGAATATTGTAATAGAGGCGATGGGCTGACAACCTGTCACTACAGCAATATACCAAATCTATCTTAAATAACCCTCAAAACTTTGTCACACGTGGCGGAACGACCTATGTTTAGGTCGTTTAAGCTCTGCCTACCCCATTAGGGATATAGGCGTGATTGTATGTATGTCTGTATAATTATAATTCTACAATTTTTTCATTAGTTTTACTAAAGTTTGCATCATAAAATCATGCATGTCATTAGAATATATTTTTTATGAATATTTTGTGTGAATATTTAGTCAAACTTTACAAAAATCTTCCTAACAAATTCTTTCTTTTCTAATGTTTATCATAAAAAAATAACAATTTCATAATTTAACAGCTGTTTTGCAACATCAATGATAAATAATGATCATGATAACGATCAATTTATTGCTTTATCTTTCACAATGATTAGAACGTGATGATTCGCGGCATTGATGTCACGTATCTCGATGTTGTATGGATCCCATACAAATCATTGTTATGAAAACAATTCGGTAAAACACAAAAAATAATCGTGCACTTAAAAAAATATGATAAAATAAATATTATAGATAGTTAACGCGTCAATTTATTTTACTCCTCTGTTTCCTATTGCCTGGTTGCCTGGAAGATATTGCTACATTAGCAATAAGGCCGCCAATTGTACTACTTTTCATTTTAGCAATTTGTAATTTCTGTGTTTTTGTGCAATAAAGTATATTGTATTGTATTGTTAACTTGACGTTTATAGAAATAAGAAATCAATAATTTCGCTGGGTTATGTTAGGGCTCGATATAGCTCAGTTGGCAAAACGATTAAACTTTAAACGAGATTCTTATTCTTAATATGAATGCAGTTCTTTGTCAAATCATTGTAAATACAAACTTCTTCTTCCTAGCCTTATTCCGTATCTCACGGGGTCGGCTACCTAATCTAGGGGATTCAACGAGGGTACTTGTTTTTACACAGAGCGACTGTCATCTGACCCCCGCATCCAAGAAGGGAAACCAGACCCAATCCTAGATTAGGTCAGAGTTTTCAAGCCGCCAATGCTTAGCACTGGCCTCTGATATGGCGTAACGACTAATATCTACGGTATTAAACGATATTAACCGGGACCAACGGCTTAACGTGCCTTCCGAAGCACGGAAAAAGCGCCGAATAAACGTACATATGAAATTCAAAAACCGAAAAACACATTGGTACGTGGTGGGATTCGAACCACGACCTTCCGCTCAGGAGGCAGCGGCCCTATCCACTACACCATCGGGCTCATTGTAAATACAAACACTCTACATTTATTAGTATAACCCTGAAACGAACACAACCGCAAAAACATTCCTTTTTCAAACCCAAACATTGGTCAATTCTTTTTTTTTTCGCGTTGGCCAGTAGCACTATGACCACCAAATTCTATTAGCATTGCCGAGACCGGACAATGAGTTGCGCAACTGACAACTACCCATCCTTGACATGGCTGGCTGCAAGGCAAAGCGGTGAAAAAAGTAAACACTAAAAAACTAAAAATTGGAACGCGAATTTGAAAAGCGAACAGAGTGGAGCGCGAGTTTGTATTAGGTGTTTAGAGTTTTGTAGTTTTAATTACATACATACATATAATCACGCCTTTATCCCTAACGGGGTAGGCAGAGCGTAAACGAGCCAAACGTCGATCCGCCGCGTCTGACAAAGTTTTGAGGGTTTTTTAGGATAGATTCCTAGGTATATCGCTGTAGTGACAGGTTGTCAGCCCATCGCCTAAATTACAGTATACTGAAACCCTTAGCTGATTTTTACAGCATGCCCGGGAGGGAAAGCAGCTGGCAGATTCTATGTTTTTCTCACGCTTCCAGGCCAGCATGGAAGTTTTTTTTTATTTGTTTGTAAAAATAATAATAATAATATCGTTTTCGAAGTGTTTTAGTAGTCTACTTATTGTTCATACATACATACATACATAAAATCACGCCTTTATCCCTTACGGGGTAGGCAGAGCGATAAACGCCTCGTAAAAGGCGGTTTCGCCACGTCTGACAAAAATTGAGGGCAATTTTAGATTGAAAATTGTATTGCTATAGTGACAGGTTGTCAGCCCATCGCCTAAATTACGATACACTGTAACCCTCGAGTCCCTTTTGCTGACTTCTACAGCATGCCCGGGAGGAAGGGCAGCTGGTACATGCTATGTTTTTCTATCTCTCCCAGTCCAGCATGGAAGGAACTTATTGTTCCGAGGTTTTAATCCATAGGAACCTTGTAAGAACTCATGATTATGTGCTTTTTGCTTAGGCTTATGTAGTTTAAGGATATTATAATAAATAAGAATATTGTTTCTTCCATGCTGGCCTGGGAGCGAGGGAAAAACATAGAGCGCCATGTGCCAGCTGCATTTCCTCCCGGGCATGCTGTACAAACCAGCTAAGGGATCCGAGGGTTTTAGTATATTTTAATTTAGGCGATAGGCTGACAACCTGTCACTACAACAATATAGCTACAAATCTATCTTAAATAATCCACAAAACTTTGTCAGACGTGGCGGAACGACCTTTGTTTAGGTCATTTACGCTCTGTCTACCCAATTAGGGATAAAAGCGTGACCATATGTATGAATGTAAGAATATTGACATAAAAAGCAGCGAGAGAAATCATAGAATGTGCCAGCTGCATTTCCTCCCGGGCATGCTGTAAGATCCAGCTAAGGGACCCAAGGGTTTCAGTATATTGTTATTTAGGCGATGGGCTGATAACCTGTCACTACAGCAATATACCTAGAATTCTATCTTAAATAACCCTCAAAACTATGTCAGACGTGGCGGAACGACCTTTGTTTAGGTCATTTACGCTCTGTCTACCCAATTAGGGATAAAAGCGTGACCATATGTATGTATGTAAGAATATTGACATAAAAATCAGCAATGGTAAATTTTCCTACTCTAGAAACAAGGTCATTTTGTAATATTTTTTAATAAACTACCAGGTCTACTAGAAATTTTTAAGTATCTTTATTTTTCACCTATGTGTGAAAAACTGCCTCCGTGGTCTAGTGGCTAGTGCCATGGACTCCCGATCCGGAGGCCGTGGGTTCGATTCCCAAAGGAACACAAAGTTGATATTTGAGAATTTATCACTTTGGGAATTTTTCCCCAGTTTGGTTAGGACATTGCAGAGTGAATCACCTGATTGTCCTAAAAGAAAATATTTCGTGCTTCGGAGGGCACGTTAAGCCGTCGGTCCCGGTCCCTGTCTTTGATAGTGGTCGTTAATCAAACCATGTCAGAGGCCTGATAGTTGTGCTACTAGGCGGTTTAAAAACTCTGACACCAGGGTTCATCGGGTCGATAGACACGATACCCACTCGACAGAAGATGAACCTATGTGTGCATGTAATAACAAATTTATTTTGTATCGTATTGTTTTGTAAATTAGGTCGCATACATACATATAATCACGCCTTTATCCCTAATGGGGTAGGCAGAGCGTAAACAACCTAAACAAAGGTTGTCCCGCCACGTCTGACAAAGTCTTGAGCGCCATTCAAGAAAGATTTGTACGTATATTGCTGTAGTGACAGGTTGTCAGCCCATCGCCTAAATTACAATATACTGAAACTCTCAGATCCCTTAGCTGGTTTTTACAACATGCTCGGGAAAAAATGCAGCTGGCACATTCTATGTTTTTCTTTCGCTCCCAGTCCAGCATGGAAGTATATAGTATAAGTAATTAGGTTGTATTTATTATTATAATACAAAACTCATAAAAAATCTAATACAATGCCGGTGGCAGACACTTTTTGTGCAAAAGGTCGCGCAGTGACACGGAGAATAATTGAAGCCAATGACGATCTATGGATCAATAGATCTATTGATCGGACGGATCGATAAATAAATCAGTGCCAGTCTGTTGCGTCTAATAATAAACACGCATTGAGCGACGAGGTTTATGTTTTTTCTGCTTTTCAGCCTAGTATAAATTACTTCCATGCTGGTCTGGGAGAGAGAGAAAAAAACATAGAATGTGCCAGCTGAATTTCCTCCCGGGCATGCTGTAAAAACCAGCTAAGGAATCCCAGGGTTGCAGTATATTGTAGTTTAGGCGATGGGCTGACAACATGTCACTACAGCAATATACGTAGAATTCTATCTTAAATAACCCTCAAAACTTTGTCAGACGTGGCAGGACGACCTTTGTTTAGGTCGTTTACGCTCTGCCTACCCATTAAGGGTAAAGGCGTGATTATATGTATGTATAAATTTGCATACTTTCAGGCCAGTGCCTGGACATAGGTAGTGACCATTTTCCAATTAATTTGGGTTTGGCGTTGTACCTATGTTTTCATCTTCCATTCTACACGTTAAGCCGTCGGTCCCGGTCGCTGTCTTTGATAGTGGTCGTTACTCAAACCATGTCAGAGGCCTGATAGTTGTGCTACTGGGCGGTTTAAAAACTCTGACACCAGGGTTCATCGGGTCGATAGACACGATACCCACTCGACAGAAGAAGAAGAATCTTCCATTCATCCCAGATTCTTTATAAAATATTCTTAAAAGATTCTTCAATAAAAGCCTACATATAAATATCCTTACGAATGACCTCCAATCGTTAACCCGCATCGTATTTAAACGTATATTATTAGATTTTTAATATTCTATTCGGGTAATAAACTAAGGTATAAAATTGACATATCTTCCATGCTGGCCTGGAAGCGAGAGAAAAACGTAGAATGTGCCAGCTGCTTTTGCTCCCGGGCATGCTGTAAAAACTAGCTAAGGGATCCGAGGGTTTCAGTATACTGTAATTTAGGCGATGGGCGACAACCTGTCACTACAGCAATATACGTAGAATTCTATCTTAAATAACCCTCAAAACTTTGTCAAACGTGGCGGAACTACCTTTGGGTCGTTTACACTCTGCCTGCCTCATTAGGGATAAAGGCGTCATTATATGTATGTATAAAATATAATAAGTATAGCGTAATAAAAAATATGCTAATATGTAAGAACCTAGCTAGTGTAAAACTTTCCAGATCATTTTAAATTCACTTGGTATTATTTTATTATAATTCGACCGTTCTTAATTTGTTATTGACACAAATGTATTGCAATATACCTTTAAATGGTAAAATTTATATTGGAACGCTTAGTAACAATTAATTTAAGCCATTACGATCGCTGGCTGCGATAAGAAGTAACATTCCTTAATTTTATTTGTCAATAAATATACTCCAATACACAAAGGTTGACTGAAAGGAAATACTAACCTACAAATAAGGCCGTATTGTATCTACTTACTGTTTTTTATTTTATTTTTCATTCTATTTGTATTTTTTTGTATAATAAGTAATAGTTGTATTAAGGATATTCTTATTATATTATTCTTAATATTAATATAGAGTCAATGTAGAAGATATTAGTTTAGAGTCTTACTGAACTTTTTTATATGTATTTACAAATGAATCTTAATTTTTAGGAATAGTATTTTTTTCTTATCTATATTTTACTTTTATTCAAAAAACTACACTAGACCACTTGACCAGGCTCTGGCTGAATCTATACAGCCCACATTTGAATCACAATCATAATCATACTCCAAAACGATTCCCGTGTTATCTAATCAACACACACAGATTCAACAAACACATTTTCAAAACATATTTTACGCAACAGTTCACTGTACTCTCACTAAAATATTTTCGTCAGAAATAGATGCAACGAAACGCTTAAAACCGCGCTATTTTTACAAAATGGTCCAAATAGTAGGATAAAACTGTCGTAGTTCAGTGCATCCCGTTAAAAGTGACAAAGTTCTATTTTTTCTCTATCCAACAAATCACTAACAACGTTTACATAATTATTAATTATCACTGCACTAAAACACGACATGGCTGTATCCGAGATTGAACCATTTGCAAAAAGAAAACAAATTAAAAAGTAAAAATTGAAATTACTTCAACGCATGCGTCCGGCCCGCGCGCGTTTTTCGACTGGCTCGAGATTCAAATACAAATATTATCCGACCGAATCAGATAGAGTCTCATCCTAACGCTGTAACTAACTACGCTGCCACTGTCCGAAATCGTCCGCTTATCATTTCAGTTATTACCCTACCATTTTAAATAGACTCAACTCTACTTCCAAGTTAATTTACACAGGTGGATATTTAAAACAGTTACGTAATATATTTTCACGGAGAACCTAACTAGTTTCGGGAGTTGTTGAATAGTTTTAATTTGTTCGGAACATGTGTTTGTTTTAAGTTGGAAGGGTTTTATAGTTTGTAGATGTGCAGTAGAGTCACGAGATTGTGATAATTATAGGTTTGCTCTAGTTTTTGTACAAAAAAGAATGCAAATGGTCGCTTATAGTTTATACCGATTGCCCTTTACATACGAATGATGGTTAAGGGCTTATTTGCATATAAAATAATAACATTTGCAATAAACATAATTGTTTTATTATTTCGAAGTAGTTGGCCTACCACTAGGTACCTAATTTAGGTATAATTCAGATTCTGTTTATTTTTCTTCCCGAAAATACTTTGTCTTTTTTTGTATGTTTTATGTGAGAACGTTTTGAATAAAATGTAAAACAGCATAATACATAAGTGTTTTTAAAAAAGGTCAACCACTAAGAAAAAAGAATATCGAGATAAATCTTCATGACGGTAAAGAAATAATTTAAAGGATTTTTTCCGAAATAGGACATCAAGTTTTTCTGCTGACGGTACTTTGGGTTCGAATTGACTCGTAGCCAAAACTGAAAATGTCAGTTGGAATATAGTCCTTTTGCATTGAAAGGAAGTCGTTTTGATTTATTTGTGGATTATTTATGTCGAGTCTAGCTGTTACTGACATGGCGAAAGAAATTCTATGTGCCACAGCCAGAGAGTAAAGCATTTTTGTCTCAGTTGAGTCAAAGATTTCTTTCATGCTGGACTGGGAGCGAAAGAAAAACAAAGAATGTGCGAGCTGCATTTCCTTCCGAACATGCTGCAAAAACCAGCTAAGGAATCCGAGGGTTTCAGTATATTGCAAATAAGGCGATGGGCTGACAACCTGTCCCTACAGCGATATACCTACAAATGTATCTTAAATAACCCTCAAAACTTTGTCAGACGTGGCGAAACGACCTTTTTCGTTTACGCTCTGCCTACCCTATTAGGGATAAAGGCGTGATTATATACGTATAAACGTAATGAGTTAAAGATAAGACTTTGGTAGTGTGATAGATAGGTGATTCTGGTGATCTAAAGCCTTGGTACTCGATCTGGGAGTGACGGTGATGACTAAACGTGCTCTCCGAACCACGGAGTCATGTTAATTGTCAGACAATCCGGTTATATTATAAGTGTAGGTAAATCTTGCATTTTCCGAAGTAAACTCTGAAAACAGCGTTTTTCTGGTTTTGGCCGATTCGGTTTCTATCTACATACAACGAAAATTCATTTTCTTATCATACATACGTGTAATCAGGTTTTTAATCCTAATAGGGTACACAGATCGTAAACGACCTAAGCAAAAGTCGTTCCGCCACGTCTGACAAAGTTTTGAGGGTTATTAATGATAGTTTGCAGGCATATTGCTGTAGTGACAGGTTGTCAGCCCATCGCCTAAATTGCAATATACTGAAACCCTCTGATCTCTTAGCTAGATTTTTACAGCATGCCCGGGAGGTAATGGAGCTGGCACATTTTATGATTTTTTCTCACTCCCAGTCCAGCATGGAAGTTTCTTATCATATACCTATAGACGAGAATTTTCACTTTCCAAAGAAAGTTTAGACAGGTGTTGTTTAGACCATGAATCTGAATAACTATCTATGGAATACACACACACACACACAAATCACGCCTTTATCCCTTACGGGGTAGGCAGAGCGTTTAACGCCTCGTAAAAGGCGCTTTCGCCACGTCTGACAAGAATTGAGGGCAATTTTAGATTGTAATATGTATTGCTATAGTGACAGGTTGTCAGCCCATCGCCTAAATTACAATACACTGTAACCCTCAAGTCCCTTTTGCTGACTTCAACAGCATGCCCGGGAGGAAGGGCAGCTGGAACATTCTATGTTTTTCTATCCCTCCCAGTCCAGCATGGAAGCAATCTATGGAACATAGGCAGAAATGTAAAAATATTATCGGTGCCCTCATACAGAATTACTTGAACCTTTTTATGGGAAATAAATTCTGCATTTTTTTCATATAAATACATACATATAATCACGCCTTTATCCCTAATGGGGTAGGCAGAGCGTAAACGACCCAAACAAAGGTCGTTCCGCCACGTCTGACAAAGTTTTGAGGGTTATTTAAGATAGATTTGTAAGTATATTGCTGTAGTGACAGGTTGTCAGCCCATCGCCTAAATTACAATATACTGAAACCCTCGGATCCCTTAGCTGGTTTTTACAGCATACCCGGGAGGAAATGCAGCTGGCACATTCTATGTTTTTCTCTCGCTCCCAGGCCAGCATGGAAGATTTTTTTTTATATTGGTGCCATATTACAGCCTATGTTCCATAGGAAAAGTCGTTCAGTTTCAGTGTTTATTTATTTATTTATTAGGCCAGCCAACACAGTACTTATCAACATGTATACAAATATTTGTGTAGATTCTTTTGCAAATATGAACCACACTTAAAGGCTAACACAACATGCTTGAGATACTATATGTAGCAATTTTAGGGAATGCGAATTAACACTATAGGTACTTAAAACTATTCTAATATCTTCCATACTGGACTGGGAGAGAAAGAAAAACATAGAATGTTCCAGCTGCCCTTCCTCCCGGGCATGCTGTAGAAGTCAGCAAAAGGGACTCGAGGGTTACAGTGTATCGTAATTTAGGCGATGGGCTGACAACCTGTCACTACAGCAATACACATTACAATCTAAAATTGCCCTCAATTTATGTCAGACGTGGCGAAAGTTCCTTTTAGGAGGCGTTTTACGCTCTGCCTACCCCGTAAGGGATAAAGGCGTGATTTTATGTATGTTATGTAAAACTATTCTAACCTAAACATCTAAACATACAAAAAAAGAACTAAAAAAAAAACAATCAAATTCTATTTAACAAACACTCAAGAAGAATTTCTTAATTTTTTCCTTAAATACTGACAAGGAATCGTGGAATATATCTAGATCTATTTTATTTTTTGTGTTTAAACAAGCCCTTAAAATCTGTTTGGTTTCTCCCTAGCCCTATCCCTTATCATAGGACTTGGGTACCTAATCTAGGGGATTGAACGAGGGTACTGATTTTTACACAGAACGACTGCCATCTGACCTCCGCAACACAGAAGGGAAACCAGACCCAATCCTAGACTAGCGTTTTGTCTGGTTAGTGACCAAACAAATTCTTCCATGCTGGCCTGGGAGCGAGAGAAAAACATGCCCGAGCATGCTGTAAAAACCAGCTAAGGGATCCGCGGGTTTCAGTATATTGTAATTTAGGCGATGGGCTGACAACCTGGCAGTACAGCAATATACCTACAAATCTATCTCAAATAACCCTCAAAACATTGTCAGACGTGGCGAAACGACCTTTGTTTAGGTTGTTTACGCTCTGCCTACCCCATTAGGGATAAAGGCGTGATTATATGTATGTATATATGTATGTATGTAGTGACCAAACCAGCTGTCTAGAGTTTTTAAGCCGCCAATGCTTAACACAAAATTAAAAAAAATATAGGCCTCGCAATTTTCAAAGAAATCGCTCATCTTCATCTAAGTAAGCCAGCTACTAAGCTAAGTGCTTCCTACGTCATTCCGTAACTAATTCACAATCTCATTCAAGGTCGTTATACAAAAGAAATGTTACATAACTGAGGCTATGACTAAAGCCCGCCATTCATCATACGATTTGCAGACGACAGAGAGGATTTACTATAGTATTTTTCAAAGAGCATGAATCCTAACATACATACATATAATCACGACTTTATCCCTAATGGGGTAGGCAGAATGTAAACGACCTAAACAAAGGTCGTTCTGCCACGTCTGACAAAGTTTTGAGGGTTATATAACATAGATTTGATTTTGCTTTAGTGACAGGTTGTCAGCCGTACACCTAAATTACAATACACAATGAACCCCTCGGATCCCTTTTTACAGCATGCCCGGGAGGAAATTCAGCTGGCATAATCTATGTTTTTCTCTCGCACCTAGGCCCGCATAGAATAAATAAAAAAATAATAAAAAAGAAAAAAAGGCAATTATTTAATTTTAAAAAAGATATAATTCTTCCAGCAGTACAGTGAATAGCGAGCCTTATCCGCCATAATGACAGACGTGAACACGTATAACAATGGACAGCTACTTCGATATACATCGGTTTCTGTCGCCGACTGTACTTTACAGGTGCCATGTTTGTTTGTGTACAATTTGTGTAGGTACCTATAGTATTTTCAGCACAATTTTAGTCTTCCATGCTGGACTGGGAGCGACAGAAAAACATAGTTAGTGCCTGCTGCATTTCCTCCCAGGCATGTTGTAAAAGCCAGCTAAGGGATCCAAGGGTTTCAGTTAATGTACTTACCTTTAGTTTAATAAAAAAAAAATGTGCGTTGTAATTTATGCGATGGACTGACAACCTGTCCCTACGGCCTACAGCAATACACCAGACGTGGCGGAATTTGTCAGACGTGGTGGAATGACCTTGATCTTTACGCTCAGCCTTCCCCATTAGGGATAAAGGCGTGATTTTATGTATGTGGATTGGACTTGGGGCTTGTTAATTGAGAGTTGAGTTTTTAGCCCCTAATTTCTAGTACTGACAACAATCTTGACTTCTTAGCCCTTAAAGTTGTTTAGATTCATAACCACGTACATATTTTAAGGTAAAGAAAAAATCAACGCTATCAAACATTTCTTTGAATAAAAACGCCTGACTATTTACTAACAGCAAAAGACTTTTGCATTTCTTTCAGGCGGTCGATATAATAGGAAATAGTGGGCGGGACTCGATACACTGAAGCACAACTGAAGTATACATTGATTCTTTTGTTAGCTAGCTGCAAATCAACCTTTTTATAAAGGCTTCAAGCTGCAATGGAAAGTGGCCTGTGTAGACCAACTTTATTACCTACATCGTCCATGCTAGCGAAAAAAAACCTAGTATGTGCCAGCTACTTCTGTTCCCAGGAATGCACTAAAAGTCAGCAAAGGGATTCTAAACTTGCAGAGTATTGTAATTTCGGCGATGGGCTGAAATCCTAAGCATATTTACTGCAAAATTTCTTTCCATATTTGACAGACGTGGAGAAAACGAGCCGTTTTACGCTCCGCCTACCCCGTATGGCATAAAAACGTGAGTTTATGAAATTGTCTTCTCAACAAATTTCCGGTGATAGTGGCTAATGTCCCAGAGATCAGACAACTGCGCAGGACTTGTTTTTAGTGCCCATGGGTTTGCGCAACATACAAGTGCACTCTCTATCTATTCCTTTAATTTCTTATTCTGATGGAACAAATTTACTGACACTAGAGAAGTCAGGCGCAGGACCGACTATTTACATGGCCATCCGACAGCATGGATCATATCACTTTTCGGACAATAAGGTCATCAGCCTAGAATGTCTTTACTAAACTACAAACAACAACACAGAGTCATTGTCCCCCGCTGGGAACTGAAACTGGGTCCTCCGGGACGTGAGTCTATGGCTCAGACCACTAGACCACGGAGGAAGACTTTATTACTACATAGTATAAAACAAAGTCGCTTTCTCTGTCCCTATGTCCCTATGAATGCATAAATCTTTAAAACTACGCAACGGATTTTGATGCGGTTTCTTTTAATGGATAGAGTGATTCAAGAGAAAGGTTTATATGTATAATACATGTAAAATATAGTAGAGAAACACTGATAAATTCCGTGCGAAGCCGGGGCGGGTCGCTAGTGTATGTATAAGATAATCTTATCAGTATTTAGTTTAAAAACTGGAACTTGTTTTGTACAACCACAGAATTAATTTTTATGCAGTCGGCTTGTGGCCCGTCTGTGTAGACCCAGCGTGGGTGGAATGCTTGTAGTTGTGTACGTATGTAGTAAACTGTATAATGAACGGCATTAAAGATGTTTTGAAATTGTTAGGTATTTATTTACTTTGCCTTTTATGACTGAAAAATTCGAAATAGGAAAATAAATAGCAAATAGTAGGTATGTTAGGTAGTTATACACTGCCTCTAGTGATTTCAGCCTTAGTCTTTTGATTCGGAGGTCGTGGCTTCGATTTTCACGGGGATACATAAATTTTAAGTTTCATTGTCATTTGTCATTTCGTGTCATTTTAAGTTATTTTTAATAATAGGGAATACTCATGATTTTTTTAAAACTATTAGTAAGAATTATTGTCACCATAGATGAACGGATGTGAAGGAATTTTCGCAAAATATTCATTAGTTTAAGAGTTATAATGCCTTAAAGTGGTTAGTTAAAAAGAGAGGTCCGAACTGTCATGTGACGT
The DNA here is from genome assembly GCA_949820665.1 of Scrobipalpa costella. Lineage (NCBI taxonomy): Eukaryota > Metazoa > Arthropoda > Insecta > Lepidoptera > Gelechiidae > Scrobipalpa > Scrobipalpa costella. Next base: position 1,832,449 of record OX463322.1, on the reverse strand, counting down.
CATAAGACAGGAGCGCCATACTAATTCCATGTAAATTGTCGTTTCGAAGAGAGAGATAGATAGTCTATCTTTATAATGGTATATCTCGGTGATTTTTTGATCAATTTTATTTCTGTTTTCACTGTTCTTTTCATAATTTAAGATGTTTTTAGACAATAGGTTCAGGAACTGAAAATATGTTATATGGACGTTCTCTATTATGTGAGTCTATGCTACTTGAAATAAATAAATTATTATTATGAAATTATTATTAAATATTATTATTATAAATACAGTCAAAATATCTCTGTGTTAATTTGTGAGATTGTTCTCGGTTTAAGTTAGGACAGTGCAGGCTGAATCACCCGATCGTCTGATAAACAAGACGATTCCGTTCTTCTGGCGTTTTTAATGTTTTCAGCAGAATTAGTCAAGATGTTTTTCAGAAAACTGTTTTCAACAGAATCGTGGGCTCAATTCTAGATTCCATCGGCTAAAACTAAAACTAAAATCCATCAGTCACTTTCAAAATGATCAAATTGAAAAGGACTGGCGATTTATACTCTATGGTTTTACACTTTGTTCGCTAGATTTTGACGCGCTTTTGCACGTTTCCCCAGTATTTCTGTCAATTTTATCCGCCATATCATAAGACGGCGGATAAAAATGTCAGATAACACATAAAACCACCGGCTATAAATGAAAAACCGGAGAGAATAGATCTCCTGTCCTTTTCCAATGTTTTTAAGCTGAAAGTAACCAATAGATTTTAATTTTAGTTTCTGCCGGAAAATCTAGAATCGAGCCCATTGCCTACCTATTCTATTATGAATATTGTACCCACGACAGAATCGAGAGTGCTAAAGCTCACACGAATAGACTACAAGCAGGTTTAATGTTTTCTTCCATGCTGGCCTGGGAGCGAGAGAAAAACATAGAATGTGCCAGCTGCATTTCCTCCCGGGTATGCTGTAAAAACCAGTTAAGGGATCCGAGGGTTTCAGTATATTGTAATTTAGGCGATGGGCTGACAACCTGTCACTACAGCAATATACTTACAAATCTATCTTAAATAACCCTCAAAACTTTGTCAGACGTGGCGGAACGACCTTTGTTTGGGTCGTTTACGCTCTGCCTACCCCATTAGATAAAGGCGTGGTTATATGTATGTATGTATGTAGGTTTAATATCCTATAATGTCGTCTTCATCTGTAGTCCCAAAAAATTAGGCTACCGGGCCAAGGTCTATTGCATACTATTACCTAATAGAGCTGCGAACAGGTGGTAGGTACGCGGAACTGTTATTTTAGAATCACAGGTATAATTGTTGTTTTCTTTCTGAGTAACAGATAGAGGTTCAACTACTCGCTTAAATGTGATGGTAGTTTAAAATCCAATATTAATAAATTTATTAAAATGAGACATATGTATGTATATTTTGGGAGTGCTTTATAAAATCCACGAATTTTCATTAAAATAATGCTTTATTTTTTAGGGTTTTGGCTGTACTTTCTTAATTTAAATGAATTCATTTAACAAATATCTACATAGAAATAATAGTGTATTGTATAGTATATGTAACTATATAAAAAAACTGCTTAACCAAAACTTAAATTTCGAATTTTACGATTAATAAGATTATCTTCGGGATTTCTTTAAATACCCATACTTAATCCTACTATTTCTTACAAACATAGATACATATAATCACGCCTTTATCCCTAATGGGGTAGGCAGAGCGTACGCGACCTAAACAAAGGTCGTTCCGCCACGTCTGACAAAGTTTTGAGGGTTGTTTAAGATTTGTAGGTATATTTCTGTAGTGACAGGTTGTCAGCCTGTCGCCTAAATTGCAATATACAGAAACCCTCGGATCCCTTAGCTGGTTTTTACAGCATGCCCGGGAGGAAATGCAGCTGGCACATTCTATGTTTTTCTCTCGCTCCCAGACCAGCCTGGAAGTAACTTCTATTTCTTGCAACTTTTATTAGGACAATTCAGACTGAATCACCTAATTGTCTGGAAGAAGAAAGATTCCGTGCTTCGGAGGGCACGTGTAACCGTCGATCCCGGTCGCAGTCTTTGATAGTGGTCCAAACCATCAGAGGCCTGTGCTATTTGGCCGTTTGCAAAACTTTTACAACAGGGTTCATTGGGTCGACAGACTCGATTTCCACTCGCCAGAAGAAGAAGTGGAGTGTAAAAAGCCGAAACTCTTTGCAAATAAGAAGAAGAAGAAGGTACGTGATACGCGAACCTATTACCTGCTATGTACATCCCATCCCTACTGCAGGGTGATAATCTAGTCTACGTGACTTCCTTTTTAGCGTTCCTAGCTCTAGCAAAACAATACCGAGTCTTATTTTAGCATTTGCATGTATATTACAGCTGTGGTTTGCCGCATTTTCGTGTCTTGGTAAAAGGCTTTCAAGGTTTTAGTAAATTAAAGACGTAACTTTATTATAAGCGGAAATATCTGTACCAGCTATTTGGGTGTTACATTTTGCTTAGTTTAGTTCCTAATCAGTCCTAAAATAATTAAAAGAATATCCCTTGACCGCATGAGACTGAGATAAAACTCATTTATCCGCAGTTGAAACTCATTTAGCCGCGACGAAACTCATTTAGGTACCCTAAAGTAAAACTCATTTAAGCTCAGATAAAACTAATTTAGCCGCAGTTGAAACTCATTTATCCTAAAGTAAAACTAATTTAACCTTAGATAACACTCATTTTTCTTAGATAAAACTTATTTAGCCGCAGGACCATTAAGAAAAACTTACCTTTCATGTGTTCTGACGTGTCTGCCTGCTTGATGTCTGTCAGGTAGTGCTCCAGTGACCTCATGTTGTCTAGACCGCGAGAAAACTCATTTAACCTTAAAATAAACTAATTTAGCCGCAGTTGGAACTAATTTACCCTAAAGTAAAACTCATTTAACCTCGATAAACTCATTTAACCTCAAATAAAACTCATTTAGCCGCATTAGTAAATCTAGAACTTACCTTTCATGTGTTCTGACGTGTCTGCCCGCATGATGTCTGTCAGGTAGTGCTCCAACGACCTCATGTTGTCTAAGCCTCCTCGTTCCTGCAAAGATAGGAGATTACTGGTTAGTTTATTATCTCGGACAAGTTTTATATTCTTCTTCTTCTTAGCGAGTGGATTCTCGAGTCGAACAACGACCCGAAGAACCCTGGTGTCAGAGTTTTCAAACCGCCTAGTAGCACAGCTATTAGGCCTCTGACATGGTTTTGAGTAACGACCTCTATCAAAGTTTTATATTAGGTATACTATTGGTACTATCTTCCATGCTGGACTGAGAGCAATAGAAAAATATAGAAAGTGCCAGCGGCATCTTCTCCGGGGCACGCTGTAAAAATCAGCTAAAGGATTAGAGGGTTTCAGTGCATTGTAATTAAGGCGATGGGCTGACAACCTGTCACTACAGCAATACATAGATCTATCTGAAATTGTCTTCAATACTTGTCAGACGTGGCGCAACGACCTTTGATGGGTTGTTGATGTTCTGCCTACCCCATTAGGGATAAAGGCGTGATTATATGTATGTATTTCTGTACTACCATTACCATCATTATCATCTCCCTAGCCTTATGCCGTATCTCACAGGGTCTACCTAATCTAGGTGATTGAACGAGGGTACTGGTTTTTACACAGAGCGACTGCCATCTGATTTCCACAACCCAAAAGGTAAACCAGACCCAATCCTAGGCTTTAACCAGGTTAGTGGCCAACCCAGCCATCGGAGATGTCAAGCCGCTATTATTTAGTAATTGTTAATTAACTGCCCCAGTTACACAAATAAACAAATCTGAATGTCAGTACAAATATATCTATTATTACTTTCTATTTTATTATTGATAATTTTGAAAATTTTGTAATTGATGAATTTAGTGACGTGTAAATTTTAATTTTTATTAATAAATGATTGAATTGAATTGGTACCACCCGAAAGAGGTGGCGAGACGAACTAGACGCACACATGACCGAATGGCGAGAACTGGCACTAGATCGCGAAAAATGGAAGGAAGGGAGAGAGGCCTTAGCCCTGCAGTGGGACACCACAGGCTCTTAAATATAAATAATAAATAAATATCACGTCTGCCAAAAATTAAGGAGACTATTTTAGATTGTAATATGTATTGCTTTAGTGACAGGTTGTCAGCCCATCGCCTAAATTACAATACAATGTAACCCTCGAGTCCCTTTTGCTGACTTTAAAAGCATGCCCGGGAGGAAGGGCAGCTGGAACATTCTATGTTTTTCTATCTCTCCTAGTCCAGCATGGAAGAATTTTTGTCAGACGTGGCGAAAGCGCCTTTTACGAGGCGTTAAACGCTCTGCCTACCCCGTAAGGGATAGAGGCGTGATTTATGTATGTATGTATGTAAATAAATATTGGTACTACCATGTAATACACATATTTTTTATACTTGGTCTCCACTAAGAAGAAACAGACCGACATTTAAATACATGACTTATAAGGGTCCCTTATTGTCTACGGAACCCTAAAAAGGTGACATAAAGGCTCGTATTTATAAGGCTGTCTCAAGATTGAGAGCCATATTAAGTAAGGATTTGACAGGCCATTTTTTAGGTACTGAAATGAAATTTCTGATACGAACTCAAACTGGCTGTCAGGCTCAAGTGTTGATTATAATTACGGGTCTAAATAAACTTTAGACAATAAGCTGACTGGAAATAGGTTCAAAATTGTTAGGTTGGGACTTATTAATTTGTTATTTAATTTATTAGTCTGACGAAAATTAGATCCAGAATTTTAAATTACTTAACCTAATTAAGCTGTTAATTTCAAACGCCAAAATTAGGATCAAAGATGTCTATACAAAAATAATGTTCCTCTCATACCAAAAACATTACTAATTACTGCCTCCGTGGTCTAGTGGTCAGAACCATGGGCTCCCGATGTGGAGGTTCTGAGTTCGATTCCCAGGGGGGAATACAAAGTTTGATATTTGTAAATTTATCACTTTGTAAGATTTGTTTGAACAATGCACGCTGAATCACCTGCTTTCGTGCTTCGGAGAGCACGTTAAGCCATCGGCCCCGGTCGCTCTATTTGATAGTGGTCAGAAACCTGTTAGCTATGCTATTAGGCGGTTTTATTTCTTGTGGAATACAGATCAGAGCATTCAATTAAAAATTGGATTATGTTTTCATGTATGTAACATAAGTCTGCTTACTGTATGTTGAGTTTTGTGTTGTTTCATGAATAAGTTTTTCTATTCTATTCTCATATCCCTAGCCTTATCCCGTATCTCTCGAGGATGGCTACCTAATCTAGGTGACTGAACTGGTTTTTACACAAAGCGACTGCCATCTGACCTCCGCAACCCAGAAGGGAAACCAGATCCTAGATTAAATCAGAGTTTTCAAGCCGCCAATGCTTAGGACTGGCCTCTGACTTGGCTCAACGACTAATATATTCGATATTAAACGATATTAGCCGGGATCAACGGTTTAACGTCCTTCCGAAGCACGGAAAAAGCGCCGAATAAACGTACATATGAAATTCGAAAACCGAAATCACATTGGTATGTAGTGGGATTCGAACCACGACCTCCTGCTCAGGGGGCAGTGGACCTATCCACTGCACCATCGGGCTCTACAACACTAAATAAACTTACATATGAAATTCAAAAACCAAAGAACACATATTGGTGCTATTCGAACCACAACCTCCTGCAAGGGAGGCAGCGTTTCACTACACCATCGGGCTTTATTCTATTCTATAAAAACTCTGATTTGTGAAAACCCCACCATGTACCAATGTGTTTTTCGGTTTTCGAATTTCATATATACGTTTATTCGGTGCTTTTCCGTGCTTCGGAAGGCACGTTAAGCCGTTGGTCCCGGTTAATATCGTTTAATACCGTAGATATTAGTCGTTAAGCCATATCAGAGGCCAGTGCTAAGCATTGGTGGCTTGAAAACTCTGACCTAATCTAGGATTGGGTCTGGTTTCCCTTCTGGGTTGCGGAGGTCAGATGGCAGTCGCTCTATGTAAAAACCAGTACCCTCGTTCAATCCCCTAGATTAGGAAGCCGACCCCGTGAGATACGGGATAAGGCTAGGGAGATGATGAAAAACTCTGATACAAGGGTTCATCGGGCTGATCGACTCGATACTCACACAACAGAAGAAGATCCAAAATCATTCGCAGAAAAAGAAACATTTTCTCTACATTTATATATGGACATTGATTGATTGTAACAGAAGGGATCATTTTCTTCTATATCCTTTGGGCTAAGTAAAGGAAAGAAAAATCTATAGGGATTTATTTGTCTGCTAAGTACTATACATAGGATCACGTTTACGCAGTTTGGCGAGAATGTAACATATAATTCTGTAAATACCTTTTTTTGTGAAATAAAATAAATAAATAAAACGTAGGTATACCTTCTTATACTTCCATGCTGGACTGGGAGAGATAGAAAAACATAGAATGTTCCAGCTGCCCTTCCTCCCGGGCATGCTGTAGAAGACACCAAAAGGGACTCGAGGGTTACAGTGTATTGTAATTTAGGCGATGGGCTGACAACCTGTAACTATGGCAATACACATTACAATCTAAAATTACCCTCAATTATTGTCAGACGCGGCGAAACCGCCTTTTACGAGGCGTTTAACGCTCTGCCTACCCCGTAAGGGATAAAGGCGTGATTTTATGTATGTATGTATGTAGGTATACCTTAACGGCGTAGGCAGAAAGTCACGAACGAAACTAAAATTTATATCAATCTGTAACTTTCAAAATAATAACATTGCAAAAGGACAGGCGATTTATATTCTATGCTACACATTGTCCGCTAGATTTTGATGTGATTCTGCACGTTTCCCCAGTATTTCTGTCAATTTTATCCGCCATATCATATGACGGTGGATAAAAATGACAGATAAATGCATAAAACCACCGACTATAAATAAAAAACTGGACAGAATAGATCTCCTGTCCTTTTCCGAAGTTTTTAGTATGAAAGTGACAAATAGATTTTAATTTTAGATGTAGCTGGCAAATCTAGAAAAAAGCCCAATTTTATTGTTATCATCAAGTTTAAAATTAAAGAGTCAAATCGTAATACTTGGGTAGGAATTTAAAAACAAGGAATTTATCAGCAGCTTCTCGTACCGTGTTTTAAAATTACTTAGTAAAGGCAAGGGCTTTCCGTGTATGGTAAATAAGGCGAAGGGCTGATAACTAAATTTTAATTCAAATTCAAAATATCACACACAATTCCATATGAAATGCCTCTTAAAATTTTATTATTATTGGGAGCAATATCCCTACAAATTTATCTTAAATAACCCTCAAAACATTGTCAGACGTGGCGGAACAACCTTTGTTTAGGTCGTTTACGCTCTGCCTACCCCTATAGGGATAAAAGCGTGATTATACAGCAACTAAGAGCCAACACAAAACTTTAAACCCACCCCTATAATCAATAAGCGACGCTATCTCGTCGGCACAGAGCGCATATTCCCCTGCTAGCAACGTCACCGCATTGCCGTTGTGACGTCATTGCGTACCAGATCTAGGTCAGTGGCACACCGGGTCCCGAGCACCCTGTAACCCGGGCAATCCGGGCATAAAACACCCTATATAATATAGGGTTCTCAAAAGATAACTGACCATATTTTGGGGTGTGATTCTACCCATGATACAAAACAACTTTCCCCAAGGAACATAGGTCGAAATATGATTTAAAAAATCAACTACATATACAAATATGATACCATTTGTATGGGGCCAAATATCTTTTCATATTTCGACCTATGTTCCTTGGGGAAAGTTGTTCAGTTTCATGGGTAGAATCACACCCTAGAATATGATCTGCTATTTTTTTTTTACTCCCGGTATTAACGCCCTGTGTTAGATAAGGGATGATTTAAAATAAGAATTGGGGTAACGTAGATTAAGAAATCGCTTCTTACGGGGTAAGCAGAGCTTTAACAGACGCTTTTTTTATTATAATGTAGATTTTATGAAAGAATTTCCTAGTGGAAGTCGTTCAGTGTCGTTGACTGAGCAACCCCTATCAGTTTGCGGGAAGCTGTCCCTTACACCCCGTATGTTTTACGTGTTATATTTTCCATGCTGGACTGGGAGTTAGAGAAAAACATAGAATGTGCCAGCTGCATTTCATCCCGAGCATGCTGTAAAAACCCGCTAAGGGATCTGAGGGTTTCAGTATATTGTAATTTAGGCGAAGGGCTGACAACCTGTCACTACAGCAATATACGTACAAATCTTTCTTGAATGGCCCTCAAGACTTTGTCAGACGCGGCGGAACGGCTTTTGTTTAGGTCGTTTACGCTCTGCCTACCCCATTAGGGATAAAGGCGTGATTATATGTATGTATGTATATTTTACCGCTTTTTACACAAAGACGAAGATTTAAAATAAGAAGTGAGGTAAGGCCTCGGACATGGTTTATGTATTGGCCATTATAAAAAGAAAATACCTAGAAAGCAACCTTTCAAAACACATTATTATCATGTCAAACTATCAAATGATTCGCTCTGCATCATCCTAACCGAACTGAAAACATTATCTAAATATGATATTGGTAGCAATTCGTAGTTGCAAACTCACGACTTCACTACTTTGCATGTTTATGAGAACGATGTGTACGCCTATAATTGTCTTTTAAATTAGTGATTTTAAGTTAAGATATAATACTGTAAGCTTCCATGCTGGACTGGGAGCGACAGAAGAACGTAGAATGTGCCAGCTGCATCTCCTCCCGGGCATGCTGTAAAAACCAGCTAAGGGATTCGAGGGTATATTGTAATTTAGGCGATGGGCTGACAACCTGTCACTACAGCAATATCCAGTTCTATCTTAAACAACCCTCAAAACTAGTCAGACGTGGCGGAACGACCTTTGTTTGGGTTGTTCACGCTCTGCCTAACCCATTAGGGATGCAGGCGTGATAGTATGTATGTATGTATGTATATAATACTGTAATGTTTAATTTAAAAGATGTTGGTGTTCCTACTTATAATAAAATAAAATAAAACATAGTACAAAACAAAGTCGCTTTCTCTGTCCCTATATACCTATGTATGCTTAGATCTTTAAAACTACGCAACGGATTTTGATGCGGTTTCTTTTAATAGATAGAGTGATTCAAGAGGAAGGTTTATATGTAAAATACATGCATAATATAGTAGAGAAACACTGATGATTTCCGTGCGAAGCCGGGGCGGGTCGCTAGTAACTAATATAAGTCTATATATGTAATTTTCTATCATAAGAGAACAGAAAGAGGCGGCAATAGTTTTAGTCAATCGTGCTCTCCACGAATCGATATCAATAAAAACTTTGTGGGAATCGAACCCATGACCTTCGAATCTCGATCCAAGGCACAGACGACTAAACCACACAGACATTTAAATAAACTGACGACGTAGCAGTGAATTCTGCTACATGAAAACATGAAAACCCAGACAGTGTAGGTATAATTTCAGCAAAACCCGTAATTTTTTATAACCCGTTTCGGTGTTTCAAAATGGCGGCCTAAATTCGGGCTGAAGTTAATTTTTCTGAACATATTCGTGCTTGTACTCTCATTTAGGGTCTACAAATACATTCATATAATATCGTCACGGCTGTATCCCTCACGGGGTAGGCAGAGTGTCAATGATCTAATGAAAATTCGTTGGTTGATTCCAGATAATAAAATTAGCTGTGTGTTTTGCTGCAGTGACCGGTTGTCAGCCGGATAATTACAATATCATGAAGCGCTCGTTGGTCAAATGGTTAGTGCCACTACCGGTCACCCATTCCTGGCCTGGCCACGGCAATGGTTGCTTAACATTCGTTATCGGAATGTATAAGCACTAACCATTTGACCACGAGCGCTTCTATCTCGTATCTACTACGCAACTAATAATGTGAATACCAGGTGTAAGGGACAGCGTCCCGCAAACTGATAGGGTTTGCTCAGTCAAGGAAACTGAACAACTATCAGCAGGATTTTTTCTTCAGGAAGTAAAAAAAAAATTACCTTCCCATACAATATGACCACCTCGATCAGACAATTTGTATGGATAATCAAATATATTTTTCACTTCCTGAATAAAAATCCTGCTGATAGTTGTTTAGTTTCGTTGACTGAGTAACCTGTGTCAATTTGGAGGACGCTGTCCCTTACACCCGGTTTACGTAAACCGACAAAAAAATACGTATCTACAAGAAGATACTGTTTGTTATCTCTATCTCGAGTTATCTCTTATCTTATCTCTCGCGGCTGGGCTGATCATCGGAGAGGTTTAAATCTTTGATCGAGGTCATTTACGAAGTTTTTATCATATTTTGTGTCCAGATTTTAATAGGTGAATTTAGTTTTAATAGTTTTATAAACTTTCGTATCGGCTACCAATATCAGAATTGACCAGTATGCGTATGCAAACCTGTATTACAATCATATTATTTTGTCTCTTTCTTTTGTATTGTTGTTCTGCTTGCCTTACAAATCGCTACCGGTTAGTATTATACCTAGTTACTCTGTGCTACCGGTGTAGTTGTGTTTTTATAAGTAAAAAGATACTAAATAAGAATTTCAAGATTTAAGCAGGTTTCTCTCATCGCCAAGCACACACATCCAAGTTTCCCGCCGCCAGAGGCACCAGTTTTTAACATTTCGTCTTTCGTCAAGAGAAATTGAGACCTAATAAAAAAACTTCGTAAAGTTTCTGCCAAGCCTCGCGGTCTTTATCATAGGTTAAAAACTGTAAGGAATTGCAGCTTTGATAGATGTATGTTTTTATATTAGAAATGGGTTTGCTCTTGACTCTAGACACTAGGTCAGGGATGACCGTGACAGAGTTGACGATGGAGCGAGCTCACCCAGAAGACGCCTGTTATGGCTCTGGCAATCCTACGCACAGACGGAACACAGAAAGCTGTTTGGCGCCAGGCTCCTGTGAGAGGGTGGTTGCGAGCCAGGCGGCCCCTTGCGGAGCCTACCACCGCTTTGTAGGGATCGTTCAGCCGGACTTATTTGCAGGCAAGCCAGTGTCATTGCCTGACAATTCATAGTTTTTCTTTTCTTTTCCTTAGGATTGGCATCTGTCATAGCTACCAACTTAGAGTTTTTCGAGTACATGTCGTAAAATGTAGTAAGATTGATGTTACCCCGAAAACTTGTAAGATATGGTGAAAACACCATATTATGAGTTTGGACACGCTCTCCTACTTCGTAAGGAATAAAGGCGTGACTATGTTCTTCTTAGCAAGTGGTTTCTCGAGTCGAACAACGACCCGATGAATCCTGATATCGGAGTTTTAAAGCACAGCTATTAGGCCTCTGAAATGGTTTTCAGAAACGACCACTATCAAAGACAGCGACTGGGATCGACGCCTTAATGTGACTATGTTGAAAAGCGTTATCTGAACTCACACGAAAATGCTTAATTTGCAAAACTATCGGTAGGTACAACGACCGATAAGGAAACAAGTTACCGTAATATGGTTAACTTGTGTATGGAAGAAACAGTTAAAAAATTCAAGAGCCATGTAAAAAACATACGTGTTACTTAATAGTTTCTAGCCAGGTTTGGTAGTTACATACATACATATAATCACGCCTTTATTCCTAATGGGGTAGGCAGAACATCAACAACCCAAACAAAGGTCGTTGCGCCACGTCTGACAAGTACTGAGGACCATTTCAGATAGATCTATGTATTTCTGTAGTGACAGGTTGTCAACCCATCGCCTAAATTACAAAAACTTTGTCAGACGTGGCGGATCGACCTTTGTTTAGGTCGTTTACGCTCTGCCTACCCCATTAGGGATAAAGGCGTGATTATATGTATGTACGTAGGAGTAGGTACTAGACGCGCGCACCATAAGTGTTCCCAATAAGATAAGAGTGTATACTTTGTTATGTTTGAATTCACAGGTGGAAGGTGGAAGATAACCCATACATACATACATATAGTCACGCCTTTATCCCTAATGGGGTAGGCAGAGCGTAAACGACCTAAACAAAGGCCGTTCCGCCACGTCTGACAAAGTTTTGAAGGTTATTTAAGAAAGCTTTGTAGGTATATCGCTGTAGTGACAGGTTGTCAGCCTAAATTGTAATATACTGAAACCCTCAAATCCCTTAGCTGGTTTTTAAAGAAGATAACCCATAAGTTTGAAAAGGGGGGGGTTATTACAATGTGTTATCTCTTCATAGTGCTTACTACTAGCGAGTGGATTCTCGAGTCGAACGACCCGATTAACCCTGGTGTCAGAGTTTTCAAACCACCTAGTATCACAGCTATTAGGCCTCTGACATTGTTTGAGTAACGATCACTATCAAAGACAGCGACCGGGACCGACCGCTTAACGTGCCCTTCGAAGCACGGAATCCTTTTACTTTTCGGACAATCAGTTGATTTAGTCTGCAATGTCCTAGCCAAACCGGGGAAACTCTCACAAAGTTATAAATTGACAAATATCAATATTGTGGTCCCCCCTGGGAATCGAACCCAGGTCCTCCAGATCGTAAGCCCATGGCTCTGACCACTAGACCACGGAGGCAGTTTGCGACGTCATCATTAGTATTTAAAAAACATTCCTTAGTATTTAAAAAACATTCCTGTAATTTTTTGGATTTTTGAGTAGAAGTTATACATACAAGGGTGACACATAAAATATAGTATACTACCAGGTGTAAGGGACAGTGTCCCGCAAACTGATAGAGGTTGCTCAGTCAACGACACTGAACAATTAACAAGAAAGTCACACATTGGCGGGCGGTGGAGTATGACTTCCATTTCTCCTGATGAAGATCCTCGTATAGGATCGAAACGTCGACGGCTAACCCTCATTTCAATACAATCAATTAAACCGATCAGTTTTCATTATGGCCAGGAAAAGATGTATATCTGTCACTTCATGAAAGAACCTCTAAAACTAATCAAAATTGCTTGCTCCAACCTCTTGACCTCATTTTTTTTCTATTCCCCAATTTATTCCTTACTAGCGACACGCCCCGGCTTCGCACGGACATCATCAGTGTTTCTTTACTATATTATGCATGTTTTCTACATATAAACCTTCCTCTTGAATTACTCTATCCGTTAAAAGAAACTGGATCAAAATCCGTTGCGTAGTTTTAAAGATCTAAGCATACATAGGGATATAGGGACAGAGAAATCGACATTGTTTTATACTATGTAGTGATTTCATCACAAGTCACAATGATCTAGGAGAGTCTTGGCACGGATATGTTATCGCATTATCACCCATCAATCATGATAATACATAACGTGGTAGGCTGCGAGACGACCGAAATACATACCTAAATATAGAGTTGTTTTGTATCGATTGTAGGCTAGACAGAATTTACTTCCTTCTTTCTTAGTTCTTGATTCGGCTCGAATCTATATACCACCGGCTAAAACTAAAATCTATTTGTCACTTTCAAAATATGGTGAATAATACTCTATGGTTTTACACTTTGTCCGCTAGATTTTGACACGCTTTTGCACGTTTCCCTAGTATTTCTGTCAATTTTATCCGCCATATCATATGACGGTGGATAAAAATGACAGACAACGCATAAAACCACCGACTATAAATCAAAAACCGGATAGAATAGATCTCCGATCCTTTTACAATTATATTATTTTGAAAGTGGCAGATAGATTTTTGTTTTTTTTAAAATAAAATTTACCTAGTGGGGGTATGAGTGTGATTGATCAATTTTTTTATCGACAGCAATTACAAAGGTCAATACAATTAACGTTTTACGAATAGAATATTTGATCCAAGACGTCACATCGAGGCAGGGTTCCCAGGAGGCTGGCAGCATTGCCTCTCTGGATGGCTAGGCTAATTCTTTGGACAAAGAAATTGCCAGCCCTCAGGTCACCGGATGCATCGATGGGATAAATCTGGATAAATCGTATAGAAAACTTTTAGCGGCCAGTCCCCATGGATCTCTACCGCAAAAGGGAAAAAAGTGTGTGTGCTTATGTTTTTTCCAAAATTCTTTTTAAGTTTAATTATACAAACATATAATCACGCCTTTATCCCTACCTAAAAACAAAGGTCGTTCCGCCACATCCGACAAAGTTTTGAGGGTTATTTAATGTAGATTTGCAGGTATATTCTGCCCTCAGAAGGATAAAAACCATAACTGCATCCTACCATGTTGCGCGTAAAATGCAAAAGACTTTCGACTATCATATCCTTTGGTTAAATAAACTTAAAGGTACAGAGTTCTTTTTAAAAGGAAGCATTTTATTTCTTTTATTTTTTGATTTACATAGATTTTGCATATTTTGAATAGTTTTTAAGATTTCGCTAAAATCTGTAGTTATGGTTTTTTTCCTTCTGAGGGCAGTATTGATGTAATAACAGGTTGTAAGCCGATCGCCTATATTATACTATACTAAAACCCTCGGATTTCTCAGCTGGTTTTTACAACATGCCCAGGAGGAAATGCAGCTGGCATATTCTACGTTTTTCTCTCGCTCCCAGGCTAGCATGGAAGTATAGGTACAATAGCAGGATAAAAACATCGCTTTTCCGTGTATCCCATCATCTTCCTAGCCTTATCTCGTATCTCACGAGGTCGGCTACCTAATGTACTGGTTTTTACACAGAGCTACTGCCATCTGACCTACGCAGCCCAGAAGGGAAACCAGACCCAATCCTAGAGTAGGCCCGAGTTTTTAAACCGCCTATGTTTAGTACTGGTCTCTGACATGGCTTAACGACTAATATTTACAATATTAAAGGATATTAACCGGGACCAACGGCTTAACGTGCTTTTCGAAGTACGGAGAAAGCACCGAATAAACGTACATATGAAATTCGAAAACCGAAAAACATATAAGTACATTCGAACCACGACCTCCCCGCTCAGGAGGCAGTGGCCCTATCCACTACACCATCGGGCTCTTTTCACAATTACTTTCTTACCAGTTTGCCCATTTCAAGAAAAAATAAAAGTTTTTATGTACACGTGCTGCATCGTTTAATAACTAGGTATATAGGTATAGCACTCTATGCCACCTATAACACACAACCTTGAATTTAACTGCGTATGTTAGCGATAAGACCAAATCGGAGTTAGGTGGTAGCTGCTGGAACTTTTACGTAAAATTTCTTTTTTGTTTACCTATTTCTTTTTACTGGATTAGCTCTTAACTCCAGTCTAGGTCGGGAGCGACTGAGACGGAGTCGACGATGGAGCGAGCTCACCCAGAAGATGCCTGTTCACTCCAACTTTGAAGTGTTGGGGGTTGAATGCATTCGGAAACACAGACGCAGAGTGAGTTCCACTCTTTAAGTGACACGGTAGTTTGAGCCGTATGCTTTTGATTTGGAGGTCGCAGATTTGATTTTGATTTAAAGTGAGCGAATCTCTGATGATTGAGAGGATATTATGCTAAGATCAATTTTGCATGATCATTCCCGTTTCATTACAGCAGTGCAGGCTGAAACAGTATGACAAGTGAGATAAAATTGTAATTTTCAGGGCAATCATCGCTCCCAGTCACTGTCCTAGATAATGGTCGTTACACAAACCCTGTCAGAAGCCTATCAAAAATTCTGGCATCAGGGTTCATCGGGTCGTTCAACCCGTCAACCTACACGACAGAAGAACGTAAATAAGTTCGCGTGTCATGAATATTTCAGTATTTGCGAGCTGGTAACCAAATTATTTGGTGACATGCGGGGAGCCATTGCTCCTTTCAAACAATAGTCTCGCCTGTATCGTTTACGGGGTAGGCAGTGCGTACGACGCCAGGTTTTCACCACATCTGGCAATTTTAGATTGAAACGTGTATCGCTATTAGTGTCAGGTTGTCAGCCCATCGCCAATACCTACACTGTGACCCTAGAACTCCTTTGCTGACTTCTACAGCAAACCTGAGACGAGAAGCAGCTGGCACATTCTATGCTTTTCCATTTCTGAGTATGAAAGAAGTAGTATAAGGCGGTTTTAAAAGCTCTGACATCAGGGTTCATCGGATCTTACATCTCGAAACCCCCACGACAAGGGAGACCTCATTCGTTTCACTGGTTTTACAAACGGCACACAAGTTTCATCGGCGTATAACGATCACAAACGGCCGATTTGGCGCGTCCCGCCGATTCCTCACAGCCCGCCGACATTTTAGCCACTTCGTCCGCCCCAGAAACCCAGCTGGGCTGCCAGACGTGTTGACACAATTTGGTAGAATGGAAATTATGTAGTTACCTACTTTTTCGGGGAACCACACAGGCCGGATCACAGAATTTAAGGCCAAAGGTGATTCTGTTATTTAAAAAAATATTTCAACATTAGAAAGCAGCGTTCACCCTAAATTACCTACGCTGCTTTTTACCGCGGGTAAATCTCAGGTTTCTACTAAGCTCATTAAGCTGCGTGTAAAACTATACTGTATTTTGAATACAGCTTTAAAAACAACAGAATATTTAAATATTTTCATTGATTATTATAGATTATTTCTTCCATGCTGGACTGGGAACGAGAGAAAAACATAGAATGTGCCAGCTGCATTTCCTCCCGGGCATGCTGTAAAAACCAGCTAAGGGATTGAGGGTTTCTGTATATTGCAATTTAGGCGATAGGCTGACAACCTGTCACTACAGCAATATACCTACAAATCTATCTTAAATAACCCTCGAATTTGTCAGACGTGGCGAAACGACCTTTGTTTAGGTCGTTTACGCTCTGCCTACCCCATTAGGGAAAGGCATGATTATATGTATGTATGTATGTATGTATTATTATAGAAGGTTATTATTCACATAAAGTGAGTATAGACGGAGTGAGAATATTCTAATCATGCATAATGGGGTAGACAGAGCGGAAACTACCTAAACAAAGATCCTACCGCCACGCATGAAAAAGTTTTGAGGGTTATTTAAAATAGATTTGTAGTTATATTGCTGAAATGACAGGTTGTCAGCCTATCGCCTAAATTGCCATATACAGAAACCCTCGGATCCTTTAGCTGGTTTTTACAGTATGCCCAGGAGGAAATGCAGCTGGTACATTCTATGTTTATCTCTCGCTCCCAGTCCAGCTTGGAAGAATTCTAATCAGAAGAGATTAAATTCAGGAAAGAGCAGCAATATATCTTGTGAAAACTACCGCTGAGCTACCTACGTAGCTAATACTACGGGCACTTGACTCTTAACTTTCAAGTTAAATACCAATAAACAAGACAAATCTGTTACATCTGGCAACATTATCCATAACCTTAGCCGCGCCGCACTGCGGGCCATTGAATGTAGGTCACGTGACTGCGACCGTGCTAGCCTTTGCCAGCCTTGGAAAAAGAACTAGGCTCTATGGCCGCCAGCCTTTGCTACTCGTATTCCGGACTATTTTTAAGAACTAGGCTGCATAGTGCTTAGTTTCTTTTGTTTTACCTTTTTAAGAGTATTTTTAAGACGACGGCTGTGTGGCGGTCAGTTTTTGCCATTCCCGACTAAGTATTTATAAGAGGTAGGATGTATTTTTATAGCACAGTGCTCTTGTTTTTACCTTTTTAAGACTACTTTTAAGAAAATGGCTGTATTGCGGTCAGTTTTTGCCATTCCCGACAATTTTTAACAACTAGGCTGTATAGTTTTTTTCCCCCCATTTTTAATACTTTTTTTTAAGAACAGCAGTGTTATCGCTAGATAAGATAAGACCATTTCTCAGAAGATGGCCGTATAGCAGCGCAGCGTTTGCCATTAAGAAGCTACGCTAGGCTGTATGAGTGTTTTTAGCTTAGATTTTTGATAGTATTTTTGGGAAGGATTTCCTTTCTCTTGCTTTTAAGACTATTTTTGAGAACATTGCACGTCGGTCAACCTTTGACCTATGAATACAAAAGAGTAACTTTCGCATGCTATTATAATACAATTTACTAAGCGAATGTTAGTCTTTCGTAAGCGAATTCGATTTGAGCGATTCGAAAATACGGTTCATTATTTTTTAGCATTTCGTCTGCGTCCGTGGTCTAGTGGCTAGTGCCATGGACTCTTGATCCGGAGGTCCTGGGTTCGATTCCCAGGGGGGAAACACAAAGTTGATATTTGAGAATTTATCACTTTGTGAATTTTTCCCCAGTTTGGTTAGGACATTGCAGTCTGAATCACCTGATTGTCCGAAAAAGAAAAAGAATTTCGTGTTTCGGACGGCACGTTAAGCCGTCGGTCCCGGTCGCTGTCTTTGATAGTGGTCGTTACTCAAACCATGTCAGAGGCCTGATAGTTGTGCTACTAGGCGGTTTAAAAACTCTGACACCAGGGTTCATCGTGTCGACCGACTCGATACCAACTCGACAGAAGAAGAAGTATTTCGTCTATTTTTTACACAACTCAGTTAAACCATGAAGTATCTAATATATTAAACTAACGTACAGTTAAACATTTGACGCGGGCTGTGATTTAGTTATGAAAATAAATCAAAACATTGCCATAAAAATGCTTATCACTAGTGCTGTCTGTCGCTCTATAAAACTAATGTGGAACTATCGATGATAGAGCAAACATACACCAATTTAATTAAATGTATTTTTCAGTACCACGACAAATCAAATCAAAGACAAGGTTACTGGTGTTATTGTGATTCCGTTTTTCAAAAAAATACTAAATCTTGACTTAAATGGTCACCTGCCATTGTCTATCTTGAAAGAACAGAAAAGGACGGCAATAGTTTTGGTAAAGATTTATACCCCATTCGTTTTTAAGAAATAACAGTACAAAATTAACGTTTTAGTATGGCGGGCATTATCTCTTAAAAACTAATGAGGTTTAGTTAGGTCGTGGTCTCTACGAATCGATAGCACTATCAGACGTGGTGGATTTTCAGCATTCTGTTGATCTACCTATTCCGTAAGGGATAACAGGTGTATCTACCCGCACATTGCTTTAGTGTGCGTGAGATCGCCGTAATAAATGGAAACCTGTATCTACCTACGCGCGTGTCAGTACGCACAACCACAAGTATGTCCGAGAAGCAGTCTTGAGATAAAAAATCTACCCGCAAAACACGCATACAGTTTTTGACAGTTTAAACTTATAACCCTGCCAGGAAGTAAAAAGACCTGTGATAGAGGGACCATAGAGCAGGGCTTATAGGAAGTGCATAAGTCCCTCTCTTATTCTGTCTCTGTTTTTCTCTATAGCAGGTCTGTTTAATTCCTGGCAGGGCTATATAAAATAATCTCTTTCGCACTTATGATGTTTTATATTTCATTCCTACTCTCAAGAGACTCATGCCATCTGAAATATACTGAGTATATATTATGTGTTTAGCACTATCGATATCATGTCATAAGTTTTCAGGTAAAAAAATAATCAATATGTCGACAGTTTGACATCACTATCAGTATCACAACACTAGTTGACGCGTTATCGTGAATCTGGCACAATTTACAATATGACTAACAATTTACAATATATTTTTGTGATAAAAAATGGTACTAATTCTAATGACCGTAGTAGGAAATAAAATAAAATATTAATTAAATATTAATAAAAGAAACTTCATTTGTTTCTTCGTAGATGTTTGCTACGGCGTAGCAATATCATCATCTCCCGTCGCCTTATCCTGTATCTTACGGGGGCGGGTAGATTAGATAATCTAGGTGATTGAACGAGGGTACTGGTTTTTTACACAAATCGACTGCCATCTGAGTTCCGCAACGCAGAAGGGAAACCAGACCCAATCCTAGATTCGGCTTTTGTTGGCTTCTACTGGCCAACCCAGCTGTCAGAGTTTACAAGCTGTCAATGCTTAGCACTAGCCTCTGACATGACTTAACGACTAATATCTACGATATAGGCTTAACGTGCTTTCCGAAACACGGAAAAAGCGCCAAACAAACTTACATATGAAATTCGAAAACCGAAAAACACATATTGGTGCTATTCGAACCACGAC
This sequence comes from Scrobipalpa costella, assembly GCA_949820665.1. Classification (NCBI taxonomy): domain Eukaryota; kingdom Metazoa; phylum Arthropoda; class Insecta; order Lepidoptera; family Gelechiidae; genus Scrobipalpa; species Scrobipalpa costella. The sequence goes on along the minus strand of OX463322.1, from coordinate 1,812,527 downwards.
CTCCTGCAAGGGAGGCAGCGGCCCTATCCACTACACCGTCGATCCATTTTTCCCACATTGCCTATAAAAAAGTAAAATTGTGAACTTAAAACACCTAATCTATACTAGTGTATACTTTAAAGACTTCGCGTAGCGGTCGGTAATGATTTGGTGAAATTGACTGCCGATACGAACTCGACTTACTTCCATGCTGGACTGGGAGAGATAGAAAAACATAGAATGTTCCAGCTGCCCTTCCTCCCGGGCATGCTGTTGAAGTCAGCAAAAGGGACTCGAGGGTTACAATGTATTGTAATTTAGGCGATGGGCTGACAACCTGTCACTATAGCAATACATATTACAATCAAATATTGCCCTGAATTTTTGTCAGACTTGGCGAAAGCGCCTTTTACGAGGCGTTAAAAGCTCTGCCTACCCCGTAAGGGATAAAGGCGTGATTTATGTATGTATGTATACGAACTCTAGTACCGAAGAGAGTGACTGTATGCTATATTTTTTTAAATATTGAAGCTTTTTCCGAGCAAGTGGGAGAAAATCGTGTATTATCGTGGTTTTAAACATTCTTCAAAGCAGAGTTCGGTGTCAAAGATGGCGGCCAGTTTTCAGACTTCGGTATCAAAACAAATTAGGTGGATGTTTGTAAACAGAATCAAACTTTAATATATGTACACCAGATGTCTCTGTCTGTTTGTCTGGAAAACGAAGGACAGATGTTTGACTAGGAACAGCCTGTCCCGGTTATTATGATCAATGCTAGCCTCCTAAAGCCTACATTTCGTGGCTGTTTTAGTTTTGGTACAATAATGACCCTACGATGTCTATTTGAGCTTTATTTGACGACCCGCGCAGCCTAGTTGACAGTGTACCTGCCTGCTACGCAGAGGGTCCCGGGTTCGATTCTCGGCCGGGGCAGACTTTTGAATGATGAGTTTAAATGTCTGTTTCTGGGTGTTATTTGTGGTTGTTTCTGTGTATGTCCATGGCACACCAATACCGGGAATCCTAGTGGGGGCTATGAATGTGATCGTGTTTTTTTTTTTTATACTACAGTACGTAAATGTATCTTCCATGCTGGACTAGGAGCGAGAGAAAAACATAGCATTTCCGTCCTAGCATGCTGTAAAAACCAGCTAAGGGATCCGAGGGTTTCAGTATATATCAATTTAGGCGATGGGCTGACAACCTGCCACTATAGCAATATATCTACAAATCTATCTTAAATATCCCTCTTCTTCTTAGCGAGTGGATTCTCGAGACAAATATCTCTCGTTACTTTGCAACCCCTGTCAGTTTGCGGGACGCTGTCCCTTACACCCGGTATGTGTTTATGTGTGCAAGTGTGGGTAATGTGCATTTTTACTCTTGTTTTGGTTGCCACCTCCGCAACACAACAATGTGTTAACCACAATGGCGTTAACTGCTTACAATCGAGTAAAAACTACAAACAATATTGTTGCGTCACACCAGTTATGAGGAATCTTACTTGTGTAGTGGTCAGAGTCGTGGGGTCCACGCCACGTCTGACAAAGTTTTGAGGGCTACTTAAGATATATTTGTAGATATATTGCTGTAGTGACAGGTTGTCAGCCCATCGCCTAAATAACAATAAACTGACACCCTATATATATTCTTTATTGCATTAAAATACAAGAAATGAAGTTTACAGAAAGGTATGCAAGGGCGAACTTATCTCTATGAAGAGATCTCTTCCAGCTAACCCACTGGCAGATGAGAGAATTAGAAACATTTTAAGGGCAAGACAAATACAATGCAATGTAAAATAAAAACCCTCGGATCCCTTAGCTGGTTTTTACAGCATGCCCGGGAGGAAAAGCAGCTGGCACAATCTATGTTCTTTCTCCCTCCCAGGCCAGCATGGAAGAAAGAAAACGATCATCTAATTTATTCAATATGTTCCTAGGAGAAAGTTGTGTGGTCTGTTATCATATCATATCAAACACCAATTGCCTCCGTGGTCTAGTGGTCAGAGCCATGGGCTCACGATCCAGAGGTCCTGGGTTTAATTCCCAGGGGCGAACACAAAGTTGATATTTGTCAATCAGTTAGTGAAATTTTAGCTTGATCACCTGGTCGTTACATAAAGCATGTCAGAGGCCAATTAGCTGTGCTATTAGGCGGTTTAAAAAGCTCTGACACCAGGGTTCATCGGTTCGTTGTTCGATTCGAAAACGCACTCGCCAAGAAGAAGATACTTTTTCTGTTTGAAGCCGGACTGCGAAAATTCTGACCAAAAGAAAGTCCTGAAAATCTGAACAACTAAAAATAAAGGAGCATGCTGGTTGCTCAAGATAGGCCGGCCTAATTAATATTGACAACTAACTTTAGCAGGAATTGACTTTTCTATTTCCAATCTTAAACTCGTATTTATAAAGCGGTCTCAGGATTGAGAGCAGTATTAAGTTTGAATTTGACAGGCTGTTTTGTACTGATATGACATTTCTGATAAGAACTCAAACCCGCTGTCGGTCTTGAGAGTTGATTATAATTACGGACCTAAGTAACCAACAGAACAAACAAAGTTCAACAATTTATATAATTGTAATTTCTTCCATGCTGGCCTGGGAGCGTGAGAAAAACATAAAATGTGCCATCTGCATTTCCTCCCAGGCATGCTGTAGGATTTACGAGGGGCGGCTGATATAAAATCTACTTTGTTAAAGAAAGTTTTGAAAATCGAACTGGCCATTGCAAAATCATATTCTATATTTATTCCTTTTTCAAAATTATGACGCTTATTTTTTTTCGCTTGATTTTGTTTTTTTTGGCGCGACTTTGATTTCACTTTGTCGAAAGAAAATTGCAAAAAGATGAAATTTGAGCATCGAGCAGTGATTAAATTCCTAAGTAAAGAAGAAAATACGCCTACGCAGATCAGAGAGCGCATGTTAAAGGTGTTTGGTGATTCAAGTCCTTCTGAATTCGTCATAAAGTTTTGGTCGAAGCCATTTAAACATGGCCGTGAGAGCCTGGAAGAGGACACACGTAGTGGAAGGCCAATTTCTGCTGTTACCGCAGATAATGTTGAAAAGGTGAAGAACCTGATTCTTGCAGATCGGAGAATCAAGCAGTGGGAGATAGCCAGAGATGTGGGCATTAGCAAGGAACGAGTTCATGAAATTATTCACGAACATTTGGGCATGTCCAAGGTGAGCGCGCGTTGGGTCCCTAGAATGTTCACCCCCTTTGACAAACAAAGGCGAGTAGAATGTTGTCAGGCATTTCTAGAACTGGTCAAAGGTAAAGAAGAAGAGACTATCTCTCGAATTGTGACCTGTGATGAAACTTGGATTCGCCAGTGGGATCCGGAAAGCAAAAAAGAGTCAATGCAATGGAAATTTAAAGGAGAAAAGTCGCCAAGGAAGTTCAAGGTTCGGCCGTCGGCTGGAAAACTAATAGCCACCGTATTTTGGGATGTCGAAGGGATTTTGATGATAGATTACTTGCCTAAAAATACAACAATGAATGCTGAATATTATGCAAACTTGCTTGACCAGCTTCGTGAACAAATCAAAGAAAAGCGGAGAGGAAAACTCAGCAAAGGTGTTCTGATTTTACAAGACAATGCTCCTGTACACACAGCCTTAACGGCGAGGTCAGCCCTGAGCAAAAACGGCTTCACAGAAATTAACCATCCACCTTATAGTCCAGATCTGGCTCCGTGACTATTTCTTATTCAAAGATTTAAAGAAAAAATTGAGGGGTCGCAGATTTTCGACGGACGAAGAAATGAAAGAGGCTGTGACTGACCATTTTGACGAGCAAAATAAAAATTACTATTATAACGGCATGATGTCACTTATTTGCAAATGTCATAAGTGTATTTCACTTGCAGGAGACTATATAGAAAAATAAAAAATAAACTAGCCATCAAAGTCTTTTCTTTCATAGTTAGGTAGATTACTTATCAGCCACCCCTCGTAGCTAAGGGATCCAAGGGTTTCTGTGTATTTCAATTTAGCCGATAGGCTGACAACCTGTCACTACAGCAATATACCTACAAATCTATCTTAAATAACCCTCAAAACTTTGTCAGACGTGGCGAACGACCTTTGTTTAGATCGTTTACGCTTTCCCATTAGGGATAAAGGCGTGATTATATGTATGTATGTATGTACGAGTACATGGACTTTTCTATTACCAATCTAAGTAACCAACAGAAAAAAATTGCAACTTTAGAAAAGAGTTCCACCATTTAAACAACATGTAACATGTAACAGAAATTATATACTCGTATGTACCAGAAAGGATATGAAACTGAACAACTTTTCCGAAGCAACATAGCTCAAAATAGAAAAATATAGACCCTTCCATACAAAATGCATAATGCTGATAGCGAGTGTAAAAATATGTCTTTTTTTCGTATTTCAACCTATGTTCCTTTGGGAAAGTTGTTCAGTTTCACATCCTTTCGGGTGCATATACCCTTTCCGTTACTACATACATACATAAATCACGCCTTTATCCCTTACGGGGTAGGCAGAGCGTTTAACGCCTCGTAAAAGGCGCCACGTCTGACAAAAATTGAGGGCAATTTTAGATTGTAATATGTATTGCTATAGTGACAGGTTGTCAGCCCATCGCCTAAATTACAATACACTGTAACCCTCGAGTCCCTTTTGCTGACTTCAACAGCATGCCCGGGAGGAAGGGCAGCTGGAACATTCTATGTTTTTCGATCTCTCCCAGTCCAGCATGGAAGAAAACCGTTTCCGTTACTCGTCGTATAATTCTATTTCCAATTCATTATCAGAACTACCCACACATAGACATGTGTCTCTATTGATTTTTTTTCAGTCGGCCATCGAGTGCGTGGTGGAAGTAGGCCACAGTGTCAGCGCCTTTATCCCTAATGGGGTAGGCAGAGCGTAAAAGGCTTAAATAAAGGTCGTTTCGCCACGTCTGACAAACTTTTGAGGGTTATTTAAGATAGATTTGTAGTATATTGCTGTAGTGATAGGTTGTCAGCCCATCGCCTAAACTGCAATGCACTGAAACCCTCGGATCCATAAAGAGCCGTTTTACAGCCTTTAAACAGCTTCGTCCATGCTGGACTGGGAGCGAGCGAAGAACATAGAATGTGCCAGCTGCATTTCTTCCCGGGCATGCTGTAAAAGCCAGCTAAAGGATCCGAGGGTTTCAGTATATTGCAATATACCTACAAATCTACCTTAAATAACCCTCAAAATGTTGTCAAAAGTGGCGGAATGACCTTTGTTTAGGTCGTTTACGCTCTGCCTACCCCATTAGAAATAAAGGCGAGAATATATGTATGTATGTATGTAAACAGCTTCTTTTTTTTCTGTCATGTGGGTATCGAGTCAATCGACCCGATGAACCCCGGTGTCATAGTTTTTAAACCGCTATTATGTCACTGACATGCTTTGAGTAACGACCGCTCTCAAAGAGAGCGATGGCTTAACGTGCCTTCCGAAGCACAATCAGGTGATTCAGCCTGCAATATCCTAACCAAACTGGGGATAAATTGTCAAAAATCAATTTTGTGTCCCCCCCCTGGGAATCGAACCCAGAACCTCCGTATCGTAAGCCCATGGCTCTGACCGCTAGACCACGACGCTAGACAGTTTCTTTTTGATTTAAAAAAGTGTCAAAAATAATTAAGAAATATTTAAGCCTTAATCTACAAAATTTTAAGGTCAAGAAGTTTGGTTTAATCACTTTATGGATTAACCCATACACAGTAAAGTAACAATCAATTTAGTGACCACAGCAGACCCTTGTCAAGTGTGAGCGAGATGGCTATATGGTGTTAGATAATTAAAATGTCGTTATGCAGTATCCTAAGGCTCGTATTTATGAAGCGATCTCATACTTGAGACCAATATTTAGTATGTATTTCACAGGCCAGTTTGTACTGAAATGACATTTCTGATACGAACTCAAACTCGCTCTCATTCATGCGGCCCTAAAATTCATAAGTTTCATACCTCTACATTAGATAGGGTGGCAACTGCCTCCGTGGTCTAGTGGTCTGAGCCATGGGCTTGAGGGGACCTCTCCTGGGTTCGATTTCCAACTTTGTTGTTTAGAAGAAGAAGAAGATAGGGGATGAAAACAACAATTAGTAAAAATAACATTAAACAATTTACTTCCATATAGTTCAATAACTAAATAAATTATACCGGGTGTAAGGGACAGTGTCCCGCAAACTGATAGGGGTCGCTCAGTCAACGACACTGAACAAGTTTTATCGGGAAAATCTTCCAGGAGATGGAAAAAAATGACCTTTGCATACAAAATGACCACCTCGATCAGACAATTTGTATGGGAAAAGAGAATCTGGTGAAAGTTGATCAGTTTCGTGGACGGAGCAACCCCTATCAGTTTGCGGGACGCTGTCCCTTACACCCCGTAGAATGCGCGACGGGATAGGAGAGCCATTTCTTGAAAAACTTGTTTAGAGTGCTTGTAAGCATACTGAAAGTTCTAATAAGTGGGTGGCCTGCCGGAGTGGTGGCCCACGTAAGGTCCCGATTTTAGGTTTTCCGCTTATATATCGAAAACGGTGCGTTGTACGAGAAAACTTGCAAAGGTCAAACAAATGCTCATAAAATTCTGTACAAAATTGTGGTACAAACTTTTCTTCTCGAATCAATACTTAAAAAGATATGGTACACTGCACAGCTTCCATGCTGGCCTGGGAGTGAGAGAAAAACATAGAATGTGCCAGCTGCATTTCCCCCCGAGCATGCTGTAAAAACCAGCTACGGGATCTGAGGGTTTTAGTATATTGTAATTTAGGCGATGGCCTGACAACCTATCACTACAGCAATATACGTATAAATCTATCTTAAAAAACCCTTAAAACTTTGTCAGACGTGGCGAAACGATCTTTGTTTAGGTCGTTTACGCTCTGCCTACCACATTAGGGATAAAGGCGTGATTATATGTACACTACACCCTAGTACTCGAAGCTCCGTGGCTCGAGCTAATAGAAAATTCACGATCATCTACATACACACATAAATACATATAATCACGCCTTTATCGCTAATTGGGTAGGCAGAGCGTAAGGTTGTCCCGCCACGTCTGACAAAGTTTTGAGGGCTATTTATGATAGATTTGTAGGTAAATTGCTGTAGGGACAGGTTGTCAGCCCATCGCCTACATTACAGTATACTAAAACCCTCGGATCCCTTAGGTGGATTCAATATGGTCCTAGGAGAAAGTTGTGTTGTCTGTTATCAATTATCATATCATAATAACTAGCTACTAGGCGGTTTGAAAACTCTGACACCAGGGTTCATCGGGTCGTTGTTCGACTCGAGAATCCAGTCGCTAAGAAGAAGAAGAATCACTAACTGCCTCCGTGGTCCAGTGGTCAGAGCCATAGGGCCAGGATCCGGAGGTCCTGGGTTCGATTCCCAGTTGATATTTGTCAATTTATCACTTTGTGTCAAATTCTAGATTTTTGATCAAAACCCGGACTTTGACAGAATCCTAGATTTTTCTCTGGATTATGACCAGCATTTTGTCCGGGTTTTTGATCAAAAACATTATTTTTTAAATAAAAATACCGATTTCATCATAATCCTGCGACTTATAGACAAATATCAAACATACTCACGTCTGTATTTCCTACGGGGTGGGCTGAGCGTAAAATATACTTGACCTATATTTATTAGTTGTTTATCTGTTTGTGATATCTTTCAAGATACTAAAAGTATTGTTTATTTAAATAACGATTTGTCTGCTTAGCCCATTTTTTCCATAAAAATCAGATAGGTACATAATTTTTTTTTTAATATTTTAGGAATGTTATGAATTCAATGTTTTTTACATTAATGAATTGGTATTTTTTTAGACATTGTATCTATAAATAGTTGATGAATATTAAGATATCTGTAGAGCGTAGGAAATGTGAAAGATCAAAATATGTTTGACCTCTTACAAAACTCCAAATATGGTAAAATATTTTTATTAAACCCTATAATCAAGGCATCCACGTCTTCCATGCTGGACTAGGAGAGATAGAAAAACATAGAATGTTCCAGCTGCCCTTCCTCCCGGGCATGTTGTAGAAATCAGCAAAAGGGATTCGAGGGTTACAATGTATTGTAATTTAAGCGATGGGCTAAAAACCTGTCACTACAGCAATACACATAATTACAATCTAAAATTTGCCCTAAATTTTCGTCAGACGTGGTGAAAGCGCCTGTTACGAGGCGTTTTACGCTCAGCCTACCCCGTAAGGGATAAACGCGTGATTTTATGTATGTATGTATGTAATCAAGGCATCCCTCAAATGTCGCCTTATACAGGGTGTGAAAGTAATCATGTATTTCGACCTGTAATCAATTACTTTATGGCCCAAGCTGGCCTATAAGCACGCCCGCAGTGCCTGGCAGAGTGAGAGAGACAGATGCACAGGGTTAGAGCGAGAGGCAACACTAAAAATAGGTCAGGTCATTTCAGGCGTTGTCAACAGTGAAATTTTGTACATATGGCTAAGTGAAAATGGCTGAAAAATTGTGTTTTTATATGATTTTTTGTTTTGGTTTTAATTTCTTAATAGATTTTAAAAAGATAAAATTTTAATTTTTATATATTTTTAAGACTCTCCCAATATTCGTGAAATCTGATTAAGGTTCAGATTTAAAAAAAAACATTAACTGTAAAATTCTGATAAACTTTTCGAAAACGAAACGAACGATTCCTGAAAACGCAACGTTTACACAATACGAACTGACGTTTCAGTCGTTAGCAAAAAAACCTTCAATATTCACAAACAGCACAAAATCGTCAACATACACGACTAACGTCATATCAATCACAGCGTCTTACCTGGTACGGCTCATCAGGTTTCCCAGGGTACGACTGACTCCTTCTATAATCTGGAGGCCTAGGAGGCGCCGGGGCCCGCCGCCAGGGGGCGAACGCCGAGGGCTGCGGGGGCTGCGGCGCGGGCCATCTGTATTGCGGGGCCCTGCGGAAGGGAGCCCTATATTGCCTCTCGTCATCGCCGACCGGGGTGCCCGGATATTGCAGTTCCCCCATGACGACCGCTCGCGACGAACGTCGGGGTCTTACTGCCGATAAGCTGATACGGGTCGATAGATGCGCGCGCAGCTTATTCCGCGGTTCGGAATTCGAATTTTGAGGGCGTTCGAGAGTTTTTTTTTTACGCCGGCCAGCATTGTAGTGTGAGGCTTGAGTGAAGTTTTTACCGACTATGCGGGGATTAGGGATACTGTAAAACAAGTGATTAGAGGTCATTTTAAATTAAGACTAAATAAAGGTATTTTAAGGGTGTTTTGCCATGATATACCTACTCATGAAACTTAACTACTTTTCTGAAATATCTTGTACTAAAATCTTATTGTGATTCTCAGATAAAAACTGATAAAACTTTTATGTATTGTAAAATTTGTTAACTTGTATGAGTGGAACATGGTATAATACTTCATTTTAAAAAGGATACAAGTCTCTATACTATTTACTAACCAAAAAACAGCAAAAAAACTACATTTCAGCTTTCCAATGTACTCTAAACACACGTCAACACCAATCCGACACAATTCGAATTCAACATAATAAACCCCAAACCGAACGTTCAAATCCGAACCATCCAGAATACGGACGCGACATGTGTAAGTCGCGTTCCGTTTTAGGTAATAATTTTCAGCGCAGTTTTCAGGTTTGTGTAAGGTGAATCGGAACGTAGAAGCGCACTGCGTTATGCGCTATGCACCAAATATAGGTCCCTTATACAATCTAGGTAATGGTTTAAAGGTCATGGGTTATTCTTGTATAGGTATAATCTATTTAGGTCAAATTATTTTTTCTGTAGAGTGTGTTATCGAATGACCCGATAAACCTTGATATCTACTTCTTCTTGCGGATAATTGCGGATCATCCGCATTTTGAGGATGCGGATACCTTCCATGCTGGCCTGGGAGCGAGAGAAAAACATAGAATGTGCCAGCTTCATTTCATCCCGGGTAAGCTGTGAAAACCAGCTGGGATCTGAGAGTTTCAGTATATTAAAATTTAGGCGATGGGGTGACAACCTGTTATTATAGCTAGCCTACTAGATCCCACTGCTGGGCAAAGGCCTCCCCCGCGGTCTTCCACTCATCACGGTCCAATGCAACCTCAGTCTAATCTTTCAGATAGGCGTCGAGATCGTCACGCCATCTTTTCCGGGGTCTACCTCTTCGCCGAAATCCGCCTTGAGGTACCCAATTTTCTATGACGATCTTTGCCCATAGACCTGGGTGCATCCGACAAACATGCCCGGCCCAATCCCACTTTATCTTGGCGGTTTTGAATCCTACGTCAGCTATGCCCGCCTTGGCTCGAGACGTGGTGTTTCGGACTCTGTCCGTTCTTTTTACGCCTAAGAGGCTACGCTCCATCGCTCTTTGGCAAACCTTGAGTTTGGACTTTTGACTCTCGGTTAGAGACCATGTTTGTGCACCGTAGGTTAGGACAGGCAGTATACACAAGTCGATGAGTTTTCTTTTGAGTGAAATAGGAAAATCGCCCTTCATAAATGCTTTTAACGACCAGAACCTTTTACAGGCATTATCGATTTCAAAGAGACAAACTGGCCTAGGTATATATACTCATCATCATCATCTCCCTAGCCTTATCCCGTATCTCACGGGGTCAGCTACCTAATCTAGGGGATTGAACGAGGGTACTGGTTTTTACACAGAGCGACTGCCATCTAACCTTCGCAACCCAGAAGGAAACCAAACCCAATCCTAGATTAGGTCAGAGTTTTTAAGCCGCCAATGCTTAGCACTGGCCTCTGATATTGCTTAACGACTAATACCTACGGTATTCAACGATATTAACCGGGACCAACGGCTTAAGGTGCCTTCCGAAGCACGGAAAAAGCACCGAAAAAACGTACATATGAAATTCAAAAACCGAAAAACACATTGGTACGTGGTGGGATTCGAACCACGACCTCCCGCTCAGGAGGCAGCGGCTCTATCCACTACACCATCGGGCTCTTAAAATGGGCAAATCGCCCTTCGTAAATGCTTTTAATGACCAGAAGCTTTTCCAGGCATTTTCGATTTCTTTCTCTTGCCTGTTATCAAAATAGACAATCTGGCCTAGGTAAATATACTCATCGACATAATGTATTGTCTGCCCATCTACCTGTACCCTACGTTTTGTGCTGTTGGTCATCAATTGCGTCTTCGTTCTGTTCATTTGAAGTCCAACCTCAAGGCTTGCTGCACTTAAACCTTGAAGCATCTCTTCGAGTTCCACTGCCGTATTAGCAAGCAGAACAATGTCGTCCGCAAAGCGCAGATAAGTCAATCGTTTTACGCCAATGACAATGATTTTCCCATAGCTCAGATAGACTTTGAAATACTTCTTCCTGTATCTTGAATAAATAATCTATCTTGAATACATACATATAATCATGCTCTGCCTACCCCATTAGGGTTAAAGGCGTGATTATATGAATGATAACCCTCAAAATTTTGTCAGACGTGGCGGAACGACCTTTCTTTAGGTTTACGATCTGCCTACCCCATTAGGGATACATACATACATATTCACGCCTTTAACCCTAATGGGGTAAGCTGAGCGTCAACGACCCAAACAAAGGTCGTTGTGCCACTTCAGACAAGTATTTAGGGATGTTTCAGATGTCAGCCCATCGCCTAAATTACAATACACTGAATCCCTCGAATCCCTTAGCTGGTTTTTACAGCATGCCCGGGAGGAGATGCAGCTGGCACATTCTATGTTTTTCCATCGCTCCCAGTCCAGCATGGAAGATAGAGCGCACAAATTAACTAAATTTTGACTATAATTATAGGCGTCCCTTTCTATTCTCTCATGTCAGAAAATGACAGGTATCGACTTATATTACTAAGTCGAGAGTTTTGCAACTACGAATTGGTACCATTGCACTTTTGTATGGAATTTTGAGGAAGACTTCCTTAGAAAAGTTGTTCAAGTTCACGATAAGGTTTAGCCACGACTTTTTGGAAACGCTGAGTCTCACCTTCATTTCAGACCACACCCTGTATAGAGCTAAGTAAATAGAGCACCCTGTACTATTATACAGCTACATTGCTGCATAAATGCGGGTATTTGCGGATTGCACCAACACTGCAGATAATACTAAAGAAACTGAACAATTTTTCCTTGTTTTTTTTTTATAACACTTAAAATTTTGACAGACGTGGCGGAACGAACTTTGTTTAGGTCGATTACGCTCTGCCTACCCCATTAGGGATATGTACGTTCGTTCTAGTATGTGAATCTAGATTAACTCTGATTGGCTAGATTTTTACTTACTGCTCTCAGTCAAACAGAGTTAATCTAGGATCCGCTTGTCACTGATTGTATCTAAAGCATAATATTCATACGGAAGAAACAACCCCCCAAGACAGAGGTTTCATCCTAGTTTGGGGAACAGGGTTCATTAATAAGGTACACTATCTTAGACTACGTTACATTAGTTTACAAGTCCTGCTTGTACTTTCTTCCATGCTGGACTGAGAGAGATAGAAAAACATAGCATGTTCCAGCTGCCCTTCCTCCCGGGCATGCTGTAGACGTCAGCAAAAGGGACTTGAGGGTTACAGTGTATTGTAATTTAGGCGATGGGCTGACAACCTGTCACTATAGCAATACAAATTACAATCTAAAATTGCCCTCAATTTTTGTCAGACGTGGCGGTAGCGCCTTTTACGAGGCGTTTAACGCTCTGCCTACCCCGTAAGGGATGAAGGCGTGACTATATGTATGTATGTATGTGTATGTACTTGTACAAACTTAATGGGAATTAAATAAAATTTATTATTATTATTTATTATTATCTAGGTATCGAATGTTACTAGAACGACGAGTATTTTCGCAATACATACATACATACATATAATCACGCCTTTATCCCTAATGGGGTAGGCAGAGCGTAAACGACCCAAACAAAGGCCGTCCCGCCACGTCCGACAAAGTTTTGAGGGTTATTCAAGATAGTATTCTAGGTATATTGCTGTAGTGACAGGTTGTCAGCGCATCGCCTAAATTACAATATACTGAAACCCTCGGATCCCTTAGCTGGATTTTACAGCATGCCCGGGAGGAAATGCAGCTGGCACATTCTATGTTTTTCTCTCGCTCCCAGACCAGCATGGAAGAAATAGTCCTGACTTTTCCCGTAATGTTTGACAACGTTTTCATCATTGTCTAATGATCCGTGTTTTCGCTTCCATGTTGGCCTGGGAGCGAGAGAAAAACATAGAATGTGCCAGCTGCATTTCCTCCCGGGCATGCTGTAAAAACCAGCTAAGGGATCTGAGGGTTTCAGTATATTGTAATTTTTTAGGCGATGGGCTGACAACCTGTCACTACAGCAATATACCTATAATTCTATCTTGTATAATCCTCAAAACTATGTCAGACGTGGCGGAACGACCTTTTCTTTTTAGGTCATTTACGCTCTGCCTACCCCATTAGGGATAAAGGCGTGATTTTATGTATGTATATCCGTGTTTTCGCAAAATCCCTAGGATTTTCAAATCAAATAAAATTATTTATTAATGTGAGTCACAAGTATAAAAAAATCAGTTGTAACAATGTTATAAAATGTATAATTGCGCTCTGCCTGTCTGCGTACATATAATAACAATTTTAAAAATATTAGTATTATTATTCCAAATGTTAATTCAAATTATCAAATCATTCTACAACATTTATATGAAAATGGAGCACCCTGTAGGCTTATACAGCTACATTGCTGTATAGCTGCGGGTAGTTGCGGATTGCACCAACTACACTGCAACGAAATCTACGTGAGTATTGCAGATAACCATAAATACTCGCCAATAGATAGATATTTCCATGCTGGACTGGGAGCGAGAGAATAACATAGAATGTGCCAGTTGCATTTCCTCCCGAGCATGCTGTAAAAACCAGCTAAGGGATCCGTCTATAGCCACGTCTTTATCCCTAATGGAGTAAGCAAAGCGTAAACGACCTAAACAGAGGTCGTTCCGCCACGTCTGACAAAGTTTTGAGTGTTATTTAAGTTAGATTTGTAGTATATTGCTGTAGTGACAGGTAGTCAGCCCATCGACTAAATTACTATATACCAAAACCCTTTGATCCCTTAACTGGTTTTTACAGCATGCTCGGGAGGAAATGCAGCTGGCACATTCTTTTCTCTCGCTCCCAGTCCACCATGGAAGCACTTTTTCATCAATGATTGTCATTTACTAAAATGGCTGGACCGCAGGAGCTTTAAAATAATATCTTCAAATGTTTTTTGTTTAGTACTTACTAGCGACCCAAGGAAATTATCAGTGTTTCTCTACTATATTATGCATGTATTATACATATAAACCTTCCTCTTGAATCACTCTATTTATGCATACATAGGGATATAGGGACAGAGAAAGAGACTTTGTTTTATAGTATGTAGTGATTACTGTAAATTTATAGATGTTATGCCCCGTTAATATGTTTTTCCTGTATAATTGTGTAACTATTGCAATTTTCTGAACTGTACAAATATTTTTTCGGAATTATTATTAGTCCTAGCATATTTTCCCTTCTATTTTCAATAACGTTCAATTTATTTCTCTTTTTTCCAAGCTGGACTGGGAGCGAAAGAAAAACATAGAAAGTGCTAGCTGCATTACCTCCCGGGCATGCTGTAAAAACCAACTAAGGGATCGGAGGGTTTTAGGATATTGCAATTTAGGCCATTGGCTGATAAGCTGTCACTACAGCAATATGCCTACAAATCTATCCTAAATAACCCTCAAAACTTTGTCAGACGTGGCGGAACGATCTTTGTTTGGGTCGTTCACGCTCTGCCTACCCCACTAGCGATAAAGGCGTGATTATATGTATGTATGTATATTCCTCTTTTCTTTAACTTGTTGTTATACTTCCTCATTTATTTCCTTCCATGCTGGACTGGAAGAGATAGAAAAACATGCATGTTCCAGCTGCCCTTCCTCCCGGGCATGCTGTAGAAGTCAGCAAAAGGGACTCGAGGGTTACAGTGTATTGTAATTAAGGCGATGGGCTGACAACCTGTCACTATAGCAATACACTTTTCAATCTAAAATTGCCCTCAATTTTTGTCAGACGTGGCGAAAGCGCCTTTTACGAGTCGTTTAACGCTCTGTCTACCCCGTAAGGGATAAATGCGAGATTTTATGTATGTATGTTTATTTTTCTGGTTTTTTTCTCTGCTTCAACTCATGCGTGAATAGAGTTCGAGGGATGCCAGCTCCAAAGAATACATAATTCCTCTATGTACCTGCCACTTGTTCTTATCAAGTGTGGGGTTAAAGGGTCGTGCACTCCGAAGCATGGAATCTTTTTTCTTTCAGCCAATCAGGTGATTCAGCCTGAGGGGAGAATGTCACAAAGAGATTTTACAACCGCTGCATCCTGAGCGGGAGGTCGTGGTTCGAAAACCACCACGAACCAATGCGTTTATCGGTTTGCGAATTTCGTATGTACATTTATTCGGCGCTTTTTCCGTGCTTCGGAAGGCACTTTAAGCCGTTGCTACCGGTTAATATTGTTTAATATTGTAGATTTTAGTCGTTAAGCCATGTCAGAAAAATCTTGAAGACTCTGACCCAATCTAGGATTTGCTCTGGTTTCCCTTCTGGATTGCGGAGGTCAGATAGCAGTTGTTCTGTGTAAAAACCAGTACCCTCGTTCAATTCTCTAGATTAGATAGCCGACCCCGTGATAAAGCTAGGGAGATGGTGATGAATATAATAGGTTCCAAACGCTCTACGGTTTTGCTACGTACGAGTGCTACGCCGTAGCCGTAGCAAGGTCGGATGTAGCCGCCAAGATATCACGGACGTCTTGAATGTCGATTCTGTACTGCCTTCATGGTCTAGCTGGTGGTCTGAGCCACGGGCTCCCAATTCCAAGGTCGCGGGTTCGATTTCCCCGGAGGAACACAAAATTATTTATTTATTTAACAATGAATTGTACACAAAAACTTCATAAAACAGAACATAAAAAACTAACACACAACAGGCACTGCTTATTTCTAAAACTAAATTACTTAGAGCAGACCTACAAAAGTTAATTACCTAATTGTCTGTAAAAAAAATAAAGGTTCTGAGCTTCGGAGGACACGTTAAGCCATCGGTCCCGGTCGCTATCTTTGATAGTGGTCGTCACAAATCACATCACAACATTATCAGAGGCCTATTAGCTGTGCTATTAGACAGTTTAAAAACTATAACATCAGGGTTCATCAGACTGTTGACGACTTGCCCACCCCTTAAGGGATACAGGCATGATTTTATGTATAGTTGTGAACTTTGCACCACTTGGAGTATCAGTTCGGCTAGGCATAAAGCTACTAACCTAATATGTCGCATCTACAACTTATTCTTTGATACGTTATCACTTCTCCATACAATACAATGTCAGAGTCAGTTATCGTTTTTACTCTGTGCCGCGCGGACGCGCATTCTTTTTTAGAACAAATTCAAATTCAAAAATGGAATTTAAACCTACCGGTGAGTTTTTATATTTACAGCCAGTATTCTTCCTTTTCGAATAAATAAGTTTGTTTCTAATTCAGTCTTGATGTGGGAAATGAGTGAACAGGAAAAGTGTATTTGTAGGTCATTTGTGTGTGTGTGTGTGTAATACTAATTGTAAACAATCGTGTGATGTGATCTTGGGATCTTGTTTCGCCGAGTTAAGCTATTTGTGAGACAATTCATACTTACGATGCAAACTATTTCTATTTTATCGACCAGCAAAAAGTTTTTCATAATCTAGCAAATTGATAAGTTTTATTATTAGTTTAACCCACATTCATACATACATATAATCACGCCTTTATCCCTAATGGGGTAGGCAGAGCGTAAACGACCTAAACAAATGTCGTTCCGCCACGTCTGACAAAGTTTTGAGGGTTATTTAAGTTAGATTTGTAGGTATATTGCTATAGTGACAGGTTGTCAGCCCATCGCCTAAATTACAATATACTGAAACCCTCAGATCCCTTAGCTGGTTTTTACAGCATGCCCAGGATGATATGCAGCTGGCACATTCTATGTTTTTCTTTCTCTCCCAGGCCAGCATGGAAGAAATTCATACTTACGATGCAAACTATTTCTATTTTATCGACCAGCAAAAAGTTTTTCATAATCTAGCAAATTTATAAGTTTTATTATTAGTTTAACCCACATTCGAGTATACTCAAAGTGATCTGTTTCATCAAACTCTAATAGTTAATAAATATATTGCATTTTTAGATCGTATTTGTAAGGATATAGTGACAGGTTGTCTTTTTATTTAAAAACATACTTATAATCACGCCTTTAACCCTAATGGGGTAGGCAGAGCGTAAAAGACCTTTAAAAAAAGTCGTTCCGCCACGTCTGACAAAGTTTTGAGGGTTTCAAAAACACATTTCAAAAATAAACTACTATTTCATTATGTTGTGATATCTATTAGCTTAAACTTATTTTAGAAACAAGATCTTCGATTAAAAGACATGAAATTTTGTTTACCTTTATTCTAAAACTGAGTTGGAAATACTATAACTTACATTACACTGTAACCCTCGAATCCCTTTTGCTGACTTCTACAGCATGCCCGGGAGGAGAATCAGCTATACATACTGTTTTTTCTATCGTTTCCAGTCCAGCATGGAAGCATATAAAATCTATCATTAATAAAAGGAGGATGAAATGTGTTCGTTCTCTGACATTAGATAAACTCTCGACTTTAATCTCGATATTAATATCAATAAATATGGCTTGTTTATAACATAGAGATAGTGCTTTATTATGGTTATATTATAATTAAAATGATTGGCGAAATTATCGACAATAACACAAGATTGCTTGCTAGACTGAGAGCGAGAGAAAAACATAGAATGCCAGCTGCATTTTCTCCCGGGCATGCTGTAAAAATCAGCTAAGCCTGTCGTAATAGCGGTGCACATTTCCATCCAAAACTGGCCTCATTATTTGTCAGATATAGCGTAAACGCCTTTTACTACGCGTTTCGTGCTCTGCCTACCCCGTAAGGGATACAAGCGCGACTTTATGTATGTATGTAAAACCACTGTCCCTTTAACTTTCCTCAGAACACCAACATGTCCGCTACAATCCCCTCAAAGATGAGTGGATCCTGGTCTCCCCTCACCGCTGCCTTCGACCCTGGAGCGGCCAAACCGAGGAACCAGTGGAAGACCAGCCACCAGATCCTAAGAACCCTCTGTTACCTGGTGCTGTGAGGTCTAGCGGGCAGGTAAATCATCTCCTTATGTGTCTTTAGAGCTGTCTTCGACTTTAGAGTGACCAACCAGACTGAAGCACCCTCGGAAGACCAGCCGCCAGACCCCAAGAACTCTTTGTTACCTGGTGCTGTTAGATCTAGCGGGCAGGTAAGTTGACCAGTGATGTGAATCTTGGGCTCTGGATTATAAGTTCATGGGTTCAATGTTCAGGAGTTAATTAATACAATGAATCTAGTTGATTGACACGTAAAACGAATCAGTTCTTCTGAAGACACGGTAACTGTGTTCAACCCTAGAGTGGTCAGACAGAAGAACCTGTGGACACATATTAGGTATGCGGCGGCGCGCGCCGAGAAACTTTTTATTTTGTGCTGTGGACGACCAGCCACCAGATCCCAAGAACCCTCTGTTACCCGGTGCTGTGAGGTCTAGTGGGCAGGTAAATCATCTCCTTATGTGTCTCTAGAGCTGTCTTCTACTTTAGAGTGACCAGACTGAAGCACCTGCGGAAAACCAGCTGCCAGACCCCAAGAACTCTCTGTTACCTAGTACCGTGCAGTCAGATCTAGCGGGCAGGTAAATCCTCTCCTTACGTGTCTCTAGAGCTGTCTTCGGCTTTAGATTGACCAGACTGAAGCACCTGCGGAAGACCAACCGCCAGACCCCAAGAACCCTCTGTTACCTGTGCTATCAGGTCTAGCGAGCAGGTAAGTTTACCAGTGACGTGAACCTTGGGCTCTCGGTCAAAAGGTAATGGGTTCAATGTCTATCGATTTAATCCTGAAAATTTTATTTTTTATTGTGAAAGCTGATTTACTTAGTGGTATGACAATAAGGATGAGTCGGTGTTTCGGAAGGCACGGTACTGTCTTCGACACTGAAGTGGCCAGACTGAAGCAACAGTGGAGACAAAATTGAAAATTTACTCTTTGTTCCCGGTGTGACTCCTTTCCATGCTAGCTTAGGAGCGAGAGAAATACATAGAATGTGTCAGCTCTTTTCTCCCCGGGCCTGCTGTAAAAACCAGCTAAGGGATCCGAGGGTTCAGTATATTGTAATTTAGGCGATGGGCTGACAACCTGTCACTACAGCAACATACCTACAAATCTATCTTAAATAACCCGCAAAACTTTGTCAGACGTGGCAGAACACCCACTACCTTTGTTTAGATCGTTTACGCTCTGCCTACCCCATTAGGAATAAAGGAAGGTGATAATATGTTTGTATGTATGTTCCCGGTTTGATTAATATGAAGCTGATCGTTTCAAAGCCTCAAAGGTTTGTAATGTACCAAATTACGAACTGTTTTCATTTTTCTTTCCAGAAAAACCCCCCCTACACATCAACGTACGTGTTCCCGAACGACTTCCCAGCTCTTCTGGAAAGGACCCCAGCCCCTCCTGAGTCTGAACACACGCTGTTCCGATCAGCAGCGGCTAAGGGGACTTGCAGGTATCTTTAAAACCCCTTGCGTCTCTCGCATCTCTCTCGTCCCTTACGTCCCCCGCATTTCTCCCATCCTGTGCATCCCTTGTGTCCTTCGCATCTCTCTCATCCCTTTTGCCACTTGCATCCCCCTCATTCCTAGCGTCCATGTCATCCCTTGCGACCCTTGTGTCCCTCACGCCCCGAATAAGTTCCCAGTTCTCCTGGAAAAATCCCCGCCCTTCCTAAATCTGAACATACCCTATTCTGGTCAGTAGACTGGACTAGTTAGTAATTAGTCTCTATCGTCCCTTGCGTCCCTTACGTCCCCCACATGCCTCTCATTTTGTGCATCCCTTGCGTCTCTCTTGTCCCTTGCAACCCTCTCGTTCCTAGCGGCCCTTGTGTTCCTCACGTCACGAATAACTTCCCAGCTCTCCAGGACAAAAACCCCGCCCTTCCTGAATCTGAACATACTCTATTCTGGTCAGTAGCCGCTAAGGTTTTCAGACTAGTCAGTACAATACAATATACTTTATTGCACAAAAACACAGAAATTACAAATAGCTAAAAAGAAAAGTAGTACAATTGGCGGCCTTATTTCTAATGTAGCAATATCTTCCAGGCAACCAGGTTAATCTTCCATGCTGGCCTGGGAGTGAGAGAAAAACATAGAATGTGCCAGCTGCATTTCCTCCCGGGCATGCTGTAAAAATCAGCTAAGGGATCCGAGGGTTTCAGTATATTGTAATTCAGGCGATGGGCTGACAACCTGTCACTAAGCAATATACCTTCAAATCTATCTTAAATAACCCTCAAAGGTTTGTCAGACGTGGTGAAACGACCTTAGTTTGGGTCGTTTACGCTCTGCCTACCCCATTAGGGATGAAGGCGTGACTATATGTATGTATGTATGTAACCAGGTTAAACCAGTTAGTAATTAGTCTCTCTCGTCTCTTATGTCTTTGTCTTCCCTTGCGTCTGTCTTGTGTCTTGCGTTTTTGGCGTTCATTGCGTCCCTCCCTTTCCTTTGTGTCCTTCCACGTCCCTCATCACTTGCGTCCCGAATTACTTCCTAACTCTAATTTAATTACTTATTTAAAATATTAATCACGTATTTAATATATTATTACAGAGTGATGTGTTTCCACCCCGATTCTACAATGACCATTCCTCTGATGTCAGTTGATGAAATAGTTGCTGTTATTGAAGAGTAAGTAAATATTTCTGCCAGTTATAAGACGTTTTCATCTACCTTCGTGACTGCCTCCGTGGTCTAGTGGTCAGAGCCATAGACTTACGATCCGGAGGTCCTGGGTTCGATTCCCAGGGGGAGAACACAAAGTTTATCTTCTTCAAAGTTTTCTCACTTATGCTCTCTCACTACCGTAGGTCAGCTGGAAGAGTTTTCTTTTTAGAGAAAAGCTATACTTGTTGTGCTATTATTTTTATGTTTTTGTAATATTAAATAATAATAAATAATAATTTATATTTGTCAATTTATCACTTTGTGAGTTAGTCCCACAAAGCAGATTTTCCCTATTTTGGTTAGTTGCAGGCTGAATCACGTGATTGTCTGAAAAGAAAAGGATTGTGTGCTTCGGAGGGTACGTCAAACCGTCGGTCTCGGTTACCTGTTAGCTGTAATACTAAGCGGTTTGAAAACTAACAGCTGGGTACATCGGGTAGTTGTTCGACTCGAGATTCCAATCGCTAAGAAGATCTACCTTTAAACGCTTATACTACTAAACCATAGTATAAGCGTTTAGCTTTCTATCGAATGATCGTGTGTTTGATTCTCTTATAGAAATATAAATTTTTAGACAATTATGATCTCCTCCAGATAGTTGCCATATTTTTATCTCGCTTGGCAGGTCCTTAAGTAGATTTAACATTCATAAACAATGCTGCTGCATTTTTTGCGCCTACTGCAACATTCTAGCCAAGTATCACAATCTTCAACCATATAAATAATAGTCCTCTAATCTACCAGAGATCGGCCAACAGCGCAGGACTAGTTTATAGTGCTCAAGTGTTTGCGCAACACACAAGTGCACTCTCTATTCCTTCAATATCTTATTCTGATGGGACAGGTTGACTGACGGTTACATATTACAATGTCAGAAAACATAATGCCTTTACTTAAAATGCATGGGCCCAAAATACCCGAAATCTTAATACCGTATTATTCATAATACCTTAATCCAGTACATCTTACTGTACAATTCCGAATTTTTAAATACTAATAATTATTATCTCAGTTTTCAAAATTCCGAATGTGTAATTTATCAAATTTTCAATTATCCTTAAATTACAAAACCAAAAAGAAAAAAATAATAATACATGATGTGTCAATGTCATAGTTGATATTATATTTGATTTACTTATATTAAGAATTCTGTCAGTTACTCATCGTATCGTTTACATCTATCGCTGGCTTGACGTCGTAAAAGCGGACATGGAAGAGAACGATCTCACACCCTGCGGCTCGGTCGCTCACTTCGTTCGCTCCAAAGGGTCACTACTCTAACCTAACCTAACCTACTGAGTCGGATCTGAGTAGAATGTTTTTATTTTTTATTGCGGGGGGCTGCGCCCCCCGAGCCCCCCCTAACTTCAAGTTTAGTCTTTTATGGTTAAATATTTTAGGGTTAAGTATTTAGTACATTTAATTTTTGGGTTTCGGTTATTCGACCGTAAGGTACTTTAAATCATTGGTATTCTACATACTTGTCATTTTGAACATAAAGTATTTCGATTTCGGGTATTTTGGGCTCATGCATTTTAAGTAAAGGCATTATGTTTTCTGACATTGTAATATGTAACCTGACTGACACGACCAGAGAGAAATCAGGCGCAGGAGCGACTATTTTCATGCCCATCCCACGGCATGAATCATCTTACTTTTTGGACAATCAGGTGACCATCCTGCAATGTCCTGACCAAACTAAAAACAACAACACAAAGTCATTATCCCCCGCCGGGAATCGCACCCGGGACCTCCGGTTCTTTAGCCCATAGCTCTGACCACTAGACCACGGACTCAGAATATATAATAGTACTAAGTACATACCACGGATATAAACAAAAGGTTAATAAACTGTTGAACGTTTCCAGGTGGACAAACCAGCTAAAGGAGCTGGGTCGTCGCTACACCTGGGTGCAGATCTTTGAGAACAAGGGAGCCATCATGGGCTGCTCCAACCCTCATCCCCACTGTCAGATATGGGCGTCCAGCTTCCTTCCCAACGAGCCCAGGGTCAAAGACAGGTAATTTTTTATACCGAGTGCAAGTGCATTACGCATTTTTTCTTTCACCCAAAGGTTGCCTGGAGGAAATTAAACTAGGCAATAAAGCCGCCTATGTTGTACTTGTCTTTTTTTGTTAATCTGTTGTTATATGATTTGTTTGCTTACGTGCAATAAAGTATTTTAATAAGTGTTATTTCCATGCTGAACTGGGAGCAAAAAAAAA
Organism: Scrobipalpa costella; assembly: GCA_949820665.1. Lineage (NCBI taxonomy): Eukaryota > Metazoa > Arthropoda > Insecta > Lepidoptera > Gelechiidae > Scrobipalpa > Scrobipalpa costella. The sequence continues at coordinate 1,789,365 of OX463322.1, read as the reverse complement.
CCAGCTGCATTGGGCAGCTGCTCCCGCTCCCCGGCATGCTGTAAAAACCAGCTTAGGGTTCCGAAGGTTTCAGAATATTGTAATTTAGGCGATAGGCTGACAACCTGTCACAACAGCAAAGTACCTACAAATCTATTTCAAAATTTAGGGATAAAGGCGTGATTATATGTATGTATGTATAGTTGAGAAAAACATAGAATGTGCCAGCTGCATTTCCTCCCGGGCATGCTGTAAAAACCAGCTAAGGGATCCGAGGGTTTCAGTACATTGTAATTTAGGCGATGGGCTGACAACCTGTCACTACAGCAATATACTTACAAATCTATCTTAAATAACCCTCAAAACTTTGTCAACGTGGCGGAACGACCTTTGTTTGGGTCGTTTACGCTCTGCCTACCCCATTAGGGATTAAGGCGTGATTATATGTATGTATGTATGTATGTATAGTTATAGACACAAACAATGCTTGAAAAATGGCACTATTAATTCTAGGCATATGCCTTGTTTTTATGTCAGTCGCTATTTGACAATAGGATAATCTATATTTGATTTAAAACCGGATGCAAGAAATAGTTTCTCGCAGCTCTATAGGGACAGCTCAGTCAATTAAACAACTTTCTAGGAAAATATCTACAGGATAAACGTTTATAAATGTTTCAGGTGCCAAAAGAACTACTACACTCAACATGGCAAAGCCTTGCTAGTCGACTATTTAGAAGAAGAACTTAAGAAAAAGGTAAGCCTTCAGCGTGCTGCCGGATCAGAATAGCAACACTCCAACTCTTCAAAATTCCTTGTGGGAATGAGAGAATAGCTCACAAACACACACACACACATATAAATATCATCACGCCTGTATTCCTAATGGGGTAGGCAGAGCATCAAGCCCCAAGCAACAGCTCCCTGTAAATTAACTTCCAATCCGCCAGGCATGAATGGTCAGTATAGAAAATACTACTTGGATTCTGTCTTGAACTGAACAAGGTCTGAATCTGGGTTTCCTTTGTCTATGTTAGCACTGACTTGAATTATATTTTATTCTATTAGTATACAACAAATAACAGAAAGGGTATTTGCACCCGAAAGGATATGAACCATATGAACGGCTATGAAACTGAACAACTTTCCCAAAGGAACATAGGTCGAAAAACAACAAAAAAGTTTAGGTCTCCATACTACACCCGGTATCAGCTGATGCATTTTGTATGGAAGGTCAACCTTTTTTTTTTTTATTTTGACCTATGTTCCTTTGGGAAAGTTATTCAGTTACAAGGGCTGGTTGCTATCCTTTCCGGTGCATATATACCCTTTCTGTTACACGTTATTTATATCTTCCATGCTGGACTGGGAGAGATAGAAAAACATAGAATGTTCCAGCTGCCCTTCCTCCCGGGCATGCTGTTGAAGTCAGCAAAAGGGACTCGAAGGTTACTAAAATTGCCTTCAATTTTTGTCAGACGTGGCGAAAGCGCCTTTTACGAGGCGTTAAACGCTCTGCCTACCCCGTAAGGGATAAAGGCGTGATTTATGTATGTATGTATATATTTCTTCAGAAACGTATAGTAGAGTATAGTTCTCCAGCAGGACAATCATGCGCACAGACATCGATTTGTCTACACGCGTTGCTTCACTCTTATGCCTGTCCTTTTCCATTGTGAAGTGTGACACGAAAGAGATAATGTGTAGACAAAACGTATACAATGCGCATCATAGCCCTGCAGAACGCAGAATAGGTAGCGTTAGTCATCTGTTAGTTAGCTGGCTGCCTTAGACTCAATCGAGAAACGTGCTAAGAAGCTCATTGGAGACTCGGCACTGGTTGAGGCAAAACTACAGAACCTTGAGCACCGTCGCAGAGTGGCGTGCATGTCGGTATTTTACAGGATACATTTCGGGGAGTGCGCGTTAGCACTTCATGACCTTATACCCCCCTCCCCTTTCCATCTCCGGAGCACGAGGCGTGGACAGGGGTTCCACCCTTATGTCGTGGATATACCATAAATTCGCACGAAGCGGTTCGCTTCCACATTCTTAATGCGAACGGCTAAGGAGTGGAACTCCCTGCCGGCGGATCTGTTTCCGGAACAATATAACCTGGGCCTTTTCAAGGCGAGAGTGAATAGGCACTACATAGGTGAGTATGCTTCAACATAGTCCGCATCGTCACTTTCCACCAGGTGAGATGGCGGACAAATGCTCGCCTATATATATTTTAAAAAAAAAGAAAAAACTACTGGGCGACGTGGCTTTATCAGAGGATACCATAAGACTCCAGCTAGAGATAACAGAGTAAAGAAAGCACCAAAAGCACTGGGATTCTGTCTATATCTTGGCCTTGATCTGGGTTTCCTTTGTCGATGTTGTTAGACTTTAATTACTCTTGTTTTTCCACTTTAGGAGCGCATAGTCCTCCAGAACGCAGAATGGGTAGCGCTAGTCCCTTACTGGGCGGTGTGGCCTTATGAAACCATGCTTCTTCCTCTGAACGGTAAACCACAGAGGATGACAGACCTGAACGAGGTCCAGAAGAGAAGCCTAGCGGAGATGATGAAGCAGCTCAACACGAAGTATGACAACCTGTTTAAGTGCAGCTTCCCGTACAGTATGGGGTGGCATGGTGAGTTTATTTACCTTTTTCTATTGTATACGCCAACCATAATTATGGTTTATTTGTTAATATCAACAGAGCAGAGCACTATCAAAGACAGCAACCGGTTCTGAGGGTTTAATATGCCTTCGAAAGCACTGCATTATCTTAATTCTCTGAGAATTGGTAATTGAGTTAGAAGAAAATCGCCCTCAGAAAACTATTAACAAACTGTCAAAGTGATATGACTTTTCAGCAAGAGGGCCTCCTAAATTCCTAAATAATGCATGCATATGCATCCCTCTCTCTGGAATTTTCCTGGCTATTAAGCCAGGAATTATTCAGCATTAGCTGGGGTCCATGCTGGCCTGGGAGCGAGAGAAAAACATAGAATGTGCCAGCTGCTTTTCCTCCCGGGCATGCTGTAAAAACCAGCTATGGGATCCGAGGGTTTAAGTATATTGTAATTTAGGCGATAGGCTGACAACCTGTCACTACAGCAATATATCTACAATCTGTCTTAAATAACCCTCAAAACTGTCAGTCGTGGCGGAATGACCTTTGTCTAGTCGTTAACGCTCTGCCTACCCCATTAGGGATAAAGGCGTGATTATATGTATGTATGTATGTAGCTAGGGTCCACTTGCCAGCTTCGTCTCCTCTACTTTGCCTGGTCATAGGCAACCTCTAGTGTAAGATCGTTTTCGTCCTTGACCGCTGTGTCGACGGCAAACCAGCGTGTTTTTCGGCCCAACGCATATCATTCCCTTGCCCTTATCCCATTATTTGGGGTCAGCGCAGTATGTTTCCTTCTTCCATTCATCCCTGTCAGCCGTCAGTTCGACATTAACACCTGTTTTCAACATATCATCTTTCACACAGTCCATCCTTCTTTTCTTTGGTCGCCCTCTCCAAACATATCCGTCCACATTCAAATTCAATACCCTTTTACGAGGGGCGGCTGATATAAAATCTACTTTGTTAAAGAAAGTTTTGAAAATCGAACTGGCCATTGCAAAATCATATTCTATATTTATTCCTTTTTCAAAATTATGACGCTTATTTTTTTTCGCTTGCTTTTGTTTTTTTGGCGCGGCTTTGATTTCACCATGTCGAAAGAAAATTGCAAAATGATGAAATTTGAGCATCAAGCAGTAATTCTAGACCTGGTCAAAGGTAAAGAAGAAGAGACTATCTCTCGAATTGTGACCTGTGATGAAACTTGGATTCGCCAGTGGGATCCGGAAAGCAAACAAGGGTCAATGCAATGGAAATTTAAAGGAGAAAAGCCGCCAAGGAAGTTCAAGGTTCGGCCGTCGGCTGGAAAACTAATGGCCACCGTATTTTGGGACGTCGAAGGGATTTTGATGATAGATTATTTGCCTAAAAATACAACAATGAATGCTGAATACTATGCAAACTTGCTTGACCAGCTTCGTGAACAAATCAAAGAAAAGCGGAGAGGCAAACTCAGCAAAGGTGTTCTGATTTTACAAGACAATGCTCCTGTACACACAGCCTTAACGGCGAGGTCAGCCCTGAGCAAAAACGGCTTCACAGAAATTAACCATCCACCTTATAGTCCAGATCTGGCTCCCTGTGACTATTTCTTATTCAAAGATTTAGAGAAAAAATTGAGGGGTCGCAGATTATCGACGGACGAAGAAATGAAAGAGGCTGTGACTGACCATTTTGACGAGCAAAATAAAAATTACTATTATAACGGCATGATGTCACTTATTTGCAAATGTCATAAGTGTATTTCACTTGCAGGAGACTATATAGAAAATTAAACATAAACTAGCCATCAAAGTCTTTTCTTTCATAGTTAGGTAGATTACTTATCAGCCACCCCTCGTACCTATATGACTTTCATCCCTCCGCATTACATGTCCATACGGCAAACCGATTTCCACTCATTTTATCTGTTATGGACGCAACTTCCAAGCTTCCTTTTATGTACTCATTCCTAATCTTGTCCATTCTTGTTACTCCACACATCCATCACAGCAGCATGAAGCTTTCTTTCATCCATCACTTTCATCGCCCAACACTCTGATCCATACAAGACGACAGGTCTTATGATGGTCATATATATTTTTCCCTTTAGCTTAAGGGGAATTCGGGAGTCGCAAGTTGTTCCCGTGACGCATATATGTTATTTAAATATTGAGCAACTGCTATTTCCAGGTGCCTTAACCGGCTCCCACACGGCCCCTGAGGACTCCCCCCACTGGCTTCTCCACGCCCTCTACCTCCCCCCGTTGCTGCGGTCAGCGTCCGTCAAGAAGCACATGGTTGGGTGGGTATATCATACAATACAATACAATACAAAATTCTTTATTGCACAAAGAAACACATACAACAGAAATAAAAAGGAACAAACGGGACAGTACAATATAGGCGGCCTTATTGCTAAAGCAGCAATTTCTACCAGGCAACCTTCATCATCATCACCATGGTCGTCGTCGGTCGTCGTCGTCATCGTCGTCGTCATCGTCATCGTCTTTGTCATCGTCCTCGTTATCGTTATCGTCATCGTTGTCGTCATCATCACCACCATCACTATAGTCATCGTCATCGCCATCGCCATCACCATCGTCATCGCCATCGTCATCACCATGGCCATTGTCATCGTCATCGTCATTGCCATCGTCATCGCCATCGTCATGGTCATCGTCATCGCCATCGTCTTCGTCATCGTCATCGCCATCGTCATCGTCATTAAACAAACTGTTGAACCCTGGTGATTTTAATCTGTCTTGAGACTTTAATATGGTACGGCCGGAAAACGAAACGTGCCCTCCAAAGCAAGGAATTATCTTTCTTGTCAGACTGAAAATCAGATACTTTACCAAACAGGAAAACCTTTATGCAGTGCCGAACCCACTCATGCACATGAAAACTCAGAGATGATAATTAAGCTACTGTTTGTATGTTTCAGATATGAAATGCTGGCTCAAGTTCAACGTGACCTGACTCCAGAGCAAGCAGCTGCGAAGCTAAGAGAGTGTGATCATCTGGTCCATTACAAGAGTTTGAAGAAATGAGGGCTTTGTCTGATCAAATTATTTTATGTAATTTTTTTCGAAGTTATAATAAAGAGGTTTTTATTTTCTTACTTACAGTTTTATTTGATTAGGATTTTTTAAAGATATTAAATTTGCAATAAAAGTCGAACAGTCATAACGAGTACATGAGTTTGGACATCACTTTGGAAAGCTTATACTCTGCTAAAATCTCCTTACGTCAAAAATAGAAGAACTGCGGAATCTAAACCTTATTACTATTCTTTCATTATTTGTCATGTCATATAACAATTTCATGATAAATATTAAATAAGTTTTCTAAATTCTTAAAATTAGGTCAGAAGAGGAATTTAAATATACAAAAACTGAAAAATCCTGAATGACATAAACCAAAATGGGATAGTAAGTATTTTGTAACATTATTTCTACGTTCTACCTGCTTACTTGCAACTTTGAATTATAACTGCATCCATAGTTTAATAGTATGAGCCATTGGACTCCCAGTCCGCGAGTCGTAGGCTCGATTCGAACGCAATTAAGCCCTCCGTGTTTTCTCCAACAAGAATTTGGAATTCTTATGGCCCTCCGTGTTTTCGACAACAAGAATTTGGTCTTCTTTGGCCCTTCGAGTTTTCTCCAACAAGAATTTGGTCTTCTTTGGGCCCTTCGAGTTTTCTCCAACAAGAATTTGGTCTTCTTTGGGCCCTTCGAGTTTTCTCCAACAAGAATTTGGTCTTCTTTGGCACACACATGACATGGTTTGAGTAATGACCACTATCAAAGACCGCGACCGGGACCGACGGCTTACCGTGCCCTCCGAAGCACAGAATCCTTTTACTTGTCGGGCAATCAGGCGATTCACCCTGCATTGTCCTAACCAAACTGCGGAAAACCTCACAAAGTGATAAATTGACAAATAGCAACTTTGTGTTCGCCCCCTGGGAATCGAACCCAGAACCTCCGGATCGTAAGCCCATGGCTCTGACCACGGAGGCAGTTAAAACTCAATTAGACGCAGATGAAACCCCGAGCCGAAAGCTAGATATTGTTTTTACTTTATCAAAACTTTAGTATATTGTCTCAAATATTTTTTTGATTGAAGCCTGTCTCTTTTTAGTTTCTTTGCTACTCCTGAAGATGTTCCAGGTGCTCGGCGAACTGGTGCGAAAAAGTAAGCAATTGTAGCGCACATAGATGGCGCCACATGAAGAAACACATACATACATAAAATCACGCCTTTATCCCTAATGGGGTAGGCAGAGTGTAAACGAACTAAACAAAGGTCGTTCCGCCAGGTCTGACAAAGTTTTGAGGGTTATTTAAAATAGATTTGTAGGTATATTGCTGTAGTGACAGGTTGTCAGCCTGTCGCCTGAATTACAATATACTGAAACCCTCAGATCCCTTAGCTGGTTTTAACAGCATGCTCGGGAGGAAATGCAGCTGGCACATTCTATGTTTTTCTCTCACCCCAGTCAAGCATGGAAGAATGCTCCTAAACGGTCAAAGAATTCTGTAACTTTCACATACATAATTAAATACAGTCACGCCTTTATCTCTAAGTAAGAGTAGGCAGAGTGTAAAACGCCTAGTACATCTAAAAGGCGTTTTCGCCGTGACTGACAACTATTGAGGGTAATATTAGAATGATATATGTATAGTCGTTTACGCTCTGCCAACCCCATTAGGGATGAAGGCGTGATTAAATGTATGTATATATGATATGTGTATATGTACAGAACAAAACATAGAATGTGCCAGCTGCATTTCCTCCCGAGCATGCTGTAAAAACCAGCTAAGGGATCTGAGGGTTCCAGTATATTGTAATTTAGGCGATGGCCTGACAACCTGTCACTTCAGCAATATTCCTACAAATCTATCTTCAATAACCCTCAAAACTTTGCCAGACGTGGCGGCATGACCTTTGTTTAGGTCGTTTGCGCTCTGCCTACCCCATTAGGGATAAAGGCGTGATTATATGTATGTATATGTACAGCTATAGGTTATCAACTCGTTGCCTAAATTACAATATGGGGTGTAACGGACAGCGTCCCGCAAACTGATAGGGGTTGCTCAGTCAACGATACTGAACAACTTCCACTTAATAATCTTTCAGAAAATGAAAATGTAAATTGGCTTTTACATACAAAATATAAACCCTTTTTTTTCACTTCGTTTGTGGGACGCTGTCCCTTCTTCTTCTTAGCAAATGGATTCCCGAGTCAATACACCCGATAAACCCTGGTGGTTTCTTCCATGCTGGACTGGGAGCAAGAGAAAAACATAGAATGTGCCAGCTGCATTTCCTCCCAAGCATGCTGTAAAAACCAGCTAAGGGATCCGAGGGTTTCGGTATTCTGTGATTTAGGCGATGGGCTGACAACCTGTCACTACAGCAATATACCTACAAATCTATCTTAAATAACCCTCAAAACTTTGTCAGACGTGGCGGAATGACCTTTGTTTAGGTCGTTTGCGCTCTGCCTACCCCATTAGGGATAAAGGCGTGATTATATGTATGTATGTAAACCCTGGTGTCAGAGTTTTCAAAACCGCTGTCCCTTACTCCCCGTATACTGTACCCATGAATCCATTCACTGGTTTTTTCAACGAGGTTAAGATGCGATTTCTTCCATGCTGGATTGGGAGTGAAAGAAAAACATAGAATGTGCCAGCTGCAGAGCATGCTGTAAAAACCAGCTAATGGATTCGAGGGTTATAGTATATTACAATTTTAGGCGATGGGCTGACAACCTGTCACTATAGCAATATACGTCATGATCATCTGTAATAACCCTCAAAACTTGTCAGACGTGGCGGAACGACCTTTGCTTAGGTCGTTTACGCTCTGCCTACCCCATTAGGGATAAAGGCGTGATTGTATGTATATGTATGTATGTTAAGATGCGAAGTAGCTGGGATCTTCTATGTTTTTCAATCACTCCCAGTTCCCAAGCTGTCACTATTTGTATGGGACAGCAGACTTTTTCATATTTTACCTGTTCCCTGAGGAAATTTGTTTGCTTCGTGGATACTTACGTTCAAACCCTAAAGTTTGGTGATCACATTTTTAACACTTATAATTCATAATTCATTTATTCATATAGTGTTTTAGAAAAACATAGAATGTGCCAGCTGCATTTCCTCCCGGGCATGCTGTAAAAACCAGCTAAGGGATCCGAGGGATTCAGTATATTGTAATTTAGGCGATGGGCTGACAACCTGTCACTACAGCAATATACTTACAAATCTATCTTAAATAACCCTCAAAACTTTGTCAGACGTGGCGGAACGACCTTTGTTTGGGTCGTTTACGCTCTGCCTATTAGGGATAAAGGCGTGATTATATGTATATGTATGTATGTATGTGTTTTACAAGATCTCAAATACTTGGATAGTTCTTATATGAACCCTAATATTATATACCAGGTGTAAAGGACAGCGTCCCGCAAACTGATAAGGGTGGCTCAGTCAACGACACTGAACAACAAGATTTACATTATATAATTATTTTACAGTAGTATTATCTTATTGATATTTATTAAATTTTGTGCACGTTTTATCCGCGTATGTTTAAAATTATCACTTCTGTAGGTCTGCTGTAAGAAATTTCTTTTTAGAAATATGCAGTGCCTGTTGTGTCTTTGTTTTTTATGTCCTGTGTTTATGATGTTTTTTGTGTACAATAAATTGTTAAATAAATAAATAAATAAAAAAACAACTATCAGCAGGTTTTTTTTTCAAAAAGTGAAAAAAATGGCTCATCCATACAAAATGTTCACCTCGATCAGACAATACGGAATGTACGGAAAAGCCAATTTGTTTTTCACTTCCTGAAAAATAAACCTGTTGATAGTTGTTCTGTCTGAGCAACTCTATCAATTTGCGGGACGCTGTCCCTTACAGCCGGTACATAGGGTATTGCACAACTGAGTATGCTAGTATGGTATGTTTTTACACCTTTTGTGTTTACCTTCCATGCTGGACTGGGAGCGACAGAATAACGTAGAATGTGCCAGCTGCATCTCCTCCCGGGCATGCTGTAAAAACCAGCTAAGGGATTCGAGGGTATATTGTAATTTAGGCGATGGGCTGACAACCTGTCACTACAGCAATATCCAGTTCTATCTTAAAAAACCCTCAAAACTTGTCGGACGTGGCGGAACGACCTTTGTTTGGGTTGTTCACGCTATGCCTACCCCATTAGGGATATAGGCGTGATAGTATGTATTTATGTGTTTCCAGAGGGCCACCAGAACCTCCCCGTCCTCCTACTCAAGGGGAGAGGATCCTCAACTTCTGCGTTGAGAATGGAAGAGGTATCATTGGGACCATACCCCTACTCGTGCTGGTCATCATGCTCTTAGCAGCTCCAGGGGATCTGAAGAGTAAGGTATGTCACCGCTTCTTCCTTATTTATTTATTTACTGTTTATTGTACACAAGTAACATGAGAAAGACAATATACAAGAAATAACGACACAAGAAAGAAAGAAAGAAAATACATTTATTTTACACAACAGGTATGTACAGCTTATTTCTATTAAGAAATTTCTTCCAGCTGACCTACGGAAGTGAGACTTATATTGAGAGGCAAATTACGCGTGCGCAAATAAAGCATAATATTACAATAATACCAGCGAATTATAAATTACATAAATAACTAATTATATTAACACTTAAAATCATAATAATAATATATACATGAATATATATAAATACATATATATACATTTCTTCCATGCTGGACTGGGAGAGATAGAAAAACATAGAATGTTCCAGCTGCCCTTCCTCCCGGGCATGCTGTTGAAGTCACCAAAAGGGACTCGAGGGTTACAGTATTGTAATTTAGGCGATGGGCTGACAACCTGTCACTATAGCAATACATATTACAATCTAAAACTGCCCTCAATTTTTGTCAGACGTGGCGAAAGCGCCTTTTACGAGGCGATAAACGCTCTTCCTACCCCGTAAGGGATAAAGGCGTGATTTCTGTATGTATGTATGACATATATATATACATACTAATACTATACGGAAAGTGAAAGTCAAGCTCTTTTACTCTCTTTAAAGCGACAGAAGGACTGTCACGGACCGAGTGCGAACGACCCGATAAACCCCGGTGTCAGAGTCTTCAAACCACCTAGTAGCACAGCTATTAGGCGTCTGAGTAACATCCACTGACAAATACAGCGACCGGGACCGACGGCTTAACGTGCCCTCCGCAGCACGGAATCCTTTTAGTTTTCGGACAATCAGGTGATTCAGACTGCAATGTTCTAGCATGCTGTTCTTCCATGCTGGTCTGGGAGCGAGAGAAAAACATAGAATGTGCCAGCTGCATTTCCTCCCGGGCATGCTGTAAAATCCAGCTATATATCCGAGAGTTTCAGTATATTGTAATTTAGGCGATGGGCTGACAACCTGTCACTACAGCAATATACCTAGAATTCTATCTTAAATAACCCTCAAAACTTTGTCAGACGTGGCGGGACACCTTTGTTTAGGTCGTTTACGCTCTGCCTACCCCATTAGGGATACAGGCGTGAATATATGTATGTATGTATGTATGTTCTAGCAAAACTCCGGGCATTTTTTAAACAGCTGAAATTACGTCTGCCCTGTCCATGCTGGACTGAAAGCGAGAGAAAAACATACAATGTGCCAGCTGCATTTCCTCCCGGGCATGCTGTAAAAACCAGCTAAGGGATCCGAGGGCTTTAGTATATTACAATTTAGGCGATGGGCTGACAACCTGTCACTATAGCAATATACCTACAAATCAATCTTAGATAAACCTCAAAATTTTGTCAGACGTGGCGGAACGACATTTGTTTAGGTCGTTTACGCTCTAGGCAGAGCGGGGAGTTAGTTAGGCGTGATAATATATATGTATGTATGAAATTACGTCATTGTTTTAGGTGTGCTGTATGGTTAGTGGTTACTGCTAAAGTGTTAGTTATGAAATTAATATTTAAGACGGTTGAGTATCACTGCATAGTATTAAACAAAGTCGCTTTCTCTGTCCCTATATCTCTATGTGTATCTTTAAAACTACGCAACGAATTTTAATCTATCTTTAATAACCCTCAAAACTTTGTCAGACGTGGCGGAATGACCTTTGTTTAGGCCATTTGCGCTCTGCCTACCCCATTAGGGATAAAGGCGTGATTATATGTATGTATGTATGTATGTATGCATTTTGATGCGGTTTCTTATAATGGATAGAGTGATTCAAGATAAAGGTTTATATATATAATACATGCATAATATAGTAGAGAAACACTGATAATTTCCGTGCGAAGCCGGGGCAGGTCGCTAGTTAAAACTAATTTATTAGTAGGTATATTATGTCTTTTGTCATTTTACGTCTGACATAAATTGAGGGCAATTTTTTTTTTTTTTACAATCTAAAATTGCCCTCAATTTATGTCAGACGTGGCGAAAGCGCCTTTTAGGAGGCATTTTACGCTCTGCCTACCCCGTAAGGGATAAAGGCGTGATTTTATGTATGTATGTCTTTTTGCATGCACATTAAAATTAAATAAAATTATTTGTATTTTAATATAAAATGTGAAATTGAATTGGAAACTAATTAATTATATGCACATGACCTGATTGTATAATTGAATTGTAAGTAATGAGTGAATTTTGGAAATAAAAAATGTTATTCTTTTGTCGATTGGGTATCGAGTCTATAGACCCGATGAACCCTGGTGTCAGAGTTTTTAAGCCACCTAGTAGCACAACTATCAGGCCTCGGACATGGTTTTGTGTAACGAAGACACATGGTTTTGTGTGTCAAAGACAGCGACCGGGACCGACGGCTTAACGTGCCCTCCGAAGCACATTTTTTTTTTCTTTTCGTACAATCAGGTGATTCAGCCTGCAATGTCCTACCCGAACTGGGGAAAAATTCACAAAGTGATAAATTCTCAAATATCAACTTTGTGTTTTACCCCCTGGAAATCGAACCCAAGACCTCCGGATCGGGAGCCCATGGCACTAGCCACTAGACCACGGAGGCAGTTAGAAAATGTTATTATTATTATATTATGTCTTAAAAACACGATTACTTGAAATTTCCTCGACAGAAAAATATGACAAAGTTATAAACTGACAAATATCAACTTGTTCCCCTTGGGAATAGAACCCAGTACCTTTGGTTCGGGAGCCCATAGCTCTAACCACTAGATCACGGAGGTGTAACTTCCTCAGTTGCTTACAGTAATACAGAATCTTATTTGAAATTGATGTTATATTGACACGATGACGCTCTGTTTACCCCGTAAAGTATACAGGGAGTAAAAAAAATTGCCCGTGAAAACAACTTTTTCCCTAGGAACATTGGCCGAAATATGATGAAAAAAATTACCCTCCCATACAAATTCAGTTGAGCGAGCCGCTGATACTATTTTATAAAAGTTGTTTAGTTTCATGAATAAAATCACAACCTAGAATTTGGCCAGCAATTATTTTTACTTTCGGTACAATGTATCTTAAACTGTCTCCGTGGTCTAGCGGTCTGAGCCATGGACTCTCGATCTGGAGGTCCCGGGTTCGATTCCCTGCGGGGTACAATGACTTTGTGTTGTTGTTTCTTGTTTGGTTACGACATTGATGGCCAATCACCAGAATGTCCGAAAAGTAAGATGATCCATGCTGTCGGATGGGCATGTAAATAGTCGGTCCTGCGCCTGATTTATCTGTGGTCGTGTCAGTCAATCTGTCCCATCAGAGTAAGAGATTGAAGGAATAGACAGTGCACCTGTGTGTGTATGTGTGTAAACACTTGGGCACTAAGGCTCGTATTTATAAAGCGATATCAAACTTGAGCGCAATGTCAACTATGGATTTGACAGGCCAGTTTGTACTGAAATGAAATTTCTGATACGAACTCAAACTCGCTGTCACTTATAATTATAATAGCTGTTTATAAATATCGCCACTGAAAAGCGGTGGTAGAACTATTATGTCAAATACTCAATTCCATGATTACTAAGCAATCCTCTGTTGACATTTTTAATAATGTTTTTTCTTTATTTTCAAATAAATATAGTTTTCTAAGTAAATTTTCTGTTTGTCTTATTTTTTACCTGACTGTCAAAGAAGGTGTTATTTAATTTATGTTTAATTTTTGTTGTATTGTCTTTGTATCTTTTTAATTTACTACACGCATTGGTTTTACTGCAAGTGTAGTAAATTATCACTACATAGTATAAAACAAAGTCGCTTTCTCGGTCCCTATATCCCTATGTATGCTTAGATCTTTAAAACGACGCAACGGATTTTAATGCGGCTTATTTTAATGGATAGAGTGATTCAAGAGGAAGGTTTATATGTATAATACATGCATAATATTGTACTTAATATTTTACTTCCATGCTGGACTGGGAGCGAGAGAAAAACATAGAATGTGCCAGCTGCATTTCCTCCCGGGCATGCTGTAAAAACCAGCTAAGGGATCCGAGGGTTTCTGTACATTGCAATTTAGGCGACAGGCTGACAACCTGTCACTACAGCAATATACCTACAAATCTATCTTAAACAACCCTCAAAACTTTGTCAGACGTGGCGGAACGACCTTTGTTTAGGTCATGTACGCCCTGCCTACCCCATTAGGGACAAATGCGTGATTATATGTATGTATGTATGTATAATATTGTAGAGAAACACTGATGGTTTTCGTGTGAAGCCGGGGCGGCTCGCTAGTTATCAATAAATAAACAAATGATTTTCACCTTTCAGCCTGAGAAGTCAGTGCTGTTCGTTTACCTGATGATGCTATGCTGTATTCTGTTCCACCCTGTAAAAGTCTCAGCAACGGCTTTCGTCCCAATTTTCATGTTTCCACTGCTGCACGTCATTGATAGCAATGTAATTTGCAAAACTTACTTATGCGTAAGTATTTAGGTTTATTGTAGACACCATGAATGAGCCAAGCTGGCCTGGTCCATGTGCCAGCTGCATTTCCTCCCGGGCATGCTGTAAAAAACAGCTAAAGGATTCTGTTTATTGCAATTTATACGATGGGCTGACAACCTGTCACTACAGCAATAAGTATACTTACAAATCTATCTTAAATAACCCTCAAAACTTGTCAGACTTGGCTGAACGGTTGTCTTTGGTCGTTTACATTATAATTATGTATGTATATGAAGCAATACAAATCATTACACTCTAAAATTTGCCCTCAATTTTTGTCAAACGTGGCGAAACAGGCGCTTACGAGGCGTTTTACGGTCTGCCTACCCCGTAAGGGATAAAGGCGTGATTTTATGTATGTATGTGTATGAAAAAACAAAACCAAATCTGCAATCTTTAGCCCCTATCCCAGTTCCAGGCCTCTTTTATGTTGTCTCGGTTACCAAGAACGCTGACAATTCACGTGCTTAACTCTTTATCTTACCGTGTTGCGACCAGTAATTGTTTATCTGCTCAAAAAGTTGCCATAAACACAGTTATTTTCGTGACTGCTCGCTGATCTTCTACCAGGATAACAGCCTCCTTGTTCTCGTGGTCGGAGCCATGGGCATTCGACCAGAGCTCCTGGGTTCGATTCCCAGTGGGGAGATACAAAGTTGATACTTGTTAATTTATCACTTTGTGGGACTTCCCCCAGTTTGGTTAGGACATTGTAAGCTCTAGTCAGAAAAGGATTCCGTGCTTCGGAGGGCACGTTCAGCCTTTGGTCCCGGTCGCTATCATTGATAGTAATCGTTACGCAAAACCATGCCAGAAGCCTTCTAACTGTCCTATTAGGCGGCTTAAAAACTCTGACTACTTTACTTCCATGCTGGCCTGGGAGCGAGAGAAAAACATAGAATGTGCCAGCTGCATTTCCTCCCGGGCATGCTGTAAAATACAGCTAAGGGATCTGAGGGTTTCAGTATATTGTAATTTAGGCGATGGGCTGACAACCTGTTACTACAGCAATATACCTAGAATTCTATCTTAAATAACCCTCAAACCTTTGTCAGACGTGGCGGGACGACCTTTGTTTAGCTCGTTTACGCTTTGCCTACCCCATTAGGGATACCGGCCTGAATATATGTAAAAAATCTGACACTAGGGTTCATCGGGTCGATCGGCTCGAAACCCACACGACAGAAGAACACCAGGGTTTAATGTTTCAGGCCAACACAGCACTGCTTGTGGTTGGAGGATACCTCAACCAGCTCCTCAATGTCAGCGGTTGGGACAAGCGTTTTGCGACCTGGCTAATATTTGGTGGTGACGGCTCTGTTACTAACTTGGGGTAAGTTATAAAATTATCTCATTATCTCTCGATTAAGCCAGGATATTGGTTTTTGAGAGCCAGATGGTGTAGTGGATAGGACCGCTGCCTCCTGAGCTGGGAGGTCATGGTTCGTATGCCACGATGTACCAATTTATGTGCCAAATAAACGTATATATGAAATTCGATAACCGAAAAATACATAAGTACCTGATGGGATTCGAACCACGACGAGGCATTGGCCCTATCCACTACACCATCGGGCTCTCTTACTATAACAAACCAACAGTATTTCCAAAGCTATTAGATATAACAACATAATGAAATAGTAGTTTTAGTAATAATAATAATAATTTGCCAACACATATAATTTATTCTTCAGTCTTCCATGCTGGCCTGGGAGCGAGAGAAAAACATAGAATGTGCCAGCTGCATTTCCTCCCGGGCATGCTGTAAAAATCAGCTAAGGGATCCGAGGGTTTCAGTATATTGTAATTTAGGCGATGGGCTGACAACCTGTCACTACAGCAATATACATACAAGTCTATCTTGAATAACCCTCAGAACTGTGTCAGACGTGGCGGAACGACCTTTGTTAGGTCGTTTGCGCTCTGCCTACCCCATTAGGGATAAAGGCGTGAGTATATGTTTGTATGTATGTATATAATTTATTTTAGAAATGTGTTTTTGTATAAAAATACATGAAACTTTGTTTACCTTTATTCTAATACTGAGTTAGAAATACTATAGCATGTATGTATATTGCAATATAATTTCTGTGCTTTGAAAAGTCGTTAAGCCATGTCAGAGGCCAATGCTAAAAATTGGCGGCTTAAAAACTGACCTAATCTAGGATTGGGTCTGATTTTCCTTCTGGGTTGCGGAGGTCAGATGGTAGTCGCTCTGTGTAAAAACCAGTACCCTCGTTCAATCCCCTAGATTAGGTTGCCGCCCCTTGAGATAGGAGATAAGGCTAGGGACATGGTTCGTATATTGCAATACATGTTTTTTTTGTAAAACTCTCACAATTTACTACGGCTATGTGTCTTCTGTATTAGGTTATGTTCTCATACTGTGGGGCAACTCTGTCGATGCCAATAGAACTTTTATTGTTCAAAAAATATGTGTTCGGACTATTTGTAGAGCTCATTACTAAGATTCTTGTAGGCCTCTGTTTAAAACTACCAAATTTATTACTTTATTTTGTATGAACATTAAGCAAATATGTATATTTGTCAAAGACCACCCTGAATATTTCACATCAAACAACGAGGTCTACTAGAGGTCTACAAGATACCAGGATCAACTGTATCAACCACGACCACGACTGGAGTTATTTAAGAAAAATGCTTATTATATGGCAATACTTGTTTATAACTCCCTTCCGAAGCATGTAAAAAGTATTCCTCTCCCATTGTTTAAGACAAAAATCACTGAATGGCTCTTAGAAAATTGTTATTACTCTCTCAATGAATATTTCAATGACAAAATTTAATACTATGCCAATGTCAAATGTAATATAAAGTAATGTAAAATTTGCATGCCTTGACGGTAGGACATATGATACAAACATACCCATGTACCAACAATTATTTTACGATGTTCTTGCAAATAAATTATTATTTCATTTATAATTAATAATAATAATTAATCATTTCTTCCATGCTGGACTGGGAGAGATAGAAAAACATAGAATGTTCCAGCTGCCCTTCCTCCCGGGCATGCTGTTGAAGTCAGCAAAAGGGACTCGAGGGTTACAGTGTATTGTAATTTAGGCGATGGGCTGACAACCTGTCACTACAGCAATACATATTACAATCTAAAATTGCTCTCAATTTTTGTCAGACGTGGCGAAAGCGCCTTTTACGAGGCGTTAAACGCTCTGCCTACCCCGTAAGGGATAAAGGCGTGATTTATGTATGTATGTATGTAATAAATCAATATCCCAGCAACCAGTCCAGCTAAATCCCTTCCCATAGACCTAGGTAGTCTTACCATGATCTGCAATAGTCCTTGCATCAGGCGGGTGCTGGCTCTGGTTGTATTGCTATAGTGCAACCAGAGCGAGTATCCGCGTGATGTACACATCACAATACATTATTTGGTATAAAAAGGCCTCTGCGCTGTTGGCTTTGGCCCCACGCATGCCTCAAAGGACCGGGTCCCTGTGGGCCCGTGATACTGAAAAGTATACCAACATAATAATAATAATAATAAAGGCGTAGGGAATTGACGACCCCACCGCCCACCACCTCGGTGGTGCAGTCAGTCCCCGGAGGGGCAGCTTGTGTGGCGAGCTGATGGTGCGTGGCGACACCCCGGACCCCCAGCTCCGAGGGCCCGTATTCATTTGGCCCTCACCTCCTGGCTTGCCTTCGTTGGCCGTCCAGGAGTGGAGTTCGCAAGAGCGGAACCTTTGCTCCAGGTTGGAAGTGTAAAATGTCATAACGCCGGGGGCCTGCTGACTGGAACACCACGATCTGGCACCCGCAGTCTCACCTCTCGACAACCTTTGTTGCCCTCTTGTCGTTCCTTGCGTTCGGCCGTTTTGGGGGGCCCATTATAGTGAGTTGGCGAGTCACCGTCTGCCGAGATTATCGAGATTGAGACATTTGATTTGGCAGGCGTCCCGTAGTCTCGATCAAT
This sequence comes from Scrobipalpa costella, assembly GCA_949820665.1. Classification (NCBI taxonomy): domain Eukaryota; kingdom Metazoa; phylum Arthropoda; class Insecta; order Lepidoptera; family Gelechiidae; genus Scrobipalpa; species Scrobipalpa costella. Next base: position 1,770,867 of record OX463322.1, on the reverse strand, counting down.
ATCCCAGCAACCGGTCCAGCTAAATCCCTTCCCATAGACCTAGTTATCTTACCATTATCTGCAATAGTCCTTGCATCAGGCGGGTGCTGGCTCTGGTTGTATGTCTATAGTGCAAGCAGAGCAAGTATCCGCGTGATGTACACATCACTATACATTATTTGGTATAAAAAGGCCTCTGCGCTGTTGGCTTCGGCCCCACGCATGCCTCAAAGGACCGGGTTCCTGTGGGCCCGTGATACTGAAAAGTATACCAACATAATAATAATAATTCTTTATTAAAAGGCAAAAAACCCAAAATTCAATAAATACAATCAATTCAATATCTTCCATGCTGGACTGGGAGAGATAGAAAAACATAGAATGTTCCAGCTTCCCTTCCTCCCGGGCATGCTGTTGAAGTCAGCAAAAGGGACTCGAGGGTTACAGTGTATTGTAATTTAGGCGATGGGCTGACAACCTGTCACTAAAGCAATACATATTACAATCTAAAATTGCTCTCAATTTTTGTCAGACGTGGCGAAAGCGCCTTATACGAGGCGTTAAACGCTCTGCCTACCCCGTAAGGGATAAAGGCGTGATTTATGTATGTATGTATGTTCAATAAATACAATAAATAGTAAAATAGGTATGAGATAAAATATTACAAATACAAAATAAAATTACAATTAAAATTAAATTCGTCACTACTATCTATTAGCGTCACGGTGCACTTTAAGCCAGTATTTTGGAATAGGACTGGAGACATCCTCACATCCATGCTGGTCTGGGAGCGAGAGAAAAACATAGAATGTGCCAGCTGCATTTCCTCCCGGGCATGCTGTAAAAACCAGCTTAGGGATCCGAGGGTTTCAGTATATTGTAATTTAGGCGATGGGCTGACAACCTGTCACTACAGCAATATACTTACAAATCTATCTTAAATAACCCTCAAAACTTTGTCAGACGTGGCGGAACGACCTTTGTTTGGGTCGTTTACGCTCTGCCTACCCCATTAGGGATAAAGGCGTGATTATATGTATGTATGTATGTATGTACATCCTCACACACAACACAACCCGCAATATGGTATTCTTAGAGGCCCTCAGGCTCGACCAAAAAGATGCAACACGCTCTCGCATAAGAGCGTAAAAATCTCCTGCCTCGGCAAACATGCCCGACGCGCTGCACCACCTGGGAAGCCTCATGAGGATACGGAACGCATCATTGTGCTCTACCCTCATAGTGCTGTACGTTTTTTTCAGGAAACTGGTCCATAGTTGACAGGTGTAAAAGAACTGACAGTAAGCTCTAAAAAGCGTTACTTTTACAGCATCACTACACTTGCCGAACCTGCGCGCGAGCATGTTGCATCTTAAATGCATGTTGCATGTTGCATCTTAAATGCATGTTGCATGTTGCATCTTAAATGCATGTTGCATGTTGCATCTTAAATGCATGTTGCATCTTAAATGCATGTTGCATGTTGCATCTTAAATGCATGTTGCATCTTAAATGCATGTTGCATGTTGCATCTTAAATGCATGTTGCATCTTAAATGCATGTTGCATGTTGCATATTAAATGCATGTTGCATCTTAAATGCATGTTGCATCTTAAATGCATGTTGCATGTTGCATCTTAAATGCATGTTGCATGTTGCATCTTAAATGCATGTTGCATGTTGCATCTTAAATGCATGTTGCATGTTGCATCTTAAATGCATGTTGCATGTTGCATATTAAACAAATGTATCGTTACAGGTTACTATGGAAGTCTAGTTTGGCCGCGTACGTCCTCTCCTTAATCAGCAGTAGACAGTACACCACCAAATACATCATGGAGATCGTAGTTGGAAGCATGGCTGAAGTAGAAGTGGAGGTCAGTCTACCTGCCTCCGTGGTCTGCCATGGACTCCCGATCCGGAGGTCCTGGGTTCGATTCCCAGGGGAGAATCACAAAGTTGATATTTGAGAAATTATCACTTTGTAATTTTTGCAGGCTGAATCAGCTGATTGTCCGAGAAGAAAAAGATTTCGTGCTTCGGAGGGCACGTTAAGCCCCGGTTGCTGTCTTTAATAGTGGTCGTTACTCAAACCATGTCAGAGGCCTGATAGTTGTGCTACTAGGCGGTTTAAAAACTCTGAGACCAGGGTTCATTGGGTCTATAGACTCGATACCCACTCGAGAGAAGAAGTCTATTGAACAAAATAAATTTCATTCAGCGCCTTTCTTTTGGCCATTCATAAGGTCCGGAGGTTCTGGGTTCGATTCCCAGGGGGGAACATACATACATGTAATCACGCCTTTTTCCCTCAAAATTTAGTCAGACTTGGCGGAACGACCTTTGTTTAGGTCGTTTACGCTCTGCCTACTCCATTAGGAATAAAGGCGTGATTATATGTATGTATGTCTGTAGATCACTAACCGCCGCTCAGGATTGTCTGCAGTAGCTCAGGAGTCGCATTTTTGAACCGCTCGAAAGCTGCGCATACGAAAGAGTAACGTTCGCATACGATTTCCATACAAATTGGCATGCGATCTACATACATACATACATATAATCACGCCTTTATCCTTAATGGGGTAGGCTTAATTCGAGTGATTCAAAAATACGGGTCCAGTTTGTTTAAAGAATTGGAATGGGAGAATTTCCTAATTCTTCCATGACTTCCATGCTGGCCTGGGAGCGACAGGAAAACATAGAATGTGCCAGCTGCATTTCCTCCCGGGTATGCTGTAAAAACCAGCTAAGGGATCCGAGGGATTCAGTATATTGCAATTTAGGGAATGGGTTGACAACCTGTCACTACAGCAATATACAAATATATCTTAAATAACCCTCAAAACTTTGTCAGACGTGGCGGAGCGGCCTTTGTTTTGGTCGTTTGCGCTCTGCCTACCCCATTAGGGATAAAGGCGTGATTATATGTATGTATGTATGTATTGGGATAGTTTTCCAAAGTCGCGGTTTCAAAACCTGTTTGCGGTTGAATTTTTGATTTGCAATTTCCTACAAATATATTTTTAGAAATAAAATAGCACTGTGAGTGCATAAAGCTATTTGAATAATGTCTGTGCTATTAGGCGGTTTAAAAACTCTGACACCAGGGTTCGGGTCAATTTACTCGATAATCCACAATACAAAAGAAGAAAAATGTCACCTGGTTTTCAGGATACCTCCGCAGCTGACTCGAAGCAAGCGATCTTGGCGAACGCAATAGCATCATCTTCCACCATTGGTAAGAACTACCTTAGCTTTTTTATTATACATACATAATACATAAAATCACGCCTTTATCCGTAATGGGGTAGCCAGAGCGTAAACGACCAAAACAAAGGTCGTTCCGCTACGTCTGACAAGTGTTAAGGGTTCTTGCAAATGATATAAGTATTATATTGCTATAATGACGTGTTTCCAGCCCATCGCCTAAATTGCAATACACTGAAACCCTCGAATCCATTAGCTGGTTTTACAGCATGCCCGGGAGGAGATGCAGCTGGCACATTCTATGTTTTTCTGTCATTCCCAGTCCAGCATAATTTCTTATTATGGGTGTTTGAAAAACCCTTAGGCGTTATCTATATTTACTATTATCTGCCTAACTTTTCCCTGAATAGACAACTACCTAATCTAGGGGATTGAACGAGGATTCCAGGATTTTACACAGATCGCTCTTCCATCTTCTCAACCCAGAAGAGAAATCATCCTCACTAAAACTCGTGTATTTTACGTGTTTCATTTATTTTTTTATTTATTTTTTATAAAAAAATGGGTTTGCTCTTGACTCCAGTCTAGGTCGGAAACGACTGAGTTTAATCTATAATAAAAAAGCTAATTTGATTTTGCCCTATGTTTCGGAACTTTTTCTACCATGCTGGACTGGGAGCGATAGAAATACATAGAACGTAGTTTCAGCTGCCCTTCCTCCCGGGCATGCTGTAGAAGTCAGCAAAAGGGATTCGAGGGTTACAGTGTATTGTAATTTAGCCGATGTGCTGACCAACTGTCACTACAGCGATACAGATAACAATCTGGAAGCCCCCCTAAATGGACGGGCAAAGGCGCCTTTTCCGAGGCGTTTTACGTTCAGCCTACCCCAGGAATAAAGACGTGACTTTATGTATTTATGTATGTATGTTTGGATTTTAACGGATGTTTTATTTATTTTGATTTTTCTGTACGTTTCGGATCCTTTCCAGGGGCCATGGTCGCTCCGTGCTTCGGAAGGCACGTTAAGCCGTTGGTCCCGGTTAATATCGTTTAATACCGTAGATATTAGTCGTTAAGCCATATCAGAGGCCAGTGCTAAGCATTGGCGGCTTGAAAACTCTGACCTAATCTAGGATTGGGTCTGGTTTCCCTTCTGGGTTGCGGAGGTCGGATGGCAGTCGCTCTGTATAAAAACCAGTAACCCTCGTTCAATCCCCTAGATTAGGAAGCCGACCCCGTGAGATACGGGATAAGGCTAGGGAGATGATGAGTTACAGGTGTGAAACCTCAGAAAACATGTTTATAATTTCAGGTAGCCTGGGAATGGTTATTGGTGCCAGAAATGTAATGTTCATGAGATCTTTGTGGGAAATGTAAGGAATAACTTTTTGACTAGTTTATATATAATTTTTTTTTACCAAACAGATGATTGCATACTTACGTAAAACACATTTCGTTTACTATAGCTGATGAAACTTGCACCTTGCGCAATGGAATAGGATTAAGAAATGTGGCAACCTCAGAGAGTCAAACCCTGCCTGATTAGTCATTTTTATTAGTTATTTAGATTAGTTATTTTTACATAAATAAAAAATAAAACAAAAACGTTTATTTGCCATAAAGGGTTTTCATACATACTTAGATAGTTTTGTAGGTATATTGCTGTAGTGACAGGTTGTCAGCCCATCGCCTAAATTACAATATACTGAAACCCTCAGATCCCTTAGCTGGTTTTTACAGCATGCAGCAACAAAACTATCTTAAATACACCTCATAACTTTGTCAGACCTGGCGGAATGATCTTTGTTTAGGTCGTTCACGCTCTGCCTACCCCATTAGGGATAAAGGCGTGATTATATGTATGTGTATGTATGTATGTATGTATATATATACTTAGATACATACTTACATACATTTACATATCTACATCCTTTGTCCCTTAGAAGATAGGCAGAGTGTAAAAGCGGTTTCACCACGTCGTCTGGGATATTTCAGAAATTCGAACTGTCATGTGATGTGTAGCCCATCCGCCTACATTACATTTCATACATATAGTCACACCTTTATCCCTAATGGAGTGGGCAGAGCGTGACCTAGACAAAGGTCGCGTTCCGCCACGTCTGACAAAGTTTTGAGGGTTATTTAAGATAGATTTGTAGGTATATTGCTGTAGTGACACGTTGTCAGCCCATCGCCTAAATTGCAATATACAGGACCCTCGGATTCCTCAGCTGGTTTTTATAGCATGTCCGGGAAGAAATGCAACTGGCACATTCGAGGTTTTTCTCTCTCTTTCTTCTTTCCTTCTGAGGCCAGTTGGCTGAGTGATGACGAAAAATGGTAAATGTGTGAAAATAGATCTGAAAAAGGGTAGCTATCAAACTGGTATTGTTGTGACTAAGGGACCGAAGTACGACTGGAGTAGTTTGGAAGTTATATATATGCAGATCTTCGTGCAAACTTCGATACCGCGTTTCAGGACTGTTGTTTCTTGATGTGGCGCCATCTACCGGGTGTGACGGACAACGTCCCGCAAACTGATAGGAGTTGCTCATTCAACAATACTAAACAATTTCCACCGAGAAATTCTTTCAGGATGTGAAAAAATATGGCCTTTTCATACTAAATGTCCACTTCGATCAGACAATTTGTATGGAAAAACCAATTTTGTTTTTCACTACCTGAAAGAATTTCCTGGTGGAAGTTATTCATTGTCGTTGACTGAGCAATACCTTTCGTTTTGCGGGACGCTGTCCCTTACACCCCGTATATGCAGTTACTCTCTTTATCTGGTTACAGGAGCAACCACCCGGATACGTTCAATTTCCTGGACTATTTTGTATTTGCGCTACCAGTGACCTTTGCAATGTTTGTCCTGAACTTGATTTATAACATCATAATGATCAAAATTGTCGTGTAAGTATGTACGTAATTATTATTGAGAGTGGGATTTCGACTGACCTAATCTAGGATTGGGTCTGGTTTCCCTTCTGGGTTGCGGAGGTCAGATGGCGGTCGCTCTGTGTAAAAACCAGTACCCTCGTTCAATCCCCTAGATTAGGAAGCCGACCCCGTGAGATACGGGATAAGGCTAGGGAGATTATGAGTGGGATTTCGAGTTGAACAACGAACCAATGTTTTGTAATTTGGTACTGGCAGAATATCAGCGCTGTAGTATTACACTACAGTACAATGCTGAGTCAGCGCCAAGTTGACTGACACAATGTGGACAGTGTGGTACACTGGCACTGTAGTTTTTGTATGTTACATATTAAGTTTGTTTTGTATTTTTGTCATGTTACGTTTGTTAATGATATGTTCGTTATATTATTGTCCTCATTGTTTTTTATTGTAACTTTTTCTCTTGTCTGTACCATTTCCTGTATCTGTTTTGTGTCAGTCAATAAAAGCTTTAATCAATCAATCAATCAATGTATTCCCAATACCCTAGAGCCGTATTTTTGAATCACTCGAACTCCAATGCGCAAACTAAAGAGTAACATTCGCAAGAAAAATTGTATGAAAGTTATATGCGAAAGTTACGTATGCTCCTTGGAGTTCGAGCGGTTCAAAACTACGGCTCCTGGTGTCAGAGTTTTGAAACCGCCTAGAACAGCAGGACTTAGGCTTCGTAACACGTTTTGAGTAACGACCACTATCAAAGACAGTCGGAATCGACGGCTTAACGTGCCCTCCAAAACACATAATCCTTTTTCTTTCCGGATAATCAGGTGATTCAGCTTGCAATGTCCTAACCAAATTGGAGAAAAACTCACAACAAAGTGAAAAATTATTAAATATCAACTTTTTGTTGATGTGTGTGTGTGTAGTGCAGGCTGAATGACCTGATTGCATAGGCGTAGCCAATGGGTTTCCTCCCCTAAAAACCCCCCAAGCACCAAGGTATGAAAACTCATCGTCTATCCAAAAATAAAGTTCTGATATTTATTTATTTTATTATTTCTTTTCATAGTGTATTTTCATAATTTTATTTCGTTTATTGTTATTTATGTATTTTAATTTTGATTTTTATTAGTTTATGTAATTATTTGTATTATAGATTTTAAATCAAAAACCTCTTGTTGTGCATGTCCGTTTCGGCGCAACATGCTGATCAAATTTTATTTAACAACTTTTTATACCATGTTTGCTTGAAATCAATTATATTTCACATATATATTTCATTTTATATCATTCATTTCAAAAACCTACTATAACCTACGTTTATTTTACAAATTACTAAATACTCTCCTGTTACTTATTTGCGCATAGAAATTCGATACTTGGGATTATTTTTAAATATTATTTAATTTCAACATAATGATCCCGATGGTGTAGTGGATAGGGCCGCTGCCTCCTGAGCGGGAGGTTGTGGTTCGAATCCCACCACGTACCAATATGTTTTTCGGTTTTCGAATTTCAAATGTACGTTTATTCCGCGCTTTTTCCGTGGTTCGGAAGGCACGTTAAGCCGTTGGTCCCGGTTAATATCTTTTAAAACCGTAGATATTGGTCGTTAAGTACATATCACTTCCATGCTGGACTGGGAGCGAGAGAAAAACATAGAATGTGCCAGCTGCATTTCCTCCCGGGCATGCTGTAAAAACCAGCTAAGGGATCCGAGGGTTTCAGTATATTGCAATTTAGGCGATGGGCTGACAACCTGTCACTATAGCAATATACGCACATCATAATCTTTTGTAATAAAATAACCCTCATAACTTGTCAAACGTGGCGGAACGACCTTTGTTTAGGTTGTTTTCGCTCTGCCTACCCCATTAGGGATAAAGGCGTGATTTTATGTATGTATGTATGTAAGTACATATCAGAGGCCAGTGCTAAGCATTGGCGGCTTGAAAAACTCTGACCTAATCTAGGATTAGGTCTGGTTTCCCTTCTGGGTTGCGGAGCTCAGATGGCAGTCGCTCTGTGTAAAACCAGTACCCTCGTTCAATCCCCTAGATAAGGCAGCCAACCCCGTGAGCTACAGGATAAGGCTGGGGAGATAATTTAATTTCAACATAAATATTTTACAGAAAAGGCGAAATGGCTGAACTAGAATTAGATAAATATGCAAAAGCAGTCAGTCGCAATATTCACGGTATTCCAGAAGGCCTCACAGCTCACGAAATTGTAAGTATCACTACATAGTATAAAACATAGTCGCTTTCTCTGTCCCTATATCCCTATGTATGCATAAATCTTTAAAACTACGCAACGGATTTTGATGCAGTTTCTTTTAATGGATAGAGTGATTCAAGATGAAGGTTTATATGTATAATACATGCATAATATAGTAGAGAAGCATTGATGATTTCCGTGCGAAGCCGGGGCGGGTCGCTAGTACTTAATATAATATTATTTTTTGTATTACTCTGACATTGGTTGACCCGGTTGGACCCGCTGAACCCTGGTTTGATGCTCTGGAGATCCTGGGTTCGATTCCTAGGGAGGTAACACTGTTGATATTTGTCAATTTATCACGTTGAGAGATTTTCCCCAGTTTAAGACAATGCAGGCTGCATTACTGATTGTCTGTAAGAAAGGAGATTCCGTGTTTTGGGAACGTTGGGCTAACGATCCCGGTCGCTGTGTCCATAGTGGTTGTTACAATAAACCATGTCAAAAGCTGTGCTATTAGACGTTTAAGTTCTTTGACACCAGGGTTCATTGGTAAGGTCGCAAAAGTAGTTATCTCATACACACATACATATAATCACGCCCGGGGTAGGCAGAGTGTAAAAAGCCTCGTAAAAGGCGTTTTCGCCACGTCTGACAAAAATTGATGGCAATTTTAGATTGTAATGTGTATTGCTGTAGTGACAGGTTGTCAGCCTGTCGCCTAAATTACAATGCACTGTATCCCTCGAATCCCTTTTTATCTCATAGCTATGCTATTTTGGAATCTCATTTTTCTGATTCGAAGCGGTGGTTCTAGTAAATGTATGACAGATTACGCACCCACCCATATCCGTTTTATATGGACATTTCACGGATACGATTCTGATACGAACGTAATACGGAGCAGTGCAAAACCGCCCTAAGTAGGACTACTTAAATTAATAGTAATTCTTTTCAGTTAACCATATTCTTCACAATTCTTAGCCTGGGTTTATATTTCACCCGATGGAGTAAAACTATGCGTAGACTATTTAAAAACGGAGGCTGGGCTGATTTTAAAAGAGCATTGGATAAAAAAGGAGAGACCAAGTAAGGAAACCACTACACATACATACATACATACATAAAATCACGCCTATATCCCTTACGGGGTAGGCAGAGCGTTAAACGCCTCGTAAAAGGCGCTTTCGCCACGTCTGACAAAAATTGAGGGCAATTTTAGATTGTAATGTGTATTGCTATAGTGACAGGTTGTCAGCCCATCGCCTAAATTACAATACACTGTAACCCTCAAGTTCCTTTCGCTGACTTCTACAGCATGCCCGGGAGGAAAGGCAGCTGGAACATTCTATGTTTTTCTATCTCTCCCAGTCCAGCATGGAAGGAACTATAACGTGATAAAAAGAAGTAAGGTTTAAAATCGCCATTCTGACTACCGCCCCGGTAGCTCATTTGGCAGAGCTATGGAACGGCATTCCGAAGGTCGCAGGTTCAAACCCTGCCCGCGGCGTATTTTTAATTTCATGTTTGTGAAACAAGTAAGAGAAGTTTATTTACACACTTTACCTACTGCCATGCTAGACTGAGAGCGATAGAGAAGTTTAGAACGTGCCAGCTTCTTCTTCTCCCGGGAAAAAGGCGACGAAAAGGAATAAATCCTGGGAATAATGGGCAACAGTGTTCCATAAAAGAAAAATCTTCTCATGTTACAAGATTAACTTGGTTCCGTTTTACAGAATACCTGATGTTACAATCGCGGCCCTAATGTTGGTTATTTGTTGCATACTCCCGTCCACGTTTAACTTTGCTAAGATTTGGACTGCGAAAAGTAAGTGTATTTAGGAGTAAATTGCTGAAGCCAATTGGCTTAGTGATAGTGGATGGGAAAAAGATAGCTTCTTCTGTCGAGTGGGTATCAAGTCTATCGACCCGATGAACCCTGGTGTCAGAGTTTCTAAACCGCATAGTAGCACAACTATTAGGCCTCTGACATGGTTTGAGTAACGACCACTATCAAAGACAGAGACCGGGACCGACGGCTTAACGTGCCCTCCGAAGCACGAAATCTTTTTCTTTTCAGACAATCAGGTGATTCAGCCTGCAATGTCCTAACCAAACTGGGGAAAAATTCACAAAGTGATAAATTTACAAATATCAACTTTGTGTTTCCACCCCCTGGGAATCGAACCCAAGACCTCCAGATCGGGAGTGCATGGCACTAGCCACTAGACCACAGAGGCAGTTAGGTAAAGGATAGCTATCAGTGGCGAAGGGTCCATACAACACGATTCCTACCGGATTCCCTTCGGAAAAAAGTACTCTACATAAATTCATAAGGAATACAAAGTCAGTGTGGATTACAAGGTACTTAAAGCTTCCATACATACATATAGTCACGCCAGTATCCCTGATGGGGTAGGCAGAGCGAAAACGACCCAAACAAAGGTCGCTCCGCCACGTCTGACAAAGTTTTGAGGGTTATTCAAGATAGATTTGTTGGTATATTGGTGTAGTGACAGGTTGTCAGCCCATAGCTGGTTTTTACAGCATGCCCGGGAGAAAATGCAGCTGGCACATTCTAAGTTTTTCTCTCGCTCCCAGGCCAGCATGGAAGATTTTATTTGATTTAAAGCTTCCCTTTCAATAAATTTCACCCAACGCCACTGGTAGCTACCCACTTGGTCAGATGTTGTGACCAGGGGACCGATGTCCAACCGGACAAGTTTAGAATCTGCGTACCGCTGAGAAAATTTAGATACCGCGTTTAGAACTTGTGTTTCTTGATGTGGCGGCATCTGTCGGCTACATGTAGAACAGTTCAGTTCAGTTCAGTTTATTTATTTCACAATTAAGCTCTGGTTTCCTAGAAAAGCGGTGCCGTCATATAGCGGCCGTAATATAGCGGTGAATGACGTCACAAGAACGCTGTCTACAGAAACAAAATGGCGCGGTTTCCTAGAGAACGGTAACTGACACCGTAACGTCAAAAAGCGGTGCCGCCATTTGCATGACGGCCGTCTTGTCGGTGTCCGACAGTTTCGTGAACGTTTTATTGATAGCGGTGGAGCAATATTTAATACAAATTTGTCGATACTTTTCATTTGACGTGTTATAACGGTGGTGGAACTTTCCACATGTCATCACCGTAATGACGGCCGTATTTTTACGTCCGTAATAGTACGGCCGCTATATGACGGCACCGCTTTTCTAGGAAACCAGAGCTTTACAGGTTTCAAAATTAAATTAAAACATAACAACTACAATTATGTCATCCGTAATGTGATCGTCTAAAGTATACAATATAAAATTATATAACATGTCAAATAATAATAAAGGAAACAATAATAATAATTAAAAATCGAATCCATGTCACTATAATGAATTAATAATTAAACAAATTAAAAATTACAATTAATATACTCTTTAACAGAGTAAAATGATTTTTCCAATAAATGGTTCTTTAGTCGGCGTCTAAATGTTTCGTCACATGACTCATTTTGCATGGCAATAGGCAGTTTGTCGTACAGCGACTAAATTACATACATACATACATATAATCACGCCTTCATCCCTTACGGGGTAGGCAGAGCGTAAAACGCCTCCTAAAAGGCGCTTTCGCCACGTCTGACATAAATTGAGGGCAATTTTAGATTGTAATGTGTATTGCTGTAGTGACAGGTTGTCAGCCCATCGCCTAAATTACAATACACTGTAACCCTCGAATCCCTTTTGCTGACTTCTACAGCATGCCCGGGAGGAAGGGCAACTGAAAATTTGAATTTTTTTGAAAATTGAACTGGAACATTCTATGTTTATACTAAATTAAGGTGTTTACAAAGTATACCTACCTGTCATAGAGGTACCATAGAGAAGGGCTTATAGGAAATGCACATAAGCCGTCGGTCCCGGTCGCTGTCTTTGATAGAGGTCGTTACTCAAAGCCATGTCAGAGGCCTAATAGCTGTGCTACTAGGCGGTTTGAAAACTCTGACACCAGGGTTCATCGGGTCGTTGATCGAGTCGAGAATATCTCTATTTTTCTCTATGACAAGTATTTTTAATTAAGCAGGGGTATATTTCAAATATTTTAGTTACCTTTGCAAATGTTTTCGAATGCTCTCAAACTGCTAAATTAAATCACCAACATAATTATACTTCCAAATCAGTTTTAGAATAAAGGTAAACAAAGTTTCATGTCTTTTTATTCATAAGCACATTTCAAAAATAAATGATACGTGTTGGCAAATTAGTTAGATGACTAAAACTACTATTTCATTATGTTATCATATCTAATAGCTAAAACTTATTTACCTTCGATTAAAAGACATGAAACTTTGTTTACCTTTATTCTAAATCTGATTTGATTTTGATTTCTTCCATGCTGGCCTGGGAGCGAGAGAAAAACATAGAATGTGCCAGCTGCATTTCCTCCCGGGCATGCTGTAAAAGCCAGCTAAGGGATGCGAGATTTTCAGTATATTGTAATTTAGGCGATGGGCTGACAACCTGTCACGACAGCAATAGACCTACAAATATGTCTTAAATCATCCTCAAAACTTTGTCAGACGTGGCGGAAGGACCTTTGTTTAAGTCATTTACGTTCTGCCTACTCCATTAGGCATAAAGGGTGATTTCATCATAGTTTTTGAGGGCTATAAGATAGATTTTTAGGTATATTGCTGTAGTGACAGGTTGTCAGCACATCGCCTAAATAGCAATATACTGTAACTCTCGTACCCTTAGCTGATTTTTTCCAGCATGCTCGAGAGGAACATACTATGTTTTTCTCTGACTCCCAGTCCAGCGTGGAAGAAAGGTTTCCTGGTAGAAATTGCTGCTTTAGCAATAAGGCCGCCTATATTGTACTGATTTTTTCCTTACTTTTCTGCTGTATGTATTTGTGTTTCTTTGTGCAATAAAGTATCTTGTATTGTATTTATGTACAGAAATTAAACGACCCTTATTTGGTTTTTAATAACTATTTATTTAACTTTGTTATGCAAAATGGAATACAGTGATGGTAACTTCTAATTATTAAATTGTATTGATGTAATAAAATGAGTTGTAACTATGTTGTTATTAATGAAAGTATTGTATTGAACAGCAGTGGGAGACCTACCACCAGAGAAATCCGACCTGGCAATTGTGTTCTGGAAAGTGGTTGATAAAAACACAAACTACGGATACATGTTCCTAATAGGTATGTTTATGTTTTAATTGTTATTTAAAATGCTCGTTTCTTCCATACTGGACTGGGAGAGAAAGAAAAACATAGAATGTTCCAGTTGCCCTTCCTCCCGGGCATGCTGTAAAAGACAGCAAAAGGGATTCGAGGGTTACAGTGTATTTTAATTTAGGCGATGGGCTGACAACCTGTCACTACAGCAATACACATTACAATCTAAAATTGCCCTCAATTTATGTCAGACGTGGCGAAAGCGCCTTTTAGGAGGCGTTTTACGCTCTGCCTACCCCGTAAGGGATAAAGGCGTGATTTTATGTATGTATGTATGTAAAACGCTCGTTGGTCAAATAGTTCTGGAACCGTGTTTCTGAACCGCTCGTCTGATATCTGAAATCGCATACGAAAATCATTTGTGTATGAAATCAAATTCTATCACACACGATTTTACGTATTTTTGAAGCAGTAGAAATATGTGTTGCTAATAAAGTCTAATCCCATTATTGTTTTCGTCCGTTGAGTTGTTTGGACCACTCGTTGCAGAGTCACATACGTATGAGTATTAAAAAAAATGTGATTCTGGGATCTCGTATGCGAAATCGGAAACGAGCGGTTCATAAATACGACTCCTGATAACGAATAATGGTAAAAAATACGACTTAACCAATATAAGTCTATACTATACCCATTATTCTCTGTCATGAGAGAACAGAAAGGGACGCTAATCATTTTAGTCAAGATTTAGTTAAATTGTACGCTCTAAAAAAGTTTCTTCCATGCTGGACTAGGAGTGAAAGAAAAACATAGAATGTGCCAGCTGTATTCCTCCCGAGCATGCTGTAAAAAACAGCTAAAGGATCTGAGGGCTGTCAACCTGTCAGCCGTACAAATCTATCTTAAATAACTATTTGGACACTAAGTTGATATTTGTCAATTTATCAGTATGTGAGATTTTCTCCAGTTCCGACAAGCAGGCTAAATCACTAGATTTTTTTTAATTTTTTTTTTATTTATTAGCCTGTGGTGTCCCACTGCAGAGCAAAGGCCTCTCTCCCCTTCTTCCATTTCTCTCGATCCAGTGCCAATTCCCTCCATTCCGTAAGATATGTGTCTAGTTCGTCTCGCCACCTCTTTCGGGGTCGTCCACGTCTTTGCTTAGCATTCGTGGGCTGCCATTCGGCAGTTCTTCTAGCCCATAGTTCATTTGGCATACGAGTAACGTGGCCGGCCCAATCCCACTTTAAGTAGGCGGCCCTACATCCACAATTTTTGTTTGGGAACGCAGCACTGAGTTCCGAACTCGATCGATCAGTTTGACTCTAAGTATGCTGCGTTCCATATTCCGTTGACAAACCCCGAGTTTATATTTTTGAACGTCAGTCAAAGACCAGGTCTGAGCTCCGTAGGTAAGGATGGGGAGAATGCACATATCCATTAGCTTGCGTTTAAGAGTCAGAGGCAAGTCTCCCTTCATCAAGTCTTTCATAGCCCAATAGCTCTTCCAGGCGTTTTCAGTCCGTCTTTCGACTTCCTTGTCTTGTCTCGCCTGGAAAGAGACTATTTGGCTTAAGTAAAGGTATTCTTGGACATATGCTATTTTCTCCCCATCCACTTCCACAATTTGCTCAGTGCTGTTAGTCATGACCTTGGTCTTCGACATGTTCATTCTTAATCCAACCCCGAGGCTTGCCCGGCTTAGTTGTTCTAGCATTTCTTGTAGCTCAGAGGCCGTTGAGGAGAAGAGAACAATATCTTCCGCAAAACGAAGATTAGTAAGTTTGGAGTGTCCGACATCGATACCCTTGTTTTCCCACTCTGATGCAAATCACTTGATTGCCGGGAAAAAAAAACCGTGCTTCGGAGGGTACGTTAAGCCGTCGGTCCCTGTCACACTCGTCGACACGTCGGTCACTGTCTTTGATAGTGATCGTTACAAAAACCATGTCAGAGGCCTATTAGCTGTGCTATTAGGCGGTTTAAAAACTCTTGACACCAGGGTTCATTGGGTCGATCGACTCGATTCTCACCGGAAGAAGATATCATCATCATCATCATCTTTCTAGCCTTATCCCGGATTTATCGGGGTTGGCTACCGAATCTAGGTGATTGAACGAGGGTACTGGTTTTTACAGAGCGACTGCCATCAGACCTCCGCAACCCAGAAGGGAAACCAGTTTTTTTTTTTTTATTGGGCCTGTTTGCAAAATACTACAAAGTGTATAAAATGCGTCACCGGGCTAAGGCGGGGAGTTGCTACACGCAATCTACACCCTTAATGAAATGGCAACTGCCTAAGGGCGCCCACTAGGGCTCGAACCTCGGCTTATGGCGTTGCCTTGGGGACTCCTTACCGGAGAGAATCTGCCCGGTACGTGCCGGTAAACCCCAAAGTGGGGAGCAAAGGAAGGGGTGCGCGGTTGCTGGAAGAGCTTGTGCAGAGTGTGGCTCGACTAATATTGGCAGCATTAAACGCAAGGGTAATTTGGTCATCGCCATCGGTAAGGACATGCCTAGGTCTTCGTTTGTAACGAGTCGCAGGTTGGAGAAGGGAAACCAGAGTCAATCCTAGATAAGGTCAGAGTTTTCAAGCCGCCAATGCTTAGCACTGGCCTCTGACATGGCTTAATGGCTAAAATCTACGGTATTAAACGATATTAACCAGGACCAACTACTTAACGTGCTTTTCTAAGCATGGAATAAGCGCCGAATAAACGTCCATATAAAATTAGAAAACTGAAAAACACTTTGGCTCGTGGTGGGATTCGAACCACGACCTCCCGACTCAGGAGGCAGCGGCCCTATCCACCACACCAGAAGACATTTCACAAAAAAAAAACTTTTTCCAGGTGGCCTTTGCGCCCTAGACTCAGGAGTGAGGAAGACCAAGTTCGCAGCCAGTTACTTGTACAAGCAGTTCAGCTGGGTCACAAAAACCAATCTACCTATGTCCATTCTGATATGGACTGCTGCTAGTGGCATCACGTCCAATGTCATGACCAGTGTTGGAACTTCTGGCATGCTCACCATTTTGGCTTTGAATGCTGTAAGTTGACACACATACACAACAATCAACACACAACACACAACACACAACACACACACACACACAGTCACGTCTGTATTCCTTCCGGGTAGGCAGAATCCGCAAAATCGCATATAATATCATGAGCAGTGTTGGAACTTCTGGCATGCTCACCATTTTGGCTTTGAATGCTGTAAGTTCACACACATACACAACAATCAACACACAACACACACAACACACACACACACACACACACACACACACACACACACACACAGTCACGTCTGTATTCCTTCCGGGTAGGCAGAATCCGCAAAATCGCATATAATATCATGACCAGTGTTGGAATTTGTGGCATGCTCACCTTTCTGGCTTTGAACGCTGTAAGTTCAAATACACACACATGCACATACACACACACACACACACACTGTTGTTGCTTTTTCCCTTTTATTAAAATTATAAAATTTGACAGGACCACTAAATGACGAACAAGTGTTATTCATACTGATAAAATAACGACTACTCACTTGTTTGTTTAACGGAGGTGTAAAACCTCTACGTTTCGACTCTTTGCGAAGAACTTCATAGAGAGTGAAAATCACACAACACCGCCCGCCGTGTGTGATCTTCGACTGTGGTTCACTGCCCGCTGCGCCCGCGCCGACAACACGACAGGTGGCGCTGCAGTCGGCAGACACAGACTCTTGTATAGAGTCGAAACGTTGTGGTCTAACACCTCTGTTAAACAAACAAGTGAGTAGTCGATTTATCACTAAGATTTGGCACTATTTGGCACACACACACAGATAATCCATTCATTCACCCCATAAAGGTACATAAATATCACTTAAAAGTAGTAAATTTTTGAGGAGACCAGGAGGCCCATAGCTACCTAGTTTGGGACTCCTGTCTTTCCATAATTATAAACGTGACACGCTATTATTTTGTAAATTAGAATATAAGTGCCTACTATTGTGGAAAGAAAATAAAAAATATTATTATTATTACTGCTGCTGCTACATGTTGGACAGGGAACGAGAGAAAAACATAGAATGTGCCAGCTGCATTTCCTACCGGGCATGCTTTAAAAATCAGCTAAGGGATCCGAGGGTTTCAGTATATTGCAATTTAGGCGATTGGGCTGACAACCTGTCACTACTGCAATATACCTATAAATCCCTCAAAACTTTGTCAAACGTGGCGGAACGACCTTTGTTTAGGTCGATTACGCTCTGCCTACCCCATTAGGGATAAAGGCGTGATTATATGTTTGTATGTATGTATGTATTATTATTACTACTATTATCGTCTTTTTTTCAGTATGCACCAGGCAACAAGCTATTAAAGAAACAGTACCAATTCGTGTTGGCTACGGGAATGGCTTCTGGCTTTGGTTTCTTTACACACTTCAAGTATACGCCGATGTACACCGTCAAGACTGTGGCTAATGTGTCCACAAAGACGCAGGTGGGAATTTGTTTTAGTTTTTTTATTTATTTCTTCCATGCTGGCTGGACTGGGAGCGAGAGAAAAACATAGAATGTGCCAGCTGCATTTCATTTTATATTGCAATTTAGGCGATGGGCTGACAACCTGTCACTACAGCAATTCACGTCCAAATCCATCTTGAATAACCCTCAAAACTTAGTCAGACGTGGCGGCGACGACCTTTGCGGTTAGGTCGTTTACGCTTTGCCTACCCCATTAGGGATAAAGGCGTGATTATATGTATGTATGTACATATAAAAGATTCTACGATCAAATTCTTAGTACCATTAAACCTTAAAAAGAAAAACTACTGGTTCCGTGGTCTAGCGGTCTGAGCCATGGGCTCTAAACCCTGAGTGCCGGGTTCGATTCCCGGCGGTGCACAGTGAGTTTGTGTTGTTGTTTCTAGTTTGGTAAGGACATTTATTTTATTTATTTATTTAACAATTTATTGTACACAGAAATACACAAAGGAAAAAATACATAGGAAAGAAAGACACATCAGGCACTGCTTATCTCTAAAAAGGAATTTCTTACAACAGAAATGATCACCTGATTTTCCGAAAAGTGGCATGTAAATAGTCGGTCCTGCGCCTGATTTCTCTCTGGTCGTGTCAGCCAATCTGTCCCATCAGGATAAGAGATTAAGAGTGCACCTGAGAATAGCACAAACACTTGGGCACTAAAAACTAGTCCTGCGCAGTTGGCCGATATTGGCCGCCATCGCTGAAAATCGGTGGGAAGACTTATTATTAATTAGTTTTTGTCTCCTTTTAATCGAGGGGGTTTTTAACGACTGATCCCGTGAGCCCTGGTGTCAGAGTTTTTGAACCGCCTTTTAGAAGAAGATTACTGTATCTTCTTCTTCTTAGCGAGTGGATTCTCGAGTCGAATAACGACCCGAAAAAACCTGGTGTTAGAGTTTTTAAACCGCACAGCTATTAGGCCTCGTACATGGTTTGAGTGACGACCACTATCAAAGACAGCAATCGGGACCGACGTGCTTAACGTGCCCTCCGAAGCACGGAATCCTTTTACTTTACTGTCCGTAAAGGTGATTCAGCCTGACCAAACTAGAGAAATTCTCACAAAGTGATAAATTTACCAATATCAATGTTTTGTTCTTCCCTAAATCGAACCTACGACCTCCAGATCGGGAGCCTGTAGCTCAGACCACTAGACCACGGAGGTAGGAAATACGATACGTTTTACGTCAAAAAACATTTGAAATATTCTTTCTTTGGAACAAGCTTCTGAAGACAAGTTCAAGACTGTCCATCTATATCCTCTTTCAAAAAAAGAACGAAAGACCACTTCCTATCGTAACCAAATTATTTATGTATGTAGGTATATGTATTATTATATGTATGTATTATTATATAGATATTTTATTTAAGTCCTATTTATGTCCCACTGCTGAGCAAAGGCCTCTCTCCTTTCCGTTCATGACTGCCTATCTTGGGCTTCCCCCGGCCATGACTTGCTGAAGGCGTCCAGCTCGTCTCGCCGCACTGGGCACTTACGGCTATATAAGATAAGAATATTTATGTAGGTTCTAGGTTATATGTATATGTAGAAGTCTATTTATTGCGTGTACAGTCTTGTCCCCGTATTATTGTTATCTCATAATATTGAGTTTTACAAGTTGACTGGAAGAGATCTCTTTATAGAGATAAGCTCACCTTTGTGAATTAAATTTAAGTTTGTTTATTTTATTGTAAACTTTTTGTACACAATAAAGAATATTGTTCGTTTTTCAGCTCAAATACAACTCGGGAAGTATTTTGATCTGCATCTTGGTGCTGTGGGCCGGAATTTATTTGTATGCTCCAGTGATATTCGAATAAAGTGCTCTTGCCATTTACTTGTTAGTTATACTATAAGTATATTAAGTTCTACTGGATGCTAATTATTTAGATTTAATAACAATGTGAACTTAGAAGATTAAAAAAAATATATTATAAATTAATGCAGTTTTTTTTAATAGAATTGATAATTTGTACCTATATCGCGTGGAGGTATGAGATGAGTATGAGTTTAATTTCTTAACAAAATCACTTTTCTAAACTAGAGCATACCATGAAGCGAACTAGGAAAAAGCGGCACAAGCCGCATTAACGATAGCCGCATCAGCGGCACTGTGTGTAGGAGACTTTAAAGTGTTTCCAACACCATCTGTTATCGAATTGCAAAACTACTACTTCGATTGAAACCCCCCGCAGGCAGAACGAAAAGCCGCCCGATTGCATAGTGTAAAACGGTAGTATGATATAAGTCACAGCCTCCGCACGCAAGAAAAAAAAACAATCAAACAAATATGGCGTATTGCATTTTGCAATGTTTTTCTTTACTGTCGTAAAAATAATTAAAATTTCCTGAATGTAATGCATGAAATCTGATACAAAATGAAGGAAATAAACATAAATATTGAAGGCTACAATGTGAATGGCATCTGTGTTGGGTGTTTGAACTACAACCGCAAAATGTTCTACCACAGTGATATACACGATTGTTTCAAGAATTTAGCGAATATAGACGTAAGTTTCTGTTATTTTGAATAATATATGCTATATTTTTAAACTCAGTAGTGTAGAGATAACCTCTTGTTCACAATATACTAATATTTTCCCGATTTCATAATGTAAACAAAGCAAACCAACAACACTGATTTGTGATAGTACACAAATTTAAGAGTTTTTAACGGTTTGAGGGCCTAAATATTGTTGAACCAATAAAAAACGACTCCGCCCTGAACTTGACTCTGACCATTAAAGACACATTACCTAACTAAATCCTTGCTCATTATAAAAATTCAAGACACTTGCTAATAATCATTTTAGTATTTTTATTTCCTTTGGTTCCGCGTGGACTGGGATCAATTTAAAAACATAGAATGTGCCAAGTGCTTCTTCTCCCTCCCTGGAGTGCTGTACAAGTCACCAAAGTTATTTGAGGGTTAGATTGTATGAAACCTTTTACTATTGTGATACACATTTAAATAACTCAACATTTGTCAGATGTGGCAGACCAACTTTTCAAGTTCATGTTCAGGTCCTTGACGCTCTGCCTGCCCCATTATGGATAGAGACGTGATTGTTGAGACATTTTTATTCTGTTTGCAGGTGCCAGATGGTCTGTCTATTCAAGTATGCTGGGAGTGCTTGGCAGCTGCACAGAAGGCAAATAAATTCAGGGAACAAATACTTCTGGCTTATGAGATACTTATGGAATATTCTAGAGAGGTAAGTTCATATTACGGTATGGGGAATATACAGTACAATTTAAAATTTAGAGTTACATGCAAGATACCAGGTTTAAAATAATTGGCTTACCAAGTTTTAAACTGTGAACCACATGTGTTTCACCCTAGAATCTTTCAGTAGCTTGTAGAAACTTTCAGTAGTTTGGCATGTTGCATGTTACTTTTTCTTATTATTGTTATTTTTCACATAAATATGATTATTGTAAATTGTTACATTCACACAGATAGTCTGTTTGTTTAACCAAGCTGTACGTTCACACTAGTGGTTTACAATTTAGTACTGTACCTTATAATATTGTTTGTAAACATTTATTGATTGTAAACTGTTGTGTTTGTCTAATAAATAAAATAAAATGAAGTAGCTGCCCACTATTTGAACTAAATCTATCAAAAAAGGGTAATTTTGCGACCAAGGGACATTTTATGGAAGGGACATTCTGCGCAAGTAACGCTGTATAACTGTCTTACTTCTTTTACAGCACACATTTCTCAACGACCCGTCAGATCTGTCCCAGTACTCCATGCAACGGTTATCGGAGACCACTCCGATTGTGAATACCGTTACACAGGTAGAGGTTACCCCAATTGTTCCTGATGAGAAGGTAGAAATAGGACTTGACGTGAAATCTGAACTGCACACGGATATCGACATTAGCTTTGGTAAGAATGTTTTTCTTCATGATTAGCTTCCATGCTGGACTGGGAGCGACAGAATAATGTAGAAAACCAGCTGCATCTCCCAGTCATGCTGTAAAAACCAGCTAAGAGATTTGAGGGTATATTGTAATTTAGGCGATGGGCTGACAACCTGTCACTACAGCAATATACAGTTCTATCTTAAACAACCCTCAAAACTTGTCAGACGTGGCGGAACAACCTATGTTTAGGTTGTTCACACTCTGCCTACCCCATTAGGGATACAGGCGTGATAGTATGTATGTATGATTTTCTTCTCTGGTTTTTAAACCAGTTCTATTTCAATACAATACAATACCAGGTTTATTATTAAATAATTCATTTTATGAAATTCAATCTTTATGCAAAGCATAAGGTATAGACAAGAAAACTATTTTGTGGTGTGCGTTGACTGCTCTTTGATGGTGAAAGAATATTTTAAAATCAGTATTTGTTTAAGTTAATTGCAAAATCAAGATTGCACCAAGATCTTGAGTGATTTTCCGAGATTCATTCTTGAAGACCATCAATCTCGAATTTCGAAATCCTGTTCGTGATCTTGACAAAATTGACCAAGATTGTAACAGCATTTCGAGATTTTCAGTTTGAGCGCGCGTATAGTGTCATAGATAGACAAATTACGCATTTTCTTTTTTCATTTATTCTGCTCAATCTCGAATAATCCCGAAAATCTTGAGACCAAGATCTCGAACTGACCAGTCTTGATTCAGAAAAAAGACGCCAAGATCTTAAATGGTTAATCCTGGTTCAAGAATGCATTCCCCAATTGTCGCATCCTTTTTAGTGGAAATAAGACATTTCCTCATGGTTCTGTCATCTGTTATTGACAGTGAATGTAGGTTTCTAAGAGAAACATACATACATACATAAAATCACGCCTTTATCCCTTACGGGGTAGGCAGAGCGTTAAACGCCTCGTAACAGGCGCTTTCGCCACGTCTGACAAAAATTGAGGTCAAATTTTAGATTGTAATGATTTGTATTGCTGTAGTGACAGGTTGTCAGCCCATCACCTAAATTACAATACACTGTAACCCTCGAATCCCCTTTTGCTGACTTCTACAGCATGCCCGGGAGGAAGGGCAGCTGGAACATTCTATGTTTTTCTATCTCTTCCAGTCCAGCATGGAAGAAAACATGTTTTAAAATAATTTGATATAGATCCAGATGTTGGGAGAGGACGACCAAATAAAAGATGGATAAACTGCGTGAAAGCTGATATGTCTGAAACAGGTGTGAGTGTTGAACTGACGGCTGACAGGGATGAATGGAACAAGAAAACGTACTGCGCCGACCCCAAGTATATGGGATAAGGGCAAGCGAATGATGAAAAACATAGAATGTGCCAGCTGCATTTCCTCCCGGGCATGCTGTAAAAACCAGCTAAGGGATCCGAGGGTTTCAGTATATTGCAATTTAGGCGATTGGCTGACAACCTGTCACTACAGCAGTATACCTACCTATAATTATATCTTAAATAACCCTCAAAACTTTGTCAGACGTGGCGAAACGACATTTGTTTAGGTTGTTTACGCTCTGCCTACCCCATTAGGGACAAAGGCGTGATTATATGTATGTATGAATGATGATGAGATCCAGTAATATAAAGAAATTATCATTCATATATGGGGTGTAAGCAGAGTTGGGCGTTATTCGAATAAATTTTTATCTAGATAATTATTCGAATAAAAAAATATTCGCACACAGATTATCCGCGAATAGTTTATTCACGAATAATTCATTCGCGGATGAATTTCTTACGAATGAATAATTTACAAATTTATTCGTTATTCGTAAGCCACGAATAATGTGTGTGTAAAACAAAATGCAGAAATAGCTTATACGACGCTATGAAGCAAATTTACTCTATCAAAGACAAAAACGTTCAATTACACAGAGCTTTGAACCTTAACAACTATATAAATGAACGCGAATTTGATTATATTAAAGAATACATCACATGTTCAAGTCCTGTAGCTGAAACCTTGGATATACTACAAGGTGAAAAAGAAATGTTTTACGGGCTATTGGTTCCATGTTTGATGGCTTTATGAAAAAAGCTTCAAAAGATACAGAATACACCACTGACATACTGTCACGATTTAGCAGCAGAGTACAAAAGAAGCGTAGAAAAAAGATTCGAAGAGTTCTTCAAACTGTTCACGCCTAAAGGCAAACATGCTTTAATTGCGGCATTGTCCTACCCAAGATTTAAGAACAAATGGTTTTCTTGTATTACGTTACTGGAGCAAATAAGATCAAAAATCATTTTCAAACACGAAGTGGCCAAAGAAGTAGCAAAAATCAACGAAGTCGCGGAAACTAGAGTTGCCTCTGAAGAACAAGAGAATTCATTTTTCGACTTCGAATCCGACTCCGGAAGTGATATAGAAATTCAATCTCAACAAACGCCTAAAACAAGAGCTGATGTGATAGTTACACAGTATTTTGCAGAGGAAGATCGCAGTTTAAAAGTTTTAGATCGTTACCCCGAAATTAAAAACATATTTAAAAAAAATATAGTACACCATTGCCATCATCAGCTTCGGTAGAACGTATGTTTTCTTACGCTACCATGACAAAACATGCCAAAATCAAACAAACTCTCTGACAATATGTTCGAGCAGAGAGTAGTCATGAAATCAAACATATTAAAAATGTGAAAAATATGTGATTTGTGTAATATATTAAATAAGTATCATGTTTATTCATGATATCATTGTTGTTTTCCATCCAAATAAATACTGATTTTAAGAAAATATAATATATTGTTTTATTTTTATTCAATAATTTATTCGTTATTTTTATTCGAATGACGAATAATTTTTTTTATTCGTTATTTGAATAATTTTCCTTTTAATGAAAAAAATTATTCGTTATTCGCGAATAACGAATAAACTGAATTATTTATTCGTTATTCGTCATTCGAATAACGAATAAACTGAATTATTTATTCGTTATTCGTCATTCGAATAAATTTTGCCCAACTCTGGGTGTAAGGGACATCGTCTCGCAAACTGATAGGGGTTGCTCAGTCAACGAAACTGAACAACTAACTACCAGCAAGACTTTGTAAGGAAGAAAAAAAAAATAGTTTTCTATACAAATTGTCTGATCAAGGTGGTAATATTGTATGGGAAGGTAAATTATTTTCTTCATCATCTGAAATAATTTCCAGGCGAAAGTTGTTCAGTTTCGTTGACTGAGCAACCCCTATCAGTTTACGTTGTCCCTTACACCCGGTATAGTCATAAGTCTCTTAATCCAGAATTCTTCCAAGTAATTTGGGCTGAAAACAGAAGAAAAATCATCAACTCACTAACATACATACATAAATCACGCCTTTATCCCTTACGGGGTAGGCAGAGCGTTTAACGCCTCGTAAAAAGCGCTTTCGCCACGTCTGACAAAAATTGAGGGCAATTTTAGATTGTAATATGTATTGCTATAGTGACAGGTTGTCAGCCCATCGCCTAAATTACAATACACTGTACCAATACCCTCGAATCCCTTTTGCTGACTTCTACAGGAAAGAGGAAGGGCAGCTGGAACATTCTATGTTTTTCTATCTCTCCCAATCCAACATGGAAGAACATGGCACTAACAATATACAATTTTGAATTTTCAGATCTAGACCAGCTAGACTATCTAGACCCAAAACTAGAAACAGATTACAGTCAAGACACAATATCAGATTTCCCTGATCCTGAAATCGAACCGGAGTATTCGTCAGACGAGGATATACAACTGTCCAAACTCAAGAAGAAAAAAGACAAAGATAAGAGAGGAAAGAAGGGTAGAAAGGAGAGAAAAGTCAAAAAGGAGGTAGAACAGGTAAGTTTTGTAATTTTTGACAATGTTCAGTCAGTTATTATTTTAAATGGCATTATTACTGCAAGAATATTAATCACCAGTTTACTAGTTACCATGGAGCGTGTAACCGCTTTGAAATTGTGGAGTAACAAAAAAATATAGGGTTCTTCATGGGTTGATAGATGTTAAAATGGAATTAAGCATTCTGTGAGTGAGTTATTAACAAAATTCTTTTTTTATTTGAAAGGTCCAATCATGCCGATTAGTTTGGTGTATGACAATGTTTCAGAATTTACTGTAGTTTTTTACTGGGGCATGAATTTTAGGGGTCCTATTTCAATAGTAAAACTGCAACAACAAACAACTTTATATGGCCTAAGTTACATACATACATACATATAATCACGCCTTTATCCCTAATGGGGTAGGCAGAGCGTAAACGACCCAAACAAAGGTCGTTCCGCCACGTCTAACAATGTTTTGAGGGTTATTTAAGATAGATTTGTAGGCATATTGCTGTAGTGACAGGTTGTCAGCCCATCGCCTAAATTGCAATACACCGAAACCCTCGGAATAACTTAGCTGGTTTTTACAGCATGCCCGGAAGGAAATGCAGCAGGCACATTCTATGTTTTTCTCTTGCTCCCAGGCCAGCATGGAAAAAAGAAAGTCCATGTTTATCTTGATTAATGGCTTTTGTGTAATCACAATTCTGCAATGCCTATTCGTGATAATAAAAAACAATTAAACTAAATGTGTCATACAAAAGGGGTTAAATATTTCGATATAATTATTAGCTTAAAAATAAAAACAAGATGGCTGCCCGTCAGCATAGCAAAAATGTCCCTGGTTTTTTTTTTTTTTATTCAAAAAAGAACAATAACAGATTATAAACATACTTAAAGAAATCTGATATCCTTTTAAAATTGTACACAGCATTCATAATAGTAGGTAGAAAGTTTTACTAAAAATAATTAAATTGTCTAATAAAAAATAAGGAAATGAATTAAGTTACACAGGTTACTTAATTTTTTTATGTTACGCACAAAGTTGTTGTTGTAAATCTTTTTTTTTTTAAGTAAATGAAATAAAGTTTTTTTTTTTTATATTTGATAGGCAATCATTTGTCCGCCATCTCACGTGATGGTAAGTGATGATGTAGACTATGATGGAGCATGATTGCCTAGAAAATGCCTGTTCACTCTCGCCTTGAAAAGGCCCAGGTTATAAGTAGAATGTTTTAAATTTAAATTTCCAGGTGAAACCACAAGAAATAGATGTAAAAGAAGAGCAGCAAGAAAGGAAGGTGACGAGGAAATTGAAGAATTTACCAGAAGACCTGGTCTCTCTGTATACTATGACTGAACAAGAGATGTGGCTGGTAATTATAGAATATTTTTCACGTTACTTCGCAGAATGTCCATGTCGCAAAATGTCCCTTGGTTGCAAAATGCCCTTATTCGCAATATGTGCCTTTTCGCAAAATGAACCTTTCGCAAACTGACCCTTTTTTGTTAGATTTAGTTCGAATAGTGGGCAGCTTCTGAAAAGACTTAAAAAGTTACAAAAGAACATTTTGCGAAAAGGGTAATTTTGTGAAATCACGCGTCTTATCCCTAATGGGGTAGGCGTCACCGAACCAAACAAAGGTCGCTCCGCCATGATAAGCTTTGAAGGTCATTTCAGATAGATATGTATATTGCTATAGTGACAGGTTGTCAGCCCATCGCCGAAATTACAATATACTGTAACTCTCGAATCCCTTAGCTGGTTTTTACCGCATACCCAGAAGGACACACAGCTGGCACATTCTATGTTTTTCTATGTTACTGTACCGTGTACCGAATTTCATAAGCACTGTAACAGTATTTATAACTGCCACCGTGGTCTAGCGTTCTGAGCAATGGGCTCTCGACCCGGAGGTCCCGGGTTCGATTCCCGGCGGGAGACAATGACTTTGTTTCTAGTTTGGTTAGGACACTGCAGGCTGATCACTTGATTGTCCGAAAAGTAAGATGATCCATGCTGTCGGAAGGGCTTCCATGCTGGTCTGGGAGCGAGAGAAAAACATAGAATGTGCCAGCTGCATTTCATCCCGAGCATGCAGTAAAAACCAGCTAAGCGATCCGAGGGTTTCAGTATATTGCAATTTAGGCGATGGGCTGACAACCTGTCACTACAGCAGTATACCTATAATTTTATCTTAAATAACCCTCAAAACTTTGTCAGACGTGGCGAAACGACATTTGTTTAGGTCGTTTACGCTCTGCCTACCCCATTAGGGATAAAGGTGTGATTATATGTATGTATGGATGGGCATGTAAATAGTCGGTCCTGCGCCTGACTTCTCTCTGGTCGTGTCAGTCAATCTGTCCCATCAGAATAAGAGATTGAAGGAATAGAGAGTGCACTTGGGCATTGCGCAAACATTTTTTTAAAATTAGAAATGGGTTTTTGCTCTTGACTCTAGACACTAGGTCAGGGATGACTGTGACAGAGTTAACGATGGAGCTAGCTCACCCAGATGATACCTGTTATGGCACTAGCAGTCTCACGCAGCGACGGAACACAGCAAGCTGTTCGGCGCCGGACTCCGGTCGTTGCGAGCCTACCACCGCTTTGTAGGGATCGTTCGGCCGGACTTACTCACAGGCAAACCTGTATTTCTCTTGCCACTAGCAGGTAAATGCCATCCCACACCAAGGGCACTAAAAACTAGTCCTGCGCAGTTGGCCTAACTCTTTCCTGTTTTCAGGTTCGCAGTCAAGATTTAGCTAGCAAAGAGTTTGAAAACCTCAAGTATAAGTGCGCCGACTGTATCATAGCATTCAATACTGAGAAACTTATGAATGATCATATGAGCGGGAAACATACACCGGTAAGTAATTGTAATTTCGCCGAACTTAACTTCTTTCTATTCATTTGTACATACATACATACATAAATCACGCCTTTATCCCTTACGGGGTAGGCAGAGCGTTTAACGTCTCGTAAAAGGCGCTTTCGCCACGTCTGACAAAAATTGAGGGCAATTTTAGATTGTAATATGTATTGCTTTAGTGACAGGTTGTCAGCCCATCGCCTAAATTACAATACACTGTAACCCTCGAGTCCCTTTTGCTGACTTCAACAGCATGCCCGGGAGGAAGGGCAGCTGGAACATTCTATGTTTTTCTATCTCTCCCAGTCCAGCATGGAAGAAATTACATTTACTATTATTACTATTCATTTGTGTATGAAAGTATTTTAAGTATGTATAGTATGTAGGAATATTGTATTATATATTGTTTATGCTTCTGTATTTATTATGTTTGTATTCGTATACTTGTTGTATACTGGAGTATATATATATTTAATTTGTTGTCTTCCATACTGGACTGGGAGAGAAAGAAAAACATAGAATGTTTCAGTTGCCCTTCCTCCCGGGCATGCTGTATAAATCAGCAAAAGGGATTCGAGGGTTACAGTGTATTGTAATTTAGGCGATGGGCTGACAACCTGTCACTACAGCAATACAAATTACAATCTAAAATTGCCCCAATTTATGTCAGATGTGGCGAAAGCGCCTTTTAAGAGGCGTTTTACGCTCTGCCTACCCCGTAAGGGATAAAGGCATGATTTTATGTATGTATATGTATGTATTAACATGTTTGTTGCACTGACCCGCGTCAATTTATTTTACTCCTCTGTTTTCTATTGCCTGGAAGATATTGCTACATTAGCAATAAGGCCGCCAATTGTACTACTTTTCTTTTTAGAAATTTGTAATTTCTGTGTTTTTGTGGAATAAAGTATATTGTATTGTATTGTAAGTGCCGGATAGAAAATCTAATAAATACATGATACAAAATTAATTGATAACAAAAATTCACAACTTTAAAGTTATTTATTGTACACCCAGTGGTTCAACTAGAAACCCAGTTGCTAAACTGAAAACCAGATATTGAATGGAACTCGGTTGCTAAACTGGAAACCCGGTTATTAATTGTAAATACAGTTGCTAAACTGTAAACCCAGATATTAATTGGTACTGGGTTGCTCAACTGGAAACCCGGTTATTAATTGAAAATCCAGTTGCTAAACTGTAAATCCAGATATTAATTAGAATCCAGGCGCGAAACTGGAAACCCGATTATTAATTAGAAATCCAGTTGCTAAACTGTAAACCCAGATATTAATTGGAAACCCAGTTGCTAATTTGAAAACCGAGTTATTATTTTTTAATATCCTAGTTGCTAAAATTTTTACTCAGTTATTAATTAGTCAGTCGGAACACAGTTCTTCTGTCGTGTGGGTATCGATTCAATCGAACCGATGAACCCTGGTGTCTGAGTTTATAAACCGCCTAGTAGCACAGCTAATAGGCCTCTGACATGGTTTGTGTAACGACCACTATCAAAGACAGCGACCGGGACCGACAGCTTAACGTGCCCTCCGAAGCACGAAATATTTTTCTTTTCGGACAATCAGGTGATTCAGCCTACAATGTCCTAACCAAACTGGGGAAAAATTCACAAAGTGATAAATTCTCAAATATCAACTTTGTGTTTCCCCCCTGGGAATCGAACCCAGGACCTCCGGATCGGGAGTCCATGACACTAGCCACTAGACCACGGAGGCAGTTACGAACCCAGTTGCTAAACTGAAAACCCAGTTATTATTTGGAACCCGTATGTTTTTGTCGCTCCCAGTCCAGCATGGAAGAAATCTTTATGTGTTTAATACGTTTTTTTTATTAGGCATTTGTTTTTTCCAGAAAAGTGATGACTGCCAGCAGTGTGACGTGTGCAAGGCGTATTTCTTAACCAAAGACAATTTGTCCACTCATAGATCACTGCACCTTACTGCCTACCACTGCCAACAGTAAGTTTACTACACTCCAGGTTGAAACTTACATACATACATACATAAAATCACGCCTTTATCCCTTACGGGGTAGGCAGAGCGTTAAACGCCTCGTAAAAGGCGCTTTCGCCGCGTCTGACAAAAATTGAGGGCAATTTTAGATTGTAATGTGTATTGCTAATGTGTAGTGACAGGTTGTCAGCCCATCGCCTAAATTACAATACACTGTAACCCTCGAGTCCCTTTTGCTGTCTTCTACAGCATGCCCGGGAGGAAGGGCAGCTGGAATATTCTATGTTTTTCTATCTCTCCCAGTCCAGCATGGAAGAAACTTACATACATATAATCACGCCTTTATCCCTAATGGGGTAGCAGAGCGTAAACGACCTAAACAAAGGTCGTTCCGCCACGTCTGACAAAGTTTTGAGGGTTTTTAAAGATAGATTTGTAGGTATATTTCTGTAGTGACAGGTTGAGCTCGATTCTAGATTTGCCGGCTAAAACTACTAAATTAAATCACATAATCTATTTGTCACTTTCAGATTAAAAACATTGAAAAAGGAAATGAGATCTATTCTCTCCGGTTTTTGATTTATAGTCGGTGGTTTTATGCTTAATGTGTCGTTTTTATCCGCTGTCATATAATATGGCGGATAAATTGGCAAAAATACTTAGGAAACGTGCAAAAGCGCGTCAAAATATAGCGGACAAAGTGTAAAACTATATAGTATAAATCGTCTGTCCTTTTTCAATTTTATTATTTTGAAAGTGACAAATAGATTTTAATTTTAGTTTTAACCTGTGGAATCAAGTCTGTTGTCAGCCTATCGCCTAAATTGCAATATAGAGAAACCCTCGGATCCCTTAGCTGGTTTATACAGCATGCCCGGGAGGAAATGCAGCTGGCACATTTTATGTTTTTCTCTCGCTCCCAGTCCAGCACGGAAGAAAAAAGTGGGCAGAAATTGGATGAGAACGGCTGAAGACCGAGCTAAGTGGCGTCATGGGAGAGGCCTATGTCCAGCAGTGAACTGATACGGAGTGTAAGGGACAGCGTCCCGCAAACTGATAGGGGTTGCTCAGTCAACGGAACTGAACAACTATTAGCAGGTTTTTCTATTTTTTTCAGGAAGTAAAAAAAAGTTTTGCTTTTTCATACAAATTGTCTGATCAAGGTCATTTTGTAAGGGAAGTTCAATTTATTTTTCATCTCCTGAAAGAAATTCCTGGTGATAGTTGTTCAGTTTCGTTGACTGAGCAACCCCTATCACAGCTTGCGGGACGCTGTCCCTTACATCCGGTATGGGTTTATGATGATGATACATACATACATATAATCAAGCCTTTATCCCTAATGGGGTAGGCAGAGCGTAAACGACCTAAACAAAGGTCGTTCCGCCACATCTGACAAAGTTTTGAGGGTTATTTAAGATAGATTTGTATATTGCTGTAGTGACAGGTTGTCAGCCTATCGCCTAAATTGCAATATACAGAAACCCTCGGATCCCTTAGCTGGTTTTTACAGCATGCCTGGCAGGAGATGCAGCAGGCACATTCTATGTTTTTCTCTCGCTCCCAGGCGAGCATGGAAGTATGATGATGATGACAAATTGTTTTTTTTTATTACAGTTGTGACTACACGACCGCGTTAAAGAGGAATATGTCTTCACACGTTACAGTACATACTGGGTCTAACCACGCCTGCAATACATGTAACAAAACATTCAGGTAAGTTCTATACATTGACATTTGCCTCTCATTTTAAGTCTCACTTCCGTAGGTCAGCTGGAAGAAATTTCTTAGTAGAAATAAGCTGTACCTGTTGTGTCGGTATTCCTTGTGTATTGTGTACAATAAACAGTAAATAAATAAATACATTAAATCTTCTTCTGTCGAGTGGGTATCGAGTCTACGGACCCGATGAACCCTGGTGTCAGAGTTTTTAAACCGCCTAGTAGCACAACTATCAGGCCTCTAACATGGTTTTGTGTAACGACCACTATCAAAGACAGCGACCGGGACCGACGGCTTAACGTGCCCTCCGAAGCACGAAATCTTTTTCTTTTCGGACAATCAGGTGATTCAGCCTGCAATATCCTACCCAAACTGGGGAAAAAAACTTGAGCGCCTTCAAAATCTGTGCATTCGATTCATTTTCGGACTGCGCAAATATGACCACGTATCTCATTTTCGATCACAGCTCAAGTGGCTCCCAATTCGTCTTCGCAGGAATACTCATATACTCTCTGTTCTCTATAACATTCTTCACAATCCTTCTTCTCCTTCATATCTACGTGAGCGTTTTGAATTTTCACGTCCGCAAGACAAACCCTGCCGCTCGAGCGTCAGGACGCTTTTATCTATACCCCCACATAAAACTGATTTCTACTCATACTCCTTCACAGTCCATGCAGCTAGGTTGTGGAATGCTCTCCCGCACACTATTCGCGACAGCCCATCAATCGCTGTTTTCAAAAAGAGAATCAAAGAACATTATCTTTCTCTGCGTAATCCGTAGTATGTATTTATATATTGTATATATATGTATCTATGGTATGTATATATTTATTTATTTCAGTTATATTTATATAGAGTATTTAATATATTTATAGGTATTATAATTTATTTACTTATTGTATGATCGTAGTATAGTATAATTAAGTAGGTATATCCTTATTTACTGTTCATGTACCTAATTTGTATTCATATTGTGCACGTCTTATCCGCTTTACGTTTTATGCTATCTCACTTCTTAGGTCTGCTGTAAGACATTTCATTTTAGAAATAAGCAGTACCTGTTGTGTCTTGATTCCTATGTAATTGTTCTGTGTATGTTTCTGTGTACAATAAACTGTTAAATAAATAAATAATAAAATAAAAATCAAAAAGTGATAAATTCTCAAATATCAAATTTGTGTTTTGGGAATCGAACCCAGGACCATCGGGAGCCCATGGCACTAGACCACGGAGGCAGTTACATTAAATAAATAAATACAATATTGTTTATTTCAATAAAAGTATTACAATTAATACCATGGTGATTCGAACCTCCTTTTCCTTAGATTAGCATTACATACCGTAGATATTAGTCGTTAAGCCATGTCAGAGGCCAGTGCTAAGCATTGGCGGCTTGAAAACTCTGACCTAATCTAGGATTGGGTCTGGTTTCCCTTCTGGGTCGCGGAGGTCAGATGGCAGTTGCTCTGTGTAAAAACCTGTACCCTCGTTCAATCCCCTGCATAAGGTAGCCGACCCCGTGAGATATGGGATAATGCTAGGGAGGGGGGAGCATTAGTATTAGTTAAATAAATTCACGCCTTCCAAATATTTTAAATATAATAATAATATTTTAAATAATACGTTTTACTCCGACGTTTTTTAACCGCTTGTCACTCAGCACGGGTGACGGCTGAAAATCAGTGTTGCCTTTTGGGTAAACTTGCCTGGTAGAAATTGCTGCTTTAGCAATAAGGCCGCCTATATTGTACTGTCACGTTTGTTCCTTTTTATTTCTGTTGTATGTGTTTCTTTGTGCAATAAAGAATTTTGTATTGTATTGTAAAATTCCATGCTGGACTGGGAGAGATAGAAAAACATAGAATGTTCCAGCTGCCCTTCCTCCCGGGCATGCTGTTGAAGTCAGCAAAAGGGACTCGAGTGTTACAGTGTATTGTAATTTAGGCGATGGGCTGACAACCTGTCACTAAAGCAATACATATTACAATCTAAAATTAAACGCTCTGCCTACCCCGTAAGGGATAAAGGCGTGATTTATGTATGTATGTATTGTAAAATTCACTGAGCCTTGGCCCTTTCACATCACTGCAGCACACATGTGCATATTGTGTAAACTACTTTGAT
The DNA here is from genome assembly GCA_949820665.1 of Scrobipalpa costella. Classification (NCBI taxonomy): domain Eukaryota; kingdom Metazoa; phylum Arthropoda; class Insecta; order Lepidoptera; family Gelechiidae; genus Scrobipalpa; species Scrobipalpa costella. The sequence continues at coordinate 1,736,382 of OX463322.1, read as the reverse complement.
TTATCTGTTTGTTTTATTGTATGTGTATTTTTAAATTTGCGAAATGTACATGTGTTTTGTAGAAATATGAATAAAACGCTTTATCTGTCTATCCTTTACCCCTTACGGGCTAGGCAGAGCGTAAAAAGCTTAGTGAAAGCTTTTACACCACGTCTGAAAAATTAAGGGCAATTTTTGATTGTAATGTGTATCGCTATAGTGACAGGTTGTCAGCCCATCGCCTAAATTACAATACACTGCGGCCTTCGAATCCGTATTGCTGACTTCTATAGCATGCCTGAGACGAAGGGCGGCTAGAACATTCTATGTTTTTCTATTGCTCCCAGTCCAGCATGGAAGTAGTAACTACTATCATATTACATATTCCAACTGCCTCCGTGGTCTAGCGGTCTGAGCCATGGTCTCTCGACCCAGAGTCCCTGGGTTCGATTCCCGTCCGGCGATAATGACTTTGTGTTGTTGTGTCTAGTTTAGTTAGGGCATTGCAGGCTGATCACCTGATTGTCCGAAAAGTAAGATGATCCATGCTGTCGGATGGGCATGTAAATAGTCGGTCCTGCGCCTGATTTCTCTCTGGTCGTGTCAGTCAATCTGTCCCATCAGAATAAGAGATTGAAGGAACAGATAGTGCACCTGTGTGTAGCGCAAACACTTGGGCACTAAAAACTAGTCCTGCGCAGTTGGCCGATCTCTGGAAGATTGACTGCCATCACCAAAAATCGGTGGGTGGACTATTATTATTGTTACATATTACAATAATACACAATGACGTCTCAATCAGACAATCTTTAACGGGAAGCCATATTTTTATTATTCTTAAGGGTCTGTCGGAGTAGTGAAATCCGATACAAACGTAGTTTTGCTTTTATTCCTAAACAATAAATCAAAAGTTAACCGAATTCCGCACACATGACCTAATGCATCATATCTATGTTTCTAATTAGGTTTGGTTTGAAAATATTAACGAAGTACAAAATTACAAAGAAAATTATATTTTAGGCAATTTTCACACAACATCGTATTTTTGATCTTATTTTGTTTTATGCTTAATACTTTTAAACCAAACCTAATTAGAAGCATAGATATGATAAATTTGGTAAGTTTGATTTTACTGATTAAGAATAAAAGCGTAACTATGTTTGTATGAGGTTTCACTACCCCGCAGAACCTTAAATAATTTATTTGTAAAAGTTGTTCAGTTTTGTTGACTGAATACATCCTACTCACTACAGCGATACATATTACTATCTAAAATTACCATGCTTACGCTTTGCCCGTAAGGGATAAACGCGTGACTTTATGTATTTACATACATATATACAAACTATCAAGCCTGTATTCCTGATGGGGTAGGCAGGGCACCTACGACCCAAACAAAGATCGTTCCGCCGCGTCACACGACAAGTTTGAGGGTTGTTCAAGACAGATTTGTATATTGCTGTAGTGACAGGTTGTCAGCGCATCGCCTAAATTACAATACTGAAACCCTTTAACTGGAAATGCAGCTGGCACATTCTATGTTTTCCTCTTCTTCTTGTTTTTGTCTTCCATGCTGGTCTGGGAGCGAGAAATACATATTACAATCTAAAATTACCATCAACTTTTGTCAGACGTGGCGAACGCGTAAAGGTAAAACGCGTGACTTTATGTAAAGAGCTCATTCAACTTTTCTTTTACTTCCAGTACTAAATCCAAGCTAGTGTATCACAAGAACGTGTGTCACCAGGAGAAACCACAATGCGACTGCTGCGGAAAAGTGTTTGCCAACAAGATGACGCTCAAATATCATCTCAAGTAAGTTAATACGTGAATATGTAGTAAAAAAACACGGTTGCTAAACTGAAAACCTGGTTGCCAAAGTTATAACCCGCTTGCTAAACTATCCAAGCTAGTGTATCACAAGAACGTGTGTCACCAGGAGAAACCACAATGCGACTGCTGCGGGAAAGTATTTGCCAACAAGATGACGCTCAAATATCATCTCAAGTAAGTTAATACGTCAATATGTAGTAAAAAAAAAACGGTTGCTAAACTGAAAACCTGGTTGCCAAAGTTATAACCCGCTTGCTAAACTATCCAAGCTAGTGTACCACACGAACGTGTGTCACCAGGAGAAACCACAATGCGACTGCTGCGGGAAAGTATTTGCTAACAAGATGACGCTCAAATATCATCTCAAGTAAGTTTATACTTCAATATGTAGTAAAAAAAACCCGGTTGCTAAACAGAAAACCTGGTTGCTAAACCTAAATCCGGTTCCTATACTAGCAACCCATGAACAACAGCAATCAATAAACAGTAAACCCAGTGGCTAAACCTGTAAACCAGCTGAAACTATTAACCCGGATGGTGAACTGTAAACTCAATTGCAATAGTGGCAACTTAAATCGAAACTGGCACAAGAACGTGTGTCACCAGGAGAAACCACAAGATGACGCTCAAATATCATCTCAATTAAGTTAATACATACATAACCCAATTGCCAAACTGATAACCCGGTTGCTAACCTGAACCTGGTTGCTGAACTGAAAACCTAATATAAAACAGTTAACTCAGTTACTATACTGAAAACACGGTGGCTAATCTGAAAACCCAGGAAATAAGCCGAAACCCAGGTGCCAAAGTGGTAACTCAGTTTCTTAACTGAAAAAAAAAGCAGTTGCCAAACTGACAACCCAGTAACTAAACTAAAATTCCAGTTTTTAAACTGTAAACCTGGTTACTAAACTGGAAACCCAGTTACTAAACTGGAAACCCAGTTACTAAACTGGAAACCCAGTTACTAAACTAGACTGTTTCTTAACTGGAAATCCGGAAATATAGGGTCTGGGTGTTCTTCGTGGTTGTTTCTGTGTATGTCCAAGGCTCCCGATACAGGAAATCCTAGTGGGGGCTATGAGAGTGATCGTGTTAAATTCAAATTCAAAAGTCTTTATTTGTTTAAAATATAGGTTAACAATTTGATCGTATGTATCTATTGAATCGTATATATTGATCGTATGTGTTAATATATAAAATTTACCGCTATATTTCTTCCATGCTGGCCTGGGAGCGAGAGAAAAACATAGAATGTGCCAGCTGCATTTCCTCCCGGGTATGCTGTAAAAACCAGCTAAGGGATCCGAGGGTTTCAGTATATTCTAATTTAGGCCATGGGCTGACAACCTGTCACTACAGCAATATACTTACAAATCTATCATAAATAACCCTCAAAACTTTGTCAGACGTGGCGGAACAACCTTTGTTTAAGTTGTTTACGCTCTGCCTACCCCATTAGGGATAAAGGCGTGATTATATGTATGTATGTATGTTTGTATATCTGACCTTATTTTAGGTATACAAATTTCATTAAAAAAATATATATGCATAATATATCCTATCTTAAAACAATAAATTAGTTTGCGGGACGCTGTCCCTTACACACGTATACAGTAAGGAAAGCATTTATAGGAATAGGACATAATAATTATATGTTCTTTGTTTTTTTTTTTTCAGAATCTTGCCGCAGAACAAGGAAGACAGACCCAAAGAGAAGTTATACATTCCGTGTAAAGGATGCGACAAGGTGTTCCACTCCAAGAAGAGCTATAGGGCTCATGTGTGAGTTATACATACATACATACAGTTACGCCTATATCAATAAGGGGGTAGGCAGAGCGTAAACCACCTAAACAAAGGTCGTTCCGCCACGTCTGACAAAGTTTTGAGGGTTATTTGAGATAGATTTGTAGATATATATTGCTGTAGTGACAGGTTGTAAGCCCATCGCCTAAATTGCAATATACTGAAACCCTCAGATCCCTTAGCTGATTTTTACAGCATGCTCGGGAGGAAATGCAGCTGGCACATTCTATGTTTTTCTCTCGCTCCCAGTCCAGCATGGAAGATATATGTGTGAGTTATATACGCATTTATTTTCAAGATTTTTGCCATTTTGTTACAAGAAAAAAAAAAAATATTTTTTGTTTTTGGACAGTGTTTATCGCTCTACCAAATGAACTACAGAGGCTCTTATACAAACCGGCTGACAGAAATTCCTATACAAATAACAGATGTTCCATCTTTATATATACATATAATCACGCCTTTATCCCTAATGGGGTAGGCAGAGCGTAAATAACCTAAAAAAAAAACGCCATGCTGACATAGTTTTGAAGATTATACAAGATAGAATTATAGGTATATTGCTGTAGTGACAGGTTGTCAGCCCATCGCCTAAATTTCAATATACTGAAACCCTTAGCTGGTTTTTACAGCATGCACGGGAGGAAATGCAGCTGGCACATTCTATGTTTTTCTCTCGCTCCCAGTCCAGCATGGAAGACTTATGTTACTTTATTTAAAGATTGCCAGATTTTTTACGGGGTGTAAGGGACAGCGTCTCGCAAACTGATTGGGGTTGTCCAGACAACCAAACTAAACAACTATCACCATTTTTTTAGACAGTAAATTAAAATTTGGTGTTCCATACAAATTGTCTAATCGAGGTTTTCATATGTACGTTTATTCGGCGCTTTTTCCGTGCTTCGGAAGGCACGTTAAGCCGTTGGTCCCGGTTAATATCGTTTAATACCGTAGATATTAGTCGTTAAGCCATATCAGAGGCCAGTGCTAAGCATTGGCGGCTTGAAAACTCTGACCTAATCTAGGATTGCGTCTGGTTTCCTTTCTGGGTTGCGGAGGTCAGATGGCAGTCGCTCTGTATAAAAACCAGTACCCTCGTTCCATCCCCTAGATTAGATAGCCGACCCCGTGAGATACGGGATATTATTATTATTAATTCTTTATTGTTTTAAAAAAATAAACATAAAAGTAAACTTAAAAATTAAAACAAAAGGCGAGCTTATCTCTATAAGAGATCTCTTCCAGCCAACGTAATGAGGATGAAAGAAGGGAAAATCACGGGTACAGATATAATAAACGTAATAACGTTAATAATTAATAGTTAATAATAATAATAATAAGATCTTTATTTCAGGCAAGCAACCCATACTTTTTACAATATAATTATAAAAATAAATAAAATAAAATATTTCAAATAAAAGTTAAACCAAATTTAACCAAATAGTATTACTTATACTAAAATTAAAGTAAAGCCAATAAATCAATATCTTTAGTCACTTGCGATTTGCTTCCCGATGTAAAATCAGATAATAATTAATAAGTTGATAAGGCTAGGAAGAAGATTTTAGTTGTTTACATCTTCTCTATCTTTATTCTTTCCCAACCACTCTACTCTCTCTACTCTCTACTACTCTCGTTCCGCAGCGTGATCCACAACGGCGTGACGTACCCGTGCCCGGTGTGCGGCAAGTTGTTCCAATGGAAGCGCAACTTGGCGCGCCACGCCCGCGCGCACCGCGAGCGCGAGGCGGGCGCGCGCCACGAGTGCCGGCCCTGTGGGAAGGTCAGTGTAGTATGTAATAGCGCACATAGATGGCGCCACGCCCGCGCGCACCGCGAGCGCGAGGCGGGCGCGCGCCACGAGTGCCGGCCCTGTGGGAAGGTCAGTGTAGTATGTAATAGCGCACATAGATGGCGCCACGCCCGCGCGCACCGCGAGCGCGAGGCGGGCGCGCGCCACGAGTGCCGGCCCTGTGGGAAGGTCAGTGTAGTGTGTAATAGCGCACATAGATGGCGCCACGCCCGCGCGCACCGCGAGCGCGAGGCGGGCGCGCGCCACGAGTGCCGGCCCTGTGGGAAGGTCAGTGTAGTGTGTAATAGCGCACATAGATGGCGCCACGCCCGCGCGCACCGCGAGCGCGAGGCGGGCGCGCGCCACGAGTGCCGGCCCTGTGGGAAGGTCAGTGTAGTGTGTAATAGCGCACATAGATGGCGCCACGCCCGCGCGCACCGCGAGCGCGAGGCGGGCGCGCGCCACGAGTGCCGGCCCTGTGGGAAGGTCAGTGTAGTATGTAATAGCGCACATAGATGGCGCCACGCCCGCGCGCACCGCGAGCGCGAGGCGGGCGCGCGCCACGAGTGCCGGCCCTGTGGGAAGGTCAGTGTAGTATGTAATAGTGCACATAGATGGCGCCACGCCCGCGCGCACCGCGAGCGCGAGGCGGGCGCGCGCCACGAGTGCCGGCCCTGTGGGAAGGTCAGTGTAGTATGTAATAGTGCACATAGATGGCGCCACGCCCGCGCGCACCGCGAGCGCGAGGCGGGCGCGCGCCACGAGTGCCGGCCCTGTGGGAAGGTCAGTGTAGTGTGTAATAGCGCACATAGATGGCGCCACGCCCGCGCGCACCGCGAGCGCGAGGCGGGCGCGCGCCACGAGTGCCGGCCCTGTGGGAAGGTCAGTGTAGTGTGTAATAGCGCACATAGATGGCGCCACGCCCGCGCGCACCGCGAGCGCGAGGCGGGCGCGCGCCACGAGTGCCGGCCCTGTGGGAAGGTCAGTGTAGTATGTAATAGCGCACATAGATGGCGCCACGCCCGCGCGCACCGCGAGTGCGAGGCGGGCGCGCGCCACGAGTGCCGGCCCTGTGGGAAGGTCAGTGTACTATGTAATAGCGCACATAGATGGCGCCACGCCCGCGCGCACCGCGAGTGCGAGGCGGGCGCGCGCCACGAGTGCCGGCCCTGTGGGAAGGTCAGTGTACTATGTAATAGCGCACATAGATGGCGCCACGCCCGCGCGCACCGCGAGTGCGATGCGGGCGCGCGCCACGAGTGCCGGCCCTGTGGGAAGGTCAGTGTACTATGTAATAGCGCACATAGATGGCGCCACGCCCGCGCGCACCGCGAGTGCGAGGCGGGCGCGCGCCACGAGTGCCGGCCCTGTGGGAAGGTCAGTGTACTATGTAATAGCGCACATAGATGGTGCCACGCCCGCGCGCACCGCGAGCGCGAGGCGGGCGCGCGCCACGAGTGCCGGCACCGCGCACCGCGAGCGCGAGGCGGGCGCGCGCCACGAGTGCCGGCCCTGTGGGAAGGTCAGTGTACTATGTAATAGCGCACATAGATGGCGCCACGCCCGCGCGCACCGCGAGCGCGAGGCGGGCGCGCGCCACGAGTGCCGGCCCTGTGGGAAGGTCAGTGTACTATGTAATAGCGCACATAGATGGCGCCACATCAAGATAGATACATACATATAATCACGGTGTAATAGCACAGAGTATATAATAGCGCACATAGATGGCGCCACATCAAGATACATACATACATTAATGACCGGTATAACAAAATTTGTCAACCCTTATAACACGCACACAAACACATGCCAAGTGCAACATGCCGTCTGTCGATGTGTGACCAAAATGGCATTGTAGTTCGGAGTGTCCGAGCTGTCTTCTTCTTCTGTCGAGTGGGTATCGAGTCTATCGACGCGATGAACCCTGGTGTCTAGAGTTTTTAAACGGCCTAGTAGCACAACTATCAGGCCTCTGACATGGTTTGAGTAACGACCACTATCAAAGACAGCGACCGGGACCGACGGCTAAACGTGCCCTCCGAAGCACGAAATCTTTTTCCTTTACGGACAATCAGGTGATTCAGCCTGCAATGTCCTAACCATACTGGGGAAAAATCACAAAGTGATAAATTCTCAAATATCAACTTTGTGTTTCCCCCCCTGGGAATCGAACCCAGGACCTCCGGATCAGGAGTCTATGGCACTAGCCACTAGACCACGGAGGCATTTAAGGGGTAAAGACGTGACTTTATGTATGTAAGAAATAATAGACCGAAAATTAATTTACTGAACCAGCGTTCTCTTCTTCCATGCTGGCCTGGGAGCGAGAGAAAGACATAGAATGTGCCAGCTGCATTTCCTCCCGGGCATGCTTTAAAAACGCTCGTTGGCGCTCTGCCTACCCTGACCCTGGGATAAGGCGGGATTTTATGTATGTATGTATGTCGGTACGTAATACGTATATAAACAATACGTAATACCTATTGTTTGTTTCAGGTGTTCGCCAGTCGGGACTGTCTCAACAACCATCGAAAGCTTAGCAAGAGGCATGTGCCAGATGCGGAGCTTAAGTAAGTCTTTTTTGACATTTTAAATGGTTTTACCCTAATTTTCTAGAATAACCGGCGTTGTGTAAAATATCGGCCATTCTTCCATGCTGGCCTGGGAGCGACAGAAAAACATAGGATGTGCCAGCTGCATATCCTCCCGGGCATGCTGTAAAAACCAGCTAAAGGATCTGAGGGTTTCAGTATATTGTAATTTAGGCGATGGGCTGACAACCTGTAACTACAGCAATACACCTACAAATCTATCTTAAATAACCCTCAAAACTTTGTCGGACGTGGCGAAACGACCTTTATTTAGGTCGTTTACGCTCTGCCTACCCCATTAGGGATAAGGGCGTGATTATATGTATGTATGTAAAACTTTTGAATCTGCAATGTGGATGATGATTTCCAAATTCTTGTTTGTTTATCTTTTTAAATGTATTCAGTTAAAATATTTATTGTTATAATAAAGGAACTAATCATTATCATAGACGTTTGAAATATCAACATTCTGAACAGTAGCCCGAAAATTATTAAGTTTGTTTTGACTCCTGGAAAATTTCAATTTTGTTACATAGCAGGTTTTGGTCGATCTATTATCGTTAAATAGCTGCTACATCGAATCTAGTATCTATATCATCTCCCATCATCATCATCATCTCCCTAGCCTTATCCCGTATCTCACGGTGTCGGCTACCTAATCTAGGGGATTGAACTAGGGTACTGGTATTTACACAGAGCGACTGCCATCTGACCTCCGCAACCCAGAAGGGAAACCAGACCCAATCCTAGATTAGGTCAGAGTTTTCAAGCCGCCAATGCTTAGCACTGGCCTCTGACATAGCTTAACGACTAATATCTACGGTATTAAACGATATTAACCGGGACCAACGGCTTAACGTGCCTTCCGAAGCACGTAAAAAAGGCCAAATAAACGTACAAACATACTACATACATATAATCACGCGTTTATCCCTAATGGGGTAGGCAGAGCGTAAACGACCTAAACCAAGGTCGTTGCGCCACGTCTGACAAAGTTTTGACTGCTATTTAAGATAGATTTGTAGGTATATTGCTGTAGTGACAGGTTAGATAGATAGATAGATAAAAGGTTTATTGCATAAAAAACATCACACATAAAACAAAAGGTAAACACAAAGAAAGAAGAGATGAAAATAAATAAAGACACGACAAAAATAAGACAAACTAGTGCCTACATTCTGTTAAATATGTGCTGAAGTGATGCAGAGGGTCAAAGCTCAGTGTATTATAGCTCATAAAGAGCAACACTGATTTTCAGCTCTCACCCAAATGGAAGGGTTGTCAGCTCATCGCCTAAATTACAATATACTGAGACCCTCAGATCCCTTAGCTGGTTTTTACAGCATGCCCGGGAGGAAATGCAGCTGGCACATTATGTTTTTCTCTCGCTCCCAGTCCAGCATGGAAGTATATAAACGTACATATGAAATTCAATAACCGAAAAACACATTACACCATCACAAATGCAATCACCACCAAACACCGTACACAAATGTAAGCTTAATTTGTAAATTCTAGTTTTAGTTTCTACGTTTTATTGTATCCTGGAATAGCGGTGCCTCCTAGCACAGGTTTTATTAAACTTAAAAGGAGGCTCCGGCCACTGTTAATCTATGTTTAAACTTATCTAAAACAAATAAATTATTTTGTATTTGTACCATCGGGCTCTCTAGAATCTAGTATCTATAATAGTCACAAAATAACAATAGTAACTGTTACAAATATCAGATTATACAAAAAGAAACAATATACCTGTCTTCTAAACCCGTGACACCAGCGCACCAAAACATACCCCCGCGGGGCAGGGGGGAAGGGTATCACAAACATTTCCCTTCCATTCTGCCCCTCGTGTATTCATCCCACCACAGCAGTTGACAATGCTCTTTTTTTTCTCTCATAATTTATGTTTGTGTTGTTGCAGCCATGAATGCAACTACTGCGGCAAAAAGTTCGCTACAAAATACTGTATGGTGGATCATATTGATTGGGACCATTTGAAACGGATAAAATATCAATGCAGCGTTTGTTTCAAGGTGAGTCCGTGCTTCGGAGGGCACGGTAAATACTGTATGGTAGGCCATATTGATTGGGACCATTTGTAACGGATCAAATATCAATGCAGCGTGTCTTTTAAGGAGAGTCCGTGCTTCGGAGGGCACGATAAATACTGTATGGTAGACCATATTGATTGGGACCATTTGAAACGGATCAAATATCAATGCAGCTTGTTTCAAGGTGAGTCCGTGCTTCGGAGGGCACGGTAAATACTGTATGGTAGACCATATTGATTGGGACCATTTGAAACAGATCAAATATCAGTATAATATTACTTCTATGCTGGACTGGGAGAGAGAGAAAAACATAGAATGTGCCAGCTGCATTTCCTCTCGGGCATGCTGTAAAAACCAGCTAAGGGATCTAAGGGTTTCAGTATATTTCATTTTAGGCGATGGGCTGACAACCTGTCACTACAGCAATATTCCTACAAATTGAACTTAAATAACGCTCATAACTTTGTCAGACGTGGCCGAACGACCTTTGTTTAGGTCGTGTACGCTCTGCCTACCCTATTAGGGATAAAGGCGTGATTATATGTATGTATGTATGCAAATATCAGTGCAGCGTGTGTTGTAAGGTGAGTCCTTGCTTCGGAGGGCACGATAAATACTGTATGGTAGACCATATTGGCTGGGATCATTTGAAACAGATATCAGCGTTTCAAGGTGCGTAAACACTTTGTTTTTTTTACAATAGGCTCTCTTCACTCTATAGGTCAGACCGCAAATTTTTCTTTGTATGAAAATGTATGAGAAGTACCGCACTGAAACAACACTAGAGCTGCAGCGAAGCGGCGCGGCTTGGCGCGACATTGTCAGTTCATACATTTGTCAGTTTTTACCGCGCCACTGCACTTTGCAGTGTAGCGCCGTGTCGTGCTGCGCCTCATAGCTGAGGTGGCCTAAACAATGTTTTTTTTTTGACTTACAACAATCATAGAATGCATCAGCTGCCTCTCTTTTGAGACATATTATAAAATCCCGAGGGAGCAAAAGGTTTTAGTGTATGTTATTTAGGCGTGGTTAATTTCAGATGAGCTAATTGGGTTGTATCATTCCATGCTGGCCTGGGAGCGAGAGAAAAACATAGAATGTGCCAGCTGCATTTCTTTCCGGAAATGCTTTAAAAACCAGCAAAGGGATCCGAGGGTTTCAGTATATTGCAATTTAGGCGATGAGCTGACAACCTGTTACTACAGCAATATACCAACAAATCTATCTTGAATAACCCTCAAAACTTTCTCAGACGCGACGGAACGACCTGTGCTTAGGTCGTTTACGCTCTACCTACCCCATTAGGAATAAAGGCGTGATTATATTCAAATGCCTGTTGTTTGTTGTTTTTCAGGCATTTAAGACGGCTAAAATAATGGTCGCTCACATGAACAATATTCACGAGGGGAGGAAGAACAGAGAACCGGAAGGAGAGCATCTGTGCGAGATATGCGGGAAATCATACAAGGTGGGCACAATCCGTCACTCTTGTTAATTTCAGCCGTCAATCCTATTATTCTCAACCGTCAATCCTATTATTCTCAACCGTCAATCCTGTTATTCTCAATCGTCAATCCTATTATTCTCAACCGTCAATCCTGTTATTCTCAACCGTCAATCCTATTATTCTCAACCGTCAATCCTATTATTCTCAACCGTCAATCCTGTTATTCTCAATCGTCAATCCTATTATTCTCAACCGTCAATCTTATTATTCTCAACCGTCAATCCTATTATTCTCAACCGTCAATCCTATCATTCTCAATCGTCAATGTTATTATTCTCAACCGTCAATCCTATTATTCTCAACCGTCAATCCTGTTATTCTCAACCGTCAATCCTATTATTCTCAACCGTCAATCCTATTATTCTCAACCGTCAATCCTATTATTCTCAACCGTCAGTCCTATTATTCTCAACCGTCAGTCCTATTATTCTCAACCGTCAATCCTATTATTCTCAACCGTCAGTCCTATTATTCTCAACCGTCAGTCCTATTATTCTCAACCGTCAGTCCTATTATTCTCAACCGTCAGTCCTATTATTCTCAACCGTCAGTCCTATTATTCTCAACCGTCAGTCCTATTATTCTCAACCGTCAGTCCTATTATTCTCAACCGTCAGTCCTATTATTCTCAACCGTCAGTCCTATTATTCTCAACCGTCAGTCCTATTATTCTCAACCGTCAATCCTATAATCCTTAACCGTCAATGCTTTTATTCTCAGCCGTCAATTCTATTATTTTTATCCGTTAATCATTTTATTTACAGCAATATACCTACAAATCTATCTTAAATAACCCTCATAACTGTGTCAGACGTGGCGGAACGACCTTTGTTTAGGTCGTTTACGCTCTGCCTACCCCCTTAGGGATAAAGACGTGATCATATGTATGTATGTCAATCATTTTATTCTCAATCTCCAACCCTATTATTCTCAACCGTCAATCCTATTATTCTCAACCGTCAATCATATAATTTACAGCAATATACCTACAAATCTTTCTTAAATAACCCTCATAACTGTGTCAGACGTGGCTGACCGACCTTTGTTTAGGTCGTTTACGCTCTGCCCCATTAGGGATAAAGGCGTGATTATATGTATGTGTGTATGTTTCCATGCTGGCCTGGGAGCGAGAGAAAAACATAGAATGTGCCAGCTGCATTTCCTTCCGGGCATTCTGTAAAAACCAGCTAAGGGATCCGAGGGTTTCAGTATATCGTAATTGAGGCGATGGGCTGACAACCTGTCACTACAGCAATATACCTAGAAATCTATCCTTAATAACCCTCATAACTGTGTCAGACGTGGCGGACCGAAATATGTTTAGGTCGTTTACGCTCTGCCTACCCCATTAGGAATAACTATGTAACTACTCAGCTTTTGTATAGTTGTTGTCTTTTTTTTTTACTTTTCATGTTGTTGTATTGTGCTGAACCCTTAATAAACGGTTTCTATTCTATTATATTGAATACAGGCGTGATTATATGTATGTTAATATTTTAGACACAATTAATTAACCTTACCTTTCTAATTCACAGACTGTGAAGCGTCTGAAGGGTCACGTGTGGGCGATGCACACCAACCGCTCCACCACCAAGAGCTTCAAGTGCTCACTCTGCCCGGCCACCTTCACCTGGCAGACTTCTATATACAAACACACCAAGATGATGCATTCCAGCGGGAAGAGGGGCAAGGTACGGAACATTTTAATAATAATAATAATCTTTATTTGTAACAATTTAGGTACATTATTTCTTGAATGGAGGAGCCCGATGGTGTAGTGTTGTTGTGGTTCGAATCCCACCACGTACCAATGTGTTTTTCGGTTTTCGAATTTTATATGTACGTTTATTCGGCGCTTTTTCCGTGCTTCGGAAGGCACGTTAAGCGGTTGGTCCCGGTTAATATCGTCTAATACCGTAGATATTAGTCGTTAAGTGCTAGTGCCAGTGCTAAGCATTGGAGGCTTGAAAACTCTGACCTAATCTAGGATTGGGTCTGGTTTCCCTCCTGGGTTGCAGAGGTCAGATGGCAGTCCCTCTGTGCAAAAACCAGTACCCTCGTTCAATCCCCTAGATTAGGTAGCCGACCCCGTGATATACGGGATTAGGCTAGGGAGATGATGATGATTTCTTGAATGCCCTGCAGCATGTCATAGTTAGAGAACTGTACTACAAGCTGCAGTGCCTTCCTCTTATTGATAAGGTTACTATAATAAAAGACAGAGTACAAAGAAAATAAAATTAAAAATTAAAATAGGAACTATTTGTACTGTATATGGCCAACATAGTGTGATTGTTTATGCGTGGGTATTTGTGTGTGTGTGTGTAGGTGTATGTGTGTGTGTGAGTTTTGTATACACCTTACTATCCACATAAAATAACCCTCAAAACTTCGTCAGACGTGGCGGAATGACCTTTGTTTTGGTCGTTTACGCTCTGCCTACCCCATTAGGGATAAAGGCGTGATTATATGTATGTATGTTACTATCCACAGCAGGTACAATACATCATCAATAGACGCCTGAGCACCTTGGCTGAAAGTTTCCTTCCAGAAAGTCAGTGTGGGTTTCGACCCAACAGAGGCACGGTTGACGCCATCTTTGTTGTCAAGCAAATGCAGGAAGAAAAGTCTTGAATAACACCTTGACCTATACTTATGTTTTGTGGACTTAGAAAAGGCCTTTGACCGCGTTCCAAGGACTGTTCTCTGGGCAGCGTTCCACAGACTGTGAGACGCCTTTCTATATACAAACACACTAAGATGATGCATTCCAGCGGGAAGAGGGGCAAGGTACGGAACAGGTTGTATACAGCGGGCGTAAGGGACAGCGTCCCACACACTGAGACGCCTTCACCTGGCAGACTTCTATATACAAACACACTAAGATGATGCATTCCAGCGGGAAGAGGGGCAAGGTACGGAACAGGTTGTATACAGCGGGCGTAAGGGACAGCGTCCCACACACTGAGACGCCTTCACCTGGCAGACTTCTATATACAAACACACTAAGATGATGCATTCCAGCGGGAAGATTGGCAAGGACGGGACAGCTTCTTCCATATTTCACTCCATATGGCGTCTTTAGAAATAAAGTTCTTCCATGCTGGACTGGGAGCGAGAGAAAAACCTAGAATATACCAGCTGCATTTCCTCCCGGGCATGCTGTAAAAACTAGCTACGGGATTTGAGGGTTTCAGTATATTGCAATTTAGGCGATGGGCTGACATCCTGTCACTACAGCAATATACCTACAAATCAATCCTAAATAACCCTCAAAATTTTGTCAGACGTGGCGGAACGACCTTTATTTAGGTCGTTTACGCTCTGCCTACCCCATTAGGGATGAAGGCGTGATCATATAATCACGCCTTCATCTGTCATATATGATTGTATTTAATTAATCAAGTTTTTTGTTCAGTTCCAGCAACAGTCCCGCCAGCCGCCGGTCAAGAAACAAGAACCCTTCGAACTGGATCCAACAAGAAATCATTTCTACCCGTCACTGGATATGCATATGACACAGCCGGTAGCAATCATTCACAACCTCGGGTAGTAATAATAATAGTCCTCGCGCCGATCTGCGCAGGACTAGTTTTTAGTGCCCAAGTGTTTGCGATACACACAGGTGCACTCTCTATTCATTCAATCTCTTATTCTGATGGGACAGATTGACTGACACAACCAGACAGAAATCAGGCGCAGGACCGACTATTTACATGCCCATCTGACAGCATGAATCATCTTACTTTTCGGACAATCAGGTGATCAGCCTGTTCTAACCAAACTAGAAATAACAACGAAGTCATAGTTCCCGCCGGGAATCGAACCCGGGACCTTCGGGTCGAGTGCCCATGGCTCAGACCGCTAGACCACGGAGGCACTTCTCTCTCTCTCGTAAAATGTTTATAAAACAGGTTGATCTACCGCCTTTATCGGCGTCATTATAGAGAATGCTAGCGACCCTTACGTCGCAAAATGTCAGTTTCGCAAAATATCTTTTTACCAAAATGTCTTTTCGGTAAATTTAGGTCTTAGAATCGGGATTCGGTCAGAAGAAATTGCGAAAAGGGTCAATTTGCAAAAGGGATATTTTGCGACGATAATTTCAGCAATAAAAAAATTTACCCAATCACCCATTCAATTCTATGACCCATTCAAATCACGGCAAACATTTTATTAGAGGTAGTTCCCAATACTTATAATGTGATTAATATTTTGTACATACATATAATCACGCCTTTATTATAATGGGGTAGGCAGAGCGTACACGACTTACAGTAAGGTCGTTCCGCCACGTCTGAAGGTATATTGCTGTAGTGACAGGTCGTCAGCCCATCGCCTAAATTGCAATATACAGAAACCCTCGGATCTCTTAGCTAGCTTTTACAGCATGCCCGGGAGGAAATGCAGCTGGGACATTCTATGTTTTTCTCTCGCTCCCACCCCAGTTTTTCAAATATTTTGTAAATCTACTTATATGCCAAGCAATAATTATATTGGGTTATTTACATTCATTATACTTTTTTACTCCAATCCCAGCATATTGTTTATTGTATTTACCTACTTTTGAAATTATTTCTTATTTACTCAAATCACCTAATATTATTATTTTAGCTTTAATCTTTAACTTTTTATTTACAAATTGCCATAGTAAGAATACTTATTTAATATTAAGAGTAAAAATAAGACAACTTTTATACAAAGTGGATTAAAAAAATAAGGTTTTTATATGATTTGTTTTATTTACTTCGAGGTGACAATCCTTAAAGGACTCCCCTGGCCTAAGTGACGCCCTCAGTCAAAAAAAAACATAATTGACTGAAAACTCAATCAATCGAAAACCTGGTAGATCAGATTGAGGTTAAAGCAATGAAGGTCACTCAGAACCTCATAAAGTTGCAACTTAAAAATTTGTGAAAATCCGTCAAATTTAGCACTTTTGCTATCTGTAACTGCCGTGAACACTGAACATTTAATTTATAATGCCTAAATAAACTTCAGTACCTATACTTCAATCTGATCTACCGGATTTTCAATTAATTGCGTTTTTAGTGAGTAATGATTTTTTTACTGACGAGGGCGCTAGCATGCACCAGGGATCCCCTTAAAACATAGCCATCTAGAAAATTGCATTACTTTACAAATATTACTATATCAACAAATCGAAACACAAAAATTTAAAACATGCGGAAAATACTATATTTTGCAATATGTATACTTTTATTGCTAAGTAAGTATCCTGTCTGAAGTCTGAACAACGTTTTCGCAATTAAATTCTTTCAAGAAATGATAAAAAATGTATTTTACTTTACAAAATTGTCTGCCCATCAATAATTTACTTTGGAATAAAACTTGGTTTGGTGAAATAATATTAGTCCTAAGTTTCAATACTGGGTGTAAGGGACAGCGTCCTGCATACTGATAGGGGTTGCTCAGTCAACGAAACTGAACAACATTCACCAGGAATTTATTTGAGAAGATGAAAAAAAAATTGGCCTTCCCATAAAAATGACCTTCTCGATCGGACAATTCGTATCGAAAATCTTTCTTTTGACTTCCTGAATAAAATTCTGCTGATAGTCGTTCAGTTTCGTTGATTGAACAATCCCTATAAGTTTACGGAACGCTGTCCCTTACGCCCCGTATTTTAATAGGCTTTTTTACGTTTCTAAAACACCCCCTAAAAATGGCACGCAACTCAATTAACACCATATATTCCTGTCCTCTTTCAGTAACAATAGGTCGTACATTATCGAGACGACCCCACCAGAGGTTTACGAACCTAGGACACGGTCGAGAAACGACCCTTGCAGTCAAGAATACCGACATATACTTCATACATTTGAACTACAGACGAAATGATGAACGACCCGTTATTTGAAAAATGAAAAGCTGATGTTATTTTACAAACAAAAACTCATTTATAAAATACTAGCGACCCGCCCCGGCATCGCACGGAAATTATCAGTGTTTCTCTACTATATTATGCATGTATTATACATATAAACCTTCCTCTTGAATTACTATATCCATTAAAAGAAACCGCATCAAAATCCGTTACGTAGTTTTAAAGATTTTTGCATACATATAGGGACAGAGAAAGCGACTTTGTTTTATACTATGTAGTGATAGTGACGACGAACAAGTGTTATTCATATTCATAAAATACTCATTAACTCACTTGTGAATTTGATATTCTGTCCCTATATCCCTATGTATGCATAAATCTTTAAAACTACGCAACGGATTTTGATGCGGTTTCTTTTAAGCAGCACGTCACACAAACACCCTCCAGAGTTGTCTCCAAATCTCGAAGTAGCTGTTATTTTGTAACTGTTACAAAATTGTAGCTGTTATTTAGTAACTGTTACACATACTCACCGCGGACCTGATATCCACTATGAGTAGCCACACGTCGCACATCTCAAGCACCCTCCAGAGTTGTCTCCAAGTCTCAAAGTAGCTATTCAGTGACTGTTACAAAATTGTAGCTGTTATTTAGTAACTGTTACACATACTCACCGCGGACCTGATATCCACTATGAGTAGCCACACGTCGCACATCTCAAGCACCCTCCAGAGTTGTCTCCAAGTCTCCAAGTCTCAAAGTAGCTATTCAGTGACTGTTACAAAATTGTAGCTGTTATTTAGTAACTGTTACACATACTCACCGCGGACCTGATATCCACTATGAGTAGCCACACGTCGCACATCTCAAGCACCCTCCAGAGTTGTCTCCAAGTCTCACAGTCGCTGTTATTTAGTAACTGTTACACATACTCACCGCGGACCTGATATCCACTATGAGTAGCCACACGTCGCACATCTCAAGCACCCTCCAGAGTTGTCTCCAAGTCTCACAGTCGCTGTTATTTAGTAACTGTTACAAAATTGGAGTTGTCTCCAAGTCTCGAGACTTGGAGACAGTAGCTGTTATGTTACTTAAACATATAGTAGCTGTTATTTAATGACTGTTACATATAGTAGCTGCTATTTAGTAACAGCTTAACATAGTAGCTTTTATCTTGTAACTGTTACCCATAGTAGCTGTTATTTAGTAATTGTTACAAATAGTAGCTAGTATTTAGTCACTGTTACAGACTGTAGCTGTTATTACACGTACAGCGAACCTAATATCCACTATGAGTAGCAGCACGTTGAACATCTCAAGCACCCTCCAGAGTTGTCTCCAAGCCTCAAAGTAGCTGTTTTTTATTAACTGTTACATATAGTAGATGCTATTTAGTAATAGTTTAACATAGTAGCTTTTATTTAGTAACTGTTACCCATAGTAGCTGTTATTTAGTAACTGTTACAAATAGTAGCTAGTAAGTAACTGTTACAAATAGTAGCTAGTATGTAGTCACTGTTACAGACTGTAGCTGTTATTACACATACTTACTATATTATGCATGTATTATACATATAAACCTTCCTCTTGAATCACTATCCATTAAAAGAAACCGCATCAAAATATTTAGTAACTCTTACAAATAGTTGCTAGTATTTAGTCACTGTTACAAACTGTAGCTGTTATTTAGTAACTGTTTTACATACTCACCGCGGTACTAATATCCACTATGAGTAGCAACACGTCATACATCTCAAGCACCCTTCAGAGTTGTCTCCAAGTCTCAAAGTCGCTGTTATGTAGTAACTTTTACACATAGTAGCTGTTATTTAATAGCTGTTACATATAGTAGCTGCTATTTCGCAACAGTTTAACATAGTAGATGTTATTTAGTAACTGTTACACAAAGTACCTGTAATTAAGTAATTCCTTTATAGGTACTTTTAGTTACAAAAATAAAACTTCAGAATATAATAAATAGTTTATTTATTTAGCACAAATAGTACGTATAAGTTAAACAGTCTGCTAGACAGGTGCGCTACACCTTTTAATATAAAAAATAAGCGTTAATTAATAATAGCATTAAGGGCGTAAGGGACAGTGCACAGAATTGAAAGGGTTTGCTCAAGCAACAAAACTGAACAACTAACACAAAGGCACTATTCAGAGAAATTATAAAAAATTGCCAAAAAAACGCCTTACGTGCCAGACGGACCCTTTCGCAAAATGTCCCGTGGTCTCAATCGCAAAAGGAAAGTCAAAAGATTATTTTTCGAAAGGGACATTTGACAATATCCAAGAAAGTTTCTCATTTCTTTGTGAAAGTTGTTCAGTTTCGGCATACTGTCCCTTACACCTAAATAATAGTAACATTCAACAATGAAATAGCTTAAAAACTAATAGGTGCCGATATTTAGTAATAAATGCATAGTTGGAAGGAATAACCTGACTATAAATTTATAAAATCACTATATTGTTTCGAGACTTTTTTGTTCCTAGCTTTTTTAGGAAATAATTTGAAATCATTTATTTAGGTAGATGTAATATTCCTAGTCTAAGGATGTAACTACATACATACATAAAATCACGCCTTTATCCCTTATGTGGTAGGCAGAGCGTTAACGACCTAAACAATGGTCATTCCGCCACATCTGACAAAGTTTTGAGGGTTATTTAAGATAGATTTGTAGGTATATTGCTGTAGTGACAGGTTGTCAGCCCATCGCCTAAATTACAATATTCTGAAACCCTTGGATCCCTTAGCTGGTTTTTACAGCATGCCCGGGAAGAAATGCAGCTGGCACCTTCTATGTTTTTCTCTCACTCCCAGGCCCAGCATGGAAGAAGGATGTAAGACATTTTATGCTTTTTTTAAATTAATTAAAACTGAAAACAAAAGCTGAATATATGTAGAACTAACAGTTCTTGATATAATTCGCTAATGAGACCTTTTTCTTATTTTCAAGAATAAGAAAAAATATTGAATACCAAATACTGAGTTTTTTTATCATCAAATAAAATATATGGAATATATTCCAATTTTTATTCGAATTGTCTATTCCGGTAAATCGCTTGAATGAACATTGTGATGTGATATTAATAAACGATTAAGTAACTAACTAACTTTTAGAAGGCGTTTTACGCTCTGCCTACCCCGTAAGGGAGATAAAGGCGTGATTTTATGTATGTATGTATGTATGTATGTATGTAACTAAATAAATAAATATGAATAGATTATCTGTATCCGATTGAGGCTTCCAAAGTAAATGTATGACAGCTTGTGCAATTAAGGATTTTTTACGGATACGAATTGGACACGGAGCAGTGCCGAACTTTTTTTTTCTTCCGTGCTGGACTGGGAGAGATAGGAAAACATAGAATATTCCAGCTGCCCTTCCTCCCGGGCATGCTGTAAAAACCAGCTAAGGGATTCGAGGGTTACAGTATATTGTAATTTAGGCGATGGGCTGACAACCTGTCACTACAGCAATACACATTACAATCTAAAATTTTCCTCAATTTTTGTCAGACGTGGCGAAAGCGCCTTTCACGAGGCGTTTTATGCTCTGCCTACCCCGTATGGGATAAAGGCGTAATTTTATGTATGTATGTATGCAGTGCCGAAACCCCCTAAAGGGTAGCTAGATGGAGTACATTTCACTCGTCATCCCCGGCTAAGGCGGCAAACTTATTAGCCATGGCCTGAATCTTCTTCCCATCATCGCTGTTATCATCTGATCCGTCATCACCGTCGTCATCATCGCCTTCTGATGCTGAAATGAAATTAAAAAATAGTTATACGCTCTGCCTACCCCGTTAGGGATAAAGTCGTGATTATATGTATGTATAAAACATGAAAAAAGAAGCTAAATCCACTTTCGTCAATGTTGATATTGGTTAGGACATTGCAAACTGAATCATCTGATTAAGGATTTCGTGCTTCGGAGGGCACGTTAAACCGTCGGTTCCGGTCGCTGTCTTTGATAGCAGTCTTTACTCAAACCGCTGTGCTAAATAGCTGTGCTGCTATGCGGTTTGAAAACTCTCACATCAGGGTTCATCGGGTCGTTGTTCGTCTCGAAAAAAACCCACTCGTAAAGAAGATTTAGATGTAAAAAAAAAATGTGATATTTACCTGAAGAACCGGGTTGTTCATCCTCGGACTCTGACGTGAGATGGACCTCATCGTGTGTCTCGCTCGTTAACGCTTGCACCCACTTGATATATTTAATTTCGTCGGAGTTTTCGAAGCGTTCTGTGGAAAAAAAATTGCATGAGGAAATAATAAATGTAATTAGTAATTACATACATACATATATTATAATTGCCTTTTATTTCTTCCATGCTGGACTGGGAGAGATATTATAAAATAGAATGTTCCAGCTGCCCTTCCTCCCGGGCATGCTGTAGAAGTCAGCAAAAGGGACTCGAGGGTTACAGTGTATTGTAATTTAGGCGATGGGCTGACAACCTGTCACTATAGCAATACACATTACAATCTAAAATTGCCCTCATTTTTGTCAGACGTGGCGAAAGCGCTTTTTACGAGGAGTTTGACGCTCTGCCTACCCCGTAAGGGATAAAGGCGTGATTTTATGTATGTATTATAATTGCGAATTCATTCCTAATAAACAAGGTAGGCAGAGCGTAAACGACCTACACAAAGGTAGTTTCAAAGTCGACAAAGTTATGAGGGCTATTTAAGATATATTTGTAGGTATATTGCTGGCCTGTTGCCTACATTACAATATGCTGAAACCCTCGGTTCCCTTAGCTGGTTTTTACAGCATGCCCGGGAGGAAAAGCAGCTGGCATATTCTATGTTTCTCTCTCGCTCCCAGGCCAGCATGGAAGCATAGAATTTCCTGGTGGAAGTTGTTCAGTCGTTGACTGAGCAACTCCTATCAGTTTGCGGGACGCTGTCCCTTACACCCGGTATTTACAGATCGCTGAGAAAAAAATCGTTTTTAGATGTGGCGCCATCTATCGGCTACATCTTTCCGCCAGAAATCGGTTTATATATTATTTATTGTGAACAAAAAGTTTACAATAAATAAACAATTTTAAATTTAGTTTACAAAGGTAAGCTTTTCTCTATAACGAGATCTTTCCAGCCAAACTGTAAAACTGAATATCACTACATAGTATAAAACAAAGTCGCTTTCTCTGTCCCTATATCCCTATGTATGCTTAGATCTTTAAAACTTCGCAACGGATTATGATGCGGTTTCTTTTAATGGATAGAGTGATTCAAGAGGAAGGTTAATATGTATAATACATGCATAATATAGTAGAGAAACACTGATAATTTCCGTGCGAAGCCGGGGCGGGTCGCTAGTGAGATAACAATATATACGGGGACAAGACTGTACACGCAATAGACTTCTACATACACATATAACCTACATACTACATATTACTTCCATGCTGGCCTGGGAGCGAGAGAAAAGCATAGAATGTGCCAGCTGCATTTCCACCCGGGCATGCTGTAAAACCAGCTAACGGATCCGAGGGCAGTATATTGCAATTTTGGCGATAGGCTAACAACCTGTCACTATAACAATATACTTACATACATACATACATACATTATATCACGCCTTTATCCGTGCAATATACTTATATATTAAATAATAAAAATAGTGGCGAACGACCTTTATTTACGTCGTTAACGCTCTGCCTACCCCATTAGTAGTTAGTAGGTGCTACATAAACATACATATATTGCTTTGCTTACCTCTATCTGTGGTGTACCCGGGCGGTCGGAGCCACAGACATATCTGCCCGGCGAGCGCCATGCGGAGCAAACTGTTCGCCGCACGATACGTATCCAATCTAGAACACAAAGATATATAAGTTACATACATACATATAGTCACGCCTTTATCTCTAATGGGGTAGGCAGAAACGACCTATAAAAGGGACGTTCCGCCACGTCTGACAAGTTTTGAGGGTTATTAGTTATTACAGATGATTATGTATATTGCTATAGTGACGGGTTGTCAGCCCACCGCCTAAATTGCAATACACTGAAACTCTCGAATCCTGGTTTTTACATATGTTTTTTTTACATATGTTGAGGTCTTTATTGTTCTGCCTACCCCGTTAGGGATAAAGGCGTGATTTTATGTATGTATACTGCTGTAGTGACAGGTTGTCAGCCCATCGCGTAAGTTGCTATATACTGAAACCGTGGTTTTACAGCATGCCCGGGAGGAAATGCAGCTGTCACTTTCTATGTTTTTTTCTCGCTCCCAGTCCAGCATGGGAGTTATCTAAGTATTCATACTTAATACCCTTTTTCACATAGTATAGCGTTCCCGGGAATGTTTCCCGGAAATTCCCGGGCATAAGGGAATATTGAAAAAAATAAAGTAATCTAGCAACAAAATACCGGGTGTAAGGGACAGCGTCCCACAAACTGATAGGGGTTGCTCAGTCAACGAAACTGAACAACTATCAGACGGTTTTTTTTAGAAAGTGTTTTTTATTGATTTTCCATACAAATAGTCTGATTGAGGTGAACATTTTGTATGGAAAAGCCAAATTTTATTTTCACTTCCTGGTAGAACTTGTTTAGTGTCGGTTAATGACTTCTATGTTAGCATAAAACGGATTGTTGACCAACACATTAATGATTAAATATAAATGTCAAATGTACCTATTATACTTACCTAAAATTAATACCACATACATACATACATACATAAATCACGCCTTTATCCCTTACGGGGTAGGCAGAGCGTTTAACGCCTCGTAAAAGCCGCTTTCGCCACGTCTGACAAAAATTAAGGGGACTATTTTAGATTGTAATATGTATTGCTTTAGTGACAGGTTGTCAGCCCATCGCCTAAATTACAATACAATGTAACCCTCGAGTCCCTTTTGCTGACTTTAACAGCATGCCCGGGAGGAAGGGCAGCTGGTACATTCTATGTTTTTCTATCTCTCCCAGTCCAGCAATTAATACCACCTGACATGTAAATTATTTTTAAGAATTTATTAAATAAAATATAGACAGCCCGATGGTGTAGTGGATAGATACGCTGCCTCCTGAGCGGGAGGTCGTGGTTCGAATCCCAACACGTACCAATGGGTTTTTTTTGTGTGATATGTACGTTTATTCGACGCTTTTTCCGTGCTTCGGAAGGCACGTTAAACCGTTGGTGCCGGTTAATATCGTTTAATACCGTAGATATTAGTCGTTAAGCCATGTCAGAGGCCAGTGCTAAGCATTGGCGGCTTAAAAACTCTGACCTAATCTAGGATTGGGTCTGGTTTCCCTTCTGGGTTGCGGAGGTCAGATGGCAGTCGCTCTGTGTAATAACCAGTACCCTCGTTCAATCCTCTAGATTAGGAAGCCGACCCCGTGAGATACGGGATACGGCTAGGGAGATCAATCATGAAATAAAATCGAAATCTGTCGTTGACTGAGCAACCCCTATCAGTGTGCGGGACGCCGTCCCTTACACCCCGCATACTAACCGGGCGGCCTTAGCCGTGAGATATCCTTTCTTCTTAGCCCAGCCGTCGCAGATGTCTCGCGGGGACCAGCTGGAGTCATTCTCCGGGTGTTGTATGCGCAGTAACTTCGGCAGGTCTAGACGCTCTGCCATGTACCTGGAAAAGAAGTTTTTTTTTTATTTTGCGGAAGAATTATGTTGTGGAAGTTATTTATTACATATATACATATAGTCCTGCCAAGAATTGCAACTGCCTTCGTGGTCTAGTGGCTAGTGCCATGGACTCCTGATCCGGAGGTCCTGGGTTCGATTCCCAGGGGGGAAACACAAAGTTGATATTTGAGAATTTATCACTTTGTGATTTTTTCCCCAGTTTGGTTAGGACATTGCAGGCTGCATCACTGATTGTCCGAAAAAAAAAAAAAAAAAAAAAAAAAAAAAAAAAAATTCGTGCTTCCGAGGGCACGTTAAACCGTCGGTCCCGGTCGCTGTCTTTGATAGTGGTCGTTACTCAAACCATGTCAGAGGCCTGATAGTTGTGCCACTAGACGGTTTAAAAACTCTGACACCAGGGTTCATCGGGTCGATAGACTCGATACTCACTCGACAGAAGAAGCCAGGAATTAAAAAGAACTGTCACAGAGAAAAACAGTGAGAGATAGAAAGGATAAGAGAAGGAGTTATGCACTTCTCTATACGTATTGTACTTCAATAACAGGTCTATTTCATTCCTGGCAGGGGTATACATATTTATCATCAGGCCTGTATCCCTAATGGGGTAGGCAGAGCGTCAACGACCCAAACAAAAGGTCGTTCCACCACGTCTGACAAAGTTTTGAGGGATATTTAAGATAGACTTGTAGGTATATTGCTGTAGTGGCGGGTTGTCAGCCCATCGCCTAACTTGCAATACACTGAAACCCTCAAATCGGTGATTTTTACATCATGATATGGAGGAAATGCGGCACATTCTATGTTTGTTTTCGCTCCCTGTCCAGCATACATACATAGATAGCAATATATAGATCTAGCCCTTAAAAACTTGTCAGATACACGTGGTGGAACCTTTGTTTAGGTCGTTTTTGCTTTGCCTACCCCATAAGGGATGATGGCTCACCGTATGGTGGTGTAAGGCTCCCTCAGCTGCGCTATGGGGTAGGAGCCCATAAGGATCTGTACAGGGCGAGGCACTGTCGAAGGGAACACCAAACCAGGACAGTCACAAAGAGGCGTGATTTTATACATACATACAAATAATCACGCCTTTATCCCTCATGGAGTAGGCAGAGTTTCAATAGTCACGTCTGTCTGACAAGTTTTGAGAGATATTTCAGATAGATCTGTATATTGATCTTATATCTATATGTATATTTTAGGAAGTAATTGTTAAAGCTAATTGGCTCAGTGGTGATGGATTGGAAAAGGGGACCGAAGTCCAACCGGACAAGTTTGGTACTTGTATATATGCAGATCGCTGAGAAAACTTCGATACCGCGTTTCAGGACTTGTGTTTCTCGATGTGGCGCCATCTGTTGGCAACGTGTTCATGTTTTTTCTAAATGATGACCTTATGGTGGTGTAAGGTACGCATTTATCCCTAATGGGACAGGCAGAGCGTCAACGACCCAAACAAAAGGTCGTTCCACCACGTCTGACAAGTTTTGAGGGTTGTTTAAGATAGATTTGTAGGTATATTGCTGTAGTGGCGGGTTGTCAGCCCATCGCCTAAATTGCAATACACTGAAACCCTCAAATCCCTTAGCTGGTTTTTACAGCTGGCCCGAGCGGAAACGCGATACATTCTATGTTTGTTCTCGGTCCCTGTCCAGCATAGGTAAATAGATAGCAATATATAATTCTAACCCCCAAAACTTGTCAGATAGACGACACGTGTTTGTTTAGGACGTTTTTGCTCGGGTATTCACCCAATTAGGGATAGAGGCGTGATTATATGTATGTATCTCCGTGTTTTTTCACTAAATGATGTCTCACCTTATGGTGGTGTAAGGCTCCCTCAGCTGCGCTATGGGGTAGGAGCCCATAAGGATCTGTACGGGGCGAGGCACTGTCGAAGGGAACACCAATCCGGGACAGTCACAAAGGCGGACCTAAAAAACGGAAAATATTGTTAATTTTGTATGGAACCTAGCGTGGTGGGAATGGTAACCTTTTTTTAAAATTTTATTTTAAGTATTACAGATACTATATTCGATGTAGGAGCTATTTAGCATCTGTTATTAGAGCTGTTACTCGAAACAGTTACAAAATAACAGCCATTAATTATTTTTATAACTTACTTGTGGTGTCAAGAATATGGCTTGGGAAATGTTTCGGCGTTTTGGGCACAGAAAACATTTTTCTTCCCATGATCGCGTTCATCAGCGAAGATTTCCCCACATTAGGTTCCACAATTTCCACACAACCAACTACCCCTGTACCTATTATACGTTCTAGTTTTGATGTAGCAGCTATTTTGTAACAGTTAATTGGAGTAGTTACTAATAACAGCTATTTTGTAACTAGTTTGATTCTACTACTACCATGCTGGACTGGGAGAGGTAGAAAAACATAGAATGTTCCAGCTGCCCTTCCTCCCGGGCATGCTGTAGAAGACAGCAAAAGGGACTCGAGGGTTACAGTGTATTGTAATTTAGGCGATGGGCTGACAACCTGTCACTATGGCAATACACATTACAATCTAAAATTGCCCTCAATTTTTGTCAGACGCGGCGAAAGCGCCTTTTACGAGGCGTTTAACGCTCTGCCTACCCCGTAAGGGATAAAGGCGTGATTTTATGTATGTATGTATGTTGATTCTACTAGTTTTTGTAGTAGGTATTTGGTAACAGTTACAAGTCCATACATACATAAATCACGCCTTTATCCCTTACGGGGTAGGCAGAGCGTTTAACGCCTCGTAAAAGGCGCTTTGGCCACGTCTGACAAAAATTGAGGGCAATTTTAGATTGTAATGTGTATTGCTTTAGTGACAGGTTGTCAGCCCATCGCCTAAATTACAATACATTGTAACCCTCGAGTCCCTTTTGCTGACTTCAACAGCATGCCCGGGAGGAAGGGCAGCTGGAACATTATATGTTTTTCTATCTCTCCCAGTCCAGCATGGAAGAAACAATTATTTACTAACCTGTGGTGTCAAGAATATGGTTTGGAAATGCTTCGTATGTCCCGGCGTTTTGGACACAGACACCACTTTCCGTCCCATGATCGCGTTCATGAGGGAAGACTTCCCCACATTAGCATGTCCCACACAACCAACTACCCTTGTAACTATTATACGTACTAGTTTTGATGTAACAGCTAATTGTAACTATTACAAATACCAGATTGCTTGTAGCAGCTATTTTGTAACTATTTCAAGTACCAGATTGCTTGTAGCAGCTATTTTGTAACTATTACAAGTACCAGATTGCTTGTAGCAGCTATTTTGTAACTATTACAAGTACCAGATTGCTTGTAGCAGCTATTTTGTAACTATTACAAGTACCAGATTGCTTGCAGCAGCTATTTTGTAACTATTACAAGTACCAGATTGCTTGTAGCAGCTATTTTGTAACTATTACAAATACCAGATTGCTTGTAGCAGCTATTTTGTAACTATTACAAGTACCAGATTGCTTGTAGCAGCTATTTTGTAACTATTACAAGTACCAGATTGCTTGTAGCAGCTATTTTGTAACTATTACAAGTACCAGATTGCTTGTAGCAGCTATTTTGTAACTATTACAAGTACCAGATTGCTTGTAGCAGCTATTTTGTAACTATTACAAACACCAGATTGCTTGTAGCAGCTATTTTGTAACTATTACAAGTACCAGATTGCTTGTAGCAGCTATTTTATGATAGTCTAGTATACTAGTAATGACATATCTGCTATTTAGTACCTCTTACTCGGAACAGTTACAAAATAACAGCCATAAATTATTTTCATAACTTACCTGTGGTGTCAAGAATATAGTTTGGAAATGCTTCGTATGTCCCGGCGTTTTGGACACAGACACCACTTTCCGTCCCATGATCGCGTTCATGAGGGAAGACTTCCCCACATTAGCATGTCCCACACAGCCAACTACCCTTGTAACTATTATACTTACTAGTTTTTATGTAGCAGCTATTTTGTAACTATTACAAGTACCAGATTGCTTGTAGCAGCTATTTTATGATAGTCTAGTACACTAGTAATGACATATCTGCTATTTTGTAGCTGTTACTTGGAACAGTTACAAAATAACAGCGATTATTTTTTTTCATAACTTACTTGTGGTGTCAAGAATATAGTTTGGAAATGCTTCGTATGTCCCGGCGTTTTGGACACAGACACCACTTTCCGTCCCATGATCGCGTTCATGAGAGAAGACTTCCCCACATTAGCATGTCCCACACAACCAACTACCCTTGTAACTATTATACGTACTAGTTTTGATGTAGCAGCTATATTGTAACTATTACAAGTACCAGATTGCTTGTAGCAGCTATTTTATGATAGTCTAGTACACTAGTAATGACATATCTGCTATTTTGTAGCTGTTACTTGGAAAAGTTACAAAATAACAGCGATTAATTATTTTCATCATAACTTACTTGTGGTGTCAAGAATATGGTTTGGAAATGCTTCGTATGTCCCGGCGTTTTGGACACGGACACCACTTTCCGTCCCATGATCGCGTTCATGAGAGAAGACTTCCCCACATTAGGTTGTCCCACACAGCCGATGGTTAAGACGCCATTTTTGTATTTCTCGTGTTTGTAGAAAGACGTGTCGACTTTTTCTAGGATCGTTTCGCCTGCGGAAAGAAATACGTGGGACACTCAGTAAGATTTGCGACACTAAAAAAAATTGTTCTACATGTACATATATTTTTATTAAATCTTTTCAAAGTACTCTCCACCAGCCTCTATACAAAGATTCATGCGTCTGAACCAGTTTTCAAAACACTTTTTCCAGTCCGCCGTAGACACCTCGTTTACAGCCTGCTCGAACGCAGCCAGCGCATCTTCCGGCGACGAAAATTGTATCCCCTTGGGCTGATTTTTTATTTTTGGAAATAAAAAGAAGTCACACGGTGCTAGGTCAGGGCTGTAAGGAGGGTGACCCAGGAGTTTGACTGGTGTGCTGTCCAGGAAGTCCCTCGTTTTGAGCGCGGTGTGTGCAGGCGCATTGTCGCGGTGGAGCAGTAGTCCGCGGAGCCCTGTTTTTGGTCGCTTGTTGCTCACAACAGAAAAAACTTCTGGTAAACATTTGGTAGTATACCATTCGGCGTTAATGCTTCTTTGATCTCGTAAGGGAATTGAGGCCAAGTGGCCAGTCAAATTAAAAAAGCTGGCGATCAAAATCTTCCCCCCGCTTCGAGATCGCTTCACTTTAGTAGGCGTTGGTTCATTTTGAAACACCCAAACTGTCGACTGGCGCTTGGTTTCTGGATCGTATTGATAAATCCAGGACTCATCACCTGTTACGATGTCGTAAACACGCCGAGACGAGCCTGCTTCAAATTTGTTCAGCATATCACGGCACCATTCCACCCGGGCCTGCTTCTGAGCGTCGGTGAGGTAGTGCGGCACCCAGCGCGATACTATCCTCCTCACGCGAAGATGCCCGTGTAGAATCTCGTGAACGCTTCCCGATCCAATCTTTAATATGTGCTGAATCTCCTGATATGTAATTCGCCTATTATCTTGGATTAAATTTTTCACTGCTAGCACGTTTTCTTCCGTAATAGC
The DNA here is from genome assembly GCA_949820665.1 of Scrobipalpa costella. Classification (NCBI taxonomy): domain Eukaryota; kingdom Metazoa; phylum Arthropoda; class Insecta; order Lepidoptera; family Gelechiidae; genus Scrobipalpa; species Scrobipalpa costella. Next base: position 1,705,764 of record OX463322.1, on the reverse strand, counting down.
CGTCAAAGGGCGACCGCTTCTTTCTTCATCCCCCAAGGTTGGTCGACCGCGCCTAAATTCGTTCTACCAACGATACACGGTTGCCTTGGAGGGGCTTTCATCCATAAATGCCATTTGAAGTCTATCGAACGATTCATCCGGTTTCAGGTGACACTTGAAATCGTAAAAAATCATAGCTCTAAAATGTTCCCGGCGCAGATCAATTTTTCAGTAAGACACGATACTTTGAATTGGCTCGCAAAAAATGTGGAGGGAAATTTTGAAAATGGAACACACATATTTTTACTTACAAGTAATCATATTTTCAAAAAAGATTCTAACCGGCCAGTCTGCCATATATAAAAACTATTTATCGCAATACTTTCTGAGTGGCCTGGTAAAAGTTTACTTAGTTTCTTCTCAGAATGTCCCATTCGCAAAATGTGTCTTGGTTACATAATGTTCCTTTCGCAAAACGTCCCTTTCGCAAAATTATTTATTTATTTATTTTTTATTTAACAGTTTATTGCTTTAGTGACAGGTTGTCAGCCCATCGCCTAAATTACAATACACTGTAACCCTTTTTTGATAGTTTAAAATTTTAAATAGTGGGCTAAGAACAAAGAATGAAAGAAAATGAAAATGAACGAGAGAAAAACATAGAATGTGCCAGATGCATTTCCCCTCGGGCATGCTGTAAAACCAGCTAAAGGATCCGAGGGTTTCAATGCATTTTAATTCAGGCGACGGGCTGACAATCTGTCACTACAGCAATATACCTACAAAATCTATCTTAAATTACCCTCAAAACTTTGTCAGACGTGGCGGAATGACCTTTGTTTAGGTAGTTTACGCTCTGCCTACCCCATTAGGGATAAAGACGTGATTATGTAATTGATTCTTTTCTTCCATGCTGGACTGGGAGAGAGAAAAACATAGAATATGCCAGATGCATTTCCTGTCGGGCATGCTGTAAAACTAGCTAAAGGATCCGAGGGTTTCAGTGCATTTTAATTCAGGCGATGGGCTGACAACCTGTCACTACAGCAATATACCTACAAATCTATCTTAAATAACCCTCAAAACTTTGTCAGACCTGGCGGAACGAACTTTGTTTAGATCGTTTACGCTCTGCTTACCCCATTAGGCATAAAGGCGTGATTATATGTATATAATTGAAACAGTTACAAGTCTTCTTCTTATCGTGTCGATGGAACTCGTAACTATCACAAAGTGGCGGCCCAGAACGTTGCCACTTGAATTGCGGATCGGCTGGCGTTCATTAGATCCGCTTGCGTGCAGGTATTAATATAACAATTCATTTATTTAATCAGATTACACAGATCCATTTTTGTTAGTAAAAAACACTTAAACACTATGTTATTTTATTATATTTAGATTTAGTATTTATTTATTCCTGGTGCATTTATCATATATCTTAGAGACCAGGTATATCCATATAGAGATTAGGGCACGCAGGACACGATGTCAGATGTGCCATTGTTTGAATTGCACCGCAAACACAGTCGACCTCGGAGTTTCCCGAGAATCCCCACCTGACCATGTTATCTTTGCTTCTGCCGACCTGAGACCGAAGTGTATTTAAAGACTTCCAGATCGGCCACGGCAGCTCATGCCCAGGAGGCAGATTCTCGGAAAACGGGACAAATTGGGCAGGCAGAGATACTTTTTCACGCCAAAGGTTGCACCTGGCTTGTGCGGGTTCAAGAGGTTACAAGTAACAGCGACCTAAACCAACTCACCTACAACTGTCTGGTCATCTTCCGTGAACTCTATGCTCGCCTCTTCTTTGATTTTCTTCTCCCACTTGTCGAGGTCGACTTCTTTGCCGACGACCTCCTTGCAAGCCTCCAGGATCTTGGTGGCTCCCTCGACGCACATGCGCTGCCTACCCTTGCGACGACGCACCTGAAGACCTGTAACAAATATTATTGAAGGTATTCAGAAGTTTCTTCCATGCTGGACTGGGAGAGAGAAAACATGGAATGTGCCAGCTGCATTTCCTCCCGCGCATGCTGTAAATATCAGCTAAGGGATCCTAGGGTTTCAGCATATTGCAATTTAGGCGATGGGCTGACAACCTGTTTCTACAGCAGTATGTCTAAAAATCTATCTTAAATTACCCTCTTTGTCTTACGTGGCGGAACGGTCTTTGTTTAAGTCATTTACGATCTGCCTATCCCTTTCGGGGTAAAGGCGTGATTATATGTATGTATGTATATAATTTATATGAAATGTCTCTCGATACGTATTACGTTACGTATTATTACGTATAATTTCAAGGAGTATCGCGTTTGCTACGCTTCGCGTTACGTATCATTCAACTTTTCGCTTGCTTCGCTCAGCAAGTAGTGTGACTTTAGCGCCATCTAGTGGTGAATAATATAACTATATAAACATTTCTTTTCACCAGCTTTGTCCCCAGTAGCCCCCGAACAGATTGTACCCGGGACAAGAAGTGAAATACACAATACATACTCATACACTCTTATTACTACATACTCATATCAATACACGAATTACAAACGCATCACATACTCATTACACACACATTACATACTCATTACACACACATTACATACTCATTACACACACATTACATACTCATTACACACACATTACATACTCATTACACACACATTACATACTCATTACACATTAATTACTAAATAATAATGTCCTCTCACCAGCCTTGTCCCCGGTGGCTCCGTGCAAGTTATATCCAGGACAAGAGGTGAAGTACACCACCTTGAGTCCGGGACACTTGTCCAGGAAGTAGTGCCTCCAAGCAGCCACCGCGGAGGCTGGCACCAGCTCCATCTTGCTTATCACCAGGATCATGCTCATTACACACACATTACATACTCATTACATACTCATTACACACACATTACATACTCATTACACACACATTACATACTCATTACACACACATTACATACTCATTACACACACATTACATACTCATTACACACACATTACATACTCATTACACACACATTACACATTAATTACTAAATAATAATGTCCTCTCACCAGCCTTGTCCCCGGTGGCTCCGTGCAAGTTATATCCAGGACAAGAGGTGAAGTACACCACCTTGAGTCCGGGACACTTGTCCAGGAAGTAGTGCCTCCAAGCAGCCACCGCGGAGGCTGGCACCAGCTCCATCTTGCTTATCACCAGGATCATGCTCATTACACACACATTACATACTCATTACACACACATTACATACTCATTACACTCACATTACATACTCATTACACACACATTACATAGTCATTACACACACATTACATACTCATTACACACACATTACATACTCATTACACACACATTACACATTAATTACTAAATAATAATGTCCTCTCACCAGCCTTGTCCCCGGTGGCTCCGTGCAAGTTATATCCAGGACAAGAGGTGAAGTACACCACCTTGAGTCCGGGACACTTGTCCAGGAAGTAGTGCCTCCAAGCAGCCACCGCGGAGGCTGGCACCAGCTCCATCTTGCTTATCACCAGGATCATGCTCATTACACACACATTACATACTCATTACACACACATTACATACTCATTACACACACATTACATACTCATTACACACACATTACATACTCATTACACACACATTACACATTAATTACTAAATAATAATGTCCTCTCACCAGCCTTGTCCCCGGTGGCTCCGTGCAAGTTATATCCAGGACAAGAGGTGAAGTACACCACCTTGAGTCCGGGACACTTGTCCAGGAAGTAGTGCCTCCAAGCAGCCACCGCGGAGGCTGGCACCAGCTCCATCTTGCTTATCACCAGGATCATGCTCATTACACACACATTACATACTCATTACACACACATTACATACTCATTACACTCACATTACATACTCATTACACACACATTACACATTAATTACTTAATAATAATGTCCTCTCACCAGCCTTGTCCCCGGTGGCTCCGTGCAAGTTATATCCAGGACAAGAGGTGAAGTACACCACCTTGAGTCCGGGACACTTGTCCAGGAAGTAGTGCCTCCAAGCAGCCACCGCGGAGGCTGGCACCAGCTCCATCTTGCTCATCACCAGGATCATGCTCATTACACACACATTACATACTCATTACACACACATTACATACTCATTACACACACATTACATACTCATTACACACACATTACATACTCATTACACACACATTACATACTCATTACATACTCATTACACACACATTACATACTCATTACACACACATTACATACTCATTACACACACATTACATACTCATTACACACACATTACATACTCATTACACACACATTACATACTCATTACACACACATTACATACTCATTACACACACATTACATACTCATTACACACACATTACATACTCATTACACTCACATTACATACTCATTACACACACATTACACATTAATTACTTAATAATAATGTCCTCTCACCAGCCTTGTCCCCGGTGGCTCCGTGCAAGTTATATCCAGGACAAGAGGTGAAGTACACCACCTTGAGTCCGGGACACTTGTCCAGGAAGTAGTGCCTCCAAGCAGCCACCGCGGAGGCTGGCACCAGGTCTATCTTGTTCATCACCAGGATCATGTCCTTGCCCTGCTCCTTCACCACATAGTCATATAGGGAGGGGGGGAACATCATGCCCTGGAATAGAAGTAATTTTTTTATAGTATTTTTAGGGTTCTGAACCTAAAGGGTGAAAACGGGACCCTATTACTGAGACTTCGCTGTCTGTACGTCGGTTACCAGGCTGTATCTCATGAACCGCGATACCTAGCTAGAGAGTTGAAATTTTCGCAGATAATGTATTTCTGTTGTCATAACAAGTAGCTGTTATTTAGTAACTGTTATTTAGTAACTGTTACACAGTATCTGTTATTTGGTAACTGTTACACAGTATCTGTTATTTGGTAACTGTTACACAGTACCTGTTATTTAGTAACTGTTATGCATACTCACAGCGAACCTTATATCCACTATGAGTTGCATTACATCAGTTACGTCACACATCTCAAGCACCCTCCAGAGTTCTCTTCAAGTCTCGAAGTCGCTGTTATGTAGTAACTTTTACACAAAGTAGCTGTTATTTAATAACGGTTACATATAGTAGCTGCTATTTAGTAACAGTTTAACATAGTAGCTGTTATTTAGTAACTGTTACACATAGTTGCTTTTATTTTGTAACTGTTCCCCATAATAGCTGTTATTTAGTAACTGTTACAAATTGTAGCTAGTATTTAGTCACTGTTACAAACTGTAGTTCTTATTTAGTAACTGTTACACATACTCACAGCGAACCTAATATCCACTATAAGTAGCAGCACGTCGCACATCTCAAGCACCCTCCAGAGTTGTCTCCATGTCTCGAGATTGAGTTCGAAGTAAGACATGTTTGGCCAGTGTTCCGAAGATTGCAGTTTTTGAATGTATTCCTGTAAACAAAGACATTCAAACATTATTATATCATAGACTACCGACCCGCCCCGGCTTCGCACGGCAATTATCAGTGTTTCTCTATTACATTATGCATGTATTATACATATAAACCTTCCTCTTGAATCACTCTATCCATTAAAAGAAACCGCATCAAAAGCCGTTGCGTAGTTTTAACGATTTATGCATACATAGGGATATAGGGACAGAGAAAACGATTTTGTTTTATACTATTTAGTGATTTGCTTCCATGCTGGACTGGGAGCTATAGAAAAACATATCATGTGCCATATAATATAAAAGAAAGAAAATAATCAATTCGTTTCGGGCAGGTCTCGAACCTGCGTCTCTGGAATGCCGGTCCATCGCTCTACCACTAAGCTACCGAAACGATAGTGGGAATGAATTTATCATAGCATTTCTTTATGTCATAGCGACGTTAGCGACATCTAGCCGTGTAGTTTAAGAACTACGCAGGGCTATTATTGATTTTGTTATTATTTTCTTTCTTTCATATTATATGAAATGAAATAGCATTGTGAGTGCTAAAAATCCTTAATAATATAGAATGTGCCAGCCGCATCTCCTCCCGGGCATGCTATAAAAACCAGCTAAGGGAGTCGAAGGTTTCAGTATATTGCAATTTAGGCGATGGGCTGACAACCTGCCAATACAACAATATACCTACAAATCTATCTCAAATATACATAAACATAGTCACGCTTTTATCCCTAATAGGGTGGGTAGGCAGAGCGTAAACGAGCTAAACAAAGGTCGTTCCGCCACGTCTGATAAAGTTTTGAGGGTTATTTAAGATAGATTTGTAGGTATATTGCTTAAGTGACAGGTTGTTAGCCCATCGCCCAAATTGCAAAATACTGAAACCCTCGGATCCCTTAGCTGACTTTTACAACATGCCCGGAAGGAAATGCAGCTGGCACATTCTATGTTTTTCTCTCGCTCCCAGTCCAGCATCATCTTACATAACCCTGGAAATTTTGTCAGACGTGGCGGAACTTCCTTTGTTTAGGTCGTTAGCGCTCTGTGTACCCCATGAGGGATATAGGCGTGACTACAATGTTATAATTACCTTAAAATACCTCTGCTCCTGCGCATCCAACTGGGCCGCTGTCATATTAAAGTCCCACGGCGGTCTCTTCGGAAACGACACTTCTGACGGGAAGAAGTCAGAGCAGTCTATCTCTAGGGCTGTTTCTGGAAGCGGGTTCAGGGATTTCCTGTGGATATATAGATAGGGATATTACATACATACATACATAAAATCACGCCTTTATCCCTTACGGGGTAGGCAGAGCGTTAAACGCCTCGTAGAAGGCGCTTTCGCCACTTCAGACAAAAAATAAGGGGAATTTTAGATTGTAATGTGTTTTGCTATAGTGAGTGTAAATTACAATACACTGTAACCCTCGAGTCCCTTTTGCTGACTTCTACAGCATGCCCGGGAGGAAGGGCAGCTAGAACATTCTATGTTTTTCTATCTCTCCCCATCCAGCATGGAAGAATAGGGATATTAATATATATATTCATTATTTAATAATAAGACATAGTTAACATGAACCAAAAATATTATAAGAAGAAATTAACTATTTAAATTTCTGAATTATTTTTATGTGCCATTGTTTTACTTAATGTGTGTGAGTGAGCCAATATGCGCACCCTACTGCATGCACATAATCACGCCTTTATCCCTGATGGGGTAGGAAGAGCGTTAACGACCTAAACGAAAGGTCATTCCAACACGTCTGACAAAGTTTTGAGGGTTATTTAAGGTAGATTTGTAGGTATATTGCCGTAGTGACAGGTCGTCAGCCCATCGTCTAAATTACAATTTACTTAAAACCTCGAATCCCTTAGCTGGTTTTTACAACATGCCCGGGAGGAAATGCAGCGTGCACATTCTATGTTTTTCTCTAGCTCCCAGTCCAGCATGGAAGAAATGTCTTTCATTTAAGTGTTTGCGCACGTTTAGCAATAAAGTTGGCTATTGTAGCCAGATAAGGGCACATGATGGGGCAAAACACCATGGTCCCTCTGTTACAGATTAATTGCAGTCACCGTAGCCGAAAGCGGCCCGGGTGTATATATATATTGTAATAAATTGTACACAACAATAAATTGTTAAATAAATAAGTATGAATCTTCTAAATCAAACAGACTTACAAAGCATCCTCTTTCTTCATCCTCAACTCCTCATCAGTTTCTCGGTAGAACTTGAGCGCGTACCGGTTGGCATCAGACCGTCCACCACGGGCCTTCGGTTGGTAGTTCATCGCCATCACCTCATCATAGTCTCTCATACCACCAGGGTTTGCTGAAAATGATAAATAATTATCATAAGAAATAGTTATAATAGTCCTTCCACCGAATTGTTAGATGATGGCGGCCAATAGGTATAAAGAAACTTTATTCTCATAAAAGACCTAATTACAAATCACTTACATGAGAACAAGCCTTATCATCTCCCTAGCCTTATCCGGTATCTCACGGGGTCAGCTTCCTAATCTAGGGGATTGAACGAGGGTACTGGTTTTTACACAGAGCGACTGCCTTTTGACCTCCGCAACCTAGAAGGAAAACCAGACACAATCCTAGATTAGGTCAGAGTTTTCAAGCCGCCAATGCTTAGCACTGGCCTCTGATATGGCTTAACGACTAATATCTACGGTATTAAACGATATTAACCGGGACCAACGGCTTAACGTGCCTTCCGAAGCACGGAAAAAGCACCGAATAAACGTACATATGAAATTCGAAAACCGAAAAACACATTGGTACGTGGTGGGATTCGAACCACGACCTCCCGCTCAGGAGGCAGCGGCCCTATCCACTACACCATCGGGCTCTGAGACATAACAACAAGACTATAACTTAAGGTAAAAGTCAATTCCAATACAAAACTTGCAGTATAACTAGGTAGTAGTAGTTGTCTTCGCTTAGGCACTAGAACATTAGACCATCATAATAATATTATCAATGACATCTCCATAGCATTAAAGTTACCAGAGATCGGCCAACTGCGCGGGTTTTGCGGCCCATAAATAGTTTTTTCCTTGCAACTTAGCATTGGTTGCAATTTCGGCAGCGCAAACCTGGTTACCAACATATGTTTTGCAGTTAACTGTCTTCAAAGTTGTAAAGTAAAAACAGCTTATGGGCCGCAAAATAAGTTGGTATCAAGAACTCATTGTCAAATAAATGAAATATACAGTAGATAGTTTTCCCAGTTTTTTTAGAATTTAAAATAAAACAGAAAAAAAATATATTCTGTCTGTCTCTAGGAAACTACCTATAAATAATACTGCCTAATATTACTGAAATCCGTACACGTAAACGTATATAATTTCATGTGTACGATTATTCGGCGCTTTTTCCGTGCTTCGGAAGGCACGTTAAGCCGTTGGTCCCGGTTAATATATTTTAATACCGTATAAATTAGTCGTTAACCCATATCAGAGGCCAGTGCTAAGCATTGGCGGCTTGAATACTCCCTAATCTAGGATAAGGTCTTGTTTCCCTTTTTTTCGCGGAGGTCAGATGGCAGTCGCTCTGTGTAAAATCCAGTACACTCGTTCAATCCCCTAGATTAGGTAGCCAACCCCGTGAGATACGGGATAAGGCTAGGGAGATAATGATTACTGAAATCCGTATGTTAAGAATAACATCAGTGTAAAAATGAAATACTTACATGACAGTAGCAATGTTTTGTGCTTTTTGGTCTGAAGCTGTTGCTTCTTCGCTTTCCCGCTGAAGGGGGTTTTGCGCCGGGCTTGCGGCATCTCGAATTACTCCTGAGGAGTTAATCAGAACATCATTATCAGTTCATACCGGGTGTAAGGGACAGCATCCCGCAAACTGATAGGGGTTGCTCAGTCAATGAAACTGAACGGTTGTTTGTATAGAATAGAATAGAAAACGTTTATTTGTCACCAATTATTACAACAGAAACTTAACCTAAAATATTATGTATAATTAAACAAAAACAACTTAATCTAGGGCATAGAATTAAAATAGTAAATAGGGTGACAAAAAGTTTGTGATAGTTATCACTAGGAAATTCTTTCAGGAAATAAGAAAAAAAATAACTTTCATATAAAATGATAAACTCAATCAGTTATTTGTATGGTTTTTTTTTTTTTTATTTCAATGCCTGAAAAAAAATCCTGCTGATAGTTGTTCAGTTTCATTGACTGAGCAACCCCTATCAGTTTGCACGACCCTGTCCCTTACACTCGGTATATATCCCCACTTAGGGCCATACATATAATAATTGTTGGTATATTGCTGTAGTGACTGATTTCTTTACCCAAAGGTTGCCTGGTAGAAATTGCTGCTTTAGCAATAAGGCCGCCTATATTGTACTGTCACATTTGTTCCTTTTTATTTCTGTTGTATGTGTTTCTTTGTGGAATACAGAGTTTTGTATTGTATTGTATTGTCAGTCCATCGCCCTCATCAGTAAAAAAATCATTACTCACTGAAAACATATTTAATCGAAAATCCAGTAGATCAGATTATAGTAAAGGTACTGAAGTTTATTTTAAGCATTATAAATTGCAGAGGGACACCTCAGGCTATTAATAATAAAAATGATAATACATACATATAGTCACGCCTTTATCAAGGGGTAGGCAGAGCGTAAACGATCTAAGCAAATGTCGTTACGCCACGTCTGACAAAGTTTTGAGGGTTATTTAAGATAGATTTGTAGGTACGAGTATATTGCTGTAGTGACAGGTTGTCAGCCCATCGCCTAAATTGCAATATACAGAAACCCTCGGATCCCTTAGCTGGTTTTTAGACCATGCCCGAGAGGAAATGCAGCTGACACATTCTATGTTTTTCCCTTTCTCCTAGGCCAGCATGGAAGCAAATGATATGATGAAATAAATTAATAATTCAGTGTTCACTGCAGTTACAGATATCAAAAGTGCCAAAAAAGGGTGTTTTTACAATTTTTCCAGTCGAACAAACTCAAGTACTCAAGCACTTCTTCTTCTATTAGGTGGGTATTGAGTCAATCAACCTGATGAACCCTAGCGTCAGAGTTTTGAAACCGGCTAGTAGCACAGCTATTAGACCTCTGACATAGTTTGAGTAACAACCACTATCAAAGACATAGACGGGGACTGACGGTTTAATGTGCCCTTTGAAGCATCTTTTTTCTTTCAGATAATCAGGTGACTCAGCCTGCATTATCCTTACCAAAATTGGGAAAATCACACAAAGTAATCAATTGATTTTTTTTTACTTTGTGTTCTCCCTTGGGAATCGAACCCAGATCCTCGGGAACATGAGCCCATGGGTCTGACTACTAGACCATTTAGTACACTAATGTATTACAACCCTCCCATGTCCTTTACGGGCTTTCACAGCGTACTTGGGAGAAGATGCAGAAGTCAAACTAAAATTGAATGTGGAACTATTACATACATACATATAATCACGCCTTTATCCCTAATGGGGTAGGCAGAGCGTAAACGACCTAAATAAAGGTCGTTCCGCCACGTCTGACAGTGTTTTGAGGGTAATTAGATAGATTTGTAGGTATATTGCTGTAGTGACAGGTTGTCTGCCCATCGCCTAAATTACAATATACTGAAAGCCTCTGATCCCTTAGCTGGCTTTTACAGCATGCCTGGGATGAAATGCAGCTGGCACATACTATGTTCTTCTTTCGCTCCCAGGCCAGCATGGAAGAATCTTTCGCTCCCAGGCCAGCATGGAAGAATCTTTCGCTCCCAGGCCAGCATGGAAGAATGGAACTATTAGAATGCATTTTTACATTATCTTTACTACTACCATAGGTTCTTAGTTGGATATTGCTATCTATTCATAGGGTGCACATTAAGGTCCCCAAAACAGTAACACACATACATAATACAGATACATAGGAAGTCACACCTATATCCCTAATGAGGTAGGCAGAGTGTAAACGACCTAAACAAAGTTTGTTCCTCCATGTCTGACAAAGTCTTGAGGGTTATTTAAGATTGATTTGTATGTATATTGCTGCAGACATTGCTATAGTGCCAGGTTGTCAGCCCATCACCTAAATTGCAATATACTGAAACCCTCGCGTCTCTTAGCTGGTTTTTACAGCATGCCCTGGAGTAAATGCAGCTGGTACGTTCTATATTTTTCTTTCGCTCCCAGTCCAGCATAGAAGAATTGGTAATTTATAAAGTTATTATTTTTTTTATTAATTACTTGAGTCTGTTCAACTGGATTTTCGATTTATTGTGTTTATAGTAAGTTATAGATGGGGGCGCTATTTATTTATTTTTATCGGCTTCTAAACTAAAACTTGGGTGAGAGTCAAGTTCAGAGCAGAGTTACAATACAATACAATATACTTTATTGCACAAAAACACAGAAATTACAAATTGTCTAAAAAGAAAAGTAGTACAATTGGCGGCCTTATTGCTAATGTAGCAATATCTTACAGGCAACCAGGCAATAGGAAACAGAGGAGTAAAATAAACTGACGCGGGTCAGTGCAACAAACATGTAAATAAGTTTAATATATATACCCCAGTATACAAATACAAACATATTATATACAGAAGCATAAACAATAGATAATCCTTCTTCTTCCTAGCCTTATCCCGTATCATAAACAATATATAATATAGAATACAATATTCCTACATACAATACATACATGCAATACTTTCATACACAAACTAATAGAAAGAAGTTAAGTTCGGCGAAATTACAAAGCGTACCCACACTCCTGTTCATAGTGACGATGCAGTTAGTTTCTAAAACTTTTTAGTGTTTTAGAGATTTAGGACAGGTAGGTCTATTTCCATAGTGCCCCAAAGGCTACAAAATGATTTCAGTCTCTTTCTGTTCTCTCATGAGAGAAAATGACAGGTATAAACTACACATATAAACGGTATCCCTAATGGGGTAGGCAGAGCGTAAACGACCTAAACAAACGGTTGTTCCGCCATGTCTGACAAAGTTAGTAGACTAATATTAGTTATTTAGTGATTTTTGCAACTACGACTTGCTACCATTGTAATTCAATAATATTTTTTAGGCTAAGACGAAGCCGCATGCATGAAAACGAATGGCTAACGTGAGCCGCCATTGCAAATAATGAAAAAAATTACAGGTTTAGCACACCATCTTGTTTTTTTTTACTTTAACTTACAGATTTAAATACTGACTATGTTGGCAAAGATCATGGATTTTAATATGAATAATAATTGGACGTAAATCAAACATTTCTAGATAGAAATAGTGAAAAAGCATACAACAATGTTTACAAAAATGTCCCTTACTAGAAAGTGAACATGTTTCAGGTGTTTTAGAGTATATAAAGTAGGAGTTTACCTGTACAAAATTTGTAAATTTCGAAGAGCAAGAAATCACCATGTAATTGTGAAAACACCACGCGATTTCACTAATTTCAAGATATTTTCAGCCGGTGCGGCGTGTACGGAGTTCAAGGGCAATCAATGCGTCTTTTGACAGCTGTCAAATGGCTACCAATAAAAAAAAACAGTTGGTTCAGTCCGATATTCATCATACAATCTGCAGGTCCCAGGTAGGATTTCTACGAGGTATTGCGAATCGCTGTAGGACTGAATTTCTAACTTTTTAAATAAGGTTTCCGTGGCTATTATTTTTAAAGTGTTGTGGAGTTAACATAATAATGTGCTGGTAGTGAAAGACAATGTAGTGGAAGTAAAAAATAAAATATAGAAACCTTATATGTTTCGACTCGACATTGCCACGTAAATCGATTGGACTCAGACGGACTTTGTTCCTCGCTCTTCTAAATTAGTTCCTTGCAGTGTTTATTGTATTAATATGGTAGATTTAACATAATAATTTGGTGACGAGAAACAATATAGCAGAAAGCAAAGGAAGGCGCTATATACCGTATAATTTGGATTGATATCTCCGCGTAAAACGGTAAAAGTCTGTTGATCTATATATCACTTTTCCCTGATTTTTTTCTCTTTTAAATCCTATATAACATTTGACCTTAAAACATACACGGTAGAAACACTCAGAACTGTAGAAAATAAAGCTTTAATACACAACACCAACTGGTGCTGGAATTTTTCTATTTCATTTATTTTCATTCAATTTAAAAATTGTAGAAATGATTGTATCATGAGTGGCGGGCTGTTTTTTGTATCATTCATGTCTGTTTTGTCATGTTTTTCCTGATGGCAATACCACAGAAAAAAAGTTAAACCTAACCTCACTTTCGAATAAGAAGCTTTTCTGTTTTTGTCAACAAATAGGCGGGAATCGATTAATTTATTAATTCAATTTAGTTTCCAACCAAAATTGCACTAAAATGTTGCCTTTATCGTTGCTGAGGACTGCCCAAAACCATCCTATGTTAGTGGAATTGAAAAATGGCGAAACCTACAACGGTCATTTAGTTTCTTGTGATAACTGGATGAACATTAACTTGCGGGAGGTAATATGCACATCGAGAGATGGTGACAAGTTCTGGAGGATGCCAGAATGCTACATCAGAGGCAGCACCATCAAATACCTTAGAATACCTGATGAGGTCATAGATATGGTCAAAGAAGAGACTCAGGTAATTTTTCATAGTTTGCCTATTTTAAGGAGCTCCTCTGTGCTTAGTAGGCTCTTATCTTATCTTATGTAGCAGTTATGTGTCCCACTGCTGGGCAAAGGCCTCTCTCCTCTCCCTCCTAGGGAGTAGGCTCATCAGTCAAAAAATCAGAATTACTCAATCAGAATCTTACTGAATCAGAATACTAAAAACACAATCAACCGAAAATCCGGTAGATCAGATTGAGTTTAAAGCAATGAAGGTAATTTAGAACCTCATAAAGTTGCAACTTATAGTTCGTTGTAGGTACATATAGAAAATTTTAGATAATTCAGTGAGCACTGAATTATTAATTTATAATGCTTATAATAAACTTCAGTACCTATACTTTGATCTGATCTACTGGATTTTTTGTGAGTAATGTTATTTTAACTAATGATTGCACTGGCGTGCCCGGGGTTCCCCTTAACATGAATTTAAAATAAAAAATGGGTCTAGTGGTTTGGGGTAGGGTTTGGAGGTTGTGAACTTAAATCCCATGGTGTTATACAATCCATGCTGGACTGGAGCAAGAGAAAAACATAGAATGTGCCAGCTGCATTTCCTCCCGGGCATGCTGTAAAAATCAGCTAAGGGATTCAAGGGTTTCAGTATATTGCAACTTAGGCAATAGGCTGCCAACCTGTCACTACAGCAATATACCTACAAATCTATCTGAAATAACCCTCAAAACTTTGTCAGATGTGGCGGAACAAACTTTCTTTAGGTTGTTTACGCTCTGCCTACCCCATCATCATCAGAGAGGCGTGATTATATGTATGTATGTGGAATACAAAGTTGATATTTTTTATCTATCATTTACTTGTATTGCTAGAATTTTTTATAAAATGTCAAAGAAATCTTAACCCATATATAGCACTCACGCACTGTCATCATAATATAATACGGGTGTAAGGGACACCATCCTGCAAACTGATAGGGATTGCTCAGTCAACGACACTGAAAAACTTTCACTGGGAAAATCTTTGAACAAGTGATAAAAAAAAAAACTTCCATAAAACATGTCCACCACAAGTCAGACAATTTGTATGGAAAATCCAATCTTTATAGCCCAAGAATTATTGATTTTGTGTTCATACGAATTGCCCCAATGTTTTGTTCCTACATACTAAATATTAACTGATGCAATCATACGTTTCAGGTGAAAGCTCGTGGCCGCAGCGAAATGGGCAACAAGGGCAGAGGAGGAGGCAGAGGGGGGCAGAGGGGAGGCCGAGGGGCTTTTGGAGCTCGGCCCCGACCCGCACAACCCAACAGACAACCCGGCAACCAAAACCGACACAACAACAAGAAATAGACCCTAAAAACCCCTGTTTAGAGCTAATTTTCGAATGTTTGGAAAAAGACTGTGACCTTTGAGTGAATGATGTCATGAACTTTATATAAAAATTAAAATAAATAACTATTTAAGAAAATAAAGGTTGTTATTTGTAATCTTGTAAATTATTTGAGTAAATCCATTTGAGTAAAACGCCATCTGTGTGTGGCACTCTGAAACGATATGTTATTCATAGTGCAGTTACTCGACGCTAGATGCAGAATATACAATAAAAAACATCTTCGAATGGCTAACCGTTAATCTACTGTCTCTAAATCTTGATAAAACTAATTACATAACCTTTGCCATTCGAACCAATACTAAACCCTCAGATGATTTTACCATTAAAGCCCATACCTGTTCAGGCCAACTCAGTGACTGTAAATGTTACGTACTCAGAGATACTCCTATTGTAAAATATCTTGGGGTGCAAATTGATGATGGATTGAGCTGGAATGCACAAATTGACACCTTATCCAAAAGAGTTGCTCGGCTGATATATATCTTGAAACTTCTAAGAGATTCAGCCCCTTGGGATATTTTAAAAATGATCTACATTGCTTTATGCCAATCCATCATCAGCTATTGCATAACAGTATGGGGAGGTGCCTACAAGACCTTTATGCTGGTACTTGAGCGAGGTCAGAGAGCTGCATTGAAGGTCATGACCAGGAAACCCTTCAGGTACCCCACATCGCAGCTATTCGAAGAATGTCAAATACTAACTGTTCGACAACTCTACGTTCTCAACTCCACTCAGAGATTACATGAAAGTATACCTTTACCAGATAAAAGGAAACGAAGAAATGACCCTATAAGTATACCACACAAAACTACTTTCGCGGAACATCAATTCTATGTATTAAGTTATAATATTTACAAAAAACTTAACAAATCTTTAAAATTGTCAAACCTTAATAAGTACAAATTAAAAAAATCTGTTACAGATTGGTTACTAACACAAGACTATGATAAGACTGAAAACTTACTTACCTTCATAACTTAAAATAAGTCTTACTTGAAACGTTAAACACCCATGCAAACACACACACACATACACACACACACATACACACACACACACAAACACACACACTTACACTCTCACACACACTCACACAAACATATAAAAATCAACATATAATATAAGTTTAGATTAAGTGTTTTTGTTTTTTTACGTAGTTTATAATGTATAAAATCAACGCAATAATATTATGTGTCGGTCTCCTCTTTACTCTTTGAACACTGTCCCCCAAAATACAGGTTAAATCCTAGTTTGGGTGTCAGGGCTCCTCTTAAATAGTCTAAGAACAGTTTGTCACATCTATTGTTAAATAATTATTGTTAAATTGGAAAATAAACTACTTTTTTATTTATTTTATTTTATTTTTGTTATGGTTCATCAATGAGTATATTTTTTTTAATAGTAACGTAAACAACAAGTAGAATATCGACATAATTAGCAGGAAAATATATATATGATTTCTTCATTAATTCGTTTAGGAGAAATAAGATCTAAAAAACATACATATAAGTATGTAATTTTTACAAATTTCGGAATCAACGGAGCGGATTCGCATTTACCCATTCCTACGTTGACCGGCAACGTTGCGCGCGGGCCCGCACTGAATGGCAATGACGCCACTTGCGAAGCCAACGCTGCACAGTGGGTCAGAAATTGAGATTCATAGAATTAGGAATAAACCAAGTTTCGGAATTTTGCTTACAACTTTCAGAAGACAATCTATAGGTAAACTTAATAAAATTAACGACAAGTATCTCAAAGCAACTAAAACTTAAACTTAAGTATGTTTCATTAGGTTAATTTTAATTTAATAAAAATATATTTATCACTAGGGATAGAGGCGTGACTATATGTATGTATGTATGTATATTTATCACTATTTAACATAAATATCTTTGACATTTTAGGAACACATCGAAGTAAAAGGTGTTACCAAGCAAGGTTTAAGAATCGATATGATTTGTTTTAGGCAGCAGGCAATCATGTCTTTTCATTACAGCTACAATTTACTCGAAATATGTTTTAATTAAAATATGTATTCTTTTAAAGATTCTTAAATAATTAATAATATAAAAATAGCTCTTATAGATAGTGAGAGAAAAAAGTAAGTAATCTAATATTTATATTCTTTATGTTAGTTAAATCTAGTCTACGCCGAATCGTGGCCATGTCAATGTTTTGTACACACATACATCACGCCTTTGTTCTTAATGGGGTAGGCAGATCGTAAACAACCTAAACAAAGGTCGTTCCGCCACGTCGGACAAAGTTTTGAGGGTTATCTAAGACAGGTTGTCAGCCTATCGCCTAAATTGTAATATACAGAAACCCTCGGATCCCTTAGCTGGTTTTTTTCAGCATGTCCGGGAGGAAATACATCTGGCATATTCTATGTTTTTCTCT
This sequence comes from Scrobipalpa costella, assembly GCA_949820665.1. NCBI lineage: Eukaryota > Metazoa > Arthropoda > Insecta > Lepidoptera > Gelechiidae > Scrobipalpa > Scrobipalpa costella. The sequence goes on along the minus strand of OX463322.1, from coordinate 1,687,921 downwards.
CGCTTACAGGCCAGCATGGAAGAAGATTGTGAATGATTTGTTGTTGGTAAATTAAACAAATATAGAAACAGTTTTCCTGCTGATCGTAAGAAAAATACATACTATCCATACTCTATACAAATATTATAAAATCCGAAAGGATATATCTATCTGTTTGTTTGTTGTTCTTTCACGCCTTAAATTCTGAACGCATTTTGATGAAATGTGGTGGCATGGTGATAGATGAAACGGAAAAAGGCAATTTTTTACCGTAGGATAAGATCTTATTCCCTCGGGAAATATTTTCACACGGTATTTATTGTATAGGGCAACACTTTATGTATCGATTGACTATGACCATGACATTATAACGCTATGGCTGATAACCAGTGATCGGAATCGGAAGAGTATATTTACCTAAACTTCTAAGAACAGAAGCGGAAAATGGAGACTTCCTTACTACGTAAACTTTTTGCGGGACATCTTGCAATAATCTTGAAATATACTTTGCACCATGGTTTTTAATTCTATGGACAAATACAAGCTAAAAATATACTTGGTGATATTTGGCTACAGTGTCACATTGCCTAGATATTTTGAATTCAAGATTTTCTTACTTTATAGCTTTAAAACTGCTGTGTGTAGGAAAAAAAATATAAAAGAAAAAATTACGCAAATTATGTGCTGTATAATTTCATCATAGGTGTCAACATCGTACGAGCTACAGAAACCAAGATATTTACGAAAAATTGTTTTATTTTTACATTTGACCTTGAATAGCTTATATTCCTGGTTGGTTTTTTTAAAGCACCATTTCGTAAGCCGAAATAAATCTGTTAAAAGTCCTGGGTTCGATTAAGATAAACCAATGCTTTTAATAAGTTCCCCTTAGTCAAACATTGATAACAACGCCGTAAAGAGTATGATATAAAACACACAAAGTAATTTTAATTGTTAGAAGGCTTGCACTGATAGTAATATGCATTTAAATAAGTGCTGTTTATTCACAAATAAACAAAAACTTCGTAAACAAAGCGATTAAATACAACTACACAAAAGAAGCTCAATTGTCAAAAGGCTTGCACTAATTATTTTTACCTGAAAAGTGATTCCAGGTAAAAAAAGCACTGAAAAAACACGTGCTGTAAATGAATGGAATTTGTTTCCGAATTTTGAACCGTCAACTTTGTAAGATAAAATCAAATGCAAAAAAAGCAAGTCATAAAATAATCGAACAATAGGAATAGAGGCTTGAATTTATGCATTTCTGTATTATACGTGACTATACGCCACATAATACAACTAGTAGAGGAATAATAGGCCTTTTTGACCGGTTATCTATGGCCAAACGACCAAAACGCAATCTTTACATCAATGTGTCTTGGTAATGTAATATTTTGTTTTATATTTATTTCATGTTCAAACGTCACACGGTTGATCGTACGCCAGCCAACTTGAACCAAATCTCAGTTAAATATCGGCAAAATATTAAGTATGCCAGATACAATCATACCTCTTTCGAAATATGAATTTTGTTTTTTGTAGTTATTAATGATAAAAATTTAATTTGTTTTTTGTATTTTAAGGTATAAATGAAAGAACCAATAAAAATTAAAATAAAGCTTATTTTTATTAAAGTAGACAATTATTCATGTAATGCAGTCCAAAACACCTGATCACGTAAGGTACATCGTAAACGCAATTAATTTTACTTAAAAAATAATATATTTTATATGTCGTCAATGTCTTCGTCTTCAGTGAGAGAATCTGAAGATACTGACGAAATATTGCTTTCTTGCAGGGAATTGAAGTAGATGAGCATTATTTTTTCTATATTTTCCGGTTTAAGTCTATTCCTTTTTACACTTAAAATCCACTAATAGTTGTAAAACGACCTTTCAACATCTACAGATGTAAGAGGAGCATATTTAAAAAATACTTCGTCATCTACTTCGATTCCTTTTACAATTTTTTCACTTATTGTTGTAATAAAATCGTAGTCCGGAATTCTGTTTAAAACTTTTTCAAATTTATTTTGAATTATCTGATTTGTTGACCATCTTAAAACATAACTAACATCGTCCATAATATGAAAACTGTCAGATATCGTTTAAACGGTTTTTCGTAAATATCTTGGTTTCTATAACTCCAACGATGTTGACACCTATAAAGAAATTATAGAACACAAATTACGCGATAATTTTTTCCCTTAACATTTTTTCCTACACACAGCCGTTTTAAAGCTATAAAGTAAGAGAATCTTTAATTCAAAATATCTAGGCAATGTGACACTGTAGCCTAAAATCACAAAGTATATTTTTAGCTTGTATTTGTCCATAGAATTAAATGCCATGGTTCAAAGTATATTTCTAGCTTACTTATGTGATGTCCCGCAAGATGTCCCGAAAAAGTTTTAGTAGTAAGGAAGTCTCCATTTTCCTCTCTTCTTTTTAGAAGTTTAGGTAAATAAACTCTACCTATTCCGATCACTGCCGATAACATTTCCTCCCAGCCGAATTTCCTCCCGGGCATGCTGGAAAAACCAGCTGAGCAATCCGAGGGTTTCAGTATATTGCAATTCAGGCGATGAGCTGGCTACCTGTCACTACATGAAACTGCCTAAAAATTAAAATCTATCTTTAAATAACCCTCAAAACTTTGTCAGACATGTCGGAACGACCTTTGTTTAGGTCGTTTACGCTTTGCATACCCCATTAGGCGTGATAAAGTCGTGGTTATATATGTGTATATATGTATGAGTGACATAGCAACAGGCTAACCGTTAACGCAGAGAAATACTTTATTTCCGCGAGAAAATTCATTTAATCGCGGGTGAAAACGCGGGGCGGAAAGCAAGTGAGTTTTATAAATAAGATACAATATTCATACTTTAATTTTTGTTTTATTGTTTTTTTCATAATTCAATGTGCGAGCGTCTCTAAAAGTAAAGTCATAACATATAAACGGCAACCGCTCGATGTAAGTAGGTATATTAATTTCATCTGTGGATCGATAATTGTACCAGTGACATCTATTGGTGAATGGTTGGTACTACCTGTATGTGTTTAGGGTTTGAGCAAAAGTCGAAAAACTTCATATCCTTGACACTCCTGTGTGGGTGTCGCTAGAGTAGCCGCTGAAAAGAAACTTTTAATCTAAAACTTTTTAAAAATGAGCATATTATACGATTTTTAATGCTCAGGGTAATCAGAATTATTTATTAAACAATATATTTGCTGGCTTTAGAAACAAAAAACTTGCTTTATGTAAACTTTTATTTAGAATGACCTGCCCGTCTTACCCGTAGCGCCATCTGCTGATATTTTGTAAAAGCTATTTACTGTTGTTCCGGATGGGACCCCATGACACGACTTACACTTAAATAGCATGCTAAGTCCATACCTGATATTTATTGTCATGAGAGAATATAGAAAGTGACGGCAATAATTCTAGTTGTGATTTATTTAAATCGTGTTCTTACCGAATTGTCTCCGTGATATTTGTTAATTTATTACTTTGTGAAATTTTCCCCAGTTTGTTTAACACATTGAATCACCTGATTGTCCAAAAAGAAAAAGGATTCCGTGCTTCGGAGGGCACGTTAAGCCGTCGGTCCCGGTCGCTGTCTTTGCAAGTGATCTTTACTCAAACCATGTCAGTGGCCTAATAGCTGTGCTACTATACTATTTCCAAATCAGATTTAGAATAAAGGTAAACAAAGTTTCACGTCTTTTAATCGAAGATCTTGTTTCTAAAATAAATTTTAGCTATTAGATATGACCACATTATGAAATAAGTAGTAGTTTTAGTCAATTAACTAATTTATTTTTGAAATGTGTTTTTAAATAAAAACACATGAAACTTTGTTTACCTTTAATCTAAATCTGATTTGGAAATAGTAAAGGCGGTTTTAAAACTCGGACACCAGGCTTCATCGGGTCGTTCGACTCGAGAATCCACCCCTAAGAAGTCCGAATTGCCCTCAATAACACTTCTCCTGCCTAACACCTGTCAAGTCCACATTCACATAAATTGTGATAACGCCCGCAGACCCTTTCGCTGCCTTTCAATGGATTTGAAGTTTGCAAGTTAGATAAACGGGTGGGGTGCGTTCAGTCGACCAGGTTGAAATTTAAACCGGATGAAATTTAGTCTAGCGGGTCGCACTGAACATGCACCGAACGAAATTGCCGACATTGCAACACATCGAAACCAAACCAATTATGAACGTCATACGAACACACAAACACATTAAACAGCCGGCGAAATATTAGTACATATCATCATCATCTCTCTAGTCTTATTCCGTATCTCACGGGGTGAGCTTCCTAATCTAGGGGATTGAACGAGGGTACTGGTTTTTACACAGAGCGACTGCCATCTGACCTCCGCAACCCAGAAGGGAAACCAGACCCAATCCTAGATTAGGTCAGAGTTTTCAAGCCGCCAATGCTTAGCACCGGCCTCTGATATGGCTTAACAACTAATATCTACGGTATTAAACGATATTAACCGGGACCAACGGCTTAACGTGCCTTCCGAAGCACGGAAAAAGCCCCGAATAAACGTACATATGAAATTCGAAAACCGAAAAACACATAAGTACGTGGTAGGATTCGAACCACGACCTCCCGCTCAGGAGGCAGCGGCCCTATCCACTACACCATCGGGGTATCTTCTCTAGTCTCCAGGAAAACCATGCAAGCAAGCAAAATCTTCGCCGCTGTTAGACTTAATTTCCGGTAGCTCTCTGAACGGACCGGATAAAAATTCACCTAGTCGTTACATCAGACATGCGCATCTGAGCGGACAGGATAATTTTTCACTTTGTAAAAACATGATCGGTTAAGCGGCACTGAACGTACCCCAGGTTGAAATTGAAGCCACGGATTTATTCGTTTAAATGTAGGTATACGGTGAAATTTCATCAGTTTAAAGCGCTTTCTTCCATGTTAATTTGGGATCGAGAGAAAAACATGTACTAGGTGAATTTCCTCTTTCTTTCTTTCAGCTAAGGGAATTTTGGGTTTCAGTGTGTTGTAATTTAGGCGATGGGCTGACAACCTGTCACTACAGCAAGATAAAAGAAATCTGTCTTAAACAGGTTTATTTATAGGACAATTACAATTCCAGCTTAGAAATTGAATGAGCCTCAAAATTTTGTCAGACGTGGCGTAACGACCTTTGTTTAGGTAGTTTACGCTCTGCCTACCCCATTAGGGATAAAGGCGTGATCATGTGTATGTATACTAAGTATAGGAAATAAACTACCCGGTTTAGTATAACTATCGAATGAATAACAAACGGTCATTTCAAACAAATCTAATTTAGTCTAAGCAGTTAAGTCAGACCCCTATTACTGCTAATGGGGGCTATTTTAACCCTCAGTTAAAATAAACCTCAGTCCAGGTAGGGTAGTTTATTACGAGGTTGATCTTCTGTCGTGTGGGTATCGAGTCGATCGACCCGATGAACTCTGGTGTCAGAGTTTTTAAACCACCTTGCTAATAGGACTCTGACATGGTTTTGAGTAGCGATCACTATTAAAGACAGCGACCGGGATCGATGGGTTAACGTGCCCTCCGAAGCAAAGCTTTCTTTGAAACAATCAGGTGAATCAGCCTGCATTGTCCTTACCAAACTGGGGAAAATCTTACAAAGTAATAAATTGACAAATATTATATTTGTGTTCCTCCCAACCCAGGACCTCCGGATCGTGAGTCCATGGCTCTGACCACTAGACCATGGAGTCAATTGTTTAGCGTCCATAATTTTTGGGGTCAAATGGAGTTGTGAATACGAGGCGAAGGGATAGCTTCCCGCAAAATGATAGGGTTGTTCAATCAACGAAACTGAACAACTTTCACAAAAATCTTTCAGGTAATAAAAATGTTTTCCCCTGGTTTTCCCCTTACAAATTATCTGGTCGGGGTCTAGGGTCGAAGTAGTAGCTTTTTTTTCATTTTGAAACTTACTCAGTTTCGTTTTGGTTTTACAGGGAGGTGAAATGTTGGCCAAAAATTAATTTTAAAAAGCAGTTGAAGATCTACCTACCCCGAAAGGAATGCAGGCGCGCTGCATTTCCTTCAGTGTTTTCAATACAATACAATACAATACAAAATTCTTTATTGCACAAAGAAACACATACAACAGAAATAAAAAGGAACAAACGTGACAGTACAATATAGGCGGCCTTATTGCTAAAGCAGCAATTTCTACCAGGCAACCTTTGGGTATAGAAATTGTACAAGCAGAAAGCGGGATAGTGCATATTACTACATATAATACTTAGACAATATTTACACACTATTAAATAAATATTTCAATAAAACAAATATACTGATACATATCTTATGATAAACTAATACATAATATATGCTACATAAGATAGGATACTCTACGTTATATATCAGAGAAATTGGTAGATAGAATATCACTACATATACTTACTTAAATGATACTTATAAATTAGACAGCTACATATTAAACATTATTAGCCAGATAGAATCACAAAGCCTTTGACAAAAACCAGACGTACTTTATAGATTTTCCCCATTTTTTTTAACAAATTGAATAAAATTCTTCCCCATCATTACTATGCACAGGGTGATCGTTCAACGGAAAAATCAACACGCTGTTTAAAGACATTCTATTGTCTTTGAAATTCTTTACGGAAATCTTTTTTTTTGGAGCACCCTTGCATTTTAATTTTTATGAGGGGAGTGAGTTTGGTTGCGACATAATAAGTATTTGCATGCTGGCCTGGGATGAAAGAAAAACATAGAATGTGCCAGCTGCATTTCCACCCGGGCATAGCGTAAAAAACACCTAGGGTTGCAGTATATTGTAATTTTGGCGATGGGGTGACAACCTGTCACTACAGCAATATATACTATACATACTATCACACCTATATCCCTAATGGGGTAGGCAGAGCGTCAACGACCCAAACAAAGGTCGTTCCGTCACGTCTGACAAGTTTAGAGAGTTAAGATAGAACTGTATATTGCTGTAGGTTGTGAGCCCATCGTCTAAATTACAATATACCTTCGAATCCCTTAGCTGGTTTTTACAGCATGCCCAGGAGAATATGCAGCCGGCACATTCTACGATATTCTATCACTCCCAGTCCAGCATGGAAACTACTCCAGCGATATACCTAAAAATCAATCTTAAATAACCCTTAAAACTTTGTCAGACTTGGTGGAACGACCTTTGTTTAGGTCGTTTACGCTCTGCCTATCTCATTAGGGATAAAGGCGAGATTATATGTATGTATGTTTGTTTATAGTTGTAAGCCTAAACGGAGTAGTTGGTAGTGCGGATGGAGGTCTAAGGTTCGATTCCCGTTTGGGTAGAAAAAATATTGGGGTACTGAGTCTAATAAGGTAGGTTCACGATGTATTACTTCATACTTCGGCGAGGTAGCTCAATTCAAACTGGAATGGCAGCGAAGCGGCCGGCAAGCTCGCGTCGCCGCGCGGCACCGCCGGCGTCCTCCCCATTGTGTAGCCTAATGGTCGCCTGAGGTCGCGCGACTGCTCGCGTCGCCGCGCAGCAACGCCGGCGTCCTCCCCATTGTGTAGCCTAATGGTCGCCTAAGGTCGCGCGACTGCTCGCGTCGCCGCGCGGCACCGCCGGCGTCCTCCCCATTGTGTAGCCTAATGGTCGCCTGAGGTCGCGCGACTGCTCGCGTCGCTGCGCGGCACCGCCAGCGTCCTCCCCATTGCGTAGCCTAATGGTCGCCTGAGGTCGCGCGACTGCTCGCGTCGCCGCGCGGCGCCACGCGCCGCCGCAACCAGAGGACGCGCGGCAACGCGAGCAGCTGCGCGTCCTTTTCAAACAATACTAGTTTTTAAAAGTATGTAGGCAAAGTTTAATATTATTTAACACTGAAATTGCTCGTCGCTCCGCTGCCGTCCGCTGCCATTCCGGTTTCAATCGGCTCTAAAGCATTAAAAAATAAAGAAGAAGAAGAAAGAAAGAGAAATAAAAAAAATACCAGCTCCTTCTCTTTAAGGGCATGCTATAAAAACCAATTTTCTTCTGTCGTGTGGGTTTCGACTCGATCGACCCGATTAACCCTGGTGTCAGAGTTTTCAAACTGCGTAGCACAGTTTAAGGCCTCTGATATAGTTTAATTACTCACGACCGCTATCAAAGACAGCGACCGGGCCCGACGGCTTGATGTGCCCTCCGAGGCATGGAATCGTTTTACTTTTCGGACAATCACGTGATTCAGCCTGCAATGTCCTAACGAAATTGGGAAAGCCTCACAAAGTGATAAATTGACAAATATCAACTTTGTGTTTTCCCTCTGGGATTCGAAACCAGGACCTCCAGATCGTAAACCCATGGCTCTGACCACTAGACCACGGAGGCAGTTGTATAAAATCCAGTGTTTCAGTGTAGGTATTACAATATTTCTCGACTGCGAACCGTTTGCTCTTGGTGTGTCCAAAACACGAAAACATCATACGTAATTATAATAATAGTCTTCCCACCGATTTTCGATACGACGCGCCAATCTCCTAGATATCGGCCAACTGCGCTGGACCAGTTTTTTGTGCCCAAGTGTTTGCGCTACACACGGGTGCATTCTCTATTCCTTCATCTCATATTCTGAAGGGACAGATTGACTGACACGACCAGAGGGAAATCACGCGCAGGACCGACTATTTACATGCCCATACGACAGCATGGGTCATCTTACTTTTCGGACAATCAGGTGAACAGCCTGCAATGTCCTAACCAAACTAGAAACAAAAAAAAAAAAAAAACATTTATTCAGTTTTACAAACGTCATTAAAATATACAGCATACTGATCCTCACACTAACAAAGTCATAGTCCCCCGCCGGGAATCGAACCCGGGACCTCCGGATCAAGAGCCCCTGGCTCAGACCGCTAGACGGAGGACATGTAGGCAGTTAGATATGTGACGTTCTGCCTACTCCATTGCGGATATAAAATTGAGATTTCGAGTGGTGTGACAAAACTGATCAAAGTCAAAATGTTCAGTAACTCAAGTCCCAGTTGCACACAGCGCAAAAATCTTTACCACTATGCATAGGTATCATGTTCTAGGTATGTCTATCTAGAGCTAAATTTAGCCAGCCATCTTTAGACCTAGACATTTTTTTTAAACCTAACTTTTGAGAGGGCGTGGTCTAAGCCACGCCTCTCTCCGCCTATTTTTGACCCCTCCTTCCTTAGTTAGTAGTAAGATTCCACGGAATACGGACGTGCCGGAAAATAATTCAGAATTAGAACCCCAAATTATTTAAAAAATAAAATATTATCGGCCAGTAGTATTGATAAACATTCGAGACAAAAATGTACAGACACGCGCAGAAATGTTACCGGAATAAATATATTTTTTCGTAATGTTTTCGCGAATTGTTTGTGATCTTGTTTGTTTGTAAACAATGACACGTGGTTTCGGGTCAAGGTCGCTGTGAATGAATGAATTGTTCGTGAATGAATAAAAAAATACTTGGAAGGTGTATGTGATTTAACTGTTGTTTGGTGAATTCATAATAAACTGAAATATTACAATAAGACAAAATAATTTCGTGCTTTTTTGTGAAATAAAGTAAAATAAACAAATTATTTGGTAAAACTTAAAAGAAGTGATTTTGAACGTGAGTGGTGTTGAAACATTTTATAATTGACTAAATAGTACATTTGGCAATATGAAATTGCATACAATTAAACAGTTATGTGAAGATATTTCGTAATTAATAGCTTAATAAAAATCAGGTGAAATAAAATAGAAAACATACATAAAGTTTAATTTTACGAAATTTGTTCAAAAAAAATCAAATTGGATTCAACAAGGGACTCTGAGGCCCTCCCCGGGGCCTCCAAATCATTACAAAGCAAAACACCAAAAACATTATTGGTACATCCATTTTCAAACCCTGAAAGAAAGAACCTCGAATCTATCGAAAACCCGAAAAATAAATATTTATTAGAAACACCGAGAGACATTAAACGAAAAACGCCTTTATTAGAAATACCAAAAGGTTTAACAAAAAAACCGAAACTCTATAAAAGTGGCGACAATAATCGAAAGAAAACTACATTCATAAATAATATTGAAGAAAACGAAGAACCTGATATGATACAAAAGAAAATCCCAGAAACGCGTAGCCCAAAAGAATTCAACTGCTGTCAAAAACCTGTCAAAGTGTGCCATCACTGCTGCTGTCAAAAGAGCTGTAAGGACAGTGAAAGTGACAGTGAGAAACAAAGTGATAGGTGTTGTAAGAGTCCTGTGAAAGTCATCTTTGCGCCGGCAATGATGCCTTCCATATTCGGGCCGGTTCCCGGAATTCCGTACATCATGAAACCAGCTCTCAAAGTTGGTGAAAAGGTGAGTTTAAGATAAGAATATTAAATATGCTTATAAATAAACATACTTCCATGCTGGCCTGGGAGCGAGAGAAAAACATAGAATGTGCCAGCTGCATTTCCCCGGGCATGCTGTAAAATCCAGCTAAGGGATCCGAGGGTTTCAGTATATTGTAATTTAGGCGATGGGCTGACAACCTGTCACTATAGCAATATACGTACAAATCTATCTTAAATAACCCTCAAAATGTTGTCAGACGTGGGGAAACGACCTTCGTATATGTCGTTAACGCTCTGCCTACCCCATTAGGGATAAAGGCGTGATTATATGTATGTATGTTTGCATAAAAAAATAACAACAAGAAAATAGCAAACGGTTCCTACAAATGGGGTAGGCAGAGCGTAAACGACCTAAACAGAGGTCGTTCCGCCACGTCTGACAAAGTTTTGAGGGTTATTTAAGATAGAATTCTAGGTATATTGCTGTAGTGACAGGTTGTCAGCCCATCGCCTAAATTACAATATACTGAAACCCTCGGATCCATTAGCTGGATCTTACAGCATGCCCAGGAGGAAATGCAGCTGGCACATTCTATGTTTTTCGTCCGCTCCCAGACCAGCATGGAAGTGATTTTCTTTGCAATTCTCCCAAACACATCCCATAGTGCCTCAAAAGGGTACAAGTTGAACAATAAATGTAAATGCATTCATCCTAGCAGTTACATCCATTTTATACGGCTTATAAATTCGACGGAACCCATAATTTTATTCATAGACTTTTTACCCTGACTGTACGTCAGTCGCTCGGAACGGTATGCGTATTTTTCAAGATTTACATTTTACTATGCATTTGCTCTATGTATGCTTTTAAAACGTTTTCCTAGAGGTTAAACTTCGTCCATGCTGGCCTGGAAGCGAGAGAAAAATATAGAATGTGCCAGCTGCATTTCCTCCCGGGCATGCTGTAAAAACCAGCTTAGGGATCAGAGGGTTTCAGTGTATTGTAATTTAGGCGATGGGCTGACAACCTGTCACTACAGCAATATACCTGCAATCTGTCTTAAATAACTCTCAAAACTTTGTCAGATGTGGCGAACCGACTTTTTGTTAGGTCGTTTTCGCTCTGCCTACCCCATTAGGAATAAAGGCATGATTATATGTATGTATGTAGACCGTAGCTGCAGAGGAGCGGCGACGCGCGGCGCGGCGCGTCACTGCGCGACAAATGATTCTTTGTATGAAAATGTATGAGAGGGACCACACTTCACGACGCGGCAATGTCAGGTTCATACATTTTGACAGATTTCGTCGCGCAGTGCCGCGCTGCCGTGACGTGCCGCGCCGCGCCGCTCCGCTGCAGCTACGCCTTAGTGCGGTCTAACCTTAAGTCAAAAATATAATTTGAAAGAGCTTTGAAGCGAAAAATCCTATAAAACGTCAGGTAGGTAAATACTGGCTGAATGTACTTAGATATATTTTTTATTTATGAATTTTAAAGGCATTTTCCTGAAAGTTGAGCCCGATGGTGTAGTGGATAGGGTCGCTGCCTCCTGAGCGGGAGGTCGTGGTTCGAATCCCACCACGTACCAATGTGTTTTTCGGTTTTCGAATTTCATATGTACGTTTATTCGGCGCTTTTTCCGTGCTTCGGAAGGCACGTTAAGCCGTTGGTCCCGGTTAATATCGTTTAATACCGTAGATATTAGTCGTTAAGCCATATCAGAGGCCAGTGCTAAGCATTGGCGGCTTGAAAACTCTGACCTAATCTAGGATTGGGTCTGGTTTCCCTTCTGGGTTGCGGAGGTCAGATTGCAGTCGCTCTGTGTAAAAACCAGTACCCTCGTTCAATCCCCTAGATTAGGAAGCCGACCCCGTTAGATACGGGATAAGGTTAGGGAGATGATGATGATTTTCCTGAAATATGTGCCATCTGCATTTCCTCCCGGGCATGCTTTAAAAACCAGTTAAGGGATCCGAGGTTTTCTGTATAGTGCAATATAGGCGATAGGCTGATCTGTCACTACAGCAATATACCTACAAATGTATCGACTAATCGTCTGGCTCGCGACTAGCGTTGCCAGGCGTCCGGCTTTAGCCGGACATAGTCAGGCTTTTTGATTGCCTGTCCGGCCAAAATAAGCGTCGTCCGGCCTGTCCGGCTTTTGTTAGGCTTTTTAGATTTCAAAATTCGCGCGCATCGAGACTGAATTCGACTCGACTGATTAATAATAAAGTACTTTTAGACTAATTTGGCATTAGTTTTATTGTAAATTATCTTTATTTTTGAAAATGCAGGATGTCCGGCTTTTTGACCCAAATGTTAGGCCAAACTCACAGCTCTGTCCGGCTTTTCAGTATAAGGACCTGGCAACGCTACACGCGACCACCATCTCAGCGCTCGTAATAGAAGGTAAAACATGGGATGAAGCCCACTCTAATGCGGAAATAGCTTTATCATATGTTATGACAATAACTTCCATGCTGGCCTGGGAGCGAGAGAAAAACATAGAATGTGCCAGCTGCATTTCCTCCCGGGTATGCTGTAAAAACCAGCTAAGGGATCCGAGGGATTCAGTGTATTGCAATTTAGGCGATGGGCTGACAACCTGTCACTACAGCAATATACCTACTAATATATCTTAAATAACCCTCAAAACTTTGTCAGACGTGGCGGAACGACCTTTGTTTTGGTCGTTTACGCTCTGCCTACCCCATTAGGGATAAAGGCGTGATTATATGTATGTATGTATATGTTATGACCTGGATTTATAATATTTTTTTAACCCTAAATCTCAGTAAAACTTCTTACATTGTTTTTTCTGCATCCCCAGTAAAACTACACACTTGTAATAACAACATTAACTGCTCCTGCCCATCTCTCTCTAGAGTAACTGACATAAAGTACCTAGGTATTCAAATTGATCAAGACCTGTCTTGGCATGCTCACATAAAAAAGTTAACATCTCGTGCCAGGAAGCTTATTTATATATTCAAATCTTCTTCTTCTTCTGTCGAGTGGGTATCGAGTCTATCGACCCGATGAACCCTGGTGTCAGAGTTTTTAAACCGCCTAGTAGCACAACTATCAGGCCTCTGACATGGTTTGAGTAACGACCACTATCAAAGACAGCGACCGGGACCGACGGCTTAACGTGCCCTCTGAAGCACGAAATCTTTTTCTTTTTCGGACAATCAGGTGATTCAGCCTGCAATGTCCTAACCAAACTGGGGAAAAATTCACAGTGACAAGTGACAAATTCTCAAATATCAACTTTGTGTTCCCCCCCTGGGAATCGAACCCAGGACCTCCGGATCAGGAGTCCATGGCACTAGCCACTAGACCACGGAGGCAGTTACTCCGAGATTCTGCACCCCGAAATATTTTATTTACAGTCTATAATGCCCTAGCTCAGTCAATTCTATCCTATGACATTGTCACGTGGGGCGGTGCCGCTAAGACAACTATGTTGCAGTTAGAGAGAGTCCAACGACCCATTCTCAAAGTAATGACTAAAAAACCTTACAGGTATCCTACTGCTGAGTTGTACTCTGAATGCAAGGTCTTGACAGTCAGGAAGCTCTTTGTCTTACAATCAGTACTCCGTTCTCATACAAGTCTTATATATGACCCCCAACAATTACTCAACGTCCGCAGGAAAAATAAAATCTGCCTACAAGATTCATATAGAACATGTCTTGCAGGAAGACAGTTTTATATTTTGGGGCCTAGATTATATAATAGAATATCGAGTTACATTTCTATCGATTCCCTAACAAAATATAATTGCAGGTCTTTACTCAAGAACTGGCTTTTGCCCCTTACCTATCAAGAAACAGAAAATTTATTGCTGGTCAGCAAATGACACTTTACCTAATGCTGCTATATACCTATACCTACCTACTTGCCTTTCATTCTTTCGTTTTTGGTCTTTACTTTAATTTATTTTTATTTTATTTTTTTATAATGTATGACTATCTACTCCTATAGTCGTTCGAACCTAAGACTATGTATCACAGGGCTAAATGGAATAAAAAATAATACGCCTCTGTGTTTACTTATTTAGCGAAGAACTAATTCTTTTGTGTGTTGGTCAATCGATCCCAAAAATCATCATAAATTGAAATTAGAAATAAAGTTACCCCATCATCGCAGGGCTAAATCATAGGGCTAAATAGGTAATACAATAATGCACCTTCTCCACATTATTACTGGCAACAAATACTCTGCGACACATTGTCGTCACTCAACTATTGTCAGACGAGTCATTTAGTTTTCCACTGTGCCTACCCCAGAAGATATACAGGCCAATGCCTACAAGTACATACTTGTATCTTGCTTCCATGCTGGACTGGGAGCGAGAGAAAAACTTAGAATTTGCCAGCTGCATTTCCTCCCGGGCATGCTGTAAAAACAAGCTAAGGGATCTGAGGGTTACAGTGTATTGCAATTTAGGCGATGGGCTGACAACCTGTCACTACAGCAATATACCTACAAATCTATCTTGAATAACCCTCAAAACTTTGTCAGACGTGGCGGAGCGACCTTTGTTTGGGTCGTTTGCGCTCTGCCTACCCCATCAGGGATACAGGCGTGACTATATGTATGTATGTATGTACATACTTGTAACAGATGTTAAGGCAGTATCTTTTACTCGTTTAGCAAACGACGAGTTCTAGTCGTTTGATCCCAAGATCTAGCATCGAAGGACTAAATAAGTAATACATACATACATACATACATACATAAAATCACGCCTTTATCCCTTACGGGGTAGGCAGAGCGTTAAACGCCTCGTAAAAGGCGCTTTCGCCGCGTCTGACAATAATTGAGGGTAATTTTAGATTGTAATGTGTATTGCCATAGTGACAGGTTGTCAGCCCATCGTCTAAATTACAATACACTGTAACCCTCGAGTCCCTTTTGCTGTCTTCTACAGCATGCCCGGGAGGAAGGGCAGCTGGAACATTCTATGTTTTTCTATCTCTCCCAGTCCAGCATGGAAGTACATACTTGTAACAGATGTTAAGGCAGTGTCTTTTACTCGTTTAGCAAACGAGGAGTTCTAGTCGTTTGATCCAGATCTAGCATCGAAGGACTAAATAAGTAATAATATGAATATAACGAACAAATAGAATCCCATTAGTTCACTCCCAGAGAGGAATAGTTATGTAAAATTGAGTTTATTTTATAGATATGTGGACTTATATGCATGATGAAGGCTTGATATATTGAGCTTTAACTGCCTCTGTGGTGTAGCGGTCTGAGCCATGGGCTCTCGACCCGGAGCTCCCGGGTTCGATTCCCGGCGGGGGACAATGACTTTGTGTTGTTGTTTCTAGTTTGGTTAGGACATTGCAGGCTGATCACCTGATTGTCCCAAAAGTAAGATGATCCATGCTGTCGGATGGGCATGTAAATAGTCGGTCCTGCACCTGATTTCTCTCTGGTCGTGTCAGTCAGTCTGTCCCATCAGAATAAGAGACTAAAGGAACAGAGAGTGCACCTGTGTATAGCGCAAACACTTGGGCACTAAAAACAAGTCCTGCGCAGTTGGCCCATCTCCGGGAGATTGGCCGCCATCACCGAAAATCGGTGGGAGGACTATTATTATTATATTGAGCTTGAGGTTTCTAAATATTTTCTCTTCCTATTCTTATCTAATCCTTTCTACAACTTGTTTGGATATTTAGGTTGCGTATTTTAAACTCACGGTTGCTTGATTAACCACTTGCTTGGATATTTGGTTGCGTATTTTAAACTCACTGTTGCTTGTTTTAACACTTGCTTGGATATTGGATATACTTTAGTAAATACGTCCACGATTTGGATAGCCAAACTTTTATAGACAATAGCTCGTCAATTAACGAAACTATCTGCAAAGTTTCGAGTTTAGGAAATGACTAGTTTTCCCGTAAAAAATTCTTCAAGTTTTCGTATTTTTTGTAATTTTCAATCGCGTTTGACGTATTTCTCTTTTCACAGATGTCAAATTACTTATGTTTCGTTTCACTGGTAGTAAAATCAAAACATGTATTTTAATTTGGGAAAATAAAACTGTTTATTTTGTTTTGTATTTATTAGGTACATTAATACAAACAAACAAAAAACATGTTGTATTTTAATTTACGTAGTGATTTGTTTCTTTCATTCAGTATTTAGTGAAAATGTCATGAATACAATTAAAAAAACTTATAACGGAACGCAAAATAGACACCGCACCGCCATTTTGTTGTCGATATAAACATAAATATCTTGGTAATTATTGGTTTCCTAACTTTGGGGGTGGGTCGGGGGGGTTCCACCCTCCCCCAGCCAAAATAAACTATAATTCGTGGACGTATATACTAAATTTTTACCTGGATATTTGGTTGCGTATTTTAAACTCACGGTTGCTTGATTTAACACTTGCTTGGATATTTGGTTGCGTATTTTAAACTCACGCTTGCTTGATTTAACACTTGCTTGGATATTTGTTTGCGTATTTTAAACTCACGCTTGCTTTATGAATAATATTATCTTCTTTTATTATTTAAATTGCTTAAGATCATTTTCCTAAAGGTACATTATTATGGTCATTTATCTTTGTGGAGTGGAGGCCTGGTGACCTAAAATACAGGTATTAATTTATCTAGTTTAGGCACCAGCCTCACACTTAGTGTAACTTGTTTATGTCTAATGTCCTTGAACCGAAACTGTAAACTATGTTGTGAGGAAATAAAAACTTTTTTTTTTTTTTTTATTTACCCTGTGTCCGTCGCTAAACAGCTTGCTATGTTCCGTCGGTGCATGAGATTGCCAGAGCCATAACTGGCATCTTCTGTGTGAGCTCGCTCCATCGTCGACTCTGTCACGGTCATCCCTGGCCTAGTGTCTATAGTCTAGAGCAAACCCATACCTAATAAAAAAATAAAAAACCCTTAAATCTTTGTCGGACGTGGCGAAACGACCTTTGTTCAGGTGGTTACGCTCTGCCTACCTCATTAGCGATAAATGCGTGATTATATGTATGAACGTATGTAGGTAGATGCCAAACTGTGTCCGTGGTCTAGTGGTCAGAGCCATGGGCTTACAATCCCTTCCTGGGTTCGACTTCCAGGGGGAACACAAAGTTGCTATTTAACATTTTATCGCTTTGTGAAGTTTTCCCTAGTTTGGTTAGAACATTGTAGGCTGAATCACCTGATTGTCCGAAATGAAAGAGATTTCTGTGCTTTGGAGGGCACGTTAAGTCTTCGGTCCCGGTCGCTGTCTTTGATAGTGGTCGTTACTCAAACCATGTCAGAGGCCTAAAGAGCTGTGCTACTAGGCGGTTAGAAACTCTGACACTAGGGTTTATCGGGTCTTTCGACTTGAGAATCCACTCGCTAAGAAGAAGAAGGTAGATGCCATTTTGTAAATGCATCTGGCGGTAAGTGGCGAGCCTTGTAGCTTCCGGACGTGAGACTGATTTATGTAATCCCTGCGGAAAGGGAAACGGGCAGTTTACATACATACATACATACATATATTCACGCCTTTATCCCTAATGGGATAGCCAGAGCGTAAACAACCTAAACAAAGGTCGTTCCGCCACGTCTGACAAAGTTTTGAGGGTTATTTAAGATAGATTTGTAGGTATATTGCTGTAGTGACAGGTTTTT
Organism: Scrobipalpa costella; assembly: GCA_949820665.1. Classification (NCBI taxonomy): domain Eukaryota; kingdom Metazoa; phylum Arthropoda; class Insecta; order Lepidoptera; family Gelechiidae; genus Scrobipalpa; species Scrobipalpa costella. The sequence continues at coordinate 1,669,946 of OX463322.1, read as the reverse complement.
CAGTCCATTGCTTAAATTATAATATACATAAACAGTTTTTTCAGCCTGGAGGAAATGCAGCTGGCATATTCTGTCTTTCTCTCGCTCGCAGGCCAGCATGGAAGTTGCATTGGCCACTAACCTGGCAAAAGTCTAATCTAGAATTGTGTCTGGTTTCCCATCTTTGTTGCGGAGGTCAGATGGCAGTTGCTATGTGTAAAAACCAGTACCCTCGTTCAATCCCCTAGATTAGGTAGCCGACCCGTGAGATACGGGATAAGGCTAGGGAGATGATGAAGTAGTTAGTGGGAGTCCCTTCGGCTGCTGTAATGACCTTTTAGCAACTAGTTACTGACGCAGGTTAAACTAACTTCCTACTTACACATAACTTTAAGTTATAAGTTTTGGGTTTACCTACCTGTCACTAAAATAGCTGGTTAAGTTAAATTTGTTTGACCCATGTTCCCCGGAGAGACTTGTTAAGTTTACTTAAATACATAGATACATATAATCACGCCTTTATCCCCTGGGGTAGGCAGAGCGTGAACCACCTAAAAAAGATCGTTCCACCACGTCTTACAAAGTTTTGAGGATTATTTAATTCTGATTTTTACAGAATGCCCGAAAGGAAATGCAGCTGGCACTTTCTTTTTTTTTCTCTTGCTCCCATGCTAGCTACACACGTAAATCACGCTTATATCCCGTACTGGGCAGGCACAGCATCAAGAGCCCCGCAAAAGACGATAAATTACTTCTCATAAATGTGTCTGCTCATTGAGTCAATCTTTCTCGACTTATTTCAATTGGGAAAAGTTGTTTAGTTTCATGGTTCCACATTAGGTAACCATCCAGGCAGGCTTTTTAGTTTAAAACGAACGGAAATCATATGTGACTAGGTGACTACATTTCAGATTAGACCTAAACATCATTATAAACTCTCTAAGGCCCGTATTTTTAATCAGAACTTGAGACTGGCAGCGAGTTTGAGTTCGTATAAGAAACGTAATTTTACTACATTATGAAATGTTAAACCCATACTTAATACTGCTTTCAATATTGAGATCGCTTTATTAATATAGGCCTAAGACTCGAATTTATAAAGCGATTTCAAGATTGAGAGCTATATTAAGTCTGGTTTTGACAGGCCATAGTTCACAGTTGACATTTCTTATACAAACTTAAACTAGCTGTTAGTCTCAAGTGCTGTTAATCAATACGGGCCTAAAACTTTTTAGGAGTACCCGCAAAGAAGCTTTAGAGACCTCACCCCGAGCGGTGGCGCCCTCATTCGTTAAAAAATCATAACTCGCAAAATATAGTAATTTTTTAAAACTTTAATCTTCTTCCATTTTTTTCTTCCATGCTGGATTGGAAGTAAGAGAAAAACATAGAATGTGCCAGCTGCATTTCCTCCCGAGCATGCTGTAAAAACCAGCTATGGGATCTGAGGGTTTTATAGGTTAGTATATTGTAATTTAGGCGACGGGCCGAAAACCTGTCACTACAGCAATATACATACATACATACATAACGTCACGCCTCTTTCCCGGAGGGGTAGGCAGAGATCACATCCTTCCATTTGCCACGATCCTTGCAAACTTCTTTCGCTTCATCTACATTCATCAATCTTTTCATGCACGCTCGTCGGTTTAGGGTACTCCTGACCTAACCTTTCCCTAGAACGTCCCCGATTTGATCGCGGTACGTTCGCCGAGGTCTTCCCCTTCCAACATTCCCACTCACACTCGACATGTATATCTGTTTACTTAATCTCTTTTCATCCATTCTCTCAACATGACCAAACCACCTCAGCATTCCTTTTTCTATACCTGTCACTATATCCTCTTTCACACCACAACGTTCCCTTATCACGCCATTTCTTATTCTGTCACTCAGTTTCACACCAATCATACTTCTTAATGCTCTTATGACAATGACATTTCTACCGCATTTATTCTACTTTCATGTCTTTTCTGCCATACCCAACTTTCACTGCCATACATAAGTGTTGGGACTAACACTCCTCTATGCACAGCCAGACGAGCCTTATTGGACACCCTCTGGCTGTTCATAAAGGTGTGCAACGTCCCATTCACCATGTTACCAGCATTCACTCTTCTTCCAATATCACTATCACACTTTCCATCTGCTGTAAACAATGAACCCAAATAAACAAACTCTTTCACTTGCTCCACTTTTTCATCTCCTATCAGAATGTTACACTCTGTCATTCTATCCTTTTTCTCAAAAACCAGTGATTTGGTTTTACTAACGTTCACTTGCATTCCTTTATTTTTCAAAGCTTTATGCATACAATTTACCATCTCCTGTAACTCCTCAGCCGTGGACGCAAGTATAACTTGGTCGTCAGCGTAGAGAAGACATTTGACGAGTAACTCGTTCATTCTTAGACCACATTCATTATCTTTCAAATCTGTCAAACAGCTATCCATGAATAAGTTAAACAGCCATGGAGACGCTACACATCCTTGTCTTACACCTTTCTCGATGTTAAACAATTCAGTGTACGCCCCGTTGATCCTGACACAAGCACTGGAATCGTTATATAAGGATTTCAGTGCTCGTATCAAAATACCGCTCACCCCATGCATGGACAGCGCCGACCACAATTCATTCCTCACCACTCTATCATAGGCCTTTTCTAAGTCCACGAACGCGCAATAAACTTTTTGGCTTTTAGCCAAATATTTTTCGGTTATGCACCGCAACGAAAAGACCTGATCCGTACATCCCATCCCCTTACGAAAACCTGCCTGAGCATCCCATATTTTCTCATCAGTTTCTTTCATCACTCTTTCAATCAATACCTTTGCATACAGTTTGCCGACGACGCTGAGAAGGCTTATACCGCGGTATTTTTTGCAGTCAAGCTGTGACCCTTTACCCTTGTATAGTGGTACGATAACAGCCTTACACCAATCTTTTGGTACTTGGCCGCTTCTCCAACACAGGTTGAAAAGGCAGTACAGCTTGCTGGCAACAATTCCATCGCCAGCCTTCAGCATTTCGACAGACACTCTATCATACCCTGCAGCCTTACCCAACTTCATACTTTTCAGTGCTTTCACAATCTCATCCATTTCAATTTCACTTTCATTCTCACTTTCATTTAGCTCTGGAATAGTAAAACCTTGTGCTTCTTCCTCTTTTTCAAATAAACTTTCAAAATATTCCTTCCATCTATTCAGCACGTGTTCTTCACCTTTTACAACACTACCATCCTGACTTCGAATCCTACTCAGCTCGGATGTTGCAGTTTTACCGCGAGCTGTCCTTATGGATTTCCATAAAACTTTTAAGTTGGACCGAAAGTTTTCTGAAAGCCTCCTGTCAAATTCGTCTTTATATTCATCTTTCTTTCTATTCACTGCTTTCTTTACTTCATCTTTCAATACTTTATATTCCTTTCGTGCTTCGTCTACATCCTAATCTTTCGCTTTTTGCATTCTTTGATTAGCTTTGGTAGCTAACCAATCCAACCATGCTTTCTTCTTTCTTTGTACCACTTCTTGCACATCTTTACTCATCCATGCACTCCTCTGTTTATTCCCTTTCGAACGTCTAGAAACTCCACATACTTCTATAGCAACTTTCAGCACTCTTTCCTTAAATTCCTTCCAACCTTCTTCACTATCAGACATTTCATTCAAACCACTAAATTCATCCTTCAATCTTCTAACATATTCCTTTTTTACATAATTTTCTTGCAAATTTTCTACTTTCACTCTTTCCAGATCACTAGTTGGCTGATTCACCCTGTACCTCCATCGATTAAAGAGACCACTTATACGTGATATCACCAGAAAGTGGTCTGAGTCCAGTCCAGAACTTTCATTTTCAGTCGTTCATCCACAATCACAAAATCTATCATGCTCCTTAAGGATCCTTCTGCCCTAGTATAAGTATGGATCTTTTTGTGTTGAAACATTGTATTCGACACAAAAAGATCCCACTCCAAGCAGATCCCATTCTCATTTATCCTTTCATCACCAAACGCTCCAAGGATCTTATCATACCCATCACGCTTAATACCCACCCATCCATTAAAATCGCCTAACATTATAATCTTTTCATTTGCCTTGCAGTTTTTCAAAACATCTCTAACACTCTCCCAGAAATTCTCATTTTCCTTTTTAGCTTTTGTGGACCCACTCCTACCCACATCCGTCGGTGCATATACACCTAGGATGAAGATACGAGTGATTCCGACCTTCAGCCTAAGCCAGAGAAGTCGAGGGCTCACACATTCATACTCAGTCACACATTCAGCCATTCGTGCGGAAAGGAATACACCGACTCCCTTAGAGCCTCTGTTGGTACTGGGAACCCCAGACCAATACGCTACGTAGGGTCCATGTTGCGTCTGGTCGCATCCCTTTCGCTTAGTCTCATTCACACACAGTACATCTATATGCCTATCATCCATCAAATGGAATACCTCGTCTATTTTCTCAGCCATACTTCCTCTAACATTCATCGTAGCAAAACGGCTCTCTGTGGTCCGCGTTCCGCACCCGGTAGAAACGTGACGTGATGAGTTGCGAAATCCTACATCGCCGCCATTTTTATAAGTTTGCATATTTAAAACCATTGCGTTCCCACGAGCAGCGAGGGCACTCATATGTCGATCCTGGCAGAGCCCCGCTTACCAGGACAAGGTTAGCCTTGATCTGGGGTCACCCGGTCCCAGGGCCATCGGCACGCTCAAAACTAGGCTCGCCCCTAGCCATGCATCCATCGGCGCAGCAGACCTTAGATTGGCAGATGAGGGAGGAGACAGGAAGGTGAACGGAAAGGGTGGGTGGGAGAGGAAAAATATGAGTTGGGATAGGAAACTAGGTGTAAGGATACTACTGCCTCGGAGGACTGGGTTTGTGGCTGTAGTAGCTCGGGAAGCCGGGGTCGCATACCCGTATACAAAACCACTACTGCCGGACAGGCAGCTTGGTTGTGTACCCCCTGACTAGTACAGCAATATACTTACAAGTATATCTTAAATGACCTTCGAAACTTTGTCTGACGTGGCGGAACGACCTTTGAATAGATTGTGTACGTTGTTTGAGTCGTTGACGCTCTGCCTACCCCATTAGGGATAAAGGCGTGATTATATGTATGTAAAACTTTAATCTGTCTCCTTCTCAGGTCTCTTAACAAAGAGTTTTCTCTATCCTGTGGCTGTAAATAATGTACTCCTTGTACTCTGCGCACGTAGAGGCTATAAAACCAGTCAAAAGACGCTTTATTATAGCCCTGTGAGGTGTCACCCGCATACAGGGTGAGCAGATTCTATACAGGGTGTAAGGGACAACGTCCCGCTAACTGATTGAGGTTGTTTTTATTTCAGAAAGTACAAAAAAAAATGGTTTTCTTTACAAATTGTCTGATCGAGGTAGTTATTTGTATAGGAAGGATTTTTTTTCGGGAGGAAGGGCAGCTGGAACATTCTATGTTTTTCTATCTCTCCCAGTCCAGCATGGAAGAAAGGAACCACCCTGTATATAAGGTTTAACCCGGAGCACCCTTTACGCAGTAAATTTCGCGAAATGAATACGTTAACACCACCGCGCTGTAACTTCATACACTTACTTTAATAAAGCCACCATACCCCGCTGTCCTGACGGTTTTTTTTTAAAGAATTTTTATTTTATTTTGTATAGAATCTTAGGCCTATATTTATAAAGCGATCTCAAGATTAAGAGTTATATTAAGTATGGATTTGACAGGCCACATTGTACTGAAATGACACTGAACAACTATCATCAGGATTTCTGTTCAGGAACTGGCTTTTCCATACAAAATGTTCACCTCGATCAGACAATTTGTATGGAAAAGCAATTTTTTGTCTCTTCGTCAATCCTGCTGATAATTGCTCAGTGTCGTTGACTGAGCAACCATGAATCTGCGGAAAGCTGTCCCTTACACCTGGTAAATTACATACAATTAAAAAAAGAAGCACCCTCTATATGAGGTGTTACCCGGAGCACCCTTTACGCAGTAAATTTCGCGCGATGAATACTTTAACACCACCGCGTTGTAACTTCATACACTTACATGAATAAAGCCACCATGAGCCTAATGGTGTAGTGGATAGGGCCGCTGCCTCCTGAGCGGGAGGTCGTGGTTCGAATCCCACCGCGTACCAATGTGCTTTTCAGTTTTTGAATTTCATATGTGCTTTTATTTGGCGCTTTTTCCGAGCTTTGGAAGGCACGTTAAGCCGTTGGTCCCGGTTAATATCGTTTAATACCGTAGATATTAGTCGTTAAGCCGTGTCAGAGGCCAGTGCTAAGCATTGGCGGCTTGAAAACTCTGATCTAATCTAGGATTGGGTCTGGTTTCCCTTCTGGGTTGCGGAGGTCAGATGGCAGTCGCTCTGTGTAAAAACCAGTACCCTCGTTCAATCACCTAGATTAGGTAGCCGACCCCGAGAGGCTATGGAGATTATGATGAACCTGCCACCGTGACGGTTTTTTTTAAAGATTTTTAATTTAATTTTGTAAAGTGTTTTAAAGATCCTTCATCTAGAACGTTTTTTGCATGAAAGAAGTCATTTACCTAATAAATGGGCTCGATTCTAGATTTGCCGGCTAAAACTACCGCGTTTTAACTAACTACAATTGTGACTTGTAACACTATTACCAATAAAATATTGTATTGTATTGTATTCTTTTAGTTGTTTGGCGTTTCCGTGATGATTCCGCCAATGTAAAGTTTGTAGGGCCTTTTAAGGAGGTAGGCCTATTACAATGCTTTTAAGTATCTGTGAGAAGGGTAAGAACTTTCCGATTTTTGCATACGTATATACATACATATAATCACGCCTTTATCCCTAACGGGGTAGGCAGAGCGTAAACGATTTTCCTTTTGTTTTTTACTTTTTACTGTACTATAAGAGAAGAATATCTCATATCAATGCTTTTTAATTGTTTTAATCCATTCTGAACAGGCTAAGGTCCAACGACCACGCTGCCAGGGTAATAATAACTGCCTCCGTGGCTTAGTGGTCAGAGCTAACGATCCGGAGGTCCCAGGGTTGATATTTGAACACAAAGTTGATATTTGTCAATTTATCACTTTGTGAGGTTTTATCCAGTTTGGTTAGGACATTACAGACATAATCACCTGATTGTCCGAAAAGAAAATGGATTCCGTGCTTCGGAGGGCACATTTAGCCGTCGGTCCCGGTCGCTGTTTTTGATAGTGATCGTTACTCAAAACCACGTCAGAGGCCTATTTGCTGTGCTACTAGGCGGTTTGAAAACTCAGACACAAGGGGTTCTTCGGGTCGTTGTTCAACTCGAGAATCCCCTTGCTAAGAAGAATAATAAGGTTCTCTGTGATACCGCTTCTGTGCCAACCACGTGTCAACTGTCAAACAAAAATGGCGATCTATTGATCTGACGTAGCGTGGCCGGTCCAGTGGTCTGCGGGCCCCAAAAATAACATTTACTTTGCTTAGCTGCGGCCCGCAGATAGCGACCCCTCACACTCGCGGTTATAGGTACAGTCGCGTAGAGAAGAGTTTATTTCATGCTGGACAGGGAGCGAAAAAATAACAGATTTTTTTGACTGTTTGCATCAGTATGCTATGGTGTAGCGTAGAAATTATAGTTTAGGCAACTAAGGGTTTTCGAGTATCATAATTTTACCTCCATGCTGGACTAGGAGCGAGAGAAAATATAGAATGTGCCAGCTGCATTTCTTCCCGGGCATGCTGTAAAAAACAGCTGAGGGAACTGACTGAAACCCTCGGAGGTTTCAGTATATTGTAATTTACGCGATGTTTAGTTTCATTTACACAGTGAAAATTACATTACAAAATACAAAATTATACGTGAGATTGTAAGCACTCACAAAATGTTTATCAAAAAATGATTTAAGAATACTAATAGCAGCTGGGCTGGGCTAGCAGATGGGCTGACAACCTGTCACTACAGCAGTATACATACAAATCTATCTTAAATAACCCTTTAAACTTTGCCAGACGTGGCGGAACCACCTTTGTCTTAGGTCGTTTACGTTCTGCCTATCCCATTACGGATAAAGGCATGATTATATGTATGTTTGTATCTAACAATTAAACAAACACCTTTCTGTATCTCTTTTCTCCCCGCCAGTCCACCACTTGATCTCCTTGTTATGTTAGGGCGGCTTGACCGATGATAATCCACAGAAAAGAGATATTTCAGTTCAAGAATAAGTATTTGACCATTGGTTAAGTGAGTTTTGTTACGTTTCATAACAGTGACACAAGTATTTTTTTAAATTACACCTTTTTAAGAACACTCGGGTGCTCGAGACCAATCGAACGATGCCCTTATTGTCGAATTCCATCCAACCCATACGGAATTACGAAGTAGTAAATAAATATTAAAACATACATACAAGATACGCCCGAAAATATAACCCTTCCGTCACTTAACTTTTACCGTTAAGATATGTAAAAAAAAAGTTAAGTTAAAAAAACTTAAAAAAAAGAACTCCCAGATCAACATGAGAAGTCAAAACTCTACAAGAATACAGAATACTAACTATATTCAAATAAGTATCAATTCACCGTTTTGTATTTTGTTGCGCCGTTTTTTTAATTCGATTTTTTTTATTCTTCTCCTTAAAAAATATCTACACATACAGATATAACCTTAAATTTATTTATTCTATCTGATTTGTATTTTTTTTTACTCTTCTTACATTAGAATTCTACAGATTTTTAAAATATTGGCGGCCATCTTTAATCTGCAATACAAGGTCTAACGCGGGATGATTACCGTCAGGTATGCCTGGGAGCCAGCGTCATGTTTGCCTGGGAACATGGAATCATTCGTTTGCTTATTAGGCATCGAAAGGACAGTTAAAAAAATCTTATTGAATATTAAACACGCATATAATTTTATACTAATCTTTTTATATTATTAAGTAATTTTTGAACATTTTAATAATTATTTTAATGTATTTTATATTTATATCTTACATAATGTAAGATACATTAAAAAGAGAGTGTTTTTTAAACTCCGTGTCCTCCATCTTGTATTTAGCAGCCATCTTGTATTTGCAATACTCGGTCTATGGCTCGGTGATTAGCGTCAAGTTTGCCGGGGAGCTATTCCTAGATTCAGGGATCGAGAGAACAGTTAAAAAAATCTTATTGAATTCTGAACATGCACATAACCCCATACTTATTTTTTAATCCATTTTTTTTTTTTTTTTTTTTTTACATTTTAAAGAGCACAGCAATTTTAATGTACCGTATATCTGATGTAATGTAAGTGTTTTTTTATCAAATCCGATTTTTATGTAGTCGATCTTGTATTTGGCGGCCATCTTGTATCTGCAATACACGCTCTAACGCGGGGTGATTAGCGTCAAGTTTGCCGGGGAGCCATTCGTATGCTTATTAGGGATCGAGAGGACACTCTTCTGAAGTTCCCTCGTTGATGGTTCAAGTGTTAGGGGGAAGCAGTTAAACAAAGACATTTCTAATGTTTTTTTTTTTGGTGTTATCTTTCCGAATTAATTTATTTATGACATAAATTTCGTTCTACGTTTAAATTTTGTTTCTTACTATCTATCATCAATTCATTAACATATCTTACCAAGATTTGACTATTAGCCACGGGTACTCATAAAATTACACCTAAGTACTTAAGGTGTAAGGGACGGCCTACCGCAAATATAGAGACTGCTCAGTAGACTTTTACTGAAAAAATCGTAGTAAACGTAGAAAATGTAACAAATTTTCCCATACAAATTGTCTGATTGAGGAGGCAATTTTTTAAACAGCGAAATTAAAAAAAAATAATTAAAAACACTTTCGTGAAAGTCGTTCAGGACTCGTATTTTTGAATCACTCGAATTGAATTCGCATACGCAAGATCAACTTTTGCGTGTCAACTTCTATGAAAATCGCTAGCGAACTTTTCTGTTTCGTATTAGCTTTCGAGCGGTTCAAAAATACTACTCCAGTTTCTTTGAATAAGCTAAAGTTTGGAAGCTATCCCATGCAACCTGGGACTGTATTTTTGAACCACTCGGAAGCTAATAAGCATACGAAAAAGAAAAGTTCGCATTCAATTTCCATAAAATTTTCCAAGCGCATTTAAGTCTCTTCTATGCGAATTCGATTCGAGTGATTGAAAAATATGCTTCTAACCCCAAAACGCCCAAAGTCTTTAACTTGCACCAACTTGTAAAGTATTAAAGAAAAAAAATAACGAGCCAACTCTAATTACAAGGAAGGTTTTTATAGCGCGTCCGACGAATACAGACATTACCAAGTTTTTACCAGATGGGGGCGTTTTGTCTTAGTTTATGATGTTTTTAAGAAGATTTTGTTAACTTTGGAAAATAGGTCCATGCTGGACAAGGAGCGAGAGAAAAACATAGAATGTGCCAGCTGCATTTCTTCCTGGGCATGCTGTAAAAATCAGCTAACGGATCCGAGGATTTTAGTATATTGCAATTTAGGCGATAGGCTGACAATCTGTCACTACAGCAATATACGTACAAAACTATCTTAAAGACCCTTGTTTAGGTCGTTTACGCTCTGCCTACCCCATTAGTGATAAAGGCGTGATTATATGTATGTATGTATGGAAAATAGGTGGGTAAAAAGGAATATAATTCTGTCCAGCAAATCTTTTTATACCATTAATAGACATCGGTTTATATGCACTATCAGAATGCCACAAAATATGCACTATCAAAATTCATAATAAACAAACAAACAAACAACCCAAACAAAGGTCATTCCACTACGTCTGTCAAGTTTTGAGGGTTGTTTAAGATTGATCTGTATATTGCTGTAGTGACAGGTTGTCAGCCCATCGCCTAAATTACAATACACTGAAAGCCTCATATCCCTCAGCTGGTTTATACAGCATGCATGGGAGGAGAGGCAGCTGGCACATTCTTTGTTTTCCTATCGCTCCCAGTCCAGCATGGAAGAAATAATACAATTAATAGAATGTATTAAAATATGCAATAACGCTGTAAAACTTAATTTTAAACTTTCGCGGTTGTTTTCACTATAACTATAAGACATTTTACGGGTTTCTTACCGCGATTTAAATTACGCCCTGATCACGGGTAAACTGTTTACCCGTGATCAGGGCGTTTGGAACAGCAGCGCCGAAATATAGGGAACTCATCAAATAATTTAAATCGCGGTAAGAAACCCGTAAAATGTCTTATAGTTATAACGCTGTAAAAGTACCGTTTGAAGCATTTTCATATGCAAACATGCAAATGCATATAATCCGATATCTAATCAATACATACTGTAGAAGATTACCTACATAATTCCGATTCTACAATTTTAATTATAGAAAAATAATCGACATTACGCTTCGTAACTATTTACTACGCCGTGGTAGTCGTAGTAAAAATCTTCATACATACATACATATAATCACGCCTTTATCCCTAATGGGGTAGGCAGAGCGTAAACGACCTAAACAAAGGTCGTTCCGCCACGTCTGACATAGTTTTGAGGGTTATTTAAGATAGAATTCTAGGTATATTGCTGTAGTGACAGGTTGTCAGCCCATCGCCTAAATTACAATATACTAAAACCCTCGGATCCCTTAGCTGGATCTTACAGCATGCCCGGGAGGAAATGCAGCTGGCACATTCTATGTTTTTCTCTCGCTCCCAGGCCAGCATGGAAGTTAAAAAATCTTACGCATCGTAATCGCCAATTTGCCATGATAGAATGGTAAAGCAACTATCTCTTTCTTATGTTATATAGTGGCAACTAAGCAACGGCCCACCTGATGGAAAACTACCTCCATCGGCTTACAACCCGGAGGTTCTGGGTTCTATTCCCAGGAGAGGAACACAAAGTTGATATTTGTCGATTTATCACTTCGTGAGGTTTTTTCCAGTTCGGTTAGGACATTGCAAGCAAAATCACCTGTTTGTCAGAAAAGCAAAATAATTCCGAGCTTCGGATGGCACGTTAAACCGTCGTTCCCGGTCGCAGTCTTTGATAGTGGTCGTTACTCAAACTGTCAATGGCCGAATAGCTGTGCTACTACGCGGATTAGAATCTCTGATATCAGGGTTCATTGGGTTGTTGTTCAACTCGGAAATCCACTCGTTAAGAAGGAGACCTGATGGTAAGCAGCACCGCAGCCTATAACACCTACTGCAATCCCACTAGATCCTAGTGGAATAGCAAAGATCGTGTTACACCGTGAGACCAGAGGTGTAATGTCTCTTGTGCCAGTAATTTCACTGGCTTTATTGCCCATGCATACATACATACATACATAAAATCACGCCTTTATCCCTTACGGGGTAGGCAGAACTTAAAACGCCTCCTAAAAGGCGCTTTCGCCACGTCTGACATAAATTGAGGGCAATTTTAGATTGTAATGTGTATTGCTGTAGTGACAGGTTGTCAGCCCATCGCCCAAATCACAATACACTGTAACCCTCGAATCCCTTTTTTTCCCTTTTGCTGACTTCTACAGCATGCCCGGGAGGAAGGGCAACTGGAACGTTCTATGTTTTTCTTTCTCTCCCAGTCCAGTATGGAAGTTATTACCCATGCATGCATGCATATAATCACGCATTTATCCTCAATGGGGTAGGCAGAGCGTAAACTACCCAAAAAAAAGTTACCTTAAATTCCATTACATAGTTACATACAGGTCGATCTAATACCTAAATGCGTGTTAGAAAGAAACAATCTAATTAGACATTGTTGATGATTGCTACTCTTATCACGCTTGGCCGGCCGATTAAGCCTTTGATGCTATGCCTACCCCGTAAATTATATTACAGTATATTTTTAAAAAGAATAGCAGAACTAGACAAAACGAAAGCAGACGGTGATATTAAACACGACTATCTTATTTCTTACTTCCATGCTGGACTGGGAGAGATAATAAAAACATAGAATGTTCCAGCTGCCCTTCCTCCCGGGCATGCTGTTGAAGTCAGCAAAAGGGACTCGAGGGTTACAGTGTATTGTAATTTAGGCGATGGGGTGACAACCTGTCACTATAGCAATACATATTACAATCTAAAATTGCCCTCAATTTTTGTCAGACGTGGCGAAAGCGCTTTTTACGAGGCGTTAAACGCTCTGCCTACCCCGTAAGGGATAAAGGCGTGATTTATGTATGTATGTATGTAATAGCAGAACTAGACAAAACGAAAGCAGACGGTGATATTAAACACGACTATCTTATTTATTACCATTCTCCTCCCCTTTTTGATCTCTCTCTCCCATATCCCATTGCATATTTTATTTATAAGTGCTCTCGACTTTAAATACGGAAGTCGGGTTATGTTTTTATAAAATTGGCATCGAGTTAAATATATACGGGGTGTAAGGGACAGCGTTCTGCTAACTGATAGGGGTTGCTCGGTCTACGAAACTGAACAACGTTCACCAGGAGATGAAAAAACAAAGACATTTTTATACAAAATGACCACCTCGATCAGACAATTTGTACGGAAAAGCAAATTCTTTTTTTCACTTCCTAAAAAAAAATTTGCTGATAGTTGTTCAGTTTCGTTGTCTAACGCTATCAGTTTGCGGGACACTGTCTCTTATACCCCGTATCGAGCCAACATGCCAATAAAAAATGTACCCGCGGAGATGTGACATTTGACAGTTGAGAAGTCCAACTTTTAATCTGTGATTGTCATTTACCAAAATGGCGGGAACTGATTGACGGAAATGACAGGAGTATATTCCGCGATAAAACATTACATTAAAATATTTTTACCAGTGCTGCCAATTGCGGCGATTTATCGCCATTTAGGCTATCTCGGAGGGTGCTGTAGCGACCAAAAATTGCCATTGGCGACTGGTCGCAATTTAGGCTATCTGGAAAAAAATATTAGGCGATAATAGGCTACTTCAAAAATAATTAGGAGAAGTAGGATATTATCATCAAATAGGGTACTAATACGAACAAAATTGGTCCAAACACATAGGTTTTCTTAATAATCATTGGAAATTTCTACCATGCACCCATAGTCCACCCTCTTTGACTCAAGCTTTTTCGATCGAACCAAATTATTTAAATAAAATCCCTACTAAATAGAGTCTTAATGGATAGGTCTCAAGCATTTAAAATAGTAGCTCTTTATACGGTTCGTAAGTTATTTAGGCGATTTTAGGCTACTTTACCTTGGGCGACTTTTAGGCGACTTGAAATTGACTTTTCGGCGATTTCGTACCAAAAAGACTTGGCAACACTGATTTTTACAGCTACAGGCTTGTGAATAATATGTAGTTTTTCGGATGTGGGTCATTTCATTAAATTTGTTAAAATTAAACAGTGTCTACGCCGCGTCAACGCATCTTTGACTTTATACCATTAAGATTAAGGTCAATTTGCACTGTGTCGAGTCATACATACACTGAACCTAGCAAGAAAACATCCAATCACCGTTCAGAACGCTCACACGTCATACATAATTTTAACCAATAACAAAGCGCCAAATGGTCACTCACTTCATTCTAATTCTTGCACGACACCAAACGATCCTAACCTAAGAAATATTTGTATAATTGCTCATTAAGGGGCTTCCCTGGACTAAGTGGCGCCCTCATCAGTCAATAAATCATAATTCACTGAAAGCACAGTCAATCAAAAATCCGGTAGATCAGATTGAGGTTAAAGCAATGAAGGTCATTTAGAACCTCATAAAGTTGCCACTTATAGTTTGTTATAGTAACAGATAGAAAAATTGCGAAAAACGGCCACTTTTAGCACTTTTGCTATCTATAATTGCAGTGAACACTGGATCATTAATTTATAATGCTTAAAATAAATGTCAGTGCCTATACGTCTATCTGATCTACCGGATTTTCAATTAATTGAGTTTTCAGTGAGTAATGATTTTTTAATTGATGAGGGCGCTGGCGTGCACCTGAGATCCCTTAAAGCATTTCAATAGCAAAAAAAAACATCTTTTCTTTTGTTCCTGTAATGAACAAACAGTTTTTATGTAATAGTGATAACAAATTCCGTCAAATCATATCCGTCAAGGACAACTACAAATTTAAAAAAAATAAATATTGGTAAGTATTAGTGCCAGCTGCATTTCCTCCCGGGCATGCTGTAAGATCCAGCTAAGGGATCCGAGGGTTTCAGTATATTGTAATATAGGCGATGGGCTGACAACCTGTCACTACAGCAATATACCTAGAATCCTATCTTAAATAACCCTCAAAACTATGTCAGACGTGGCGGAACGACTTTTGTTTAGGTCGTTTACGCTCTGCCTACCCCATTAGGGATAAAGGCGTGATTATATGTATGTATGTATGTATTAGTGGCTATCTTGTAAAGCTATCGCTGTTATGTGTATGTATAATTGTGTAATAATAGCAATTTTCTGAGCTGTACAAATATAAAATATAATAGAAAAACATAGAATGCGCCAGCTGAATTTCCTCCCGGGCATGCTGTAAAAACCAGCTAAGGGATCTGAGGGTTTCAGTATATTGCAATTTAGGCGATGGGCTGACAACCTGTCACTACAGCAATATATGTACAAAATACAAATCCATCTTGAATAACCCTCAAAACTTTGTCAGACGTGGCGGAACGACCTTTGTTTAGGTCGTTTACGCTCTGCCTACCCCATAAGGGATAAAGGCGTGATTATATGTATGTATGTATAATTGTGTATTAATTGCAATTTTCTGAGCTGTGCAAATATAAAATATAATAGAAAAACATAGAATGCGCCAGCTGAATTTCCTCCCGGGCATGCTGTAAAAACCAGCTATTGGATCCGAGGGTTTCCATATATTGCAATTTAGGCGATGGACTGACAACCTGTCACTACAGCAATATACCTACAAATTTATCATAAATGATCCTCAAAACTTTGTTAGACGTGGCGGAATGACCTTTGTTCAGGTCGTTTACGCTCTGCCTACCCCATTAGGGATAAAGGCGTGATTATATGTATGTATGTACTATTTTGACGCGCAATCGCATTGAGCGTTGGTGAGTGACTGAATGACTTAGTTCGCACAGCAATTTTATTTGCTTCTAAAATATTCAATTCAATAAATATCAGATTTACATCCATAAAGAGTTAGTAATAAGTACATAAACAATCCTACAGACTAATGTTAGTACTTACAAATATGTGCTTGGCTTCGGATTGACATGTAATTTGGTCCAGTGTTCAAAGAATGAACATACATACATACATATAATCACGCCTTTATCCCTAATGCGGTAGGCAGAGCGTCAACGACTCAAACAAAGGTCGTTCCGCCACGTCTGACAATGTTTCGAAGGTCATTTAAGATATTCTTGTACGTATATTGCTGTAGTGACAGGTTGTCAGCCCACCGCCTAAATTACAATATACTGAAACCCTCGGATCCCATAGCTGAACAAAGAATGAATCCTGTATATAACCATAACTATTTGACTGAATTATTATTTCTTTGTATTTATTTATTATATTATTTCTTCCATGCTGGCCTTTGAGCGAGAGAAAAACATAGAATGTGCCAGCTGCATTTCCTCCCGGGTATGCTGTAAAAACCAGCTAAGGGATCCGAGGGTTTCAGTATATTGTAATTTAGGCGATGGGCTGACAACCTGTCACTACAGCAATATACTTACAAATCTATCTTAAATAACCCTCAAAACTTTGTCAGACGTGGCGGAACGACCTTTGTTTGGGTCGTTTACGCTCTGCCTACCCCATTAGGGATAAAGGCGTGATTATATGTATGTATGTATGTGTGGAGATGAATAGTTCCTAGAACGTATCTAAATTTTTGACTATACAGCAATAAGTCAACTGCCTCCGTGGTCTAGTGGCTAGTGCCATGGACTCCCGAAAATTTTCCCCAGTTTGGTTAGGACATTGCAGGCTGAATCTCCGATTGTCCGAAAAGAAAAAGATTTCGTGCTTCGGAGGGCACGTGAAGCCGTCGGTCCCGGTCGCTGTCTTTGATAGTGGTCGTTACTCAAAAACCATGTCAGAGGCCTGATAGTTGTGCTACTAGGCGGTTTGAAAACTCTGACACCAGGGTTCATCGGGTCTATAGACTCGATACCCACTCGACAGAAGAAGAATAAGTCAATAAGTTTATTTTTCTCAACTTGCAACATTTTTCAATACAAATTTTCAAGTAGGAGGAAATAAGTAAGAAAAAGGAGGGAGGGGGGGGGATACAGTAAAGATGAACAGAATTATACGCAACAACGGTTTCAATTTCACGATTCGACTCATGGCGGCAAGGGAAAGATTTGTATGGATACGACTTGAAATTATACGAATATCAAAAACATACATATAATCACGCCTGTACTCCTGATGGGGTAGGCAGAGCGTAAACGACCTAAACAAAAGTCGTTCCGCTACTTCTGACAAAGTTTTGAGGGTTATTTAAGATAGGTAAGTGTAGGTATATTACTTTGACACCAGGGTTCATCGGGTCCAGAGACTCGATACCCACTCGACAGAAGAAGAACTGTAGTGACAGGTTGTCAGCCTATCGCCTAAATTGCAAAACTGAAAACCACGGATCCCTTAGCTGGTTTTTACAGCATGCCCGGGAGGAAATGCAGCTGGCACACTTTATGTTTTCTCTGGCTCCCAGCCCACCATGGAAGAATATCAAAACGGCACCTAATTACACAGCAACCAGTCACAAACCTTCCCACAAAATGCAGAGCTTGCAGGGAACTTTGAAGCTCCCGTATCGGTCTAGTATGTCATGAAAATCTTGTGTCATACTTACACTGATTAAATCGTCTGTCAAAGGCGTATAAGGCCAATTAGGCCAGGTAAGGAGCCACTTACTACATTGTACTAAGTGGCTCCTTACCTGGAGCCAATACAACTGTACATTTTGTACAGTGTAAATCGGCCCTTGGAAAGAGATAGTGACGTTTGCTGATCATTGTACAAGTGCGAAAGAGATAAAGGTCTACAAAGCTGATAATAAGCAATACACCAGCTTTTAATAAACAATACACTATACTAGACACAGAAACAAAACAAAAAATACTTATTGTAAAAGCCCGTGAAGATATCTAAATCGTGTTGGAATTAGAATATGATTAAAAAAAATATATAGGGAATAGACTGACAGGCAGTCACTGCCGGAATACACAGTGGGATCTGAAATACCAATCAGAATAATTTGATATTATCTAAAATCGTATCTTTACTAATAAATGTTTCCAAGTTGTAATCGATTTGAGTGAAAGATTAACTTGACACACATGCATTCATACATAATTTTGGAAATAATTCATATCCCCATGTTTCCTACACCGTAAAAAAAATACCGTTAAAAGAAACGATTCTATCTTGTGTATTTAAACCCTCTTTGATCTTATGCCGGCATTCCGAATTTAAATCAACGAATGTCTTTTGTTTTTACAATGAGAATGAATAAATTCTTGATTTTTACGCAATGAAAGAGATGAAGATTTGTTTACGTTATGATGAAATTATTTATGAGTAAGTGTTAACAAATTACAATGCTGTAATTTCTCAATAGGTACAGATCAACAACGATTTTAATGAACGTGGCGAAAAAAGGTTCTAACGTCGCCATCTTGAGATTTGACATTGATTTGACAGCTCTCCTTAGACTGCAGCGTCCCCGCACACGTTCATTGAGAACCGCGTCGTACAAGAAATATTTGTTTTATTATTTAAAATTTGTCTTCCATGCTGGACTGGGAGAGATAGAAAAACATAGCATGTTCCAGCTGCCCTTCCTGCCCGGCATGCTGTAGAAGTCAGCAAAAGGGACTCGAGGGTTACAGTTTATTGTAATTTAGGCGCTGGTCTGACAACCTGTCACTATAGCAATACACTTTTCAATCTAAAATTCCCCTTAATTTTTGTCAGACGTGGCGAAAGCGCCTTTTACGAGTCGTTTTACGCTCTGTACCTACCCCGTAAGGGATAGGGGCGTGATTTTATGTATGTATGTATTATTTTAAATTTTCTTGCTCATTATCAAACTGGCGATAAACGCCATACACATAATTCATACATACATAAAATTAAGAGCCCGATGGTGTAGTGGATAGGGCCGCTGCCTCCTGAGCGGGAGGACGTGGTTCGAATCCCACCACGTACCAATGTGTTTTCGGTTTTCGAATTTCATATGTACGTTTATTGGGCGCTTTTTCCGTGCTTCGGAAGGCATGTTAAGCCGTTGGTCCCGGTTAATATCGTTTAATACCGTAGATATTAGTCGTTAAGCCATATCAGAGGCCAATGTTAAGCATTGGCGGCTTGAAAACTCTGACCTTATCTAGGATTGGGTCTGGTTTCCCTTCTGGGTTGCGGAGGTCAGATGGCAGTCGCTCTGTGTAAAAATCAGTACCCTCGTTCAATCCCCTAGATTAGGTAGCCGACCCCGTAAGATACGGGATAAGGCTAGGGAAATGATGACATAAAATCACGCGTTTATTCCTTACGGGGTAGGCAGAGCGTAAAACGCCTCGTAAAAGGCGCTTTCGCCACTTCTGACTAAAATTGAGGAAAATTTTAGATTGTAATGTGTATTGCTGTAGTGACAGGTTGTCAGCCCATCGCCTAATATACAATACACTGTTACCCTCGAATCCCTTTTTGCTGACTTCTACAGCATGCCCGGGAGTAGCGTTGCCAGGCGTCCGGCTTTAGCCGGACATAGTCAGGCTTTTTGATTGCCTGTCCGGCCAAAATAAGCGTCGTCCGGCCTGTCCGGCTTTTGTTAGGGTTTTTAGATTTCAAAATTCGCGCGCATCGAGACCGAATTCGACTCGACTGATTAATAATAAAGTACTTTTAGACTAATTTGGCATTAGTTTTATTGTAAATTATCAAAAAAGCTTGGTTTTCATTAATTTTCTACATTAATACCAAAAAATCCCCTAAAATGCAGTGTCCGGCTTTTTTACCAAAATGTTAGGCCAAAAAAAAATGATCTTTTACACGAATATTTAAAAATTTTGAAAATGCAGGATGTCCGGCTTTTTGACCCAAATGTTAGGCCAAACTCACAGCTCTGTCCGGCTTTTCGGTATGAGGACCTGGCAACGCTACCCGGGAGGAAGTGCAACTGGAACCTTCTATGTTTTTCTATCGTCCAGCATGGAAGAAACATAATACGCTAGTATAATAGTAGTTCAGTGTAAAAATATTACTGCGGACATGCTGCTTTTGTATGAATTAAAAGAACTTAAACTTTTAGTCGTTTGGCGTTTCGATGATTTCGCCAGTATCAAGTTTATAGGGCCTTTTAAGGAAGTAGGCCTAAAAAATTTTTTATTCGTTTCAAGTTTTGATCCCTAAGCAGCCAGTACATTGTAGAGGCGGTATACACTTCTTGAAAACTATTTGGGTCATAGAGTTTTTTTTTTCATAGTGAAGAATGAATGAGGATTTATAGCACCTTATTATAATAATAACTTTCAATGAATGATAGTGAAGTGTTGATAGTTTAGTAAAATACCTAGCACTTTTTACGTACGTCTTTTAAAATTGTAACTAAGCTGTATACATACATACATATAATCACGCCTTTATCCCTAATGGGGTAGGCAGAGCGTAAACGTCCAAAACAAAGGTCGTTTCGCCACGTCTGACAAATTTGGAGGGTTATTTAAGATAGATTTGTAGGTATATTGCTGTAGTGACAGGTTGTCAGCCCATCGCCTAAATTACAATATACCGAAACCCTCGAATCCCTTAGCTGGTTTTTACAGCATGCCCGGGAGGAAAAGCAGCTGGCACATTCTATGTTTTTCTCTCGCTCCCAGGCCGGCATGGAAGTAACTAAGCTGTAAGCAGACAAAAGTACCCAATAGACTAATACCATTCAATACAATATCAGATATCTGCATATTCCATTGTCCCCTCGCGTAATATATCATTTTCTGAATATTACATTCCGTCTAACACGTGTGCCGGACTAATATCTTTTTTGCGACACCCCTGTATTTCAAACGTATGGATGTTTTAGGCGTAGATATTGCTATTTTAGCTTTATTTTATAGATTTTTTTAAATGCAAGTGACTTTCGATTCGAAATTCTTACGTAATTTTTCGTCATTTAAGTTAACTATACAACATGTAACACAAAGGCTATGTGCACCCGAAAGGACAGGAACCAGCCTATGAAACTGAACAACTTTCGCAAAGGAACATAGGTCGAAATAGAAAAAAAATACCTTCCATACAAAATGCATCAGCTGATAGTGCGTGTAGTATGGAAAGTCATTATTTTGAGTCCGTAACAGGATCACGAATTACAATTCACGAATTGTAATTTCCCAAAAACATGGATTACGATAATCATTTTCACGAATATTCCCTTACTCAAACAATGACAACACGAAAAAAGCTTTAACGAATTTTGCCACACCGATATTGACTACCCCCGAATAGCTCAACCCCGAATGCTCTCCATCACGGAAGCACGCTATCACGAAAATTATCACCCCGGAACCGAAACCACACCGAAATTCAAATTATAATACTAGAGTAGGTACATTACATTAGTCACGTCTTAATAAAAATATGAATAAATTAATGGGCGTACATTATTATAATGGGTGAAATAAAAAATAAATGTAGGGATAAATGTTTCCATTCGTGTAGTGTATGAAATAATATTAAAATCACATATTATTATTTTGAGTAGGTGTGTAGGTGTGTGTGTGTACAATAAATAAAATATTAATTTGAACAAAAATAATTTTAATTCAACATGTTCTTTTAGAAAATATTATGTTTCATCTTAGTAATAAATGTTTTAAAAAACCATAAAATTATTACGATTGAGTACAATTTTAGAACAAAGATCCTTGGTTTGAAATTTTAACAAAACATAGCTTAGTATATTTTTTTTATGCAAATAAAATAAGAAACAATGTAAAAGATGAGGTCAATGATATTAGATGAAGAATGTATAAAAAAAATACAGTCCAGTTTTATAGAACCCACATTCACAAAAAAATGCTTTTAGCAACAATCGCTTATAATACCTAATTCTTATTATTAAACGAATCACAATAAATGTAAGAAACTGAAAAAAAAAACATTTTTCATGAAGTATGTATAAAAAAAATACAGTTCAGCTTTATAGAACCCACGTAACAAAAAATACATTTAACAACAATGATTTAGCTATAATTCATGTTTTTAAACAAATCACAATTATTTAAGAAACCGAAAAGAAATCTCATTTTTTTATTTTATTTTTTATGTTTTGATGTAACACAAATCAGCTAGATCATTCATAAAAGAAATGATGTCCAAATTTTTCTTTTTTTCGAAATGTTTTCTAATTTTTTCTTCACGTTTCGTTTTTTTTTGTGCTCTTGAAGTTGACTGCGCTTGCGTTTTAAATCTTATAATTGTTATTTCAGTGTTCACTTGTTCTTTATGAAACTCTTCCATAGTTTTGTATACGTTCCATTTTTTTCTCGATAAAAGACCATTCCATCGATGATGCCAGCTCTCAATTTCATTTTGAGTTATTGGAACGCAGGAGCCGATGCATTCGAAAATCGACCACATAGTTGGTTGGTTGGACCTTATTGTACGTTCCTGACTTCTTCTTTTTGTAGTGACAATCTACGTAATTCTTCCCAAACCACTTTGTTACTTTTGACGCTTTTTTGGGGAGAACTTCTTTTTTTTATTTTCTTGAAAAGGGCAGGAATTTCCTTCGCATCCAAAAATGCCAACGCGGACAGATGACGCATTTTTCTTGCAAAATCAATAGACTGCCCATACTCGTCGGCTAATCCAGCGCTCTGAATTTGTCACCAAATTGATTGCGTCAAATGAAAATAGCAACATTTCTGTTTGGCATTGGGAAATGCCTTTTTTGTGGCATTGATTGCTGCCAGTTCAAAATCGGTCATTATAACCGCAGGGTTTAATGAATAATTAAATCTTTCTAAAGCTGATTTCAGAAGTTCAAAAAGAATATCATAAGTGTCCTCGGTTTTTCCCGACAATAAACCGTACACCAAGGGTACAGTTTTTTGTTCCGTCTCGTGCTCGCCTATTAAACCATGTATTGAATATATTTGGTAAAACGGGTCAGGACAAGTTAAAAATGTTCCATCAAGGATCCAGAAAGGCGAGTTCTGCAAAATTTCTAGATTTTCCTTGGTACCGAAAACCAATACACATACCCCATCGCAAATATAGTGCGCAAGCGTGAAATCTTCATATTTTTCAGGAACTTGTACATTTTCAATATTTTTCGGGATTCTAGGCAGACCCTTGTTCCTTTCGCGAGCAATAATTGAACGCATAGCGTTCGTTGCAGGGATGAAGGGTGCACTGTTTTTAGGCAATTTTTGCAGCTCTGCCTGTATCACCTGGCTTGGTCTGTCCATGCTATTTCGAGCTTTCGTTCTTAGTCCTTCCTTCAGCTTCAGGTTTACTACATTTTCTGCTTCAGGGGTGTGACAATGATCACTTTTATGTTTTATCACTGTTTGTTGATGTGTATTATCACTATCAATTACAACTACCCTCCATTTTTAACAACGTACGATCGTCAAAACGCCTACGGTATTTTAACTGCAAACATAATCGATGCTGGTTATCATAACAATATCAGGCACTTTCTTTTAGTAAAAAAAACAACCCGTTGAAAAATTTAATTTATTTGGTGAACTAAAAGTTCGTTTGAATGTATAAAAAAAAATTAAATTAAATTCTGCTTCTGTCGTGTAGGTTTCCTGTCGATCGACCCGATGAACCCTGGTGTCAGAGCTTTTAACCGCCTATTAGCACAACTAATCGGCTTCTGACATGGTCTCTGTAACGACCACTATCAAAGAAAGCGACTGGGACCGACGGCTTAATGTGCCCACCGAAGCACGGAATCCTTTTTCTTTTTGGAAGATCGAGCCTGCAATGTCCTAACAAAACTGGGGAAAAACTTACAAATTGAAAAATCAACAAATATTATTATCATCTTTGTGTTGACTCAATGGAAATCGAACCCAGGACCTCTGGATCGAGAGCCCATGGCTCAGGCCACTAGACCGCGGAGGCAGATAAAGTTTATTAAATGGGATACTATTTTTTTATAATTTTCGTGATAGCGTGCTTCCGTGATGGAGTGCATTCGGGGTTGAGCTATTCGGGGGTAGTCAATATCGGTGTGGCAAAATTCGTTAAAGCTTTTTTCGTGTTGTCATTGTTTGAGTAAGGGAATATTCGTGAAAATGATTATCGTAATCCATGTTTTTGGGAAATTACAATTCGTGAATTGTAATTCGTGATCCTGTTACGGACTCCATTATTTTGTAATTCGACCTATGTTCCATTAGGAAAGTTGTTCAGTTTCATGTACTGCTTCGCGTACGCTCGTTTGAACGATACCGTCGTTACGACGTTATGCTCTGTCTACCCCATTAGGGATAAAGGCGTGATTGATTATATGTATGTTTTTTTAAATATTCCCTGCATTCCCAGGTTCGATTCCCGAAATGTTTCGCCCCTTCACACCAAAGGGTTGGAATGTCAATTAAGTCTTCTCGCGAACAATTTGGTGCATAACGACCGGCTCGGATTTTAGTTAATTATTGGAGGTATGCCGGTTCGAATCCCGGGGCGTTTTTGAACGTAATATTTTGTTGGTCCAGTGGTGGGTGTGTTGTTAAAAGTATTTTAACGGTTGTAAGGGACAATGTACCGTTTAGGTGGTAATTGAACAACTTTCAACAGTTTTTAATTTATTTCCTGAACGAATTTCCTAGTGAAATATGTACGGTTTCATTGAATAAGAATCCCTTTCAGCTTGCAGTACGTTCGCTTAAACCTTGTATTTTTGTGTCGTATTGATATAAAAAGTCACCGAATTTTCTATACTTTGGCTAACATAAGATTTTAGTAAAATTAAAAAGAAACATATTAACTGTGTTTTAAAAATATTTTAAAGCAATACATATTACAATCTAAAATTGCCCTCAATTTTTGTCAGACGTGGCGAAAGCGCCTTTTGCTAGGCGTTAAACGCTCTGCCTACCCCGTAAGGGATAAAGGCGTGATTTATGTATGTATGTATGTATGTATGTTAAAAATATTTTTTATTTATTTTATTATTTATTTCACAAAATAGGTATTTAGAGAATATATATGTAACATTCTCGCCAAACTGCGAAAGCAGTTTGTTGGCAAGGTAGCACTCGTTACATAATGGCTAACAAATACCTATCTTATATTCTAGTATCTTATAAAAAAATAACATTATAAAAAGAGTTTAAAACTATGAATTATGGAGAATGATTAATGTGACACATTTACATATTATTATTTTGAATAACAGTTTTAAGTTTTTTCTTTAGGGTTATCTTCGACGTTATTTTATTCTGTCTTAAAAAGTCTAATTTATTAAATATTTAAATAATGCAATAACCGTTAAGGTGTTTTTCCACATTCGGTTCGTATCTGTTCGTATCCGTCAAAATCTATATAAAACGGATATGAAGGTGCACAAACTGTTTAAATTTACTAGAAACGCCAATTTGAATACGAATTGGATACGAAACATTTCAAAACCTCAAAACTTGTCAGACGTGGCGGAACGACCTTTTGTTTAGGTTGTTTACTCTCTGCCTATCCCATTAGCTTAGCTTTTACTCTTCTCTGGAAATAACCGTCAGTGCAAATCTTTGATCAGAAAATCCACAGATACCGGATTATTTCATTACTAGCTACCCGCCCCGGCTTCGCACCGAAAATGTCAAGTGTTTCTCTACTATATTATGCATGTATCATACATATAAACCTTCCTCTTGAATCATTCTATTCAATAAAAGACGCATAAAAATACGTTGCGTAGTTTTAAAGATTTATGCATACATAGGGATATAAGGACAGAGAAAGCGACTTTGTTTTATACTATGTAGTGATTACCAGTAGCAGCTGGCACATTTTATATTTCTTCTTCGCTCCCAGTCCAACAGAATTCATGAAGCAATAATTCTCTCCACACACGAATCATAAATAAACCGATAAGGATCACCGTTAATTGAAACAGAGGGTAGACCGGGGAGTTGACCGGTCAGCGATTTTGGTGTCCGCTCTACCCCTGCTCACCCTTGCTTTTTTTCTGTCTGCCGCTTGATTAGAATATAATTGGAGGTTACAGCCGTGGCTAGCGATGCAAAATTATGTAATTTTACCGAATACGCCGGTAAAATACGGGAATTTTAAGGTAATTAATAACTGCCTCCGTGGTCTAGTGGCTAGTGCCATCGGGAACGGGAGCCCCGTTCCGGAGGTCCTGGGTTCGATTCCCAGAGGGTAAAACACAAAGTTGATATTTGAGAATTTATCACTTTGTGAATTTTTCCCCAGTTTGGTTAGGACATTGCAGGCTGTATCACCTGATTGTCTGAAAAGAAAAAGTTTTCGTGATTCGGAGGGCAGATTAAGCCGTCGGTCCCGGTCGCTGTCTTTGATAGTGGTCGTTACACAAAACCATGTCAGAGGCTGATTGTTGTGCTACTAGGCGGTTTAAAAACTCTGACACCAGGGTTCATCGGGTCCAAATACTACCCCACGATACCCACTCGACAGAAGAAGAAGAAGAAGGTAATTAATATAGAATATAGATTTAAGTTATTTAATTTATATAGATTACGGTAAAATTACTGGCGACTTATGACGTTTCAAGAGGAACTTTAATGAAGTGAAAACTCGATTGTTAAGAGAAAAATTGTTCAGTGTTTAGTAAAGTTGTTCAGTTTTAAGATAAATGTTCAGATTTGATAAAAAGTTGTCCATTTTTGAGAATAGTTGTTCAGTTTGTGAAAACTAGATCGGTTTTAAGATAAGTTGTTTAGTTTTGAGAATAGTTGTTCAGTTTGAGAAAAGTTGTTCAGTGTGAGAAAAGTTGTTAAGTTTCGACAAATTTCTTTTAGTTTAAGATAAGTTGTTTAGTTTAACGTAGTCACCAGGTATCATTCCCAGCTTTTTACTGAATATTACCGTTTTTATGGTAAATTACGTTTTTACTGTATTTTACCGGGGTAACATCTCTAGCTGTGGCTATTTCGTGTCCGTGATATGAATGAACGTGGGTGGGGCGCTGCATATTGGTAGAATACGCTAGTTTTCTACATTCAAATCAGCAACTTTTTATGAAATGTCGAAAGCGCTTTATTGTATGAAAAGTGAGTTATGACGTCACACTTGTACTAATTGATTAGTAAATCACTTCTATATGTGTGACAAGCGAAAAATAAAAAAAATCTATATTTTTAACTTTATTTTTAAATCATAAATGCTCTTTTTTTAAAATTGATAAATGAAATCTTCATTTGTTGAGACATCGGTTTTAAGAGTAAAAGTTTTGTTTTTTTAGCCGTTTATTATCAAAAATGGAGTTCGCGGCCATGTTATTTTTTTTCCGCCACATTCATTCAAAGCCTGGACGCACGGTATATCGGTTTCGTTGAGCTAAGGTTATATTTTTACACGACTCTGCTGAAAATGGGTGTGAGGTAAAGTTTCTAGCAATAGCTTTGAAAATCTTTTGCGTGTATTTTACTTTCACGCTGGGTATAAAAATATAGAATGTGCAAACTATTTCATGTTTCGGTATGCTGTAAAGGACAGAAAATCTGAAACTATCTGTGTCTTTGTCTTGTGTACTTGCTTCATATGTAAAAGTAATACACGTACCTACGTTCTCTAACTTAAAATTTTGTCGTGCGTATTCTGACCAACGATTAGAAACCATTTACGCTCTGCCGATCCTGTATGGTGTAAAGACGTGATTTTGTTAGTGAACAGGAAGAATACCGTTGATTAGAACCAGATTTCTGTCACAACTCAAGTCAGACGGCTAAATAGAAATAAATTAACATTATTTTAAAGTAATAATTATTTAAATTACAAATTTTCATTCTTTCGTTTTCAACCCTTCCGCTGCACTTATGGAAAACTTGAAAGAACACTCCATCTCTTTCTCTCCTATAGAGAAAACTCCATTCGTCTCTTTCTTACGTCTCGTTTCACAGTTTAACAAGTCTAAAAGAAAGATTAATGAATACAAAATGAGTTTCGGAATTAAATTCAAACAATACGGGGGGTCTCCTTTGAAACGTTAAACGAAGCGTAGAAACTTTTGCTTTAAAGTTTAACATTGTGTATATGTCGAAAATGATGTGAAATGTTTCTTTACATAATTTTAATGATTGATGAGCTAAACTTAAAATTTGTAAAAGCCACACATAATTATTTTACTCAACAAATTCTGATACACTTATTTTATAATGTATCAATTTTTCTTTTAATCTTATTCAGTTGAAGATAGATTTCATTCAACGCCATAAAGTTGAAAGAACTAATAAGTTAAAACTAAGTTGCCATAAAAAAAAAACAATTAATAAAATAAAAATAATTTCCGTGAGTGTATTCCGTATTTACAAATCACTGGCAGCTTGCCACTTGTTTTTGTCACTAAAAATCTCTTTATTTTTCTTCTGTTGTGGCCAAAATAGGCTGCGTAAAAAAAAACTACCAGTTAATTATTTGACGTGTGAACGTTTTGGCGGGAACTCGGTGAAGTATGTTTAGTTCATCGAGTTCATCGAACTTTTATTTTTATTATATTCAAGCCGCCATACTAGTTGCATTGTATTTTTATAATAATTATACGTACTCTTATTTTATGTATATCTCATAAATCTTTATATATTTCATACATACATACATATAATAACGCCTTTAACCGTAATGGGGTAGGCAGAGCGTAAACGACCTAAACATAG
The DNA here is from genome assembly GCA_949820665.1 of Scrobipalpa costella. Lineage (NCBI taxonomy): Eukaryota > Metazoa > Arthropoda > Insecta > Lepidoptera > Gelechiidae > Scrobipalpa > Scrobipalpa costella. Next base: position 1,641,186 of record OX463322.1, on the reverse strand, counting down.
GTCGTTCCGCCACGTCTGACCCAGTTCATTTAAGATAGATTTGTACGTATATTGCTGTAATGACAGGTTGTCAGCCCATCGCCTATATTACAATATACAGAAACCGTCAGATCCCTTAGCTGGTTTTTACAGCATGCCCGAGAGGAAATGCAGCTTGCAGCAAAATACAAGCTTCCTGGCGAGTGGATTCTCGAGTCGAACAACGAATGCTTGTAATGATCTGAAAATATAACCTCTGTGTTGAGACCAAACGTCAAAAGAGTAGATTGGGGGTAGCTTGGAGCTGTTGATATAAAATAAACAGCTGTTACCCCCGGCCTCCCTACAATAGAGGCCGCCACAATCGACCCTTTGTCGCAGGATTAATATTTAAACAAGAAACGAATAGGGATGGGACGCGGTGGATTAGGATGTCGATGTTTATCGAGAAAATATGGATGAATAATAAAAGAATATCTGTATAATTGTTATTGCTTTTATGCTGGCCTGAGGGCAAGAGAAAAACATAGGATGTGCCAGCTGCATTTACTCCCGGGCATGCTGTAAAAACCAGCTCAGGGATCCGAGGATTACAGTGTATTGCAATTTAGGCGATGGACTGATAACCTGTCACTACAGAAAGTTACCTACAAATCTGTCTTAAATAACCCCCAAAACTTTGTCAGACGTGGCGGAACAACCTTTGTTAAGGTCGTTTACGCTCTGCCTACCCCATCAGGGATAAAGTGTGACAGGTTCCAATTAGTCTGTCCAAAAACAGCGTACAGACACACGCCATATTTTATATAATAACTTCTAGTAGTTTTCTTCCATGCTGGACTGAGAGAGAAAGAAAAAAATTGAATGTTCCAGCTGCCCTTCCTTCCAGGCATGCTGTAGAAGTTACCAAAAGGGACTCGAGGGTTACAGTGTATTGTAATTTAGGCGATGGGCTGACAACCTGTCACTATAACAATACAAATTACAATCTAAAATTGTCCTTAATTTTTATCAGACGTGGTGGAAGCGCCTTTTACGAGGCGTTTAACGCTCTGCTTACCCCGTAAGGGGTGAAGGCGTCGCTATATGTATGTATGTACTTCTAGTATCGGTAACATTTCTTTCTATGCATGTCCAAATACAGCGTACAGGCACACGCCATATTTTATATTCTAACTTCTAATATCGATAACAATTCTTTCTAAACTATCGATACATTCCCATCACTAGTACACCCGCAGGCGACAGGTTCCAATTAGCCTGTCCAAATACAGCGTACAGACACACGCCATATTTTATATTATAGCTTCTAATATCGATAGATACCAATTCTTTCTAAACTATCGATACATTCCCATCACTAGTACACCCGCAGGCGACAGGTTCCAATTAGCCTGTCCAAATACAGCGTACAGACACACGGCATTTTTTATATTATAACTTCTAATATCGATAACAATTCTTTCTAAACTATCGATACATTCCCATCACTAGTACACCCGCAGGCGACGGGTTCCAATTAGCCTGTCCAAATACAGCGTACAGACACACGTCATATTTTATATTATAACTTCTAATATCGATAGATACCAATTCTTTCTAAACTATCGATACATTCCCATCACTAGTACACCCGCAGGCGACAGGTTCCAATTAGCCTGTCCAAATACAGCGTACAGACACACAGCATATTTTATATTATAACTTTTAATATCGATAACTATTATTTCTAAACTATCGATACATTCCCATCACTAGTACACCCGCAGGCGACAGGTTCCAATTAGCCTGTCCAAATACAGCGTACAGACACACGCCATATTTTCCCTTTCCATTTATATAGCGTTATGGTTTTGGTTATAATTTTCTGGAGATTATTAAGTTAGGTGTTAGATGAAAGCAGATGGTTTTATGTGTGTTTGCCATTTTTAAGATACATACCTTAATTTTACATAAAACCATGATGTAACTTAGGTACATTATTCTAAAGGCGCCGATCAACTATTTATTGGCAATTAAATTGTCGACATAATAACATCCTCCATAATCTTGCGTAGAAAGCGAACTTTGCGCAGTCTAGGCTAGAATACCTGCTCCAACCAATATGGTTGATTTTCCAATAAGAGCTTTGAGTGTCTTTAACGTGGATTAAATTTTTTTTTTTTATTTCAGGCAACTGAGGCCCATATCAATACATAAAATACTATACATTTTAAACTTAAATCTAATAAACAATACTATAAATACAATACACATAAATTAAACCTAAAAATAAAATAACATAGCACTATTAAAACTATGTTGACTCAGGAGCTGTGCGCCGCGTATTCCCACGGAAACGGCGGAACCACAGCTCGGACACTCCTAACTACCATGTCATTTTGGTCACACATCGACAGACGGCATGTTGCACTTGGCGTGGTGCGTTTGTGTGCGTGTTATAAGGGTTGACAAAATTTGTCATACCGGTCATAATCATCACTTGATTAATCTGGTTCTTGATTAAACCAACGTTTTAAAGTAGTTCACTGTAACTGAATAGTTAGAATAGATTAGGTTGCATATTTTGTATAAATTTGCTTACGGCCTCGCATCACTGTGGAATCTAAAAAAGTTCCTATTGGAGCCATATCTTGTGGAAGAAAGACATCCGCACACGGAACAGTACCTAACCATCTTTGGAACACAACACTTTATTATTTCCGTTACACTGTAAAACAATCGCGCGCCATACCCGCTAAGCGTACGCTCAATGTGGCCCACAATCCGGCGCGGAGTGTGACGTATGTCGGACAGGGGAAGGGAGGTGAATGTCCATTCTGTATATAGTACTATTATATATTCTGTGGTGGAACACTATGCCTTTAGGCCAAAACTACGGCGATGTGTCCCCGCACCACGAACGAGTTGAAGCTCACCCGGTGGCGCGACTCCAGAGCCTCCACACACACGTCCAGTCTCGGCGAATCCTTGAAAACACCAGCTTTATGTCTCGCAAAGATGTAGACCAGCACGTCTTGCGCAGTGCAAGTTTCGTGCAGGCGAGAGAAATACAGAGACAATATCAAATGGCCAAGATATATTGTTGCTGTGTGGTCTAGGTTCCAGCAAATGGCTGAGCATTCAGAAAGGCTAGCAAGTGGCAATGCATTCGATTAGATTCACCGTTATACAGTTTAAGAGACAGCGTCCCGCAAACTGATAGGGGTTGCTCAGTCGACGAAACTGAACAACTATGAACAGGTTTTTTTTTCAGGAAGTATAATAAAGATTCATATCCATACAAATAATAATAAAATCCATACAAATTGTCAGATAGAGGTGGTCATTTTGTATGAGAAGAATTTTCTTTTTTTCTTCTGAAATAATTTCCCGGTGAAAGTTATTGAGTTTCATTGACTTAGCAACCGCTATCAGTTTGCGGGACGCTGTCCCTTACACCTGGTATATGGTCACGCGTTTGTCTTTTACGGGGTAGGCAGAGCCTACCTAGTAAAGTTTTGACCACGAATGGTAGGTTAGGTTAGGGTAGGTTTGAGGGTAATTTCATAAAGTACCTACAATAGGGATGACGAATACTAGTCAAATCAGTAACTTTTTATGAAATGTCATAAACGCTTTTTTGTATGAAAATACATGGAAAATACCTAATTATAAAGTCACGCTTTGGTAAATAATACATATAATCACGCCTCTATCCCTAATGGGGTAGGCAGAGCGTCTAAGATTTAAACAATAGTTGTTCCGCCACGTCTGACAAAGTTTCGAGGATTATTTAAGATAGATTTGTATGTATACTGCTGTAGTGACAGGTTGTCAGCCCGTCTGCTAGCCCAGCCCAGCTGCTATTAGTATTCTTAATTCATTTTTTGACAAATATTTTGTGAGTGCTTACAATCTATCATATAATTTTGTATTTTGTAATGTAATTTTCACTGTGTGAACGACAAGAGAGGTTGTCAGCCCATCGCCTAAATTGTAATAAACATAAACCCTCGGATCCCTTAGCTTGTTTTTACAGCATGCCCGGGAGGAAATGCAGCTGGCACATTAAATGTTTTGTCTCGCTCCCAGTCCAGCATGGAAGTCTAAATATTGTCTACTCATATAAATAACAAATCTATATTGTTAAGGTGAACATTTTGTATGGAAAAGCCATTATTTTTGCACTTCCTGAAAAAAAAAACCTATCAATTTGCGGGACGCTGTCCCTTTCACTCCGTATAGTGACAGGTTGTCAGCCCATCGCCTAAATTACAATACTAAAAAATATACAGCATGCCCGGCAGGAGACGCAGCTGGTACATTCTATGTTTTTCTATCACTCCCAGGCCAGCATGGAAGTTGCACCTACACAAATAATAAGAAGATTTACTTATCTTCTCTTAATATCTCAGTTTAAGTCTGAACGCGCGACTAGCATGACGCCCGAATGAACAATTCGACTCCGCCATATCTGCAGATATGTAGCGCGAATGAACGGTTTTGATACTTGACTATCTTCCATGCTGGACTGGGAACGAAAAAAAACATAGAATGTGCCAGCTGCATTTCCTCCCAGGCATGCTGTAAAAACCAGCTAAGGGATCCGAGGGTTTCAGTATATTGCAATTTAGGCGATGGGCTGACAACCTGTCACTATAGCAATATACGTACAAATCTATCTTAAATAACCCTCAAAATGTTGTCAGACGTGGCGAAACGACCTTCGTATATGTCGTTAACGCTCTGCCTACCCCATTAGGGATAAAGGCGTGATTATATGTATGTATGTATGTGATACTTGACAAAAAAATACATACAGGGTGTAAGGGACAGCGTCCCGCAAACTGATAGGTGTTGCTCAGTCGGCGACACTGAACAACTTTCAGCAGGAAATTCTTTCAGGAAGTGAAATAAAAGGCTTTTCCATACAAATCGAGGTGGACATTTTGTATGGAAAAGGCAATTTTTATTTCTAGCATTCCCTATCAGTTTGCGGGACGCTGTCCCTTACACTCCGTAGGTTCTTCTTTTTTTACCGAGCGAGTTTTTCGAGTGGATGAACGATCCGATGAAACCTGGTGACAAAGTGTTAAGCCGTTCATTAATATTAGTGACAATAACAAGTAATAGGCCTAGAGAGCCCGATGGTGTAGTGGATAGGGCCGCTGCCTCCTGAGCGGGAGGTCGTGGTTCGAATCCCACCACGTACCAATGTGTTTTTCGGTTTTCGAATTTCATATGTACGTTTATTCGGCGCTTTTTCCGTGCTTCGGAAGGCACGTTAAGCCGTTGGTCCCGGTTAATATCGTTTAATACCGTAGATATTAGTCGTTAAGCCATATCAGAGGCCTAAGGCATATGATTGGGTCTGGTTTCCCTTCTGGGTTGCGGAGGTCAGATGGCAGTCGCTCTGTGTAAAAATCAGTACCCTCGTTCAATCCCCTAGATTAGGAAGCCGACCCCGTGAGATACGGGATAAGGCTAAGGAGATGATGATGATGATGATGAATAAGTAATAGGCCTGCATTTTCGACTCCTTCACAATATCTGCAAATATGAAACAAGGGGGAACGCGTTTGATACTTGTATTTCTGTATGTAATCATTTGATACTTCCATGCTGGCTTGGGAGCGAAAGAAAAACATAGAATGTTCCAACTGCATTTCCTCTCGGGCATGTTGTAATGCATGCAGTAGCAGCAGGAAGTAAAGTATCAGTTAAATATATTTAAGATAAGATAAGAATATACTTTATTGCACAGAAAAGACACAAGAGAAAATAAAATTAAATGAAACAAATAGTAGTACAAATAGGCGGCCTTATTGCTAAGCAGCAATTTCTTGCAGGAAACTTTAACTGCGCAAAACAGACAAAACAAACTGCGTTTATTTTTACCCGACTGCCCAGAAAATGAGTACTTTTCGTCAAAGTATCAAGACGCATCAGTCGCGCTACATCCGCGAGTCATGTCGCGCCCTTATCGCGGGTTGTAGCATGAATTTAAATATTTAATTAAAAACTTTCCCGCTAGGGCCGCGCCACTGCGCTAAATGCGGCTAAACGTTTGATGGCCAGTGTGGCCATCTTCAAAATTAAAATCGTTTAAGTTTAGTTTTCTATGAACACATACCTAATTACGCCTTTATCCCTAACTCCGATCGATCCTATCTTCCATGCTGGACTGGGAGTGGGAGAAAAACATAGAATGTGCCAGCTGCATTTCCTCCCGAGCATGCTGTAAAAACCAGCTAAGGGATCTGAGGGTTTCAGTATATTGTAATTTAGGCGATGGGCTGACAACCTGTCACTACAGCAATATACGTACAAATATTTCTTGAATGACCCTTAAGACTTTGTCAGACGCGGGGGAACGGCCTTTGTTTAGGTCGTTTACGCCTCTGCCTACCCCATTAGGGATAAAGGCGTGATTATATGTATGTATGTATGTTATCCCTAACTAGCGACCCGCCCCGTCTTCGCGCAGAAATTATCAGTGTTTCTCTACTATATTATGCATGTATTTTACATATAAACCTTCCTCTTGAATCATCCTATCCATTAAAAGAAACTGCATCAAACTCCGTTGCGCAGTTTTTAAGATTTATGCATACATAGGGATATAGGGACAGAGAAAGCGACTTTGTTTTATACTATGTAGTGATGGGCTAGGCAGAGCGTAAACAACCTAAACAAAGGTTGTTCCGCCACGTCTGATAATGTTTTAAGGGTCATTTAAGACAGATTTGTGGGTATATTGCTGTAGTGACAAGTTGTCAGCCCATCGCCTAAATTACAATATACTGAAACCCTCAGATCCCTTAGCTGGGTTTTACAGTATCCTCGGGAGGAAATGCAGCTGGCACATTTTTAGTTTTTCTCTCGCTCCCAAGCCAGCATGAAAGACTATCCATATTCTCCTCTATGAATACTAAAATTAAATAGTTTATGGGTTCCTCCGAATCGACTCCACAGTTCAAGTTTTTCGTAGCCACTACGTCGTAGCACTCGTAGCAAAACCGTAGACCTTTGTGACCTACGAAATTCTAGACTTACTAATAAACCATTTATTATACATGCAAACATACATATTATCATGCCTTTATCCCTAATGGGGTAAAGACGTAAACGAAGGTCGAACCGCCACGTCTGACAAAGTTTTGACGGTTATTAAAGATAGATTTATAGGTATATTGCTGTAGTGACAGGTTGTCAGCTCATCGCCTATATCTTATACCTAATCTTTTATATTTAATTTCTTCCATACTGGACTGGGAGCGATAGAAAAACATAAAATGTTCCAGCTGCCCTTCCTCCCGGGCATGCTGTAGAAGTCAGCAAAACGGATTCGAGGGTTACAGTGTATTATAAGAGGCGATGAGCTGACGACCTGTCACTATAGCGATACACATTACAATTAAAATTTGCTCTCAATTTTGGTCAGACGTGCCGAAGGCGTCTTTTATTAGGCGAATCGCTCTCGTCTACCCATTAAGGGATAAAGGCGTGACTTTATGTTATCTTTCATATTAAAACTATATTAAAATATCCTTCATATGGTCACACAGTGACATCGTGTGAAGTTTAAGGGCTGAGTGTGGCTGAGTATCAAAGTTTTGAGGATATAGTCACGTGGTCCGAAGTTTCTTTAATGTGTTTACTTGCTATTATAGCTTTTACATGCATAACATACAAAACATGCCGGTATGACTTTCAACAGTAGATTTTACGACAAGTGCACAGAACAAGCCATTTTTGAGAGCTGATATTAAATCGAGGACAAACATGGTTTTGTGCACGAGTTTTAAACTCTGCTTTTCACTTCGATTGCGAGGAAAACTGAAGAAATTGCACAAAAAATATTGTAAATAAACTTAATAATTCATACCCGCCATTTTTATTTTATTTTTCGACGTGAAATATTAAGCTTGGGCTATACAGCCTATTATTAAGTTAATTTTGTAATCAATAATTAAATAAACTATTGTACTTGAATTTAATTTTTAATATTATTTTATGTCATAAAAACCCCAAAAGCCAAATAATATAAAGTAAATATTATAAAATAACAATTCTATCTATGAACTTATTGTGTTTGGCCTAATTTTCTTTGCCTTAGAAGAGATGCAATTATGAGAGATACGTTTTTGCAACTATGCACAAAATTCAATTCTGTGCAGCCTACACCCTGCACAAAATGGCGCTCTCCGAGCATGACAAATGAAAAATAAATTATTCCATGGTTTTTCATAGTACGCCCACGAAGAAACACCTTTTTTATACACTATGAAACCTTTTTCTTTTGTTGAATTCTGTTTCTCTGGGAAAATCGATTATTAACTTTTTTTATATTCTTCCATGCTGGACTGGGAGAGATAGAAAAACATAGAATGTTCCAGCTGCCCTTCCTCCCGGGCATGCTGTAGAAAACAGAAAAAGGGATTCGAGGGTTACACTGTATTGTAATTTAGGCGATGGGCTGACAACCTGTCACTACAGCAATACACAATGTAATCTAAAATTGCCCTCAATTTTTGTCAGACGTGGCGAAAGCGTCTTTTACGAGGCGCTTTACGCTCTGCCTACCCCGTAAGGGATAAAGGCGTGATTTTATGTATGTATGTATGTATTTTATAGTTAGCCCATGGCTCAGACCACTAGACTACGGAGGTAGTTGGTTTTATTCAATTAATGAACAATGTCACGTATTGCAACCCTGAAATCAGCGGTCTTAATTAAAAATAACACAGAATTAGACGAACGATTGAAATCGCGAAACGAGAGGAGAATGCAAAACTTATCATTCGTCCTGGCGCCGTGGTCTAGTGGTGTGAACCATGGGCTCCCGATACGGAGGTCTTGGGTTCGATTCCCAAGAGGAAACAAAAAGTTGATATTTGGAAATTTATCACTTTGTGAGATTTTCCCCAGTTTGGTTAGGACATTGCAGGCTGAATCACCTGATTATCCGAAAAGTAAAATGATTCCTTGCTTCGGAGGGCACGTTAAGTCGTCGGTCCCGGTCGCTGTCTTTGGTAGTGTTCGTTACACAAAACCATGTCAGAGGCCTATCAACTGTGCTACTAGGCGGTTTAAAAACTCTGACACCAGAGTTCATCGAGTCGATCGACTCGAAACCCACACGACAGAAGAAGATAGGGCACGTTAAGCCGTCGGGCCTGGAAGCTGTCTATGACAGTGGTCGTTACACAAACCACGTCAGCGGTGTTAGTTAAAAATAACAGAGAATTAGACAAGCGATTGTAATCGCGAAACGGGAGGAGAATACAAAACTTATCATTCGTCCTGGCGCCGTGGTCTAGTGGTGTGAGCCATGGCATCCCAATCCGGAGGTCCTGGGTTAGAGGCGAGAATACGAAGTTAATTTTTGTAAATATATCACCTACGTACATACATATAATCACGCCTTAATCCCTAACGGGGTAGGCAGAGCGTAAACGACCTAAACAAAGATCATTCTGTCACGTCTGACAAAGTTTTGAGGGTTATTTAAGATAGATTTGTAGGTATATTGCTGTAGTGACAGGTTGTCAGCCCATCGCCTAAATTGCAATACACAGTAACCTTCGGATACCTTAGCTCATTTCTACAGCATGCTCTGGAGGAAATGTAGCTGGCACTTTCCATGTTTTTCTCTCCCTCCCAGTCCAGCATGGAAGATACATTTGACTTTTGCAGAGTTCGTAAAAATTGAACCCCAAAAGAGCATCCATCCATGCGTGAAATCCTCCAAACTTCTTCTAACTTTATAAAAATCTACGCTAAAAATGGCTTTAACTTTTAACAATTCATTTTTAAAAATAAGCTAAACTTTTATCACCTGATGGACAAAGGAACGTTCTAACGAAGTATAGAATATTCAGTAGTACATGAATAATCATGAGATTTTGCATAATTTCTGTTATCTTGTTCAGCGGGGGGGACGGGGGGGGGGGACGTAACTTTAAAAGAAACCAATTGTTATACATTCAGGACTTAAAGCTACTTTTTTTTTCTCCTTTTCGTAGAATGGCGCTTTCGCATAATGTCCCTTCTCGCATAATTATTTTGATAGATTTATTTCAAATCGTGGGTATACTAGGCAGACTTTTCGAAGGAATGTGTTGCGAAATGGACATTTTGCGAAAGGGAGATTAAGAGAAAGGGTCATTTTGCGATAGAGACATTTTGCGAAAGGGAGATTAAGAGAAAGGGTCATTTTGCGATAGAGACATTTTGCGAAAGGGAAATTAAGAGAAAGGGTCATTTTGCGATAGAGACTTTTTGCGAAAGGGAGATTAAGAGAAAGGGTAATTTTGCGAAAGAGACATTTTGCGAAAGGGAAATTAAGAGAAAGGGTCATTTTGCGATAGAGACATTTTGCGAAAGGGAGATTAAGAGAAAGGGTCATTTTGCTATAGAGACATTTTGCGAAAGGGAGATTAAGAGAAAGGGTCATTTTGCGATAGAGACATTTTGCGAAAGGGAGATTAAGAGAAAGGGTCATTTTGCTATAGAGACATTTTGCGAAAGGGAGATTAAGAGAAAGGGTCATTTTGCGATAGAGACATTTTGCGAAAGGGAAATTAAGAGAAAGGGTCATTTTGCGATAGAGACTTTTTGCGAAAGGGAGATTAAGAGAAAGGGTAATTTTGCGAAAGAGACATTTTGCGAAAGGGAAATTAAGAGAAAGGGTCATTTTGCGATAGAGACATTTTGCGAAAGGGAGATTAAGAGAAAGGGTCATTTTGCGACCAAGGATTTGAGATCCCTTAGCTGGTTTTTACAGCATGCTCGGGAGGAAATGCAGCTGGCACGTTCTATGTTTTTATCTCGTTCCCAGTCTAGTATAATATTAAAATGTAGTATATGTTTACTTCCATGCTGGACTGGGAGAGATAGAAAAACATAGAATGTTCCAGCTGCCCTTCCTCCCGGGCATGCTGTTGAAGTCAGCAAAAGGGACTCGAGGGTTAAAGTGTATTGTAATTTAGGCGATGGGCTGACAACCTGTCACTATAGCAATACATATTACAATCTAAAATTGCCCTCAATTTTTGTCAGACTTGGCGAAAGCGCTTTTTACGAGGCGTTAAACGCTCTGCCTACCCCGTAAGGGATAAAGGCGTGATTTATGTATGTATGTATGTAGTATATGTATGTTTATGGAATATCATATCTGTAAAAATAAAAACCTATATTTCGCCACTTTCCTTAGTTATTTCCCTTCCTTTCCGTACCACTTCCCTATCTTTTATTTTACAAAAACAAAAAAAAAATACTTTTCACTTCTCATGCTCGAAAAAGTACTACTTTATGCAGAATCTAGGCGACATAAAGTTGAACTTTATGCACAAGGGCAAAAAAGTAGCTTTTTAAATGTATCTATACAAAGGCAGTGACCATTTAGACCATGCAGCCAAACATAATAAATTGTAAACGGATAAAACACGCTAATTTATAATATATCCTTCCCTATTTGCATTTTTGGTTTATAATAAGATAATACGAAAAAGTAACTAAATATCAAGATGTTCTTCCATGCTGGACTGGGAGAGATAGAAAAACATAGAATGTTCCAGCTGCCCTTCCTCCCGGGCATGCTGTAGGAGACAGCAAAAGGGACTCGGGTGTTACAGTGTATTGTAATTTAGGCGACGACGGGCTGACAACCTGTCAGTACACATTAGCAATACACATTACAATCTAAAATTGCCCTCAATTTTTGTCAGACGCGGCGAAAGCGCCTTTTACGAGGCGTTTAACGCTCTGCCTACCCCGTAAGGGATAAAGGCGTGATTTTATGTATGTATGTATATCAAGACATATTCATCACTAAAAAAAACAATATTCCAAAATAATTTAAGAGTAGGCTGTATATATTTTATTCTTTGCCCGAAAATCATGCACAAAAATTAATTAATATAACGATCTCGGATAATAATGACTTGCTTTATGCACTCGGCATACAATCTACTATTGGTACAAATTATCACTAGTTCCATAACAAAAATAAACTTGACTTTTTGGACAGCGTAACGGGATCATCCGCGTATCGGGACATTGCGTCATTCTTTCGTCGTCATTTCGTACATGCAGCTAGAATTCCTAAATAACCTACAAATGCGTGACAAAATACTTTGTACATTATGTTCTGTATTAGTTACCAGTGATATAGTAAAGTTTCTATTAAATAAGCTGGCCTGGGAGCGAGAGAAAAAGATAGAACGTGCTAGCTGCATTTCCTCCCGGGTATGCTGTTAAAACCAGCAAAGGAGTCCGAGTCCGAGGGTTTAATGGACAACCTGTCAATACAACAACATACATACAAATCTATCTTAATTAACCCTCAAAACTTTGTCAGACGTAGCGGAACGACCTTTGTTTAGGTTGTTTACGCTTTGCCTACCCCGTTAGGGAAAAAGGCGTGATAATGTGTATGTATTAATACCATGTATATATCTATACCGAGTCCAAGCTACACAGGGTGTCAGTCTAATTAACTTAGCGTCGGAATGACGCTCTTAAATTCTAATTAGGATAATTTCTACCCTCGACTAGGAAGGGAAGATCCCTCGAGTTTAGGGGGATGTATTTATCTTTTATTATTTTATTGGGGTCTGGTTTCTACTTTTTAATCTACATACATACATATATTCACGCCTGTATCCCTAATGGGATAGGCAGAGCGGAAACAACCTGAACAAAGGTCGTTCCGTCACGTCTGGTAAAGTTATGAGGGCTAAGATGGATTTGTAGGTATATTGCTGTAGTGACACGTTGTCAGCCCATCGCCTAAATTGCAATATGCTGAAACCCTCGGATCCTTTAGCTGGTTTTTACAGCATGCCCGGGGGAAATGCAGCTGGCACATTCTATGTCTTTCTCTCGCTCCCAAGCCAGCATGGAAAATCTACTCTTTTAATCTATACTGATATTAATAAGTTTGTTTATAATGTATGAAATGGATGGACTTTTTTGTATTGTAATTTTATTGTCACTACAGCTAAAACGATGCACACTTTAATCTAAAATTACATACATACATATAATCACGCCTTTTTCCATAGTGGGGTAGGCAGAGCGTAAACGACCTAAACAAAGGTCGTTCCGCCTCGTCTAACAAAATGTTGGGGGTTATTTAAGATAGATTTGTAGGTATATTGCTGTAATGACAGGTTGTCAGCCCATCGCCTAAATTGCAATATACTAAAACCTTGGACGAAACAGAGATTGTTCCCCCGGATCCCTTAGCTGGTTTTTTACAGCATGCCCGGAAATGAAGCGGAAATGCAGTTGGTACATTCTATATTTTTCTCTTGCAGTCCAGCATGGAAGTAATTTAAAATTGTTCTCAATATTTGTCAGACCTTGCGAAAACGCCTTTGTTTGTCGTTTTATGCTCTGCCTACCCCTTAAGGGATTACCGTAATAACGAAAAATCCTTAAAGTAACAACTTGAAAGCATTAAGTTCATCCTTTGACACAAGGATTACTCGAACAACATTTTTGGTCCTATTTTATAGCCTAGGCTGAAAGCTATTAGACCTGGATCGACAGGCTTTTAGTGCCCATTAGCGGCTAGACTTCCTAAAATGGATAGCCTGGATGCTATTTTTGGATGAGCAGAAAAATAAAGCCATACTTTAGCAAGTATTATCCCCGTTATTATGCCCGAGCCCGATGGTGTAGTGGATAGGGCCGCTGCCTCCTGAGCGGGAGGTCGTGGTTCGAATCCCACCACGTACCAATGTGTTTTTCGGTTTTCGAATTTCATATGTACGTTTATTCGGCGCTTTTTCCGTGCTTCGGAAGGCACGTTAAGCCGTTAGTCCCGGTTCGTTAAGCCATGACAGAGGCCAATGCTAAGCATTGGCGGCTTGAAAACTCTGACCTAATCAGTATTATATTATCTGTGCCTAATCTAGGATTGGGTCTGGTTTCCCTTCTGGGTTGCGGAGGTCAGATTTCAGTCGGTCTGTGTAAAAAAACTAGTACCCTCGTTCAATTCCCTAGATTAGGTAGTCGACCCCGTGAAATACGGGATAAGGCTAGGGAGATGATGATGACTTTAGCAAGTATTATGAATATGGAAGTTGGAATACATACATACATACATACTATTACGCCTGTATCCCTAATGGGTTAGGCAGAGCGTGAACAACCCAAACAAAGGTCGTTCCGCCACGTCTGACAAATTTTAAAGGTTGTTTAAGATAGAACTGGATATTGCTGTAGTGAAAGGTTGTCAGCCCATCGCCTAAATTGAAATATACTGGAACCTCGGATCCCTTAGCTGGTTTTTACAGCATGCCCGGGAGGAAATGCAGCTGGCACATTTTATGTTTTTCTCTCGTTCCCAGTCCAGCATGGAACATTGTTTTATGAATGTTTAAATTAGACTTTCAAGCAAAATGTAGACGGGTTTTGATGTTTGTGTATGTTTCTGTGTACAATAAACTGTTAAATTAAATTAAATTCAATTTGATTATACATGGTGTAAAAAGTACTGCGATCCTTTAAACCACGTAATGTATTAGTGATATACGAATACGTGAGACACTCAGAAAGTTTTGCGACACTAAAAAAAATTGTTCTACAGGTACATATATTTTTATTAAATCTTTTCAAAGTACTCTCCACCAGCCTCTATACAAAGATTCATGCGTCTGAACCAGTTTACAAAACACTTTTTCCAGTCCGCCGTAGACACCTCGTTTACAGCCTGCTCGAACGCAGCCAGCGCATCTTCCGGCGACGAAAATTGTATCCCCTTGAGCTGATTTTTTATTTTTAGAAATAAAAAGAAGTCACACGGTGCTAGATCAGGGCTGTAAGGAGGGTGACCCAGGAGTTTGACTGGTGTGCTGTCCAGGAAGTCCCTCGTTTTGAGCGCGGTGTGTGCAGGCGCATTGTCGTGGTGGAGCAGTAGTCCGCGGAGCCCTGTGTTTGGTCGCTTGTTGCTCACAACAGAAAAAACTTCTGGTAAACATTTGGTAGTATACCATTCGGCGTTAATGCTTCTTTGATCTCGTAAGGGAATTGAGGCTAAGTGGCCAGTCAAATTAAAATAGCTGGCGATCAAAATCTTCCCCCCGCTTCGAGATCGCTTCACTTTGGTAGGCGTTGGTTCATTTTGAAACACCCAAACTGTCGACTGGCGCTTGGTTTCTGGATCGTATTGATAAATCCAGGACTCATCACCTGTTACGATGTCGTAAACACGCCGAGACGAGCCTGCTTCAAATTTGTTCAGTATATCACGGCACCATTCCACCCGGGCCTGCTTCTGAGCGTCGGTGAGGTAGTGCGGCACCCAGCGCGATACTATCCTCCTCTAGCGAAGATGCCCATGTAGAATGTCGTGAACGCTTCCCGATCCAATCTTTAATATGTGCTGAATCTCCTGATATGTAATTCGCCTATTGTCTTGGATTAAATTTTTCACTGCTAGCACGTTTTCTTCCGTAATAGCCGTCAAAGGGCGACCGCTTCTTTCTTCATCCCCCAAGGTTGGTCGACCGCGCTTAAATTCGTTATACCAACGATACACGGTTGCCTTGGAGGGGCTTTCATCCATAAATGCCATTTGAAGTCTATCGAACGATTCATCCGGTTTCAGGCGACACTTGAAATCGTAAAAAATCATAGCTCTAAAATGTTCCCGGCGCAGATCCATTTTTCAGTAAGACACGATACTTTGAATTGGCTCGCAAAAAATGTGGAGGGAAATTTTGAAAATGGAACACACATATTTTTACTTACAAGTAATCATATTTTCAAAAAAGATTCTAACCGGCCAGTCTGCCATATATAAAAACTATTTATCGCAATACTTTCTGAGTGGCCTGGTACAACACAATGTACGCATTACATAAAATAAATAAAAATATTTAAATTATATTCTTCTTCTTACTACTTCCATGCCGGACTGGGAGCGAGAGAAAAACATAGAATGTGCCAGCTGCATTTCCTACCGGGCATGCTGTAAAAACCAGCTAAGGGATCCGAGGGTTTCTGTATATTGCAATTTAGGCGATGGGTTGACAACCTGTCACTACAGCAATATATTTACAAATCTATCCTGAATGGCCGTCAAAACTGTTTCAGACGTAGCGGAACGACCTTTGATTAGGTCGTTTACGCTCTGCCTACCCTGTTAGGGATAAAGGCGTGATTATATGTATGTCTTCTTCTTAGCGAGTGGATTCTCGAGTCGAACGACCCGACGAACCCTGGTGTTAGTTTTCCAACCGCCTAGTAGCACAGCTATTAGGCTTTTGACATGGTTTGAATAACGACCAAAATCAAAGACAGCGCCGGGACCGACGGCTCAACGTGCCTTCCAAAGCACGGAACCCCTATTCTTTTCAGACAATCAAGTGATTCAGCCTGTAATGTCCTAACCTAACTGGGGGAAAACCTCACAAAGTGTTAAATTAACAAATATTAAATTTGTGTCCCCTCCTAGGAATCGAACCGAGGACCTCCGGATCGTAAACCCATGGCTCTAACCACTAGACTACGGAGGCAGTGGGCATTTGGCATTTCGGTTCTATATATTTAGCTCGATGAATACAGCAATACGCTATTTGCCTACTAGTCAAATCAAAAACTTTTTATGAACTGTCATAAACGTTATTTGTATGAAAATACTTGGTTATGACGTCACTCCTCGGTAAATATTGACTACTCACATCAATAACTTCTATATTTTTATCTCGATTATCACTATCACTACATAGTACAAAACAAAGTCGCTTTCTCTGTCCCTTTATCCCTATGAATGCTTAGATCTTTAAAACTACGCAACGGATTTTGATGCAGTTTCTTTTAATTTATAGAGTGATTCAAGAGGCAGGTTTATATGTATAATAAAGTAGAGAAACAGTGATGATTTCCGTGCGAAGCCGGGGCGGGTCGCTAGTTAAATATAAATGTGCTTTTTTTTTAATAATGTGTGAGATCCACAGTATTTTAGCCATACGTTTTGACATGCCTGTTTTGTATGCCGCCTCCTGGAGGTTCAGATGAGATAGCAAAACATATACCGGGTGTAAGGGACAGCGTCCCGCAACCTGATAGGGGTTGCTAAGTCAACGAAACTGAACTACTATCACCAGGCATATCTTACAGGAGACGAAAAAGAAAAATACTCGTACTTCCCATACAAAATGACCACCTCGATCAGACAATTTGTATGGAAAATCAAATTCTGTTTTCACCTCCTGAAAAAAAAACCAGTTGAAAGTTGTCCAGTGTCGTTGACTGAGCAACCCCTATCAGTTTTCGGGACGCCGTCCCTTACACCTGGTATGGCGATTTAGCTTTATTTTATTAGCCACATAAGAACTTCAATGCTGGACTGGGAGAGATAGAAAAACATAGAATGTTCCAGCTGCCCTTCCTCCCGTGCATGCTGTAGAAGTCAGCAAAAGGGACTCGAGGGTTACAGTGTATTGTAATTTAGGCGATGGGCTGACAACCTGTCACTATAGCAATACACATTACAATCTAAAATTGCCCTCAATTTTTGTCAGACGTGGCGAAAGCGCCTTTTACGAGGAGTTTGACGCTCTGCCTACCCCGTAAGGGATAAAGGCGTGATTTTATGTATGTATGTATGTATGTACAAACTTCAAAAATCTATTTCACCCCTTGCACCCCCTGTGAAACCACTTGACAATGTAAAAGAACCCCGAAATACCCGAATACACTCCAACACGGTTCTCAATGAACGTGTGTGGGGCCGCTGCAGAATAAGGAGAACTGTCTAATTCATAGATACGTAATGGGGTAAGCAGAGCGTCAAACGACCTAAACAAAGGTCGTTTCGCCACGTCTGATAGTCTTGAGGGTTATTTAAGATAAATTTGTAGATATTTAATAAAAGTTTTTTAATTAAAGTTGTCAGCCCGTCGCCTAAATTACAATATACTGAAACCCTCGGATCGCTTACCTGTTTTTTACAGCGAAATGTTGCTGGCACATTCTATGTTTTTCCCTCGCTTCCTGTCCAGCATGGAAGACTGTCAAATCAATGTCAAAAACTGCCTGCCTCCGTGGTCAAGCGGTCAGAACCATGGGCTTACGATTCGGAGGTCCTGGATTCGATTCTCAGGGTGGAAACACGAAGTTGATATTTGTCAATTTATTGCTTTGTGAGTTTTTCCCCAGTTTAGTAAGGACATTGCGGGCTGAATCACCTTATTGTCCGAAAAGTAAAAGGATTCCGAGCTTCGGGGGGCACGTTAAGCCGTCGGTCCTTGTCGCTGTCTTTGATACTGGTCGTTACTTAAACCATGTCAGAGGCCTAATAGCTGTGCTACTAGGCGGTTAGAAAACTCTGACACCAGGGTTCTTCGAGTCGTTGTTCGACTCGAGAATCCACTCGCCTAAAAAATCTATAAAAAAAGTAATTCAAAATTCAAGATGGCGGCATTAGTAGGTACCTATATTCGCCACTTTCATTTGAAGCGTGGTCGTACTACAGTCTATAAATTCATGGGACGGCCAAAAGTGGCCGTAAGTCATACGCAGACTTTCAAAATGTCAACCGCCGAACGGAAAATATGAGATATTATATGAGGTGTTATTTTATGGGGTTATAGTTATATTTGAGGATGTGGAGCAGTATTTTGAATAGACTTCGGTACATTTCATATCAATTAATCATTTGTGTATATTGTAAAAGGAGGCAAAGACAAATCGATAATCACAACGTATAATTTTGTACTTCCATGCTGACCTGGGAGCGAGAGAGAAACAGAATGTGCTAACTGCATTTCTTCCCGGGCATGCTGTTAGAATCAGCTAAGCGATCCGAGGGTTTCAGTATATTGCAATTAAGGCGATGGGCTGACAACCTATCACTACAGCCATATACCTACAAATCTATCTTTAATAACCCTCAAAATTTTGTCAGACGTGGCGGAACGACCCTTGTTTAGGTCGTTTACGCTCTGTTTACCCCATTACGGATAAAAGCGTGATTATATGTATGCATATTTTTTTGAAAAAATTATCATAAAAAACATTGAAACCAAATTATCGTATATTAAAACAAAAATCCTTGGAGAAAGTAGTCTTCCCAACCGATGTTTGCTGACCACGGCGAGTCTACCAGAGGTCAACTAACTGCGCGGGACTTAGATTTAGTGCCCAAGTGTTTGAAGTTATATGTGATCTTAGCCGCTCCGTATTTATTATCTAATGTTATCGTTACACCCTGTATAAGCCGAAGATGTGCCAACGAAATGTATTTATGACGTCCCATCATATGCATTAGAAGCGCATCTGTCAACATTGTGTCGTTAGCCAAAAATATACATGTGTGCGCGTTTATTCGCATGTTTGTGTATGTGTGTGCAAACTAAATGTGTCGATTCCACCACTCTTAACCAATTCTAAGATAACCACTTTCTCAACTTTGACACATGAAAAGGATAGGAAAATAAACACATAATTTTGTCAAAACAAAGGTTTTGACCTAAACAAAGGTCGTTCCGCCACGTCTAACAAATAAATACATAAATAAAATAAACTAATATATATTTATAATAAACTAATACATATTATGCTAATGGGAGATAGGATAAATAACTAATTATTATTCTCTAAGAAGAACTTTCTTGTTCGCCCTTTAAATGTCTCAATAGACGGTGCTCGTCGAACGTATATATATATATGTAATATACCTACAAATCTGTCATAAATAGCCCTCAAAACTTTGACAGGCGTGGCGGAACGACCTTTGTTCAAGTCGTTAACGCTCTGCCTACCCCATTAGGGATAAAGGCGTGATTATATGTATGTATGTAGAATGGTGTCGCCTGAATCAACTCCAATGTATTTATGAAATGTATGAACACATTCGTAGATGAAAACTAATCATATTGCATACAATATGTCAGCATTATAATGTCATATATCAACGTTGTATCGGTAGCCAACAGTTATTATATCATGCCTGTATTTCAAACTGGGTAGGCAGAACGTTAACTTCCATGCTGGACTGGGAGTGAGAGTAAAACATATACTGTGCCAGCTGTATTTCCTCCCGGGCATGCTGCAAAAACCAGCTAAGGGATCCGAGGGTTTCAGTATATTGCAATTTAGGCGATGGGCTGACAAATTAAAATCGCCCTCAGCATAATTTGTCAAACGTGACGAAAATGCCTCTTTGTAGGCGTTTTATAGACTATCTACCCTGGACGGGAAAAATACGTGATTTTATGCATGTATGTAGATCGGAACATAGATATATATAAGGGGTGTCTAACTGATAGGGGTTGCTCAGTCAACGAAACTGATCAACTATCAGCAGGATTATTTTTTTACAAGAAATAAAAAATAAAAAACCTTTCCGTACAAATTGTCTGAGGTGGTCATTTTGTAAGGGAAGGTAAATTCCAGTCTTCCTCTCCTGAAATAATTTTCTGCTCATAGTAGTTCAGTTTCGTTGACTGAGCAGAGCAACCCCAATTAATTTGCGGGACGCTGTCCCTTACACCAGTAGGCACGGAAGAAATCCTTTGATTAGCTGAATCCCAAATAGAAACCAAATTAGTCACTAGTATAGACAAACATACTATTTTATTTTCACTATAGACAAACAGACTAACATATTGCATGTCTAATACTAATGAGGTACAACTAATGCTTTGGCTATTTGTAGTACGTTTAGTAGACCGTGATAGAATGTTAAGCATACAGTAATGGAGGATGGTGAGCATATTGAGATAAATACAGGATACAGGAGGGACGGGAGGGAAAGGTCGGATGTCAAGGACGCGAGGGAATTAGGGACTCTTACTGGGAACTGGAGGAACAACATGGATGAGAGAGACGGGAATTATAAAGGGATGGAATCACGGAAAGGATGGCATGGATGGAAGAGACATGTGTTGGGTTGGGAGGTAAGGGACGTGTGGGTCGTCAGCGACTTACTGGAGGGGCGTGAGGGAATGGAATATGGAAGGGGCAGGAGGAATGGGGAGGATGGGAGGGACTTAAAGGAGGACGGGGGACGAAAGGGACGGGAGGGAAGGAAGCAACTAGAGGGAAGTGACGGGAAGTCGGTACAGACGTTTGATTAAAGGTCGTCTGCCCTTCTATCTGTGTGTCTCACTGTGTAACTGTCTCCGTGGTCTAGCGGTCTGAGCCATGGGCTCTCGACCCGGAGGTGCCGGGTTCGATTTCCGGCGGGCGACAATGAGTTTGTGTTGTTGTTTCTAGTTTAGTTAGGACATTGCAGGCTGATCACCTGATTGTCCGAAAAGTAAGATGATCCATGCTGTCAGATGAGCATGTAAATAGTCGGTCCTGCGCCTGATTTCTCTCTGGTCGTGTCAGTCAATATGTCCCATCAGAATAAGAGATTGAAGGAATAGAGAGTACCCTGTTTATAGCGGAAAGCCTTTCGCACTAAAAACAAGTTCTGCGCAGTTGGCTGATCTCCGAGAGATTGGCCGCCATCGCCGAAAATCGGTGGGATGACTATTATTATTATTGTGTGTCTCACGCTAATAATGCCTTCTATGCTAGTAACTATCTCTCTACAAGACAGACGGCTGTTCATCATAACGACTTAACACATACGAGTAAATAATATTTCTGACTCTATTACCCATTTACTTGGAACTGGTAGGGACTACTAGGGTGATAGTAGGGACGGGAAGGTGGGAGAAACAGGATGAACGGGAGGGAGGGATGGACTGGAAGGACTAGAGGGAAGGGAGGAATGGGAGGGTTAGTTAGGACTTATGGGAAAGTTAGGAGCGACAGAAGTTCAGGGAGGGACATTAGGGACGGAAGAGAAGTTAGATAAAAGTTCGTCTGCCTTTCTATCTGTGTGTCTCACGCTAATAATGCACTCTATGCCAGTAACAATCTCTCAACAAGACAGGCTGTTCATCTTAAAGACTTAACACATAAATATTATTTCTTACTCTATGACCTATTTACTTAGAACAGGAGGGACTACCTGTCTACTAAGGTAGTGACGGGAAGGTAGGAGGAACGGGATGGAAGGATGGATTGGAATGACTAGAGGGAAGGGAAGAATGGGAGTATTGGTTATTACTTATGGGAGGGATGGGAGCGACAAAAGGGCCGGGAGAGACGTTAGGGACGAAATAGACTTTTGATTAAAGTTCGTCTGCCTTTCTATCTGTGTGTCACTTGCTAATAATGTAACTATCTCTCAACAAGACAGACGGCCAGACTGTTCATCTTAACGACTTAACACATAAATGTTGACAGATAACTCACAATATTTCTGGCACTTGCATTTTCCTGGTAGACATTGCTAAGATCATCAATTGTAGGATTATGCTAGCTTTCTGTTTGCAGGTCTAGAGTAGAGTTCAGGTGTTTCGACTGCCTCCATGGTCAAGTGGTCTGAGCCATAGACACCTGATCTGGAGGTCCTGGGTTTGATTCCCAGGGGGAACACAACGTTGATATTTGTCAATTTATCACTTTGTGAGGTTTTCCTCAGTTTAGTTAGGACATTGCAGGCTGAATACCTGAACCTGATTGTCCGAAAATAAAAAGAATTCCGTGCTTTGGAGGGTACGTTAAGACGTCGGTCTCAGTCGCTGTGTTTAATAGTGATCGTTATTCAATCCATGTCAGAGGCCAAGTAGCTGTGCTACTAGGCGTTTTAAAAACTCTGACACTAGGGTTCAACGGTTCGTTATTCAACTCGATAAACCCACTCGCCAAGAAGAAGAACGGGGTAAAAAAAAGCTTTTTTTTTATATTTGTCATTTGGCATTTGTCCTCGTCCTTCATTTGTTGAAGAAGGAAGGTCATTCTAATAAGAAAGAACGTGCATCTTTTGCAAACTCGGACCGTCTGCCTACCCCGCAAGGACTAGCAATCATGACTCAGACTTTCTTTAGATCTGTCCATTAACAAATCGCCTAGAGTCGAACCATTTACTGTGCAAATAGATTTGTGCATTTAATTTAAATCAAAGGGCGAATCACTTCACAGGACGTCATGGACGGATTAACAAGATTCGTTTCTGCCAGTCTTTGATACTGGCTTCGATTCTGGCTAACAGATTTGTACACTTGCAATCGTTCTGCGTGAGTGGGAAGCGGATTTTTGGGAAAGAGACATTGGGCCGAATCGAATGTAGAGTAGACATAATATACATACATACGTACATAAAATCACGCCTTTATCCGTTACGGGGTAGGCAGAGCGTTAAACGCCTCGTAAAAGGCGCTTTCGCCGCGTCTGACAAGAATTGAGGGCAATTTTAGATTGTAATGTGTATTGCTAATGTGTAGTGACAGGTTGTCAGCCCATCGCCTAAATTACAATACACTGTAACCCTCGAGGCCCTTTTGCTGTCTTCTGCAGCATGCCCGGGAGGAAGGGCAGCTGGAACATTCTATATTTTTCTATCTCTCCCAGTCCAGCATGGAAGAAATAACATAATATATATTATATTTTTTTAACTGCCTCCGTGGTCTAGTGGTTAGAGCCATGGGCTTACGATCCGGAGGTCTGGGTTCGATTCACAGGGGGGAAACACTAAGTTTATATTTGTCAATTTATCACTTTGTGAGGTTTTTCCCAGTTTGGTTAGGACATTGCAGGCTGAATCACCTGATTGTCCGAAAACAAAAAAAGATTCCGTGCCTCGGAGGGCACGTTAAGCCGTCGGTCCCGGTCGCTGTCTTTGATAGTGGTCGTTACTCAAACCATGTCAGAGGCTTATTAGCTGTGCTACTAGGCGGTTTAAAATCTGACACCTGGGTTCATCGGGTAATTCGACTCGAGAATTCACTCGCTAAGAAGAAGAAGTTATTTTTTTATATAGTCCTGTCACTTTAAAATAAAATAAAGTCGTAGCTGCTATTTAAATCCCCTAATGGAGCACAGATGTAATTTAAGTATTTTTTTAATATTTCGTTTAGTTTAAAACTAGTTTTCCTTTCTTATCTATCATGCCGGTCTTCTGCATCCAGTCTATAAAGGCCCTGTTCTGGTGCATGTCCGCCTTCATCGAGCCGGTGCATTCTGACAGGGGCCGGACTCGCCATACTAAAAAAAAAACAATAATTTTTCAAAAGATAAATGACGGTTGGGATGCGAAGAACGGAATGGGAGGGTTTGCTGACGGGAGTGATATTATGGACGGGGGGACGGGAGGAACGGGAGTGATATTATGGACGGGGGGACGGGAGGAACGGGAGTGATATTATGGACGGGGGGACGGGAGGAACGGGAGAAACGTTTAATTAAAGTTTGTCGTCCATTATGTCACAAATAACTTACATACATACATATAATCACGCCTTTATCCCTGATGGGGTAGGCAGAGCGTATACGACCTAAACGAAAGGTCGTTCCGCCACGACTGACAAAGTTTTGAGGGTTAATAAAGATAGACTTGTAGGTATATTGCTGTAGTGACAGGTTGTCAGCCCATCGCCTAAATTACAATGTACAGAAACCCTCGGATCCCTTAGCTGATTTTTACAGCACGCCCGGGAGGAAATGCAGCTGAAACATTCTAAGTTTTTCTTTCGCTCCCAGTCCAGCATGGAAGTTACAGATACGGCGCATTCTGGCTTGTAGTTCTCTGTGCACGTCGTGAGGCAGTATCTACCGCCTTCGATCAAATAAACGGGAGGGATGAGAGGGCCGGGGGTCGGAAGGAATAGATAATCTCTTTATTGCGCATAATTAGTACAATTTGGAATATCTTAAAAATAACAATGTGCTTAAAGTCAAGCGATCTCTTCCAGACAACCCTGCATGTAAGAAAAAAAAATACATTGCAAGTAGCTGCGGCAAGGGGACAATAGAGACGGGAGGGACGGGGTAACTTACGCATCTGATAATCACAGGAGTTAAGATCCAGTGCGCAGTGGTTATGGAAAACTCGCTTCAGTCCCGTTACAGATACGGCGCATTCTGGCTCGTAGTCCTCTGTGCACGTAGTGGGGCATGTGTGTGCGCAGTATCTGCCGCCTTCGGTCATTATCATAGCTCTGCAAAAAGAAAACTTTAAGGGCAAAGAAAATAAAGTTCTAAAGTAAACAAAAGTCAAAAACGGAGATTCTGCAGAAAGAAGAATTAAAGATAAATAGTTTTAGACGAGGACGACGAAGTCCAAAATTATGTTTGATTTTTGCAGCTACAGAAGAATCCGCAAAAATATTCCGGATCCCTTGGGAGGTTTTACAGCATACCCGGGAAGAAAAATGGATAGGCAGAACGCAATGTATAAACTAAAGCAAGCATTTACCGTCTCCCAGAACTACATTTTAAGATCAAGTATAGATTAATTTCTTAATTTCGCAATCATTTATTAGTTTAAAGCGTAAACATTTCCTTCCGGGCATGCTGTGAAAACCAGCTAAGGGATCCGAGGGTTTCAGTATATTGTAATTTAGGCGATTGGCTTCTTCTTCTTCTGTCGAGTGGGTATCGAGTCTATTGACCCGATGAACCCTGGTATCAGAGTTTTTAAACCGCCTAGTAGCACAACTATTAGGCCTCTGACATGGTTTGAGTAACGACCACTATCAAACACAGCAACCGGGACCGACGGCTTAACGTGCCCTCCGAAGCACGAAAATCTTTTTTCTTTTTCGGACAATCAGGTGATTCAGCCTGCAATGTCCTAACCAAACTGGGGAAAAATTCACAATGGCGATTGGCTGACAACCTGTCACTACAGCAATATACATACAAATCTATATTAAATAACCCTCAAAGCTTTGTCAGACGTGGCGGAATGTTCTTTGTTTAGGTTGTTTACGCTCTGCCTATCCCATTAGGGATAAAGGCGTGATTATATATAGATTATATTAAATCGTAAATTGTGAACTCACAAAGTGAACAAAATGTTAACATCATTTGCCTAACTTTTAGTTACTTTAAGACTCAGTGTTGTGAACCATAATAGTATTTAAGACTATAAAGTTAGTAAGTAATTTTATGTTTACAAAATCAAGGATAATTATGTACAATGGGTACTTTATACTTTGTAAACATATTTATTAATAAACACATTTTAAAACAAACAAACCGTCTCCCAGAGAATCTTCTGGTCGCTTCTATCTCATTCTGGTTCCTCTGTCGGGGTCGTTTCTTCTGCGGCTCCCTCGGAGGGAAATATATGGGGTAACTATCAGGCTGTCTCGTCACATGGCTGGCTATGTTCTTGCAATAGTCCTGGTTTACTTGCATGTATCCTGAAAATATATGACTTCTTTATCTGTCTAACTATTGGCAGCTAAATCCACAAATTATCTATCCTCAAATAATTTGTTTTTCCGAATTAATACAACATACATACATATAATCACGCCTTTATCCCTAATGGTAGGCAGAGCG
Source organism: Scrobipalpa costella (assembly GCA_949820665.1). NCBI lineage: Eukaryota > Metazoa > Arthropoda > Insecta > Lepidoptera > Gelechiidae > Scrobipalpa > Scrobipalpa costella. The sequence goes on along the minus strand of OX463322.1, from coordinate 1,614,858 downwards.
TAAACAACCTAAACAAAGGTCGTTCCGCCACGTCTGACAAAGTTTTGAGAGTTATTTCAGATAGTTTTTTCGGTATATTGCTGTCGTGACAGGTTGTCAGCCCATCGCCTAAATTGCAATATACTAGGATCCCTTAGCTGGGTTTTACAGCATGTCCGGGAGGAAATTCAGCTGGCACATTCTATATTTTTCTCTCGCTCCCAGTCCAGCAATAATATTATAATATTCATACAAGTCTCAATTCTTCAAAGTTGAGTGAACGGGCATCTCTGGGTGAGCTCGCTCCATCGTCGACTCTGTCGCTATCCTCCCTGACCTAAACTACTAACCATGATCTCATGATTATGAGCAAAAGGTTTATATAAGAAAATATGCAATTCGAAAAGTTACATCTTCGGATATTTTTAACCCTGGCAGACGACTTAGGATCTATAACAGATTAGGATCTATAATTAAGCCGTTGGTCCCGGTTAATATCGTTTAATACCGTAGATATTAGTCGTTAAGCCATATCAGAAGTCAGTGGGTTGCGGAGGTTAGATGGCAGTCGCTCTGTGTAAAAACTTAATCTAGGGATTAAGTCAGAGTTTTAAAGCCGCCAATGCTTAGCACTGACCTCTGATATGGCTTAACGACTAATATCTACGGTATTAAACGATATTAACCGGGACCAACGGCTAAACGTGCCTTCCGAAGCACGGAAGGCACGTTATAGATCCTAAGTCATCTGCCAGGGTTAAAAATATCTGAAGATGTAACTTTTCGAATCCAGACCCAATTAGGATTGGGTCTGGTTTCCCTTCTGGGTTGCGGAGGTCAGATGGCAGTAGCTCTGTGTAAAAACCAGTACCCTCGTTCAATCCCCTAGATTAGGAAGCCGACCCCGTGAGATACAGGATAAGGCTAGGGAGATGAGACGACTTAGGATCTATTTCACATACATACATATAATCACGCCTTTATCCCTATTGGGGTAGGCAGAGAGTAAACGATCTAAATAAAGGTCGTTCCGCCACGTCTGACAAAGTTTAAGGGTTGCTTAAGATATATTTGTAGGTATATTGCTGTAGTGACAGGTTGTCAGCCTGTCGCCTAAATTGCAATATACATAAACCCTTGGATCCCTTAGCTGGTTTTTACAGCATGCCCGGGAGGAAATGCAGCTGGCACATTCTATGTTTTTCTATCGCTCCCAGACCAGCATGGCAGAAATCGGGAAACGGGAAACCTTATTTAGCCTGCCGGGCTATGATGCGTACTGTAGACTTCGTTTTGTCTACAGATTATCTCTTCCGTTGCGCACTTCACAACGAAAAAGGACAGGCATTGATCAGAGTGAAGTATGCAACGCGTGTAGAGAAATCGAAGTGTTCAGTGCGCATCATATCCTGCAGTGGTAAAATCGCGGAAGGAAAGTTAGTAAAGAATATTCTAGGTGTAGTCATTCATACATACATACATACATACTATCACGCCTGTATCCCTAATGTGGTAGGCAGAGCGTGAACAACCCAAACAAAGGTCGTTCCGCCACGTCTGACAAGTTCTGAGGGTTGTTTAAGATTGAACTGGATATTGCTGTAGTGACAGGTTGTCCGCCCATCGCCTAAATTACAATATACCCTCGAATCCCTTAGCTGGTTTTTACAGCATGCCCGGGAGGAGATGCAGCTGGCACATTCTACGTTCTTCTGTCGCTCCCAGTCCAGCATGGAAGCTATTAGTCATTCATTATACTTAAATTACTAAAGAGCCCGATGATGTAGAGAATAAGGCCGCTGCCTTCTGAGCGGGAGGTCGTGTTTCGAATCCCACCACGTACCAATGTGTTTTTCGGTTTTCGAATTTCATGTAAGTTTATTCGGCGCTTTTTCCGTGCTTCGCAACGCACGTTTAGCCGTTGGTCCCGGTTAATATCGTAGATATTAGTCGTTAAGCCATGCCAGAGGCCAGTGCTAAGCATTGGCGGCTTGAAAACTCTGACCTAATCTAGGATTGGGTCTGGTTTCCCTTCTGGGTTGCGGAGTTCAAATGGCAGTCGTTCTGTGTAAAAACCAGTACCCTCGTTTAATCCCCTAGATTAGGTAGCCGACTCCGTGAGATACGGGATAAGGCTAGGATGATGATGACTTATACTATTTCCAACTCAGATTTAGAATAAAGGTAAACAAAGTTTCATGTCTTTTAATAGAAAATTTTGTTTCTAAAATAAGTTTTAGCTATTAGATATGACAACATAATTAAATAGTAGTTTAAGTAATTTAACTAATTTGCAAACAACCATCATTTATTTTAAAAATTGTGTTTTTGAATAAAAAGACATGAAACTTTGTTTACATTTATTCTAAATCTCAGTTGGAAATAGTATGAGATACGGGATAAGGCTAGGGAGATGATGAGTCATTCATTATACTTACGATTCATCTCATAACTGAACCCACAGTTCACCTTCCGGAAGAAACACTCGTTCTTAAACAATCTGTACCTAATTTCACTTCTCTCCATCTTGCCTCCGCATATGGAATCTATTTCATTCACACAGTCTAAATTGTCACAATCTAGTGGTATAGGCGTGGTGGCTTTTGTGGTTTCTTCGTCATCATAATCTGCAATTTTTTAAGTTTTTATACCTGGGTAGTTCTCATTCTTCCATGCTGGACTGGGAGCGAGAGAAAACATAAAATGTGCTACAAACTACAACTGTACAAACCAGCTAAGGGATCCGAGGGTTTCAGTATATTGCAATTTAGGCGATGGTCAACCTGTCACTACGGCAATATATCACAAATCTATCTTAAATAACCCTCAAAACTTTGTCAGACGTGGCGGAACGACCTTTGTTTAGGTCGTTTACGATCTGCCTACCCCATTAGGGATAAAGGCGTGTCTATATGTATGTATGTAGTTGTCCTTGACGGAAATGATTTGACGGAATTTATTATCACTATTACATAAAAACTGTTTAATTTTGACAAATATAATTAAGTGACCCACAACCAAAAAGCTGTATATTATTCACATTTAAAAGCTTGTAGCTGTAGAATTATTCTAATGTAATATTTTATCGCGGAACATACTCGTGTCATTTCCGTTAATCAGGACAACTGATAGGGGTTGCTCAGTCAACGAGATTGAACAACTATCACCAGGAATTTTACTCACCAAGTGAAAAAATATATTTGGTTTTCTATACAAATTATCTGATCAAGGTGGACATTTTTCAAGGGCGGGTCAATGTTATTTTCATCTCCGGAAAGAATTTCCCGGTGAAAGTTGTTCAGTTTTATTGACTGAGCAACAGCAATCAGTTTGCGGAACGGTCTCCCTTACAACCGGTATTAAACTGAACAACTTCAACCAAGGAACATAGATCAAAATATATAAGGAGAATACAAATTACTTCCATGCTGGACTTGGAGAGATAGAAAAACATAGAATGTGCCAGCTGCCCTTCCTCCCGGGCTTGCTGTAGAAGTCAGCAAAAGGGACTCGAGGGTTACAGTGTATTATAATTTAGGCGATGGGCTGACAACCTGTCACTATGGCAATACACATTACAATCTAAATTGCCCTCAATTTTTGTCAGACGTGGCGAAAGCGCCTTTTACGAGGCGTTTAACGCTCTGCCTACCCCGTAAGGGATAAAGGCGTGATTTTATGTATGTATGTATGAATACAAAATGACCAGAGCAGCTGACATCAATTGTTTTACATGATCACTACATAGTATAAAACAAAGTCGCTTTCTCTGTCCCTATATCCCTATGTATGCTTAGATCTTTAAAACTGCGCAACAGATTTTGATGCGGTTTCTTTTAATAGATAGAGTGATTCAAGAGGAAGGTTTATATGTATAATACACACATAATATAGTAGAGAAACACTGATGATTTCATTGCGAAGCCGGGTCGGGTCGCTAGTTATTTTATATTTCAACTTATGTTCCTCACTTATGTTACTTCCATGCTGGACTGGGAGCGAGAGAAAAGCATAGAATGTGCCAGCTGCATTTCATCCCGGGCATGCTGTAAAAACCAGCTAAGGGATCCGAGGGTTTTGTATATTGTAATTTAGGCGATGGGCTGACAACCTGTCACTGCAGCAATATATCTATAAATCAATCTTAAATAACCCTCAAAATTATGTCATACGTGGCGGAACGAGCTCTGTGTAGGTCGTTTACGCTCTGCCTACCCCATTAGGGATAAAGGCGTGATTATATGTATGTATGTATGTATGTTCCTCAGAGAAAGTTGATCAGTTTCATACATACATACATACATACATAAATCACGCCTTTATCCCTTACGAGGTAGGCAGAGCGTTTAAGGCCTCGTAAAAAGCGCTTTCGCCACGTCTGACAAAAATTGAGGGCAATTTTAGATTGTAATATGTATTGCTATAGTGACAGGTTGTCAGCCCATCGCCTAAATTACAATATACTGTAACCCTCGGATCCCTTAGCTGGTTCTTACAGCATGCCCGGGAGGATATGCAGCTGGCACATTCTATGTTTTTCTCTCGCTCCCAGTCCAGCATGGAAGAAATAGTTATTTTATATTTCAACTTATGTTCCTCAGAGAAAGTTGATCAGATTCATAGGTCATATTTTTTATACCTTGTATGTATTTGAATTCTCCTCGATTCTCATTTTCTATGTTATTTCTTCTTCTTGTGTCTGCTTTGGGGCTGTTCTGTCTTTCATCGTTCTTGCCTTGAATGAAGAGGATGTCACCTGGTTTTTCTGTTAAAGAGGAAAGATATTTAGTTGCTTGCCATCATCTCCCTGCTGCTGCCTCCGTGGTCTAGTGGTCAGAGCCATGGGCTTACGATCCGGAGGTCCTGGGTACGATTCCCAAGAGAACACGAAATTTGTTGATATTTGTCATTTGGTTAGTACATTGCGGGCTGAATCACTTGATTGTCTGAAAAGAAAAAGGATTTCATGCTTCGGAGGGCACGTTAAGCCGTCGGTCCCGGTCGCTGTCTTTGATAGTGGTCGTTACTCAAATCACGTCAGAGGCCTACTACTAGGCGGTGAGAAAACTTTGACACCAGGGTTCATCGGCTTCCAATCCACTCGCTAAGAAGAAGAAGGCCAACTCCCAAGCCTTTTTCCCGTATTTCACAGGGTCAGCTACCTAATCTAGAAGATTGAACGAGGGTACTGGGTTTTACACAGAGCTACTGCCATCTGACCTTCACAACCCAAAAGGGCAACCAGACCCAAATCTAGATTAGGCCTTTGCCAGGTGAGTGGTCAAACCCACTTGTATGGAAATAGAATGTTGCAGCTGCTTATTTTCCCAGACATACTTTAAGGATCAGTAGAATAGAGGAAGACGAGGTTTTCAGTGTATTGCAAGTAAGGCTGACAACCTATCACTATAGCCACAGATCAGACTGTTTTTTGTGCATATAGCAAAACATAGTTTGTACTATCTGGAATGACCCTCAATCCTTGTCAGATATGGCGGAAACATCCTTTCTCTCTCTCTCTCTCTTTCTTTCTTACTTACTGAGAGAACCATATCCTCCACTTACCAGTCTCGTCAATCATGAAGAATTCTTTCTTTCTTTCTTTCTTTCTTTCTTTCTTTCTTTCTTTCTTTCTTTCTTTCTTTCTTTCTTTCTTTCTTTCTTTCTTTCTTTCTTTCTTTCTTTCTTTCTTTCTTTCTTTCTTTCTTTCTTTCTTAGAGAGTTACTCATACTCATACTACTCATACTCTTACTCACCAGTTTCTGGTCCAGGTCTTTTGTTCTCCAGCACATCAGCCATTCTGATGGTGTCTTCATGGACCGGGCCGTCGTTCATGAAAACGTTTCTGCCAGTTGGCACGAAAACCTGGAAACCACAAACTAATTCTAAATGCATTCAAAAATAAATGAAACTGCCTCCGTGGCTTAGTGGTCTGAGCCTTGGGCTCGCGAGCCGGAGGTGGTGAGTTCGATTCCCATTGAGGAGAAAAGATTGATATTTATCAATATGTCAATTTGTGAGGTTTTCTTTTCCTCCATTTTGATTTGGACAATGTTGGCTGAATCACCTGATTGTTTGTCCCCGCCGCTGTCTTAGATAGTGGTGATTATACAAAACACATCAGAGATCTATTTTTGAGGAATTTTAAGACTCGCAAATCTCGCAATGCTATTTTTAGTTCATATAATAAGTAGCTCAGTTGGTAGAGTAATGGACCGGCATTCCAGAGACTCAGGTTCGAGTCCTATTATACCAGGTGTAAGGGACAGCGTCCCGCAATCTGATAGAGTTTGCTCAGTCAATGACACTGAACAACTATTAGCAGATTATTTTTTCAGGAAGTGAAATAAAAAGTCTTTTTCATACAAAATGTTCACCTCGATCAGACAATTTGTACGGAAAAGACATTACTTTTTTTCACTTATTGATAAAAAAGTCTATTGATAGTTGTTTAGTGTCGTTGACGGAGCAACCCCTATCAGTTTGCGGGACGCTGTCCCTTACACCTGGTATATCAGAGAATTATTAGATGTCCTATTAGGTGGTTTGAAATATCTGAAAGTAGTGTTCATTCAAACGTCGACTTTAATACCCACACAATAAGCATACATACCACATCTTCTTTTTCTTCTTCTTCCTTCTTTCCCTGACCTCCCAAGAACTCGTCACTACTGTCAATAACCTGGGTCTTTGTGGTCTCAGAGACCGCACTGGTGGTGCTTCTAGCCGTGGTCAGGAAGACCGCGTCGTGAAGGTCAGAATGACCACCCACTATTACTATATTTGAGGAGTTTACTGGTGTGTGACAGGTTGAGGTTTTTAGGATTGTTAGGAATATTATTTGGTAGAACATTATTTATTGGGGAAATTCTTTAAGTTAACCGTTATTTTTTTACTTGATTTTGCGATGTTTTTGTCTTGCCACTAGCCCAGAGGGAACCAGGTACTAATCTATAATGAAGAGTGGTCTCAAAGCAGCCTTAAAAACACTGGTAAATTCTATAATATGGAAAGTTTCTAAGGGAGCTACTCTGATTGATAAAAAAATGTTTCAAATTAGCAGGATTTGTGACAATGTTTAAACAGATTTGTATTGTTTGGTATTTCACATAATTTTCTTACGTAGGTATTTTACACAGTTTATTTGGAGATATTTCGCTAAATCGGTCTGTAGAACGACACAAACGCTTTCTAGACTAATCTAACAATAGGTAACATTTGATTAGGTAGTTTACAAAACAATATTACGAAAATCATAAACTTTTCTCAAATATCCAATTTTTCATTTATTATAAGCAGCGCCATCTCTTGAAATCTTATTGTACTCATAGAAAAGCATGGCGACTGAATTTCCATTTGGGGTTCGTCTGTTTTCCTAGGGAAAGACGTCGCTCAGTAGTTTAGGAAAATCTGCATAGATGGCGTTACTATGCATATTCAGAAATTCATATCGGCATTTGTTTAATTAAAAATGGAAAGGGAATGGAAAAATTTATAACTTTTAATAATATATGAATTGATGAGTAGAGTAATATTAATAAACAAAATAATAATTTTGTAAGGAATATGTAATATTTAAAAGAACCTTTGTTAAAATTTAACAGTGCTTTTAAACCTACATAAAATCACGCATGTATCTTATAAGGGTTATCAAATTCATTTATTTATGTAAAGCAATCAGGTACAGTGGTAAACAGTTATAATAGCTAAAATATAGTTTCACTGAATGCTGCCTTTGCAGGCATGCATGTACATGTGTTAAACATTACAATTCACAAACAGAATATTAAATTAATTATGTCAAATATTGGAAGAGAGGGAGAAAATATAATAATAATTAAATCAATGTCAAAAACTAAACAAAATTATGAGAAGCGCACATAAGAACAATGTCAAAATAATAATAATAAAGAATAGGTACTAGAAAACAATAACTTCCATGCTGGTCTGGGAGCGAGAGAAAAACATAGAATGTGCTAGCTGCATTTCCTCCCGGGCATGCTGTAAAATCCAGCTTAGGGATACGAGGGTTACAGTATATTGTAATTTAGGCGATGGGCTGACAACCTGTCACTACAGCAATATACCTAGAATTCTATCTTAAATAACCCTCAAAACTTTGTCTGGGTCGTTTGCGCTCTGCCTACCCCACTAGGGATAAGGTCGTGATTATATGTATGTATGTATGTAAAACAATAATATTTATGTTCAAACCACAAACAGAGCAAATAGGTATTCCAATACCATGTATTCGCGTAAGTTATAGAAACATAACAAGTCGCATACAGAAGTAGAATTAGAAGCGAATCAGAAAACATAGTGCAGGCACTAAGCGGTAGGCGTGCACTCAAGGCTCGTATTGATAAAGATTTTAAGAGATTGAGAGCAATATTAAGTATGGATTGACAGGCCACATTGTACTGAAATAACGTTTCTGATACGAACTCAAACTAGCTGTAAATCTCAAATGCTGTTCATAAATTATGGCCCTTAGATTCCTAACGGCAAATGGTAAAGGCTCTTTGACAGTTGTGATGACTGTGTTTCTTCCATGCTGGACTGGGAGAAATAGGAAAACATAGAATGTTCCTGCTGCCCTTCCTCCCGGGCATGCTGTAGAAGTCAGCAAAAGGGATTCGAAGGTTACAGTATATTGTAATTTAGGCGATGGGCTTACAACCTGTCACTACAGCAATACACATTACAATCTAAAATTTTCCTCAATTTTTGTGAGACGTGGCGAAAGCGCCTTTCATTAGGCGTTTTATGCTCTGCCTACCCCGTAAGGGATAAAGGCGTGATTTTATGTATGTATGTTATAGAAACATTTTTCCGCGACCCAAGTTTTAAGTGCTCTCTTAAACTTTACGAAATCATACTCTATAACATCTAGCACAGACAGTATGAACGGTTCCGTAAAAGGAGTTTCATTATATCATCTAACATAACATAAACATAACATAAAAATACTTTATTGCACGTAATAATACAAATCATACAACACAACAGATAACAACAAAAAACAAGTACAACATAGGCGGCCTTATTGCTAATCAGCTGTTCATTTTCAATGGTGCCAATTTGTGTCTAGACACAACTCATTTCAGTTTGATCCTAGCACTTTCTAATAAATTGATTTAAAATGGGTCAGCAACATTCACACATATAATCACGCCTTTATTCCAAATGGGTTAGGCAGAGCGTAAACGACCTAAACAAAGATGTGACGGTCATTTAAGATAGATTTATGGGTATATTGCTTTAGTGACAGCTCAGCCCATCGCCAAAATTACAATATACGGAAACCTCGGTTCCCTTAGCCTTAGGTTTTTACAATATACCCGGGAGGAAATTCAGCTGGCACATTCTATGTTTTTCGCAAAAATCCTGACTTTTTCCAGTAAAATTTGACAACGTTTTCACCAGGATTTTCGCGATGATTTGAATTATCAAATCATCTTACTACACATATATTAGGTGACCTCCAGTGGGAATCGAACCCACGGCCTCAATGACTAAAATCCAAAATTCTTACCACTGAACTGGAGACGTAGTAGCAAAAGTAAATAACACAACACATGCGGTCTAAACAAGCCAAAAGCAGGGTCGGCCATTATAAACGAATTTTCAGCGCGAAATTTCGTTCGGAAAATTAAATTAAGCTTAGTACGTTAGCGGGAACAGAATGCAGTGTTGTTTTTACATTTCTGAACGAAATTAGTGCTAAATGATAAATTGTTGTTTTGTTTCGCGGCTTGTGTGGAACATTTAAGTATGAAAAGAGATAAATATTGGTTTAAGTTACTAAAATTAAATTAGTCCTGTCTAAATTACAAATTTAAAATGAGTTTTCCAATTTAATATTATTATTAATTAATAGCCAAGCAGCAGAATTGCTAATGAGGCTTTATTGGTGTGTGCGCTAATATTTAATATTATCTTCCATGCTGGACTGGGAGTGAGAGAAAAACATAGAATGTGCCAGCTGCATTTCGGCCCTAGCATGCTGTAAAAACCAGCTAAGGGATCTGAGGGTTTCAGTATATTGTAATTTAGGCGATGGGCTGACAACCTGTCACTACAGCAATATACGTATAAATCTTTCTTGAATGGCCCTCAAGAATTTGTCAGACGCGGCGGTACGGCCTTTGTTTAGGTCGTTTATGCTCTGCCTACCCCATTAGGGATAAAGGCGTCATTATATGTATGTATGTATGTATGCGCTAATAGTTATTTTATTAAAGTCTATTACCAGGCCACTCAGAAAGTATTGCGATAAATAGTTTTTATATATGGCAGACTGGCCGGTTAGAATCTTTTTTGAAAATATGATTACTTGTAAGTAAAAATATGTGTGTTCCATTTTCAAAATTTCCCTCCACATTTTTTGCGAGCCAATTCAAAGTATCGTGTCTTACTGAAAAATGGATCTGCGCCGGGAACATTTTAGAGCTATGATTTTTTACGACTTCAAGTGTCGCCTGAAACCGGATGAATCGTTCGATAGACTTCAAATGGCATTTATGGATGAAAGCCCCTCCAAGGCAACCGTGTATCGTTGGTATAACGAATTTAGGCGCGGTCGACCAACCTTGGGGGATGAAGAAAGAAGCGGTCGCCCTTTGACGGCTATTACGGAAGAAAACGTGCTAGCAGTGAAAATTTTAATCCAAGATAATAGGCGAATTACATATCAGGAGATTCAGCACATATTAAAGATTGGATCGGGAAGCGTTTACGAGATTCTACACGGGCATCTTCGCGTGAGGAGGATAGTATCGCGCTGGGTGCCGCACTACCTCACCGACGCTCAGAAGCAGGCCCGGGTGGAATGGTGTCGTGATATGCTGAACAAATTTGAAGAAGGCTCGTCTCGGCGTGTTTACGACATCGTAACAGGTGATGAGTCCTGGATTTATCAATACGATCCAGAAACCAAGCGCCAGTCGACAGTTTGGGTGTTTCAAAATGAACCAACGTCTACCAAAGTGAAGCGATCTCGAAGCGGGGGGAAGATTTTGATCGCCAGCTTTTTTAATTTGACTGGCCACTTGGCCTCAATTCCCTTACGAGATCAAAGAAGCATTAACGCCGAATGGTATACTACCAAATGTTTACCAGAAGTTTTTTCTGTTGTGAGCAACAAGCGACCAAACACAGGGCTCCGCGGACTACTGCTCCACCTCGACAATGCGCCTGCACACACCGCGCTCAAAACGAGGGACTTCCTGGACAGCACACCAGTCAAACTCCTAGGTCACCCTCCTTACAGCCCTGATCTAGCACCGTGTGACTTCTTTTTATTTCCAAAAATAAAAAATCAGCTCAAGGGGATACAATTTTCGTTGCCGGAAGATGCGCTGGCTGCGTTCGAGCAGGCTGTAAACGAGGTGTCTACGGCGGACTGGAAAAAGTGTTTTGAAAACTGGTTCAGACGCATGAATCTTTGTATAGAGGCTGGTGGAGAGTACTTTGAAAGGAATTAATAAAAATATATGTACCTGTAGAACATTTTTTTTTAGTGTCGCAAATCTTTCTGAGTGTCCCACGTATTTTCTTTCACTAAAAGTCTTTTTCACTTATTATTATATTCTCGTACATGTTTTAAATTATATTATTAATTAACCTCTTGTCAAGTCTATTTTTAAAAGCATTTGTGGAGGGAGAATCAACGATTCTTCCATGACTGGGAGCGAGAGAAAATCATAGAATAGGCCAGCTGCATATCCTCCCGGGCATGCTGTAAAAACCAGCTGAGGAATCCGAGGGTTTCAGTATATTGCAATTTAGGCGATGGGCAATATACCTACAAATCTATCTTAAAATAACCCTCAAAACGTGGTCAGAAGTGGCGGAACTACTTTTGTTTAGGTCGTTTACGCTCTGCCTACCCCATTAGGGATAAAGGCGTGATTATATGTATGAGAATCAGCGATCATTAATGTTTAAATAGAACATTTTTCTGAGTATTGATCATGTTTTTACGTCATTTTAGTATACGTCCTGAAACAACACATAAAATATCGGGAGTAAGGGACAACGTCCCGCAAACTGATAGGAGTTGCTCTATCAACACACATACACATAATCACGCCTCTATCCCTAATGGGGTAGGCAGAGTGTAAACAACCTAAACAAAGGTCGTACCGCCACGTCTGACAATGTTTTGAGGAAGATAGATTTGTATGTATATTGCTGTAGTGACAGGTTGTCAGCCTATCGCCTAAATTGCAATATACTAAAACCCTCGGATCATTTAGCTGATTTTTACAGCATGCCCGGGAGGAAATGCAGCTGGCACATTCTATGTTGTTCATTCGCTCCCAGTCCAGTATGGAAGAATCTATCAATCTATTAAAGCTCTATCAACGACACTGAACAACTCCCATCAGGAATTTCTTTCAGGAAGTAAGATAAAAACAATGCTTTTCCGTAACAAAAGTGTCCACCTCGATCAGATTTTTTTTAAGGAAAAGACTTTTTTTCACTATGAAAGAATTTCCTGGTGGAAGTTGTTCCGTGTCGATCATTGACCAACCCCTATCAGTTTGAGGGACACTGTCCCTTATACCCTGTATATTACCTACTTAGGCTTGTATTTATAACCAGCTCTTAAAACTGACAGCAAGTATGAGTTCGTTTGAGAAATGCCATTTCAGTACAAACGGTCTTCTTCTTAGCGAGTGGGTTCTCGAGTCGAACAAAGACCCAAAGAACCCTGGTGTCAGAGTTTTCCAACCGTCTATTAGGCCTCTGATATGGTTTGAGTAACGACCACTATCAAGGACAGCGACCGGGGCCGATAGCTTAACGTGCCCTTCGAAGCACATAATCCTTTTTATTTTCAGATAATCAGGTCATTCAGCCTGCTCCTAACCAAACTCAAGAAAACCTTCGAAAGTGAAAAATTGATAAATATCAACTTTTGTGTTCCCCCCCTGGGAATCGAACCCAGGACATCCGGATCCTAAGCCCATGGCTCTGACCACTAGACCACTGAGGCAGTTATTTCCATGATGAAACTTATTTAGCTGATAAATTTCGAAACATAGTCCTTTGTCCTACTGATCTAAATAAATAAATTAAAACAACAAAACAGTCACGTCCACAGTCGTTATTCTGATAACGTTAAATAAGTTATCCGACGTTATTCTGATAACGTTATATAAGTTATTCAATTGTCAGTTAGCTCACTTCATTAACCGAATTGCCGCCGTGGACAGATGAATTATTCAACTAGTGATGTACCTGGTTTTACGAATATTATACGCGGTGTAAGGGACAGCGTCCCGCGAACTGATAGGGGTTGCTCAGTCAACGAAACTGAACAGTTATCAGCTGGTATGTTTTTTCAGGAAGTGAATAATAATTGCTTCCATGCTGGACTGGGAGAGATAGAAAAACATAGAATGTTCCAGCTGCCCTCCCTCCCGGGCATGCTGTTGAAGTCAGCAAAAGGGACTTGAGGGTTACAGTGTATTGTAATTTAGGCGATGGGCTGACAACCTGTCACTATAGCAATACATATTACAATCTAAAATTGCCCTCAATTCTTGTCAAACGTGGCGAAAGCGCCTTTTACGTGGCGTTAAACGCTCTGCCTACCCCGTAAGGGATAAAGGCGTGATTTGTGTGTGTGTGTGTGTGTGAATAATAATGTTTCTCTTCCATACAAATTGTCTGATCGAGGTTATCATTTTGTACAGGAAGGTCGATTTTAATTTCATCTCCTAAAAACATTCCCGGCAAAAGTTGATTAGTTTCGTTGACTGAACAACCCCTATCAGTTTGCGGGACGCTGTCCCTTACATCCCGTACCTCATTTTACCGATTATACCTGGTTTGGTTTATATAACACAACATCGATTTAATGCGACTTTGACTTCCACGCTGGACTGGGAGCGAGAGAAAAACATAGAATGTGCCAGCTGCATTTCCTCCCGGGCATGCTGTAAAAACCAGCTAAGGGATCTGAGGGTTTCAGTATATTGCAATTTGGGCGATGGGCTGACAACCTGTCACTACAGCAATATACGTACAAAACCATCTTGAATAACCCTCAAAACTTTGTCAGACGTGGCGGAACGACCTTTGTTTAGGTCGTTTACGCTCTGCCGACCCCATTAGGGATAAAGGCGTGATTATATGTATGTATGTATGTCGATTTAATGCGGAGATATAATGGGGTAGGCAGAGCGAAAACAACGTAAACAAACGGCGTTCCGCCGCGTCTGAGTAAGTTTTGGGTTATTTAAGATAAAGGTATATTGCTGTAGTGACAGCTTGTCAGACAATCGCTTAAATTGCTATAAACAGAAACCCTGCATACCCAGGAGGAAATGCAACCGGCACATTCTATGTTTTTCTCTCGCTACTAGTCCAGCATGGAAGTTTTTTTTTTTTACTAGTATTTCAGAAAATACTGATTACAAACCTACATCACCAATTCTGAACAGAGACCATTACCCGTAGACCCCTATTCTCATCCAACTTATAAGCAGACAGGGGTCTCTGTTATGGCGTCAATTTGGAGCAAATTTAGACAACCGTGTTCTTTGAATACGAAGTAGTAACAGGTTTGTTTTAATTAAGAATGTGCTGTTGATTTATTGAAGTCTTGTCGCTGTTTTTTTAAGGAAGTAGGTTTTCTCGGCTGTGAAAACTAGTCCTACGCAGATGGTTGAAATCAATACGGTTAACTGCTGACTAAAAAAATGAAAATTTAATATACGTACATATAATCACGCCTTTATCCCTAATGGGGTAGGCAGAGCGCAAACGACCTAAACAAAGGTCGTTCCGCCACGACTGACAAAGTTTTAAGGGTTATTTTAGATAAATTTGTAGGTATATTGCCGTAAACTTCCATACTGGACTGGGAGAGAAAGAAAAACATAGAATGTTCCAGTTGCCCTTCCTCCCGGGCATGCTGTATAAGTCAGCAAAAGGGATTCGAGGGTTACAGTGTATTGTAATTTAGGCGATGGGCTGACAACCTGTCACTACAGCAATACACATTACAATCTAAAATTGCCCCCAATTTATGTCAGACGTGGCGAAAGCGCCTTTTAGGAGGCGTTTTACGCTCTGCCTACCCCGTAAGGGATAAAGGCGTGATTTATGTATGTATGTATGTATGTATATTGCCGTAATGACAGGTTGTCAGCCCGTCGCCTAAATTGCAATGTACAGAAACCCTTAGATGTTTTCTACAGCATGCCCAGGAGGAAATGCAGCTGGCACATTCTATGTTTTTCTTTCGCTCCCAGACCAGCATGGAAGTTTAATTTTAAAATTTAATTTTATTTATTATAATGTGTTTTTTTAAATAAAAAAATAAATAAATTATTAATAACGAATATTTAAATATAGAAACGATTTAAAGTATTCATTAAAGATCATTAAAAAAAATATTTACAAAATACTAGATTTCTGTCATCCGCTGCTTAATAAGCTTTCCCGTGGGTATGATATACTTTCCTGCGGTAAAACGTAGCCTATGTTACTCAATGAGAATGTAGCTTTCTAATGGTGAAAGAATTTTTGAAATCGGTTTAGTATTTTCGAGTTTATTCTTTACAAACATGTAGACACACAGATAAAAATACAAATCATTTCTCTTTATAATATTATGCATGCATGCATGCATATAATCACGCCTTCATCCCTGATGGGATAGGCAGAGCGTAAACAACCTAAACGAAAAGTCGTTCCGCCTCGTCTTACAAAGTTTTGAGGGTTAATTAAGATAGATTTGTAGGTATATTGCTGTAGTAACAGGTTGTCAGCCCATCGCCAGCCAATCAAAATATACTGAAACCCTCGGATAACTTAGCTGATTTTTCCGGGAGGAAATGTGGATGGCACATTCTATGTTTTTCTCTTGCTCCCGGGCCAGCATGGAAGATATAAAATTATACATACATACATACATATAATCACGCCATTATATTATAAGTAGTTTATTATAGTATAGATATAGATTATTAAAAATTACCTGTTTTATAAAGCCATAGCAACTGAAATTAAGAAATTATGTAGAAAATAAAATACTTTGCCTAATAGCAAACACTTTGATGTAATACGTATTTAAATTAAAAACAAAAATAATGTTTTTTATATCACAGTACAAAAGAAAATTATTCGTAATTAGATGAATAATTTATACTGAGGAAAAATAATAATATAGCTATATTTTCTCTTATGTCCGAATTTTTAGATTTGTACAAACCAAATGGTTAAGATTATTTGATTGAAAAAATAAATAAGTTTGTTCCACCACTTCTGAAGAAGTTTTGAGGGGGTTATTTCAGATATATTTGTAGGTATACTGCTATAGTGATAGATTGTCAGGCTATCGCCTAAATTGCAGTATACTGAAACCCTTGGATCCCTTAGCTGGGTTTTAGAGCATGCCCGGGGGGAAATGTAGCTGGCACATTCTATGTTTTTCTCTCGCTCCCAGGCCAGTATGAAAGATTGTTTAATTGTTAGATACTATAAAAAAAAAACAAAAAACAGCATTGAAGAATTTATTTTTAATTCAATTTTATTCATAAAAGTATGCAATTTTTTCATCACTGTTTTGTTATGACATCGTTGTTAAACTATCGTCCGTAAACCGACCAAGACAACCATTGTTTTTTAAATCTTTCGAGCAACATTCACCCATTCCCACCAAGTCTGTATAAACCCGCATGTTTTTTTTCACTACAGGCTGTAACTCAGCCTTATTATCCAGTAACAATAACTACCGACCGTGTTCCCCGCCGGCGAGGTGTGTTCCCACTGGCCTTGGATCTAGCTCCATTGTTAACCGGCAAACGGCGTTTGTCCACTTTCCGACACGGCTACAATGATATTTTAAGAAAGATACGTTACGTTCATACTGCACGCACATTTTAATTGTTCCTCGACACATATATATACATATTTATAACATTGCATATCAAAACAAACGCTGAGTGCGACACAAAATAGGCAAAGCGTAAGAGTGAAACAGATAGCTATTTGTAATCAGTGCAGCTCGACTGCCTAAAATGGTCACAATTACGAGCATTTGACGGCACGAGTTTCGCGCATTGGTAACGTATCTACCTATATATAATATCATTGCACGGCTACGGAATCGCCTACCCTTGAATCTAAAGGTGTGACTTCTGCCCTCAAACAAAACATACCCCCGCGGGGCAGAGAGGGGATGGTTTCTCAAACATATCTCTTCCCCTCTGTGGTATGTTTTCTGTTATATTTGAGAGCAGGAGTCACAGAGTTTTAACTGCCTCCGTGGTCTAGTGGCTAGTGCCATTGACTCCTGATTCGGAGGTCCTGGGTTCGATTCCCAGCGGGGAAACACAAAGTTGATATTTGAGAATTTATCACTTTGTGAATGTGCAGACTGAATCACCTGATTGTCCGAAAAAGAAAAAGATTTCGTGCTTTGGAGGGCACGTTAAGCCGTTGCTCCCGGTCGCTGTCTTAGATAGTGGTCGTTACTAAAACCATGTCAGAGGCCTGATAGTTGTGCTACTAGGCGGTTTAAAAACTCTGACTCTGAGGGTTCATCGGGTCGATAGACTCGATACCCACTCGATAGAAGAAGAACGGCTTTAAATTTACATGGCTTTTCTTTTAATTGTTAGAACTCACAACGCAGGTTCGAGAAACGAATTTAATATTTTATTTCTTATTATTTTATATTATTAGTCTTTCTAATATTAACTTGAGGGCGACGTCAAGGGTCCCATTTTTCCCGTTGTCGGCATGTCGAAAAAATCTTAAAACAGAATTTGAACTGGCATTATACCGGGTGTAAGGGACAGCGTCCCGCAAACTGATAGGGGTTGCTCAGTCAACGACACTGAACATCTTTCACGGAAAATTATTTCAGGAGATGAAAAAAAAAATTGGCCTACCCATACAAAGTGACCACCTCGATCAGACTATTTGTATGGATAACCAATTTTCTTTTTTTCATCTCCTGAAAGTCCGGTGAAAGTTGTTCAGTTTCGTACGATACTACCATATACCGGGTGTAAGGGACCGTCCCGCAAATTGATAGGGGTTGCTCAGTCTACGATCAGTTTCACGAGGAAATTCTTTCAGGAAGAGAAAAGAAAAAATCTTTTTAATACAAATTTTCTGATCGAAGTAAACATTTTATTGAAGAGTATATTTTTTTTACTTCCTGAATGAATTTTCTGGTGAAAGTTGTTTAATTTCATTGACTGAGCAACCTCTATCAGTTTGCGGGACGCTGTCCCTTACACCCCGTTTACTGCATAAATAATGAGTTGCCCCAAATATGAATACCGTATCGGATATAACAATGGACACAAACCTGAAATCAGAGGTCATGTTCAGCTAATTACGAGATTGTAGCCTGTAGGCGCTAAGATTTACCTGCCTGAATGGTGGTCTTGTGTGTTACTAAAGTTAAGTATGATGGGTGACCGGTGGAGAGGTCTAGGTTAATTAGCACTCTTTGGGTCTAGGTCATAGAATTGTTTTTTAGTAGGTAATACAAATCTATCTCAAATAACCGTCAAAACAGTCAGACGAGTCCGAACGATCTTTGTTTAGGTCGTTTACGCATTGCCTACCCCATTAGGAATAAAGGCGTGATTATATTGGGTTTATAATCAATGTCTTACTTGGGAAACTCATATCGAGAAACTGGTGTGTAAACTGGGTAGCACGGTATTTGCCTTAAGCAGAATAAACTCTTGTCTATCAGACAACATTGTGCGGTTATGTTATTTTGCAGTGGTGCAGTCGCTCTTACAGTACGGCATAGACCTTTAGGGCCGAGCCGCGGACTGGGAACGTGTGTTCCGAATGCAGAAGCGTGCTGTGAGGACGATTGCGCGGATCCCGAGTGATGTGTCTGCCCAACCCTATTTTATAAAATTTAAAATTATGATGGTCCCTTCCCTACTGGTCTATAATATAGCCCTGTACGTGTGGGAGAATAGGAACCAGTATCAGAGCAGAAGCGATAGACTTGGAGAAAACGCACGTCATGCGAACATGTTGCACGTAGTGAGGCACACGTTGGAGAAGACCGCCAGAACCACGCATGTGATGGGCGCGGCTGTATTTAATAAAATATCCGATGTAATCAAGCAGGCACCAAGCTTAAATAGCTTTAAATCACGGCTTAAGCGTTGGCTTGTCGAACAGGCATTCTATAGTTATAATGATTTTATTAATTTTAATGATAATAAAAGCAATACAATTTAAATGATTATTAATGTGATATACTTAAGTGCTTATAATTTCTTGACTTGTAATTTACAATTATTAATAAATTTATCTCTATCTCTATATGTATGAATGTATGTAATAGCACAACTAATAGTCCTCTGGCATGATTTGTGAAACGCCCACTTACTTACTAACTGACAGCGACCGGGACCGACGGCTTAACGTGCTCTCCGAAACATGGAATCCTTTTCCTTTTGGACAATCAGGTGATTAAGCCTGCAATATCCTAACTAAACGGGAGAAAATCTCACAAAATTATAAATTTACTTTGTGTTTCTCCTATGGGAATCGAACCCAGGACCTCAGGATCAAAAGTCCATTACTCAGACCACAGAGGATCTTTACAGCTTTGTCGATGTTGGTCCGAAACGCTAACTGTTATTTTATCTCTATTTCACTTTGTTATCTGTAACAACACCGAATGTTTTTATAACTTGGCAAAGTTTAAAATAAATACTTCTGTTTGTTTTATGCAGTATCTTTTGCTATTTCAGATCTAAGCGTTTAAGTATCTATACCCTTTGTTATAGTCATATCATCTCCCGTTGCCTTAACAAGGTCGGCTACCTAAGGGGATTGAAAGAGGGTACCTACTTGGTTTTACACAGAGCGACTGCCATCTGACCTCCACTACCCAGAAGGGAAACCAGACCCAATCTTAGATTAGGCTTTTGCTAGGTTAGTAACCAACAAAGCTGTCAAAGTTTTCAAGTCGCCAATACAAAGCAATTGCTTTTGACATGGCTTGACGACTAATATCTACGGTATTAAACGACACAAACATATTACAATCTAAAATTGCCCTCAATTTTTGTCAGACGTGGCGAAAGCGCCTTTTACGAGGCGTTAAACGCTCTGCCTACCCCGTAAGGGATAAAGGCGTGATTTATGTATGTATGTATTAAACGATATAAACCGAGACCAACGCTTAACATGATTTGCGAAGCACGGAAAAAGCGCCGAATAAACGTACATATGATATTCGAAAACAGAAAAACACATTGGTACATGGTGGGATTTGAACCACGACCTCCACTCAGAAGGAAGCAGCCCTATCCACTACACTATCGGGATTGACTCGATACAAAATAAATACTACAATCACGCCTTTATCCTTTATGAGGTAGGCAGAGCGTAAACGACCTAAACAAAGGTTGACAAACGTCTGACAAAATTTTTGAGGGTAATTTTAGATAGATTTGTAGGTGCTGTAGTGACAGGTAGCTGACAGCCCATCGCCTAAATTACAATATAATGAAACCCTCGGTTCCCTTAGCTGGTTTTTACAGCATGCCTGGGTAGAAATGCAGCACATTCTATATTTTTCTCTCGTCTCCAGGCCTGTATGTAAGAATATGAAGAGAATACTTAATAAATACTATACATTCATACATATAATCACACCTTTATCCCTAACGGCGTAGGCAGAGCGTGAACGACGTCTGACAAGTATTTTTTTAAAATAAATACTGATACAGGAAAATTATTCTTGTTCCAGGTGCAAACGCCGATGGTTCCTGTACAGTCTAGCGGTCCAGTTAACAGCATCACCGCAGGCAAAGGTAGGTACTAACAGGCAACCTTATTGCTCAGTAGCAATTTCTTCCGGGCAACCTTCCCGTTAACCTACTTAATTAGTTGTAACAATAGTTAATAAGTACATGTATTATCATAGCTAGCTGTGTTTGCCTGTAATTGGGTCTACATCAAGTCAATTTCTTGTTTTTGTAATTTTAGCATGTAAGTTGTAAACCTGTTGGCAAACCTAATAAATAAATAAATTAATAAACCTACACTGGACTAGAAAACTGAAATCAGAAGAAGATCCGGATCTTCTACCGGGCCCTCCAAGCACAAAATCTTTTTTCTTCAAGTCTATCAGGTGATTCAGCTTGCATTATCCTAACCAAAATGAAGAAAATCTCACAAAGTGACAAATATCAACTTTGTGTGGGGGTTTCTCCCTGGTAATCGAATCCAGGACCTCCGGATCGTGAGCCCATGGCTCTGACTACTAGACCACGTGGGCAATTGAGAACTGAAACCAGGGGATTCTTCTACATACCCGGATAAGATTCCCTTATTTATCAGTGAAACATTCTGGCCTACATACATACATATATACAATCACGCCTGTGTCCCTAATGGGGTAGTCACATCGTCAGCGACCCAAACAAAGGTCGTTTGGCTTCGTCCGACTAGTTTTGAGGGTTGTTTGAAAACTCTGACACCAGTGTTCTTCAGGTCATTCGACTCAAGAATCCACTCACTTATAAGAAGAAGAGGGTTGTTTAAGATAGATCTGTATATTGCTGTAGTGACAGGTTGTCAGCCCATCGCTTAAATTATAATATACTGAAACCTTCGTTTCCCTTAGCTGGTTTTTACAGCATGCCCGGGAGGAAATGCAGCTGGCACATTCTATGTTTTTCTCTCGCTCCCAGTCCAGCATGGAAGAAATACAATACAAAATAGTTTATTGCACAAAGAAACACAAATACATACAGCAGAAAAGTAAAGAACAAAATAGTACAATATAGGCGGCCTTATTGCTAAATCAGCAATTTCTACCAGGCAATCTTTACATACAATCACGCCTGTATACCTTATGGGGTAGGTAGAGCGTTAACGACCTAAACAAAGGTCGTTCCGCCGCGTCCGTGCAAGTTTTGAGGGTTGTTTAAGATAAATCTGTGTATTGCTGTAGTGACAGGTTGTCAGCCCATCGCTTAAATTATAATATACTGAAACCTCTTTTTCCCTTAGCTGGTTTTTACAGCATGCCCGGGAGGAAATGCAGCTGGCACATTCTATGTTTTTCTGTCACTCCCAGGCCAGCATGGAAGTTTCTATCCCTCAGGACTCTAAAGCGAAAGCTCTATGTTAATCATAATTCTCTTTATACACAATATAACATCAAAACTTCGTAATTTAAACAAAACTAAACTTTATTACGCTGGAATATGAATTAATTTCCTGGAGCAAGAAACTTTGATAAAGATATTCAAAATTTAATGCGAGAAGGGTCTAAATGAAGTTTCTTGGTAAGCGATTTTGGGCTTTAAGTGTAAGGGGTAAGGTAGGTTTTCGTGTGCAATAGATAAAACACAGTGCTGGTTAAGTGATGTACTAAAGAGATAGTTAAGCGAAAGTTCACCTGTTGGGGATTAGGGATGGGAACAAAACGTATCGATATTTCATTTTGTGTTTTTGCTTATAGTTAGTGCATCTGTGTCATGTTCAATCCCTGAATTCGTTCTTGGGCAAAAAAAGTGTCATTTTACGGATTTTGCAAGATTAAAAACGGTCGAAATCCGAAATTTGGATATTATTCATTGCAAAACGCTCTTTCTGAGAAGTGGCAATAACCTTCATCTTCCTAGCCTTATCCCGTATCTCACGAAGGTAATATTTATTGCAGAAAAGGTATACTGTTTTAGTCTATCGATAAATGATTATCGACTGTTTCCCCTCACTAGAGTTTGGAAGCGCACAAACGGGGGCTTAAACATTTCAGTACAGTGGGCTTGTTTATATCTCATCCGAGTACAGTCCGGCAGAACTGTGACTGTTGTTATGCGTTTGAGTGTACCTAGTTTATTTAGTGAGAGATTGTGAGAGTTTTTAACCGACTTAAAAAAGGGGGTAGGTTGTTAATTCATCGAAATATTTTATTGTAATTCGGTGATTGTGCGCATAAGTTAAACGAGAATTCTCTGATTGAAGCCGCTCCGCCCATGCCAAGTTAGTGGATGTAGTCTTGAATGACACCTGCAGGGTCATAACGTCATCAGTGGTTGTCTAAAACCTAACCCAGTGTCATTGCTTACCCACTAGATGGAATGACACCTCCAGAAGTCTGCACGGCTGTGGCTAGCTCCACTGTAAGAGCAAACGCCGATACAATACAAAATTCTTTATTGCACAAAGAAACACATACAACAGAAATAAAAAGGAACAAACGTGACAGTACAATATATGCGGCCTTATTGCTAAAGCAGCAATTTCTACCAGGCTACCTTTAGGTATAGAAATTGTACAAGCAGAAAGCGGAATAGTGCATATTACTACATATAATACTCAGACAATATTTACACACTATTAAATAAATATTTCAATAAAATATACTGATGCATATCTTATGATAAACTAATAGATAGATAGATATATTCTTTATTGCACATAAAACAAAAACAACAGGGATTAGAACAAATTAAATAAAATTAAAGTACAATGAAGACGGCCTTATTGCTATGGTAGCAATTTCTACCAGGCAACCTTGGGTAGAGGAAATCAAATGTAGATAATGCGGGATAGTGCATGTAATAACATCTAATACATAATATATGCTACATAAGATAGGATACTCTATATATCTACTTACTTAAATGATACTTATAAATTAGACAGCTACACATTATTAGCTAAATAGAAATTTCTTGTTTGCTCCTTAAAAAATCGAAGATCGCAGATCGTAGTTCGAAGGCATAAATGTCGTTGCAGTGTTTTTAGGCTCATATTCTTAAAGCGATCTCAATCTTGAGAGCGATATTAAGTATGGATTTGACAGGCCAGTTTGTACTGAAATGACATTACTGATACGAACTCAAACTCGCTGTCACTCATGAGAGCTGATTACAAATACGGCTCTAAGTATGTCGCCCCGCTTTTTACCGCACCTGCACAGGCCAGATGCAAAGTTTGGGGCGAAATCTTCTCTGCCTACTCCCTTTGTCCTACTTGCCGAGAATCCTGGACATGAATAGTGATTAATGGACTTAATGAACTACCGTGGCCGATTTGGAAGTCCTTAAACAGGCTTCGGATTTAATGGACGGCAGTTTATACGCAATACATATGCCCCTATGATGTAATTACTCGTGTAACATCGACACGCTAAGAAGAAGTTATACGGGGTTGTGTCAACATCTACTTTCAATCATCGGTCATCTAGGCGCAGGATACGATTGTTACCGTTATTATTAAAAAGCATATTTGTTCAAAGTGTTTTCAAAAATCTTTCATAATATGCACAGCATAATAGTAAAACACCTGCGCGTTTCTGAACACACAACTCATCATCTCCCAAGCCTTATCTTGTTTCTCACGGGGCTGGCTACTTAACCTAGGTGATTGAACGAGGGTACTGGTTTTTACACAGAGCGACTGCCCCTCTGGCCTCCGCATCCAAGAAGAGAAACCAGACCCAATCTTAGATTAGGTCAAAGTTTTCAAGCCGCGAATGCTTAGTATGGCCTCTGACATAGCCTAACAATTGTTATCTACCTACGGTATTAAACGTTATAAACCAGGACCAACGGCGTAACGTCCCTTCCGAAAAAAGCGCCAAATAAACGTTCATATGAAATTCGAAGAAAAAAAACATAAGTACGGGGTGGGATTCGAACCATGACCGCTTAGGAGGCAGCGGCCCAATCCACTACACTATCGGGATCAACACTTAACTCAAGTTAAAGTGAACACGCATCTCGTGGTTGAGCTTGCTCCATCGTCAACTATGTATCTGTCATCTTTGGCTAGGAGAAGAGTCAAAAGCAAACCCATTCCTAAAGATTCCTCGATTACCCTTAGTGCAGCAACACACATACATACAATCACGCCTTCATCGCTAAGAGGGTAGGCAGAGCGTAAACGGCCTAAACAAAGGTCGTTCCGCCACGTCTGACAAAGTTTTGAGGGTTATTTAATATAGATTTGTAGGTATATTGCTGTAGTGACAGGTTGTCAGCCCATCGCCTAAATTGCAATATACTGAAACCCTCGGATCCCTTAGCTCATTTTTACAGCACGCCCGGGAGGAAATGTATCTGGCACATTCTATGTTTTTCTTTCGCTCCCAGTCCAACATGGAATAAGTGATTGGTGAACTTACCTTATTTTCAATAATCTTTTTTGAAGGCGGTTTTTTTATTGGAAATTAATTATCAGATAGGTATTCTAACTTAGGAGTTGTAGCTTATAATGAACTACTATTCTGTGTGGTTAACTTCTTCTTCTTAGGAATACCCTCTTTCTGGAGTTTTGAGAATCAATTGGCCCAAAGGTGATGTGGTAGTGTCACAGACTGCCTTCGATAACTACGACGAGTAAAACGCACAAACTGAACTGGTCAAAAATATACATATATATAATCACGCCTTTATCGCTAATGGGGTAGGCAGAGCGTAAACAACCTAAACAAAGGTCGTTCCGCCACGTCTGACAAAGTTTTGAGGGTTATTTAGGATAGATTTTTAGGTATATTGATGTAGTGACAGGTTGTCAGCCCATCGCCTAAATTGCAATATACTGAAACCCTCCGATCCCTTAGCTAGTTGCCCGGGAGGAAATGCAGCTGGCACATTCTATGTTTTTCTCTAGCTCCCAGGCCAGCATGGAAGAAAATGTATGCCCTTGCCCTTAAAATGTTTCTCATTCTTTTTTTTTTTTTTAATATATATAGGCGAGCATTTGTCCGCCATCTCACCTGGTGGAAAGTGACGATGCGGACTATGTTGAAGCATACTCACCTATGTAGTGCCTATTCACTCTCGCCTTGAAAAGGCCCAGGTTATATTGTTCCGGAAACAGATCCGCCGGCAGGGAGTTCCACTCCTTAGCCGTTCGCATTAAGAATGTGGAAGCGAACCGCTTCGTGCGAATTTGTGGTATATCCACGACATAAGGGTGGAACCCCTGTCCACGCCTCGTGCTCCGGAGATGGAAAGGGGAGGGGGGTATAAGGTCATGAAGTGCTAACGCGCACTCCCCGAAATGTATCCTGTAAAATACCGACATGCACGCCACTCTGCGACGGTGCTCAAGGTTCTGTAGTTTTGCCTCAACCAGTGCTGAGTCTCCAATAAGCTTCTTAGCACGTTTCTCGATTGAGTCTAAGGCCAGCTGGTATTTAGCTGAACCGTCCCAAAGGTGGCAGCAGTACTCCATACACGATCGGACTTGAGCTGTGTACAACTGCAATAGCTGTCCCGGTGTGAAGTATCGCCTCACCTTCGAGAGGATACCAAGTTTTTTGGCAGCTGTTGTGGCCAGAGACTCAATGTAACGTCCAAAGTTCAAGTCGGACGTAAGGCTCATACCAAGAAGCTCAAGATGGTCAGAAATCGGTACGGATACATCCCGGAAAGTTGGAGCCAGGTTAAAAGGACTCCGTTTTGTCGAGAATAGACACGCCTGGGTTTTGGATGCGTTGAACTTGACGAGATTGGCATCGCCCCACTCGGATAGCGATGAGTTCAGACGATCCACTATGGACTCCCGACAAGACTAGATTGTTTCACTGTTGGCCCTTGCACTGGACAGATATCTGTCAACAACCGTGCTGTCATCAGCGTACCCAAAGGTATCGGGTGTCAACATGTCGTTGATATGCAGCAGGAATAAGGTTGCAGACAGGACAGAACCTTGAGGAACTCCGGCATCAATACCCTGTTGTCCGGAGGAGCAGCCTTCTAAGACCACTTGTATGGATCGTTTACTCAAGAAGTCCGAAATCCAGTTGCAAAGGCCAACAGGTAACCCGTAGGCGGGAAGCTTGCCAGTAAGGCTAGCGTGCCAGACCCTGTCAAAGACCTTGGAGATATCCAGAGACACGGCAAGTGCTTCACCATGTCTCTCGATAGCCTCGCTCCATAAGTGAGTAGCATGCACGAGGAGGTCCCCCGTCGATCGCCCTCGGCGGAAGCCGTATTGGCGATCGTTAAGGAGATCATTATCCTCAAGGTATGCCAGGAGCCGATTATTCAGTACACGCTCCATAATCTTGCAGAGTATAGAGGTTACCGATATGGGTCTATAGTTGGCAGGGTCTGCTCGACTACCTTTTTTGGGTACAGGTTGCACATTTGCAAGCTTCAACGATTTGGGAACAACACCAGTCTCAAGTGAGAGGCGGTACAGGCGTGTCAACACCGGAGACAACTCAGGCGCACAGTTACGCAGGACGATTGCAGGGATACCGTCAGGGCCACTTGCTTTATTCACGTCTAGATTTCGTATGGTTTTAAGGACCTCTTTTTGCCGGATGCGTACGGCTGCCATAGAGCAGTCGACACGAGGTAACGGGGGTGGTATTTTACCTGCGGCATCAAGACGCGAACTTTCCACAAAATAGGAGGAAAAAAGATTGGCTTTCTCCTCCGCAGTATGAGCAAGCGACCCATCAGGTCTCTGCAGAGGTGGTAAAGATGGCTGGCAGAAATTGGTTTCCACTGCTTTCGCAAGCGACCAGAATGCTTTACTGCCAGCCGGATAGGAAGCAAGCTTAGCGCCTACTCGGCCTATGTGGGCTAATCGAGCCCTTCTCATTTCATTCTCTCAACTACCAGTAGGTTAGCTGGAATAGATCTCTTCATAGAGATTAGTTCGACCTTGCATACGTTTCTGTAAACTTCATTTCTTGTATTTTAATGCAATAAAGAATATGATATATATATAAAAAGGAAAGCTATCAACACCATGTCATTCAGCTAAGCTGCCAGTTACTAACAAGTAGTATTATTTTAAAACAAGATGAAAACAAAGACCTTTTAACAAAGATACATACATACATACATCTAATCACGCCTTTATCCCTAGTGGGGTAGGCAGAGCGTAAACGACCTAAACAAAGGTCGTTCCGCCACGTCTGACAAAGTTTTGAGGGTTATTCAAGATGGATTTGTAAGTATATCGCTGTAGTGACAGGTTGTCAGCCCATCGCCTAAATTGCAATATACTGAAACCCTCAGATCACTTAGCTGGTTCTTACAGCATGCCCGGGAGGAAATGCAGCTGGCACATTCTATGTTTTTCTCTCGCTCCCAGTCCAGCTTGGAAGTAAAAACAAAGATGCTGTAAGAAATTTGTAGAAATAAGCAGTGCCTGTTGTGTTTTAATTCCTTATGTAATTGTTCTGTGCACGTTTATGTGTACAATAAACTGTTAAATGAATAAATAAGATCTTGTTGTGTAAAATAATTTTTTATTGCCATCTGGTAACTCAGCCAGCATTGTCCTAACCAAACTAGAGAAAACTTCAAACAGTGATTTAATAAAATCATGACTTACGTTTGTCTTGGGTTCTTGATATGACATTGATTGTTGTAGAGTTTAGGAAGAAAATTTGATTTAATTCATACATATAATCACGCGTTTATTTCGAATGGGCTAGGTAGAGAGTAAACGACCTAAACAAAGGTCGTTCCGCCACGTCTGACAAAGTTTTGAGGGTTATTTAAGATATATTTGTAGGTATATTGCTGTAGTGACAGGTTGTCAGCCCATCGCCTAAATTGCTGAAACCCTAGGATCCCTTAGCTGTTTTTTTACAGCGTGCCCGGGAGGAAATGCAGCTGGCACATTCTATGTTTTTCTCTCGCTCCCAGGCCAGGAAGGTCATAACCAAACTAGGAAAAACCTCGGACAGTGATTTAATAAAATCACGACTTACGTTCTCATTAGGTTTATGATATGATGTTGATTGAAATAAAGTTCATTCAAAATTGGATGTAATTTTATGTGGTTATGACTGATTATGATCTTATGATAATAATAAGTAGGACTCCTACCGATTTTCGGTGATGGCGGCCAATCTTCCAGAGATCGTCCAACTGCGCAGGACTAGTTTTTAGTGCCTAAGTGTTTGCGCTACACACAGGTCCACTCCCTACTCCTTCTATCTTTTATTTTGATGGGACAGACTGACTGACACGACCAGAGAAATCAGGCGCAGGACCGACTATTTACATGCCCATCCGACAGCATGGATCATCTTACTTTTCGGACAATCAGGTAATCAGCTTGAAATGTCCTAACCAAACTAGGAACAATAACAAAAAGTCGTTGTCCCAAAAGAAAAAAGAAATGGCTTCCCATATCGCGCGCTGATGCATTTTGTATGGATGGTATTATTTTTTCGTATTTCGACCTATATTCCTTTAGGAAAGTTGTTCAGTGTCATAGGCTGATACATATCCTTTTGGGTGCATACCAGGTGTAAGGGACAGCGTCCCGCAAACGGGTTGCTCAGTCAACGACACTGAACAATCAGCAGGATATTTTTTCAGGAAGTGAAAAAGAAATTAGCTTTTCCATACAAATTTTCTGATCAAAGTGAACATTTTGTATGAAAAAGCCAATTTTCTTTTTCATTTCCTTAAAAAAAGAAACCTCCTGATAGTTGTTCAGTGTCGTTGACTGAGCAACCCGTTTGCGGGACGCTGTCCCTTACACCTGTTGTACCCTTTCTGTAAGACCCTGTATATTCGTTCAAAATCACCCTGTATATCCAGTTTCCATTGTTATTCCAGCCGGTAGGGTCGGCAGTGTTTATGTTCAATTACCGCTTTTGCTATCCGTACAGGCCACTGTTTTTTATCAATCTACCCCGCTAATTAACTGCTTCCGTGGTCTAGTTGTCTGCGCTATGGGCTGCCGATTCGGATGTCCTAAGTTCGATTTCCACAGGGGACACAAAGTTGATATTTGTCAATTTATCACTGTGTGAGATTTTCTACTGTTTGGTTAGGACATTTCTTCTTTTCTTCCATGCTGGACTGGGAGCGAAAGAAAAACATAGAAAGTGCAGCTGCATTTCATCCCGAGCATGCTGTTAACACCAGCTAAGGGATTTTAGGGTTTCAGTATATTGCAATTTAGGCGATGGGCTGACAACCTGTCACTACAGCAATACAGTCAGACGTGGCGGAGCGACTTTTGAATAGATAGTTTACCATCTGCCTACCCCATTAGCGATAAAGGCGTGGTTATATGTAATGTATGTTTGTATGGTTAGGTCAGTGCAGTTACCTGATTATCTGGAAGAAAAAAGTTTTCGTGCTTTGGAGGGCACATTAAGCGGTCGAGACAGATTGGTGTCTTTGATGGTGGTCGTTACACAAAACCATATCCATACACACACACACACATATAATCCATTCATCCACCCCATAAAGGTACATAAATATCACTTAAGAGGTAATTTTTAGAGGACCTGTGTCGGTAGGAGAGACCAGGAGGCTCATAGCACAGGGTCTACCTAGTTTGGGACTCCTGTCTTTCCATAATTATAAACTTAACACGCTATTATTTTGTAAACTAGAATATAAGTACCTACTATTGTGGAAAGAAAATAATAAAATATTATTATTATATCTTCCATACTGGACTGGGAGAGAAAGAAAAACATAGAATGTTCCAGTTGCCCTTCCTCCCGGGCATGCTGTAAAAGACAGCAAAAGGGTTTCGAGGGTTACAGTGTATTTTAATTTAGGCGATGGGCTGACAACCTGTCACTACAGCAATACACATTACAATCTAAAATTGCCCTCAATTTATGTCAGACGTGGCGAAAGCGCCTTTTAGGAGGCGTTTTACGCTCTGCCTACCCCGTAAGGGATAAAGGCGTGATTTTATGTATGTATGTATGTATGTATTATTATATCAGAGGCCTGTTAAAACTCTGACATCAGGGTTTTTCTGGTCGATCGACGTGAAACCCACACGACAGAAGAAGATCGCTTTTGCTATCCGTACAGGCCACTGTTTTTATCAATCTACGCTGCTAATTAGCTTGGTATAAGTTCTTTTTTGTTGGCTGTACTTGTGTTTCATGTTGATTATGGAAATTTTACGTGTTGCATATACCGGGTGTAAGGGACAGCTTCCAACAAACGGATAGGGGTTGATCAGTTAATGATACTGAACAACTTTTACTAGGAAATTCTCGCAGGAGATAAAATAACAATTTGCTTTTCCATACAAGCTGTCTGATCGAGGCGGTCATTTTGTATGGGAACGTAAAAAAAAACATCTCCTGATAAAAAATCCTGGTTATAGTTGTTCAGTTTCGTTAACTAAGTAACCTCTATCAGTTTGCGGGACGCTGTCCCTTACATGTATACAGCAATACAAGGACCGTTGCGAAAAAAGCACCAAAGAGTGCCGATAATGTTTCTTTTTCTTCAAAACACGTTGATGCTCTATCTACCTTGTAAGGGAAACAGGCGTAATTAATTAAAGTACGTCTTGTTGACTTGTCTATCTCACCTACTCATGTCAATCAGCTCAGTAAACATGTTTAGACTAGTTAATGACGTCACTATATCGTTAGATAGTACATACATATAATCACGCCTTTATCCATAATGGGGTAGGCAGAGTATATTGTAGTTTAGGCGATGGGCTGACAAAATTTATCTACAAATCTTAAATGAACCTCAAAATTCGGGAATGCTTGATAGAGAGACATCACTACCTAGATAATTCCAAGCTGGCCTGGGAGCGGGAGAAAAACATAGAATGTGCCATCTGCATCTCCTCCCGGGCATGATGTAACCAGCTAAAGGATCCGAGGGTTTCAGTATATTGTAATTTGTCACTACAGTAAGATACTTACAAATCGATCTTAAATAACCCTCAAAACTTTGTCAGACGTGACGATTTAACCTATTAATATAATATAATATTTTGATCATTGACACGACGAAGTACTAACAGTACAATTAATAGTCCTCTGGCATGGTTTGTGTAATAACCACTTTCAAAGACAGCTACCGGAACCGACAGTTTAACTTGCCCAAAAAAGCACGGAGTCTTTTTTCTTCCAGACAATGGGGTAATTCACCCTGCATTGCCCTGACCAAACTGGGGAAAATATGACTGGGGATAAATTGACAAATATGAACATTTTGTTTCGGAATCGAACTCAGGACCTCTGGATCGAAAGTCCATGGCTCAGACCACTAGACCACGGGGACAGTTACTTGCTCGCTGTAGAGTACTGATGGGATTGTATTGAGCGTAGACTTGTGCTACGGCGTAGTACTAATGCTACACCGGAACTGTAGCATTATGCTACATACATATAATCACGTGTTTATCCCTAATGGAGTAGTTAAAGTGTAAACGACCTAAACAAAGGTCGTTCCGCCACATTTGTCAAAGTTTTGAGGGTTATTTAAGATAGATTGATTTGTAGTGACATGTTGTAAGCCTATCGTGTAAATTGCAATAAACAGAAAACCTTCCGAGGTTTTCAAAACATGCTTCCGATGAAGGGATCCGTCCCTTAGCTGTTTTTTAGTGCAGCTGGCACATTCTATGTGTTTCTCTCGCTTGCAGTCCAGTATGGAAGAAGTCGTGAGATTACCATATAAATACCTACAAATCTATCTTAAATAACTCTTAAAACTTTGTCAGACGTGGCGAAACAACCTTTGTTTAGAACGTTTAAGCTCTGCTTACCCCATTAGTTTATTACTTCCATGCTGGCCTGGGAGCAAGAGAAAAACATAGAATTCGCCAGCTCTCTCGGGCATGCTGTAAAAACCAGCTAAGAGATCCAAAGGTTTTAGTATATTGTAATTTAGGCAATGGACTGACAACCTGTCCCTACAGCAATGTACCTACAAGTTACCTTTAATAACTCTCAAAACTTTCTCAGACGTGGCGAAACGACTATTATTTAGATCGTTTACGCCCTGCCTTCCCCATTAGGGATAAAGGCGTGATTATATGAATGTATATACGTGAAGATGACGTCACAGCTCTTACGCGCTGCCGTGTCTGAGTGTTCGGATTCTAACTAATTGCAATATAAAATATTCAGTAGCCGCCTGTGCTATAGTAATTAATTGAGGCTGCCCCGGGCCGGTGCCACTGAGATGAATTAACCTTCGGACTGCCTCCGTGGTCTAGTGGTCAGAGCCATGGGCTCACGATCTGGAGGTCCTGGGTTTGATTCCCGGGAACAAAAAGTAGATATTTGTCAATTTGTTACTTTGCGAGATTTTTCCCAGTTTGGTTAGGACAATGCAGGTTGAATCAACTTATTGCCTGAAGGAAAAAGATTCCGTGCTTCGGAAATCACGTTAAGCCGTCAGTCCCGGTCGCTGTCATTGATAGTGGTCATTACTTAAAGCATGTCAGAGGCCTAGTATCTTAACTACTAGATGGTTTGAAAACTCTGACACCAGACTTCGTCGAGTCTTTTGACTCTTGAATACACTCGCTAAGAAGAAGAAGAATTGTGGATGTCCGGGCCGGTGGCCCCGAGATTAAATAACCTCTTGACTGCCTCCGTGGTCTAGTGGTCAGAGCCATGGGCTCACGATCTGGAGGTCCTGGGTTTGATTCCCGGGAACAAAAAGTAGATATTTGTCAATTTGTCACTTTGCGAGATTTTTCTCAGTTTGGTTAGGACAATGCAGGTTGAATCACCTGATTGTCTGGAACAGAACGGATTCCGTGCTTCTGTCACTGTTTCTAATAGTGGTCGTTACAGGTCGATGTTGCTCCACGTCCGTAGGAACTACCTTAAAAACCCTCCACGTGACCCCCCGGGGAGGTGGTGCTAAGAGTGGAACAAAACCGGCTGCTGCACTGTCCTTTGGACCTCATAATACATAAAATAACGCCTTTATCCCTTACGGCGTAGGCAGAGTGATAAACGCCTCGTAAAAGGCGCTTTCGCCACGTCTGACAAAAATTGAGGGCAATTTTAGATTGAAATGTGTATTGCTGTAGTGACAGGTTGTCAGGCCATCGTCTAAATTACAATACACTAAAACCGTCGAATCCCTTAGCTAGTTTTTACAGCATGCCCGAGATGGCACATTCTACGTTTTTCTATCGCTCCCAGTCCAGCATGGAAGATTGATACTTATTTATTTACTCACGGTTACAGTATTGGTGGAATCGGCCCCTGTTACTAATCTTAACACCACTATATCGGGTGTAAGGGAACTGTAAAGGGAACGTCCCGCAAACTGATAGGGGTGCTCAGTCAACGAAACTGAACAACTTACACCAGGAAATTATTTCAGCAGATGAAAATAAAATGTTACCTTCCCATACAAAATAACTACCTCGATCAGACAATTTGCATGGAAAAAGCATTTTTGTTCACTTCCTGAAAAAATACCTGGTGATAGTTGTTCAGTGTCGTTGACTGAGCAACCAATATCAGTTTGCGGGACGCTGTCCCTTACACCCCGTATTGTGGATACGCTGTTTACATATTCCTGGACTGAGTAAATAGGAAAACATAGAAAGTGCCAGCTGCTTTTTCTGCAGGGCAAACTGTAAAAGCTTTTCATATTTTTTATAAAACTCCGTGGTCTAGTGGCTAGTGCCATGGACTCCCGATCCGGAGGTCCTGGGTTCGATTCCCAAAGAAACACAAAGTTTTGAATTTATCACTTTGTTTTTCCCTCAGTTTGGTTAGGACATTGCATGCTGAATCACCCGATTGTCCGAAAAAGAAAAAGATTTCGTGCTTCGGTGGGCGCGTTAAGCCGTCGGTCCCGGTCGATGTCTGTGATAGAGGTCGTTACTAGTCGTTACTCGTCAGAGGCCTGATAGTTGTGCTACTAGGCGGTTTTAAAAAAAACTTTGACACCAGGGTTCATCGGGTCGATAGACTCGATACCCACTCGACAAATATATATATATATATATATATAGCCTCCCTTTAGGTACTGTAACAAAAGAAGCGAGCCTCGAGCGTTTGCCGTGTATAATTTAATTTTCAGATTTAAAAAAAGCTACACATGAAAACGTTAGACGATTTTTCGCTTTAAAACATTCTAGCAGCACTTTCGTGTGTTCTGTTTAATTTTCAAACATATGAGGTGCTCAGACTTTATTGGGATAGACAACGCAACCTCTTCAACTTCTACCTGCGTCTATTTATTTATTTATTTGATAGGCACACAAAACAAGGTACAGTCATTATAAGTTAAGCAGAATTGAGGTTATACATTGTATACATATAAAACTGGACTATATCTCTACACATGTATGCACATGATCTTCTATGCTGGACTGGGAGCGAGAATCTTCTATGCTGGACTGGGAGCGAGAGAAAAACATCGAATGTGCCAGCTGCATTTCCTCCCGGGCATGCTGTAAAAACCAGCTAAGGGATCCGAGGGCAGAATATTGCAATTTAGGCGATAGGCTGACAACCTGTCACTGTAGCATTTACCTATAATATCTTAAATAACCCTCAAAACTTTGTCAGACGTGGCGAAACGACCTTTATTTAGGGAGAAAGGCGTGATTGTATGTATGTATGTATGTATGTATGTATGTATGTATGCACAATTTGTTTAGGTTTAAAATAAAAACGAATACTAGGGTTAGTTTTGTCTTACTGACTATTTTAATGTATGTAATCTATACCTTATTCAGTTTCTTTGATGATTGCTCTGACTTCATTTTTAAATTTAGATAATTTTGGTTTGAATATATCTAAAGTTGAGTTAGTGGCAACAAGTTCGTTATAGGTACGGCACATTCTAGTGATAGGGTTATAAAATGATGTATTATTGGTATAAAACGGACGTGTAAATAATCGGGTTGTTGGAATACGAGATCGATATATGATATTAAAATTAAGCTGAGAAAGAAGAGGAGGCGAGTCTATATGGGAGTGTACAATTTTGTACAGGGTGACTAGATCAATGCACTTTCGACGTTTTTCAAGTTGCAGAATCCCAATTTTTTTCAGACGACTGTTGTAGGAGAGGAATTCACGACTCAGATGCAATCTAAATCGTAACATGTTGAAGAATTTAGATTGAAGTTGTTCGATTTTCTTACCAAAAAGTTGTTAGATTTATTCTGTTACAACCCTTAACACTTATAAGTTAGAGTTAACAGGCATCGTCTGGGTGAGCTCGCTCCATCGTCGAATTCATCTCTGCCGCTCCCGACCTAGACTGGGGTCAAAAGCAAACCCATTTAAAATTCTGGGCATCAAGAAAGGTTGTCTGGCAGAAATTGCTACCCTAAATTGTACTGTTTTTGCCAATGTATTGTGAAAAAGATCATGTTTTTTTTCCTACTTATGAAGAAACTTGTGATAGGAAACCTTTGCATTTTATCAGTTGTATTATACTTGGAATTAAAAAAAATACATAAGTGCCCCAAGTTTTAATTGTGAAATTTTACGCATAAAATATTTCACAGTTCAATATTACATAACATAAGTATGTATTTGTAAAATTAAATCTGTGTAAAACGTAAATCTATATCAACTTCCTTTTCCCTGTGAAGAATCAACGTCACTCAGATTAACAGCTCAGGGCTCAGACCATTAGACCGCAGGTGCAGAGGCTAGCAACAAACGGGGTGTAAGGGACAGCCTCCCAATAGGGGTTGCTCAGTCAATGACACTGAACAACATTCACCAGGAAGTTCTTTCAGGAAGTGAAATCAAATTTTGGCTATTCCATACAAAATGTCTACCTCATTCAGACATATAGTATGAAAACGCAAAAAAGAAATCACACCTTGATAGAATCTTTTGGTGAAAGTTGTTCATATTCGTTGACTGAGCAACCCCTAGCAGTTTGTGGGATGCTGTTCCTTACACCCGGTACGTCTGACTTGAGGATTCTACCCTAATTGAGGTCTGCGATAAGGTGGAACGGTGGAAAAACGTTGTGTGAATGACAGGTTCATTTGAACAGTGAAAAATGTACTCTTGCTAAGCTTTTGTTAAGTTGGCAAGCCTGTGTTTAAATTTGGGATGAAGGTTCCGTTCAGAACGACGCGGTTTTCAATCTTCTTCTTAGCGAGTGGATTCTCCAGGCGAACGGCGACCCGAAAAACCCAGGTGTCAGAGTTTTCAAACCGCCTAGTAGCACAGCTATTAGGCCCCTGACATGGTTTAAGTAACGACCACTAGCAAACACAGCGACTGGGACCGACGGCTTAACGTACCCTCCGAAGCACGGAATCCTTTGTCTTTTTCGGATAATCAGGAGATTCAGTGCAATGACCTAATCAAACTGGGGAAAATCTCACAAAGTTATAAATTGTCAAATTTCAACTTTGTGTTCCCACCTCTGGGAATCGAACCCATATCAAGGGCCTTGGCTCAGAATACAAGACCAGTTGTAAAACTAACTAACCAAGTATTTCTAAAACACACTACCATAAACCGTATTTTTGAATCACTCGAAACGAATTCCTATACGAAAGAAAATAAAGAAATTCGCATGGTATTTTTTTATGGAAATCGCATACAAAAGTTCCCGTAATGGTTAACAGCACTTGAGATTGATAGCTACTTTGAGTTCGTATCAGAAATGTTGTTTCAGTACAATATGACCTGGCATTCCATACTATTGCTCTCAATTTTGAGATCGCTTTATAAATACGAGCCTTACTCTTTCGTATGCGCAATGAAGTTCGATTCAAAAATACGGCTCTATGACCCCTTCTTCTTCTTCTGTCGAGTGGGTCGATTCTATCGATAGACCCGACAGAAGAAGAACCAAACTGGGGAAAACCGCACAAAGTGGTAAATTGACAAATATCAACTTTATGTTCCTTCCCTGGGAATGGAACCCAGGACCTCCAGATCGTCCACATCCACTAGACCACGAAGGCAGTTATGTTATCTATGACCCCTGTACGTACCATTCGTATAAATTCTTTGATCTCTAAAAGGAAACATAATTTGTTAATTTTTGCTTTCCTACAATGTACAAATGAAAAAATGCCCACAACCAGGTTTTTTATCATTAGAAAATTGGTAAAAATAATTTCTTTGAAAAATATCTCTTAATTTTATGTTGCTCAGCAAAATAAGACTATTTTAATAACTCTGCCTCCGTGGTCTAGTGGTCTAAGCTATGGGCTCCAGTTAGGACAATGCAGGCTAAATCACCTGATTGACTTAAAAAAAAAACTGATAAAAACTACTATTTTTTCCATACTGTGTTTTAGTTTATCTTCCACGCTGGCCTGGGAGCGAGAGAAAAACATAGAATGTGCCAGCTGCTTTTCCTCCCGGGCATGCTGTAAAAACCAGCTAAGGGATCCAAGGGTTTCAGTATATTGTAATTTAGGCGATGGGCTGACAACCTGTCACTTCAGCAATATACAAGCCTACAAATCTATCTTAAATAACGGTCAAAACTTTGTTAGACGTGGCGGAACAACCTTTGTTTAGGTTGTTTACGCTCTGCCTACCCCATTAGGGATAAAGGCGTCATTATATGTATGTATGTGTTTTAGTTTAGTCCAATCGTTTCCGTGTTTCGGAAAGCACAGGCTAAGCAAGCAAAAGAGTCGTTTAGACACATACATACATATAATCACGCCTTTATCGCTAATGGGGTGAGCAGAGCGTAAACAACCTAAACAAAGGTCGTTCCGCCACGTCTGATAATGTTTTGAGGGTTATTTAAGATAGATTTGTATGTATATATACTTCCATGCTGGACTGGGAGCGAGAGAAAAACATAGAATGTGCCAGCTGTATTTCCTCCCGGACATGCTGTAAAAATCAGCTAAAGGATCCGAGGGTTTCAGCATATTGCAATTTAGGCGAAAGGCTGACAACCTGTCACTACAGCAATATACGTACAAATCTATCTTAAATAACCCTCAAAGCTTTGTCAGACGTGGCGGAACGACCTTTGTTTAGGACGTTTACGCTCTGCCTACCCCATTAGGGATAAAGGCGTGATTATATGTATGTATGTATGTTGTATGTATATTGCTATAGGGAAAGGTTGTCAGCACATCGCCTAAATTGCAATATACCTGTAGCGCACATAGATGGCGCCACATCAAGATACAACAGTCCTGAAACGCGGTATCGAAGTTTGATCGGCGATCTGCATATATACAACTTCCGAACTAATTCAGTCGGACTCCGGTCCCCTGGTCACGTGGTCCCAACACCCGATCAAGCGGGGAATTACCCTTTTCCCATCCGTCATCACTTGGCCAACTGGCCTCTTAAGGAAACACTCCTAAATACCTATTGAAATCCTCGGATCCCTTAGCCCGAGAGGAAATGCAGCTGGCACATTCTATGTTTTTCTCTCACTCCCAGTATTGCATGGAAGACGTTTAGGCACAGTTTTGAATAATTAATCTTGCTACTCTCCCGACGAAGGTAGGTTATGTTCTATTCATTTGGGAAATCAAACTGGGTTTACACAATTACACACATATACACATACTACATACAAAAGTACACACATACTATCCGCCTGTATCCCTAATGGCGTAGACAGAGCGTCAACGACCCAAACATAGGTCGTTCCGCCACGTCTGAAAAGTTTTGTGGGTTGTTTATATGGATCAGCCCATTACTAATGTAAGTTTTAACTGACTTCGTAGTCTAGTGGTCAGGTCATGGGCTCACGAACCAGAGGTCCTGGGTTTGATTCCCAAGGGGGAATTTAAAGTTTATATTTGTCCATTTATCACTTTGTGAGATTCTCTGTGTTTGATATTGGTCGTTACACAAACCAAGTCAGAGGCCTATAGCTGTGCTATTAGGCGGTTTAAAAACTTTTCATTGGGTCCATCGATTTGAAACCCATACGATAGAAGAAGAAGAAGCTACTCGACGACAGATGGCACTCATCATCTTCCTAGCCTTATCCCTTATCTCACGGGGTCGGCTACCTAATCTAGGGGATTGAACGAGGGTACTGGTTTTTACACAGAGCGACTGCCATCTGACCTCCGTAACCCAGAAGGGAAACCAGACCCAATCCTAGATTAGGTCAGAGTTTATAAGCTGCCAATGCTTAGCACTGGCCTCTGACATGGCGTAACAACTACTATCTAAGGTATTAAACGATATTAACCGGGACCAACGGCTTAGCGTGCACGGAAAAAGCGCCGAATAAACGTACATATGAAATTCAAAAACCGAGAAACACATTGGTAAATGGTGGGATTCGAACCATGACCTCCCCGCACAGGAGGCAGCGGACCTATCCACACATCCATACACCATCGGGTTGTCTTAGTATTTAAAACGACAGATGGCAGTGTTAGTATTTAAAACGCGGTAGTTGGCGGTAGCGTTGCCTTTTTGGTTCTTTCTACCTATATAATACTTCATTTGCAAAGTTCTTTTTTCTGTTTTGTTTTAATCTACGATCAGTGCTGAGACTATAAGTAGATTTCTTGGGAGATTTTCACTATGTTCGAGCGTGTCCTCCAGTGAGTAGGTACATCTACCCATAAAGTTTTAGCTTCTTAGCGTTCTTTTGATCAGTTTATTATGTCCTTCCTTTTGAGACGTTTTTGTAGAGCCATTTCGTTAACTGTCTTGCCAGCTGATTGGGATGATTCTCCAATCGATTTGTGTTCTCTTTTTTTATTTTTCGCCTCAATTCAGAATTTCTTCTTTGACTGTGTTCATTTGCAGATTGTCGTGAATTTCATTATTTGCAATGAACCATGGCACATTGCTTATTGCTCTAAGAATAGTGTTTTGCATTCGTTGCATGATGTTAATGTTAGAGTTGCAAGCACTTCCCCACAATTGAATGCCATACATCCAAACGGGCTTGAAGATTGTTTTGTAGATAAGCAATTAGTTGTCAGAAGATAATTTGCTGTTACGGCTTACAAGCCAATACAAGTTATTGTATCTTATGTTTAGCTCGTCTCGTTTCTTTTTTATATGTTGTCTCCATGTTAATCGGCGGTCAAGGTGTAAACCTAGGTATCTCACGCTACTTGATGGGGGAGCGTTGTGTTCTCTAGCTGTACAGGTCGACAATTACCCCTCTTTAGAGTAAAAGTAACTTTGCAGATTTTGCAGCACTGGCCTTGATCCTCTACTTCTTCAACCACTCAGTAACTGCATCCAACCCATTTTGCAGTATCATTCTAGTGGCTAGTGCCATGGACTCCTGATCCGGAGGTCCTGGGTTCGATTCCCAGGGGGGTAACACAAAGTTGATATTTGAAAATTTATCAGTTTGTAAGTTTTTCCCCAGTTGTGTTAGGACATTGCAGGCTGAATCACCTGATTGTCCGAAAAAAGAAAAAGATTTCGTGCTTCAGAGGGCACGTTAAGCCGTCGGTCCCGGTCGCTGTCTTTGATAGTCGTTACTCAAACCATGTCAGAGGCCTGATAGTTGTGCTACTAGGCGGTTTAAAAACTCTGACACCAGGGTCCATCGGGGCGATAGACTCAACTCCCACTTGACAGAAGAAGAAGAAGAAGAAGATTGAATCTGTTGTCGGGTTTTCACTGCTCGCTAAAAGAGCCGTATCGTTAGCGAATGTTGCAGTAGTTACGCCATTTACTTGTGGGAGATCAGAGGTGTATAATGTGTACAACACTGGGCCTAGGACTGATCCCTGAGGGACTCCAGCTCTAATTTCGAAGATCTTTGAGATTGCGTTGGTACATACATACATAATTATAATCACGCCTTTATCCCTAATGAGGTAAGCAGAGCGTAGACGATCTAAACAAAGGTCGTTCCGCCACGTCTGACAAAGTTTTAAGGTTTATTTGAGATAGATTTGTAGGTATATTCCTGTAGTGACAGGTTATCAGCCCATCGCATAGATGACAATATATTCCTTAGCTGTTTTTTACAGCGTGCCCGAAAGGAAATGCAGCTGGCACATTCTATGTTTTTCTCTCGCTCCCAGGCCAGCAAGGAAGAATTTGCAAAGTAAGTTACGTTTTGTCTAGAATAATCAATAAATAATAAAATACTTCCATGCTGGTCTGGGAGCGAGAGAAAAACATAGAATGTGCCAGCTGCATTTCCTCCCGGGCATGCTGTAAAATCCAGCTAAGGGATCTGAGGGTTTCAGTATATTGTAATTTAGGCGATGGGCTGACAACCTGTCACTACAGCAATATACTTAGAATTCTATCTTAAATAACCCTCAAAACTTTGCCAGACGTGGCGGGACACCTTTGTTTAGGTTGTTTACGTTCTGCCTACCCCATTAGGGATACAGGCGTGAATATATGTATGTATGTAATCAATAAAAATGGGATTTTTGTACAGTACAGGCTTCACCCAGTACTTCTTTGATAATGATATCATGTAGATTGTGAACTCATCCATATTAGATTTGTATCCATTTCCTATGAAAATATATAATAGCATTGTGAGTGAACAATTTAATAGAACATTACTTCGAGGCCGAAAAAAAAGGAATATATGGTCGAGTCAATTTGGAAGGCCGAGTCGCAGTCGAGGTGGTTTTATGAAGACAAGCGGCTGGTACATTCTATGTTTGTAGATTGCTCCCAGTCGAGCATGGATATTACGTACAAATAGGCTTATTTACAAGGGTAACATGTGTTTCTCGGGTATTCTAATAAAACCCTTTCCGGTTTATGAGAGTGTATATTTTTTATTGTTTTTTTTTCCTTTTATTACAGGAATTATTTTATTATTATAACAAGTGTTTGGGTTGCCTAGCGGTGAGAAAGGTTTTAACCACCGCTGTAGGTAGTTGTTATTTGTACTAAATGCCTTGTATCAAAGTATGTAAAATGTGTCTATCATGTCTTTGGATTTAAAAAATAAATCTTGTCTATTGCTGGTAGTTGCAGTTTTAATAGGTTATAGCCGACCCCGTGAGATACGGGATAAGAGTAGGGAGGGAGATGGGGTGTACTGTCCGGTTTTTTAGTAATTAAAATTAGATTACACTTGAAAATAGTGTTAACGTGTTAATCTGTGTGTGTTCGATTTCCGACTTTCACCAAAAGGTTGCTTGGCAGAAAATGCTACCATAGCTATAAAGCAGCCTAAGTTGTAATTATCTTTATTTTGTTATGTATTAAATGATTTTGTACAGGTATCTTGTATTTTTGTTGTATCGAGGTCATAGCATCATCCCTAGACTTGTAAAAAAAATATACCAGGTCCCACAAACTGATAGGGTATGCTCAGTCAACGACACTGAACATCTATAAGCAGGATTAATTTCAAGAAGGGAAAAAAAAGAAAGTTTTATACAAAATGTTTACCTCGATCAGACAATGTGTATGGAAAATCCTTTTTTTTCTGATATTTGTTTAGTGTCGTTGACTGAGCAACCCAAATATGCTGAGCATTCATAATAATTAGAATCACTACATAGTATAAAACAAAGTCGGTTTCTCTGTCCTTATATCCCTATGTATGCTTAGATCTTTAAAACTGCGCAACGGATTTTGATGCGGTTTCCATTAATGGATAGAGTGATTCAAGAGGAAGGTTTATACTCGTATGTACAATACATGCATAATGTAGTAGAGAAACACTGATGATTTCCGTGCGAAGCCGGGGCGGGTCGCTAGTATAAAATAATGCGGTAAAGTATGGGAAGAATGAGTTAACTGGGTTAATTTTAGTTAGTCTGCCGCCCTGGTCTAGTGGTTAGAGCCATGGGCTCATGATCCGGAGGTCCTGGGTTCGATTCCCAGGGGGAGGGGGAATCCAGAGTTGATATTTGCCAATTTATCACTTTGTGAGATTTTTCCCAGTTTGGTTAGGCAGGATGAATCACCTGATTGACTGGAAGAAAAAAGATTTCGTGCTTCGGTGGGCACGTTAAGCCGTCGGTCCCGATTGCTGACTTTGATAGCGGTCGTTACACAAACCATATCAGAGGCCTATGAGCTGTGCTATTAGACGGTTTAAAAACTCTTACACCAGGGTTCATCGGGTCGATTGACTCGAAACCCACACGACAGAAGAAGAATAATGGCGTATAGGAGCTACTCTCGTGTTTTACATTCCATCCGTTTGTTTGCGGGCAGTCAAGTTCAAGATGTTTGCTGGAACTGTACCTATAATGGTTATTTCTATATTCTTATATTTTAAATACTAATAAATACATATAATCACGCGTTTATCCCTAATGATGTAGGCAGAGCGTAAACGACCTAGACAATGGTCGTTTCGCCACGTCTGACAAAGTTTTGAGGGTTTATTAAGATAGATTTGTAGGTATATTGCTGTAAAGACAGGTTGTCAGCCCATCGCGTAAATTGCAATATACTGAAACCCTCGGATCCCTTAGCTGGTTTTTACAGCATGCCTGGAAGGAGCAACTGGCCCATTCTATGTTTTTCTCTCACTCCCAGTTCAGCATGGACTACTAATATCTACGGTGTTAAACGATATTAACCGGGACCAACGGCTTAACGTGCCTTCCGAAACACGGAAAAAGCACCAAATAAACTTAGGTATATATGAATTTCGAAGACCAAACAACACATTGGTACATGGTGGGATTCGACTACACCATCGGGCTCTTTTCACTTTTAGTCCTACATACGAGGGGCGGCTGATATAAAATCTACTTTGTTAAAGAAAGTTTTGAAAATCGAACTGGCCATTGCAAAATCATATTCTATATTTATTCCTTTTTCAAAATTATGACGCTTATTTTTTTTCGCTTGCTTTTGTTTTTTTGGCGCGGCTTTGATTTCACCATGTCGAAAGAAAATTGCAAAATGATGAAATTTGAGCATCGAGCAGTGATTAAATTCCTAAGTAAAGAAGGAAATACGCCTACGCAGATCAGAGAGCGCATGTTAAAGGTGTTTGGTGATTCAAGTCCTTCTGAATTCGTCATAAAGTTTTGGTCGAAGCAATTTAAACATGGCCGTGAGAGCCTGGAAGACGACACACGTAGTGGAAGGCCAATTTCTGCTGTTCCCGCAGATAATGTTGAAAAGGTGAAGAACCTGATTCTTGCAGATCGGCGAATCAAGCAGTGGGAGATAGCCAGAG
The DNA here is from genome assembly GCA_949820665.1 of Scrobipalpa costella. NCBI lineage: Eukaryota > Metazoa > Arthropoda > Insecta > Lepidoptera > Gelechiidae > Scrobipalpa > Scrobipalpa costella. The sequence goes on along the minus strand of OX463322.1, from coordinate 1,570,080 downwards.
ATGTGGGCATTAGCAGAAACGAGTTCATGAAATTATTCACGAACATTTGGGCATGTCCAAGGTGAGCGCGCGTTGGGTCCCTAGAATGTTTACCCCCTTTGACAAACAAAGGCGAGTAGAATGTTGTCAGGCATTTGTAGACCTGGTCAAAGGTAAAGAAGAAGAGACTATCTCTCGAATTGTGACCTGTGATGAAACTTGGATTCGCCAGTGGGATCCGGAAAGCAAACAAGTGTCAATGCAATGGAAATTTAAAGGAGAAAAGCCGCCAAGGAAGTTCAAGGTTCGGCCGTCGGCTGGAAAACTAATGGCCGCCGTATTTTGGGATGTCGAAGGGATTTTGATGATAGATTATTTGCCTAAAAATACAACAATGAATGCTGAATATTATGCAAACTTGCTTGACCAGCTTCGTGAACAAATCAAAGAAAAGCGGAGAGGCAAACTCAGCAAAGGTGTTCTGATATTACAAGACAATGCTCCTGTACACACAGCCTTAACGGCGAGGTCAGCCCTGAGCAAAAACGGCTTCACAGAAATTAACAATCCACCTTATAGTCCAGATCTGGCTCCCTGTGACTATTTCTTATTCAAAGATTTAAAGAAAAAATTGAGGGGTCGCAGATTTTCGACGGACGAAGAAATGAAAGAGGCTGTGACTGACCATTTTGACGAGCAAAATAAAAATTACTATTATAACGGCATGATGTCACTTATTTGCAAATGTCATAAGTGTATTTCACTTGCAGGAGACTATATAGAAAAATAAAAAATAAACTAGACATAAAAGTATTTTCTTTCATAGTTATCATATCATATCATATCATTTTTATTGGTAAATATTATTTACACGTCATTTGACAATATTATCATTTAAAATAATATTAAATAATCTCATTTAAGTAATTTATACTTACAATTCATTTTTAAAATTAATACATTTCTAAAAATAATCCATAATAATATTTACAATTTAACTCAATGTATATTTAAAAGTTCATCCATTGAGTAGAACGCCTGCTCAATTAACCATTTTTTGAGCCTATGCTTAAAACTATTGTCACTTCTTGCATCAGTAACATCTGGAGGCAATTTATTGTACACTTTTGGACCGATAACATATGTTAGTTTACCAGTTTTAGTGATTCTGTGTTTAATAGTGACTAGATCATTAGCATTTCGTGTGCTATACTTGTGGATATCTCTATGTCTTTTGTATAAATTTAGATTTTTTCGCACAAACATCGCAACATCTAATATAATTTGAGACGGCAGAGTTAAAATTTTCAAAGTTGTAAAGTAGGGACGAGCTGAGCAGTCTTGCGGTATATGGGCGAGCAATCGGACTGCACGTTTTTGCGCAACAAATACTTGATGCCACTCGGCCGCACAGCCCCACAGTTCGGCGCCGTATTGCAGTAACGAATGTACCACGGCAAAATAACACTTCCGCGCTATATCCGGCGATACACAACTTGTTATCTTCCGTAAAGCAAAACAAGCTCCACTCAGTCTACTGCAGACTTTTTCAATATGGGGTTCCCACGTCATGGTTCTGTCAATCTGAAAACCAAGGAAACATGTAGATTCTACTTGGTCCAGTGTGACTCCTTTTATTTGAACATTGAACTGCTTACATACCCTACCAGATAAGTCAAAGTCTATGAAGTGGGTCTTTATAGGATTTAATACAAGACCATTGACTTCGAACCAGCTGGACAATTGGTAAGCGGCTTGATTTAACGCCGTTTCCAGCTCACAGTGCGAGGGAGCCGTCACCACCACGGCCACATCGTCTGCGTACATATAGGCATCGCCACTGCTCACAGCTTGAGGCAAGTCATTCAGGAGTAAGGAAAATAAGATGTTTGAGACTGATGAACCCTGGGCCACTCCTATATTTGTGCAAATTGGGTCAGATTTTGTTTTTCCACCATGCGCCACTACTCTTTGAACTCTTTCACTAAGTAGGTCAATCAGTAGTGCCAAGTTAGGGCCTGCAAAGCCGTAATGCAATAGTTTAGCTGCCAGCACACCTCTATCCGCCACATCAAAGGCCTTAGACAGGTCGCAACATAATAAAGCCACGCTTTCTTTGTTATCACGTGCAAACACTATTCTTCTGACAACCTCTCGCGTTAGGGCCGTGGTGGAGTAACCTTCGCGGTATGCATATTGTCGGTCCGATATGGCGTTTATATCGTCCAGATATTTTGTCATGCGTGAGCATAATCCATTTTCAAATACCTTAGCTATTATTGGTATAATTGAGACTGGCCGATATGAGTCTATATTGTCCCTGTTGCCCTTTCCTTTATAAATAGGCGTAATTTTGGTATTTTTCAACGTGGAAGGAAATAAGCCTTGCCGTAAGCACTCATTGAATATATCAGCTAACAACGGAGCTAACGTGTCGCTAGCAGCGTTAGCCAGTACGACTGAAAAGTCATATGAGTCTCGTGTCCGTTTTTGTGCCACTCGTAATTTTATAATGCGATAGACTTCCTCCGCTGAGAACAATAAGAATCGCACGCATCGGTCCGCGGGCGGGCGCGCACCGCGCAGCAGAGCGACGGCTCCGGCGCAGTCGGCGGCCGGCGCTCCGCACGCAGCAGCAGCGCCAGCAAAGCGACGGTTCATGTTATCAACAACGTCCTTGGGCTCTTTAAATATCTGTCCACTAGGGTCTTTAATTAAGTCAGTGAATTCTATAGAACCACCAATTGATTTTCCCCTTATCTTATTGACTACGTGCCACATTGTTTGGTTAGTATTTGGACTATTATTTATTCTGCTAGAATAGTATTTGCATTTCTCATATTTTATTAATTTAATATAATTGTTATTTAGATTATTTATCAAATTATTTAATATAATGTCATCAGGACACCGACGACCGATATCAATGATGTGAAATAATAAAGATTTCATTTTAAATACTTCGGTAGATGCCCAAACATCTTGTTTGCAATTATTTACTCGTTTTATGGGAAAACAAATGTCATGCTTACTTTGCATTATTTTTATCATCATTACGATAAGTTCGCTTACGGATCCCCTAGACCGTTCATAAATCTCATTCCAATCCACACTACCTATCGCTTTAGCGAAGAGAGCATAGTTTTGTGACGAGTAGATCCTAGTAAGACGTGTAAGCGGAGCGGGCGGCGGCGGCGCCGGGCTCGTGTAGGTGCAGCGCACGGCAAGGTGGTCGCTCACGTTCGTGGTGATTGGAGCCACGCTCACTGATCCGCTATTCGCATTTGTGTACACGTGATCTAAGCTAGTGCCAGTTTTAGGTCTCGTTACAAATTTTACCTCATTTCGGTAATTATGAGCTGTCAGCAAATTGGTTAGTGTTTTGGAATCAGTATTCTTTACCAATGTGTCAATGTTCATGTCACCCACAATTACAAATGAACCATCTGTACAACTTACAAAATCGAGCAGGCGTTCTAAGTATTCTAAAAATTCAGCAGAGCTTACTCCGCAGTTAGTCCTATATACACAAATTACCGTTAAGCGGTAATCAATTAAGTCAACAGCTGATAGTTCACAATATAATTTCGTAGATAACGATGTTATCTTAATATTTTCTATCGCCTTTACGTCATCTTTCACATAAATACAGGACCCTCCGTGTTCTGAATTGCTCCTACAATAACTAGATGTTAAATTGTAACCATCAATTGTTACACATTTTAATTTATCTTGAGTTAGCCAGTGCTCGGTAAAGGCAAGCACGCTACACTTTTGTAAATCACTTTGTAGGAGCACTTCAAATCGCGTAGTTTTATTACTTATCGAACTAATATTCTGATGAAGGATATGTATCACTCCCGGATCCGATATTTTAGTCATACATTGGGTGTCCGTCATATTCTTCTCACATCTACGGAAAGTAGCCACGGTAGCCGCTGGACTTGGCACTCGGCTAACTTCATTATTATTGTTGTTGTTGCCCCGCTCCTCTCGGGGCTGCGCGACGAAAGTGCCAATCCGTGAATCGAACGCGCGGAGGCCACACAGCGGGCGAGTTAAACGTTTCATATAGCGTTTCTGGGATTCCAATAATAAACGATGAGTGTCTATCAGTCATGATGGTGCGCTTCGTAACAGTGTAGCTGTCGTGCGGCTTAATTTTATTCAGAAACTTAAGAACCATTTCAGGAGTAGTCTCAGGTCTGAATGACCAAGCCTGAATATGTTTTAAGTGTTCTACAGTCTGAAGGTCATCATCTAGATTGCCGGCACCGATAACAACCTTACGTTGTGGACGGCGCTTATTCTTCTTATAAGTTACTTCAGTAAACTCGCTGTCAGCTGTTTTCGAATGTGTTAAGAGCGACTGCTTTTCAAACGACGCGGTTTTTGTGGCCCCGCAGTCAGTCACTTCGTCATTAGTAGAGGAGGGAGTATTTTTCGCCATCGGCTCCTCTCGGGATATTTCGTCAATCTTCGAGCCTTTGCTTACATCACTATATGACAGCCGTGGTTTGGCGTCTTTCGTAGATTTCTTAGTGGGTCGTGCGCTTCCGCTTAATGCAGCGATCGCCTTTACGTGCGCGGGTCTCATAGGGCGCTGTCTAGCGCTAGCTTCGCTAGATGTTGTTTGTTCATCCAAGCCGAGGGTAGATTCGGTCTTTGCTGACTTGATCGAATTTGATTGATGAATAATAAGAACATTTTGCTCTTCAATCTTCTTCTCCAATGCACTCACTTTATTACACAAACTTGTCACAGTTTTTTGCAATTCGCGCACTAAGTTTTCTACCACTTTAGAGGCCATGTTCTATTTTTAAATGATTTAAAATAGAGAGCCTTAGTCTAAACAATTTGAGGTTTCCCCCACCAACTCTTTGGTAGATTACTTATCAGCCACCCCTCGTATGTTCTTATATCCTAAATACTAATACCCTATATTATTATCCGCGTCCCACATTTGGAATAATTAAAACTTTATACAGAAGGTTATAAATTATACTAAGATGTTAATATTTTGAACAGGTAATACCAGGTGTAAGGGACAGCGTCCCGCAGACTGATAAGGGTTGCTCAGTTAACAAAACTGTACCGGGAAATTCTTTCAGGAGATAAAATAAAATTGACCTTCCCATATAAAATAATAAATATAATATTAAAAATAAATAATAATAATAACCATTTACCGTCCCATAAGCCTCCTTCCTCAAATATACAAACTGTTCGCCAAAGTGCTGTGCAATAGACTTTCAAGAATGCTTGATGAAAGCCAGCCCATAGAACAGGCGGACTTCCGGAGACGTTATTCAACAATCGACCACATCCACACCATCAAGCAGTTGATGGAGAAATGCCAAGAGTTCAACCAGCCCCTGTGTTCAACCAGTCTTGCGACATTCAACAGTGTCGAGCACTGGGCTGTGTTTCATTCTCTCCATCGCTGCCATATTGATGCGCGGTGTGTGGATGTTCTCCGGGAGCTATACAGGTCAGCTACAATGCGTGTCCGTCTCCACGAACTGACACAAGCAGTATCTATAAAGAGGGGTGTGCGACAGGGAGACACTATTTCACCCAAGCTTTTCACTGGGGTCTTAGAAGACGTCGTGAAAACGCTTGAATGGGACAATAAAGGTATTAATATCAACGGTGTCTATCTGTCGCATCTCCGTTTTTTCGATGACCTTGTCCTGTTCTCTAAAACCCACGAAGATCTCCAAACTATGCTGCTGGAACTTAATACAGCTTCCCGTAAAGTTGGCCTCAAGATGAACATGTCCAAGACGAAGGTCATGTCGAGCATTTTCGATGCTATGCCCGCTCAGATACAAATGGAAGGCGAGGAGGAGATGGTTGAAAAGTACATTTATCTTGGACATTGTTTATCTTTTGGTAAAGATCATCAGCTTAAGGAGGTGTCCAAGCGAATTCAACTGGGTTGGGCAGTTTTCACTAAACTGGAGGACATTCTTAAAAACCGGAAAATGCCACAGAGCCTGAAAACTAAACTGTTTACCCAGTGTGTCCTGCCCGTTATGACATATGGTGCCGAAGCATGGACACTTACAAAGGAGGCTGTGTACAAAATACAAGTGGCACAGAGAGCCATGAAGCGCACCATGCTAGGCATCAATCTTCTTGACCGAATACCTAACCCTGAGATACGCCGTAAGACAAAAGTCCCTGATATCGGAAGGCGTGTTGTCGAGGCAAAATGGCGATGGGCGGGACACGTGGTTAGACGAGGTGATGGCCGGTGGAGGAAGGTCCTCACGGAGTGGTCGCCAAGAGGAGGTCGCAGGAATGTTGGTCGTCCCGCAGCTATATGGGTGGACCACATATTAAAGGCAGCTGGTAAGACCTGGACGAGGCTAGCCCAAGATAGGCTTTCAGCAATTGTTTCTTTTGGCTTTTCCGTACAAAATTTCCACCTCCATCAGAATATTTGTATGGAAAAACAAAAACGATAACTGTTTCTGAAAGTTGTTTATTGCCGTTGACTGACCAACCCCTATCAGTTTGTGGGATGCTGTCATTCTCTTCCATGCTGGACTTGGAGCGAGAGAAAAACATAGAATGTGCCAGCTGCATTTCCTCTCGGGCATGCCGAAAACCAGCTAAGGGAGCCGAGGGTTTCATACATATAATACATACATATAATCACGCCTTTATCCCTAATGGGGTAGGCAGAGCGTAAACGACCTAAACAAAGGTCGTTCCGCCACGTCTGACAAAGTTTTGAGGGTTGTTTAAGATAGATTTGTAGGTATATTGCTGTAGTGACAGGTTGTCAGCCTGTCGCCTAAATTGCAATATACAGAAACCCTCGGATCCCTTAGCTGGTTCTCAATATGACTTCAGGTCGTTTGATTATGATCCCTATGATATAGCTTTAGAAGCAAGAGAGGCATAGACAACAAATCAATCTTCTTCTTAGCGAGTTGGAATGACCAGAACCCTGGCGTCAGAGTTTTCTAACCGCCTATTCGGCCACTGACATGGTTCGAGTACATACATACATATTATCACGCCTTTATCCCTAATGGGGTAGGCAGAGCGTAAACGACCTAAACAAAGCCGTTCCGCCGCGACAAAGTCTTGAGGGCCATTTAAGAAATATTTGTACGTTTATTGCTGTAGTGACAGGTTGTCAGCCCATCGCCTAAATTACAATATACTGAAACCCTCAGATCCCTTAGCTGGTTTTTACAGCATGCTCGGGAGGAAATGCAGCTGGCACATTCTATGTTTTTCTCTCACTCCCAGTCCAGCATGGAAGATGGATGGATAGTAACGTACTACTATCAAACATAGCGACCGGGACCGACGGTTGAACGTGCCTTTCGGACAATCGGGTGATTCAGCCTGCAATGCCTTAACCAAACTGGGGAAAACCTCACAAAGTGGTAAATTGACAAATATTATCTTTATGTTCCTCCCCTGGGAATCGAACCCAGGACCTCCGGATCGTAAGCCAATGACTCTCTCTACTAGACCACGTAGGCAGTTAGAAGAAGAAGAAGAACAAATTAGTTGAAGTATAAGATTATCAAATAAATAACATAAACGTACATTTAAATAATGCTGAAAAGAAAAAATAAATGCCAGTCAGCCAGATGTGTAATATTTATAGCCTTTAACTGTAAACGTTAAACAATTGACACCGAGGACAAATAATATTTTAAGAAATTAAATTTATTTTTCATATGGCAAAAATATTATTACAACGTGTTAACAATTCAATCCATTCGACTTTTTAACAAAGTTTTGAAAATGACTAGTTTTTAAATCAAATATATTCTGTCGCCGATTCCATTATTCGGCCATTTTGAATAACTTGTGTCATTGCCATAGAGCGCTTAACAAAAGGTGTGGTTAAACATACATACATAAAGTCACGCCTTTATTCTTTACCGGATACGCAGAGCGTAACGGCTTCTGAAAGACGTTTTTGTCACGTTTGATAATATATTATGGAGGGTAACTTTCAGATACTTCTTATGTGTATTGTTATAGTGATAGGTTGTCAAATCATTGCCTAAATTACAAAACATTTAATTTCATTTCCTTCTACTGATTTGTACAGTACCGTAGGGAAAGCAGCTGGATCATTCTATGTTTTTCAATCGTTTTCGGTATAGGTTGTATTAAATGAAAAACATTTCGTCGCCGATTTTGATAATGGTACTCTGTTCGGCCATTTTGAATAACATATGACATTTGCATATGAAAGCCTTTATAAGGGAGTTTAACAAAGGATGTGCTTTTAAAGCTGTGATAATACGTATAGTTTGATTATGTTAAAGCCTTTAACTGAATATATTGAGATAGCTAAATCATCATCATCTCCCTAGCCTTCTCCTGTGTCTCTCAGGGCCAGCTACCTAATCTAGGGGATTGAACGAGGGTACTGGTTTTTACACAGAGCGACTGCCATCTGACCTCCGCAACCCAGAAGGGTAACCAGACCCAATCTTAGATTAGGACAGAGTTTACAAGCCGCTAATGCTTAGCACTGGCCTCTGACATGGCTGAACGACTAATATCTACGGTATTAAATGATATCAACCGGGACCAACGGCTTAACGTGCCTTCCGAAGCACGGAAAAAGCGCCAAATAAACGTACATATGAAATTCGAAAACCGAAAAACACATTGGTACGTGGTGGGATTCGAACCACGACCTCCCGCTCAGGAGGCAGCGGCCCTATCCACTACACCATCGGGCTCTTCGAGATAGCGAAATATAAATATAATAATAGCCCTCCCGATTTTCGGTGATGGCGGCCAATTACCCTGAGATCAGTCAACTGCGCGCGCAGGACTAGTTTTTAGTGCCCAAGTGTTTGCGCTACACACAGGTGGGTGCACTCTCTATTCCTTCAATCTCTGGTGGGACAGATTGACTGACACGACCAGAGAGAAATCAGGCGCAGGACCGACTATTTACATGCCCATCCGACAGTATAGATCATTTTACTTTTCTAAAAAGTTGATCAGCCTGCAAAGTCCATCAAACTAGAAACAACAACACAAAAGCATTGTCCGCCGCCGGGAATCGAACCCAGGATCTCCAGGTCGAGATTGGCTCAGACCGCTCCACCAAGGAGGGAAAAATATAAATGAAAATTAAGTTAAGGTTGGTTTCTATCTTATTTTTATCGAGTTGGTTATCTAGTTGACGAACAACCCAATGAATTCTGATGTCAGAGTATCCGTGTTTTCTATCATATTATTTCGATTTAATGGGGTTCGACTGCCGGGGGGGGGACACAGTTGATATTTGGCAATATATTACTTACTAGCGACCCGCCCCGGCTTAGCACGGAAATTATCAGTGTTCCTCTAATATTTTATACATATAAACCTTCCTCTTGAATCACTCTATCCATTAAAAGAAATCGCATCAAAATCCGTTGCGTAGTTTAAAAGATTTATGCATACATAGGGATATAGGGACAGAGAAAGCGACTTTGTTTTATACTATGTAGTGATGAGATTTGCCCCAGTTTGGTTAGGCTGCGTTACCCGATTTTCCGAAAATTAAGGATTCTGTGCTTCGGAGCGTTCCTTAAGCCGTCGGTCCCGGTCGCTGTCTTTGATAGTGGTTGTTATACATGGTTCACAAAACCACGTCAGATACCTATAGGGCGATTTACCACTAGACGGCACGGCAACGACACGGCAACGTCCCGATAACGTCCACCTATTTTCAATTTGAGTGCACATACACACGCGCATGCTTCGTACGAATATAAAATACATGCAGGTTGGCAGGCTGGCGACGGTACCGGTGGGAATCAATGCCGTGCCGGCATGCGCGCGTCCGAAAAGCGTCCCATATTATTTCATTCTTCTTCTTCTTCTTCTGTCGAGTGGGTATCGAGTCTATGGACCCGATGAACCCTGGTGTCAGAGTTTTTAAACCGCCTCGTAGCACAACTATCAGGCCTCTGACATGGTTTTATGTAACGACCACTATCAAAGACAGCGACCGGGGCCGACGGCTTAACGTGCCCTCCGAAGCACGAAATCTTTTTCTTTTCGGACAATCAGGTGATTCAGCCTGCAATGTCCTACCCAAACTGGGGAAAAATTCACAAAGTGATAAATTATTCTCAAATATCAACTTTGTGTTTTACCCCCTGGGAATCGAACCCAGGACCTCCGGATCGGGAGCCCATGGCACTAGCCACTAGACCACGGAGGCAGTTAATTTTCATTTCATTTATTTTTATTAATTATCTCTTCCACGGTACCGTCGACGAAGCCGTACTGTCGCCGTAGCCGTCACTGTGCCGTCGAGTGAAAAAATGCCTAATACATACATACATATAATCACGCTTTTATCCCTAATGGGGTAGGCAGAGCGTAAACGACCTAAACAAAGGTTGTTCCGCCACGTCTGACAATGTTTTGAGGGTTATTTAGATAGATTTGTAGGTATATTGTTGTAGTGACAGGTTGTCAGCCCATCGCCTAAATTGCAATAAACAGAAACCCTCGGATCCCATAGCTGGTTTTCACAGCATGCCCGGGAGGAAATGCAGCTGGCACATTCTATGTTTTTCTCTTGCTCCCAGTCCAGCATGGTAATGCCTATTAGCTGCGCTATTATTTATTTATTCATAAATATTAGGCTGTTTAAAAACTCTCTTACAATAGGGTTCATCGAATCGATCGACTCGAAACCCACACGTGCACATCGTTAGCCATTTAATAAATTTATTGGGCTAGATTCTAGATTTGCCGACTACAACTAAAATTAAATTTTATTCGTCACTTTCATACCAAAAGCATCGAAAACGGACAGAATATCTATTCTCTCCGGTTTTGGATTTATAGTCAGTCGGTGTTTTTATGCGTTATCTGTCATTTTTATCCACCGTCATATGATATGGCGGATCAAATTGACTGGGGAAACGTGCAAAAGCGCGACAAAATCTAGCAGACAAGTGAGTATAAATCATACATACATATAATCACGCCATTATCCCTAATGGGGTAGGCAGAGCGTAAACTACTTATACAAAGGTCGTTCCGCCACGTCTGACAAAGTTTTGAGGGTTATTTAAGTTAGATTTGTAGGTATATTGCTAGTATAAATCGTCTGTCCTTTTTTAATTTTATTATTTTGAAAGTGACAAATAGATTTTAATTTTAGTTTTAGCCAGTGGAATCTAGAATCGATGCCATTGTCATGCTTTAATTACTCTAGAGAAGCGATGTCGAGATAATATCTTTAGACCATTTTAATAGGCTAAGCTATTAATTTTGTTATTATAGGTAAAAGCTTCCCGCTTCCAGTTACCCGGGGCTAAATTAATTTTCCCGAGGGAACAAGGCATTAAATTATAAAAGTCGCAACACAAAAAAGTAATTCTATTTATTGTCAAAATTACAAGTACTTTCATAAACTAGAACTCCATGCTGGGAGCCAGAGAAAAACAAAGAATGTGCCAGGTGCATTTCCTCCCGAGCATGCTGTAAAAACTAGCTAAGGGATCCGAGGGTTTTAGTATATTATAATTTAGGCGATTGGCTGAAAACTTGTCACTACAGCAATATACGTACAAATCTATCTTAAATAACCCTCAAAACTTTGTCAGGCGTGGCGGAACAACCTTTGTTTAGATCGTTTACGCTCTACCTATAACATTAGGGATAAAGGCATTATTTTATCCCTTAGCTGGTTTTTACAGCATGCCCGAAAGGAAATGCAGCTGGCACATTCTATGTTTTTCTCTCTCAGGCCAGCGTGACCCTAAAATTAGACCGGGAAATCGCGAGGCAGAAGAAGAAGAAAGCAAAAATTGTAATAATATATTTGGAATTCGATACTCTCAGTGCGACACTCAATAAAACAGATAAGGACTGACTGCTTAACGTACCCTCCAAAGCACGAATTCATTCAATTCGACAACTGATTCAGACTAAATCGGAAATGGCTTCTCGCTTCCTACTAACCTTTTTCTTTCACCCAAAGGTCGCCTGGTATAAATTGCTACCTTAGCAATAAGGCCGCATATGGTGTACTTGTCATATTGTTACTTATCTGTCCTGTTATACCGGGTGTAAAGGACAGCGTCCCGCAAACTGATAGGGGTTGCTCAGTCAAACGACACTGAACACAAAATGTTCACCTCAATGAAAAATTTGTTTGGAACAGCCAAAAAACATTTCTCTTCTTTAAAGAATTTCCTGGTGGAAATTGTTCAGGGTCATATTTATTATCAGCGCTCAAGAGTTACAGCGAGTTTGAGTTCAGATCAGAAATGTCGTTGCAGTACAAATTGGCCAGGCTAATCCATAATTAATGTTGCTCTTAAGTTTGAGATCTTTTCGAAAATACGAGCCTCGATGTCATTGACTGAGCAAACCCTACGTGTTTGTCCCTTACACCCGGTATGCCTTTGTATTTTTAAGTGCATAAACGTATTCGTACGGTATCCTATGGGAATCAAACTTATCATTTTCGCATTGCGTGCCTTATAAAAAGTTTATATAATATCAATTTATCAATTGCAGAACAAAACCATTTGACCAGACCACATATTAAATTAACTCGACGAATTCGAACTATGTAATAGTAAAAGTTAGAAAATGTTTGACTGTTCTTCATTTACGAACTAGCTAAGAAGAGTTAGCGAGTGGGTTTCTCGAGTCGAACAACGAACCGATGAAGCCTGGTGTCAGAGTTTTGAAACCGCCTATTAGTACTGCTATTAGGCATCCGACATGGTTTAAGTAACTACTACTATCAAAGACAGCGACCGGGACCGACGGTTTAGCGTGCCCTCCGAAGCATAGAATCCTTTTTCTTTTCGGACAATCAGTTGATTCTGCCTGCAATGTCCGAACCAAACTGGTGAAAATCTCATAAAGTGATGAACTTAAAAATAACAACTTTGTGTTCCACTTCTGAGAATCGAACCCAGGACTATGATTAGGAGCCCTTGGCTCAGACCACTAGACCACGGAGGCAGTTGCGAACGAACGTACTAGTTGAGTTGTTTGGATATCAAACCTAAGTCCTTCAGCATAACAGGCAGGTTTACTGCCTCCGTGTTCTAGTAGTGTAAGCCATTGGCTCCCGATCCAGAAGTCCCGGGCTCGATTCCCCGGGGGAACACAAAGTTATTTATGAATAAAGATATTTGTCAATTTTAGAGATTTTCCCCAGTTTGGTTGAGACAATGCAGGCTAAATAAAATTGAATCATCTGTTTGTCTGTAAGAAATAAAAACGGGGTTCGAATGACACATCAAGCCCGGTCGCTGTCATTGAAAGTGGTCGCTGTCCGACATTGTTCCCATTATTCCCGTGGTAAAATTGTACAAAACGCGAGTAAACCCACAGACAGAACACATATCGTTCATAAAGCTTCAGTCTTTCGGCAGCATTCCAAAAGCAATTTTTCCCACACAACTGTCCGGCGTTTTCCCATTATTCCCGTGGTAAAAATGTCCGATCGACCGTAGCTGTCAGCCGCAGAGGACGAACATTAAAATATGTTTTGCTGCAATCATTGCGTAGGGCTGTGGTGCTCAAACTGTAAGGGATTTTCGGAATATGAAAACTTTGAAAATAATCATATAATCACGCCTTTATCCTTACTGGGGTAGGCAGAGCGTAAACGACCTAAACAAAGGCCATTCCGCCACGTCTGACAAAGTTTTGAGGATACATACAGACATACATATAATCACGCCTTTATCCCTAATGGGGTAGGCAGAGCGTAAACGACCTAAGCAAAAGTCGTTCCGCCACGTCTGACAAAGATTTGAATGTTATATCAGATAAATTTTTAGGTATATTGCTGTAGTGACAGGTTGTCAGCCTATCGCCTAAATTGCAATATACGGAAACCCTCGGATCCCTTAGCTGATTTTTACAGCATGCGCGGGAGGATATGCATCTGGCACATTCTATGTTTTTCTTTCGCTCCCAGTCCAGCATGGAAGAAGTTTTGATTGTTGTTTAAGATAGCTTGTAGCTACATTGCTGTAGTGACAGGTTGTCAGTCCATCGCCTAAATTACAATATTCTGAAACCCTCTGATCTCTGAGCTGGTTTTTACAGCATGCCCGGGAGGAAATGCAGCTGACACATTCTATGTTTTTGTCTCGCTCCCAGACCAGCATGGCAGCTATACAATAAAAATAATAAACTGGCGTCCATTCCACACTTGGCTTTCATTTTTGTAAATAAATATATTAATTCACGCTTACCGAGACAAACTATACCTAGTCAAGAAAGTGTAACAATTGGATCAGAAGTAGCTGATCCATTCTACGTTCTTACTCGTAGCACCACCAGCGGGTAAGGGCAATATTTTTTCTACCAGACTATCAGGTGATTAAACCTACATTGTCCTAACTAAATTGGGGAAAATCTCACAAAGTGATAATTTGACAATTATCATCTTTGTGTCCCCCAATGGAATCGAACCCAGGACCTCCGTCCAGTCTATAGCAGCTGACTTTTTAACCACGGAGGCATGATGAAATACGCACTCATAAATGGATTATTAGCATAAACTGAAAATAAAGACAGGTTTAGCTACAAGCTTATTTACTTATATTTTCGTCTATGTATATTAGTATTCTTCTTCTTCTATCGAGTCGACGGCAAGTCAAACCCCATCTCAAATTTGTCTAGCCCAGTAGTCGGCAACTCTCACCGCATCTGCTGTGGCTTTCATCAATTGCTCTCTCGTACAGGTGGTAGGGCACATAGAGCACGATATTAGATGGGCCATGGTTTGTGGGTCAACTCCGCATTTGCACCGAAGGTCGGGGTCACGAGTAAATCCCCACCCGAAGCGGTTATCTTTGCTCCGGCCGACTTGAGTTCGGAGCCTATTTAAAGATTTCCAAGTCGGCCTCGCCAGATTGTGTCCAGGCGGGAGATTTTCCGACAGCGGCACATAGGGCAAAGGCAGATAAGCTTTATCCTTCCATAACCGGCATCTAGCTTGTTGCGGGGCCTCTTCAGAAATTGGACTGACACACTTCATAAAGCTCTTGCGGCTTTTGAGCCTTTGAGGCACAAAACTGTAATTGTGCATCGGATGAAGTGGGTCTGTTTCCAGTTTTGCCCTCTCGGTGGAACTAGATACTGTTCTGCGAACATCTGGAGGCGCTATTCCTGCAAGTGGATACAGCATTTGTACCGGGGTCGGCTTAAGGCAGCCTGTAATAATACGGCACGTTTCATTGAGTGCTGTATTCGCTTTGTTGGCATGAGCAGAGCGTTCCCACACGGGACACGCATATTCGACCGCCGAATAGCAAAACGCCAGATCAGTTGTCCGCAGAACCGTAGGTGAGGCACCCCATTTAGTAGTTGTCAGTTTTCGCAGAAGATTGTTACGAGCACATACCTTCTGCTTGACATTTTCGCAGTTCTTCTTAAATGTGAGTGACCTGTCTAGGGTAACACCAAGATATCTCGGGTGGTCGCTGTGGGCAATCGGCACTCCTCGCCACGTGATATCCAGATGACGACCCGCTTCCTGGTTGCGAAGATGGAAGGCGCAAGACTGGGTTTTAAGCGGATTTGGCTTTAAGGCATTTCCTTCGTAGTACACGGATAATGCTTCGAGTGCGACTGAAAGGTTTTTCTCGGCTTCCTCAAAGGTTGCGGTACACGAAATAAGGGCCAGGTCATCAGCATATAGGAAACGTGACGTGTTAGGGCTTAATGGCTGGTCGTTGGTGTAGATGTTAAAAAGTGTAGGCGCGAGAACACTACCTTGAGGTAAGCCATTTTTTTGGTTACGCCAACGACTCTTATCTGAGCGCAGATGGACCTGAAAGCGCCGATTGCGAAGCATCTTACCCAAGACTTTCACAAAATTGCTATCACCGGTTATTTTACCCACTTTCCATAATAATTTGTTTATGTTGACCGTGTCATAGGCTGCAGAAAGGTCCACAAATACAGCTCCTGTCACCTTACCACTCTCGAACCCATCCTCAATATGCTGGGTAAGCTTAAGGGTCTGATTAATATGTACTATTATGTAGGTATTAAGTGCTGAAGGTTTCTTAAGTGTTTAGTTCTTTCTTTGATGTTGCCGCAGCTACTTGCCATATACAATTTTTCTTTATTAAATGCAGTGTTGTCTGGAAGAGATCGCTTAAAGCGATAAGGCCGCCTTTGCGCAAACTATTATTTTTAAGTTTTTCCAAACTGTACGATTTATGCGCAATAAAGAGTTTATCTATCTATCTTATTCTTCCGTGCTGGAATGGGAGCGACAGAAAAACGTAGAATATGCCAGCTGAATTTCCTCCCGGGCATGCTGTGACGTGGTGGAACGACCTGTGTTTAGGTCGTTTCGCCTGCCTACCCCATTAGAAATAAAGGCGTGTGTATGTTAGCTACAACGCGCGTATCAATCGTAGAGCTACGAAATTGGCTACGAAATTCGTAGCCAATGTCTACGTAGAATAATAAAATAGTCTCTTTAAATTTATTTGTCAATTTCTTGTTTAATATAAAAGACATAATAAATAATAATTGGAAGATAACAAGCACTGCTTATTTCTATGAAGAAATTTCTTACAGCACACCTACAGGAGTGAGACTTGATGTCGAGAATGGGTTACAACTCGCTCAATAATATTATTGTTAATTACATACATACATATATTCACGTTATCCCTAATGGGGTAAACAGAGCGTAAACGACCAAAACAATCCTCGTTCCGCCACGTCTGACATAGTTTTGAGGGTTATTTAAAATAGATTTATACGTATATTGCTGTATTGACAGGTCATATTGTTAATTAATAGTATTCATAAGAATAATATTATTATCTTTAGAATATTACGGTACTTCCATGCTGGACTGGGAGCGATAGAAAAACATAGAATGTTCCAGCTGCCCTTCCTCCCGGGCATGCTGTAAAAACCAGCTTAGGGATCCGAGGGTTTCTGTATATTGCAATTTAGGCGACAGGCTGACAACCTGTCACTACAGCAATATACCTACAAATCTATCTTAAACAACCCTCAAAACTCTGTCAGACGTAGCGGAACTACCTTTATTTAGGTCGTTTACGCTCTGCCTACCCCATTAGGGATAAAGGCGTGATTATATGTATTTATGTATTACGGTAACATAAAAATACAGTATAAAGTATAAAAAAAATTGTAATATTTTTTGTACCGTTTGATGGGATTTAGGCTACTTACGAGCTGTGTAGCACGGTGCTACGAATTAATAGTGATGAATAAAAATACTTCCATGCTGGACTGGGAGCGAGAGAAAAACATAGAATGTGCCAACTGCATTTCCTCCCGGGCATGCTGTAAAAACCAGCTAAGGGATCCTAGGGTTTCTGTATATTGAAATTAAGACGATAGGCTGGCAACCTGTCACTACAGCAATATACTTAAAAAACTATCTTAAATTAAATAACCCTCAAACGCTTTTTTTACGCTCTGCGTACCCTATTAGGGATAAAGGCGTGAAATTATATATGTATGTGTGGTATTAAAGTTTATTTTTAAAGTTCGATAAGAACATAAATACAAAACTACGTATTATAGAAAATTTCTGGATTTTGTTTTATCAGTATTTTCCTCCATTTATGGGTCTTTTTTATTACATATGTACAATATACATACATATAGTCACGCCTTTATTCCTAATAGGGTAGGCAGAGCGTAAACGACCTCGACAAAGGTCGTTCCGCCACGTCTGACAAAGTTTTGAGGGTTATTTAAGATAGATTGTACCATTCAGGAGGCAATATTATGGATAACTTTTTATAGCATGAGAATAATCATAACATACATACATACATACATAAAATCACGCCTTTATCCCTTACGGGGTAGGCAGAGCGATAAACGCCTCGTAAAAGGCGGTTTCGCCACGTCTGACAAAAATTGAGGGCAATTTTAGATTGAAAAGTGTATTGCTATAGTGACAGGTTGTCAGCCCATCGCCTAAATTACGATACACTGTAACCCTCGAGTCCCTTTTGCTGACTTCTACAGCATGCCCGGGAGGAAGGGCAGCTGGAACATTCTATGTTTTTCTATCTCTCCCAGTCCAGCATGGAAGGAATAATCATAAACTTGCAAGAAAACTCACAGCCATGGATTAAACTGTGCTTTATAAAACTTTTTGTAATACTGAAAATACTTTTACTTCTAACTAGTCACATAACTGATGTTACTTAACTTCCAGCAGTTAAAAAAGTATATTTCCAACTCGAGCAGTGGAGCAACGCACTTGAACCTTAAATTATCGATCATAAGCTCATTGCTACACGCGAATAATTGAATTCCCAAATGTTGAGAACCCCTGAGCTTTCGCCAAGCCAAAATTTGCGCGCGGTAACGACTGGACATGGGCCAGAGCGAGACAGCAGATACATGTGCTAGAGGGAGAGGAGGCGAGAGAGAGAGCTACGCCTAATCAATGCATATAGCTTGGAGGCTCTGCAGGCAGGGAGGGTTAGTCTCCCGCGGTCCGTATTGCGAGACGGTACGTCGCATGTTTGTTCACAAAAAATATAGAAAATATATGAAAAACTGGCCGGAATTCATAAAAATAAAACGATAAACTAACCGCTAATCGATGAAAAATAACAAATTCGAATTTGGGTTTCGAAATTCGAATCCGCATTCGATTTGCGAACGCGAGCGTCTAACAAAAGACCGCGCAGGAATTGTGGCCTTTTAATTGCGAAAAAATACATAAACCGTGTCCGATATTCGTTCGCGAATAGTTTTAATTCCATTTTTAAAAAAAGAAAACGTAACTAAAGTGACATTTTTATTTTTTAAATTTTCCCTTTAGTGCCGAAACTCTTGGATTTTCTCACACTGCCAAGGATTGCATGTCTTGCTGCTTTCAAGTTTTTTTTTTCGCCTTGTGTGTGAGGGGGAGCCCTCCCCCCGCGGGGGCTGCAAGGATCTCTTTGTTCGCACTGCACCGAGGTGGCGCGATGTCAAAAGGTAGTATCTCACATCCTTTGATGCCTTTTTCAGCCATTTTAGAGTTGCGCCGTTTCGGATGTGACTGTTTTATTTATGTGGCTCTGTATTTTCAGGACGGCTTTCGGTACAATTGTTTATACATCTCGGCTGAATTTCATTTCCTCTTGGGTGGATCAGAAAGAGAGGATCACTGGCCCTTTTGTCGGCATTAATATCAGCTTTTTCGAAGAAACAAAGATAAAAAGAATGGGTTTTAAAATGGATCTATGTTACTGGTTAGATTAGGTTTTTAGGTGGTGGTATGTGTCTTCCATGCTGGACTGGGAGTGAGAGAAAAAACATAGAATGTGTCAGCTGCATTTCCTCCCGAGCATGCTGTAAAAACCAGCTATGGGATCTGTTGGTTTCAGTATATTGTAATTTAGGCGATGGGCTGACAAACTGTCACTACAGCAATATGCGTACAAATATATCTTAAATAACCCTCAAAACTTAGTCAGACGTGGCGGAACGACCTTTGTTTGGGTCGTTTACGCTCTGCCTACCCTATTAGGGATAAAGGCGTGATTATATGTATGTATGTATGGTATGTGACCTGCGGGCTCGTGAAACGAACCTCATATAGGGTTAAAACCTCCGTACAACTTAGCAAGATGCACAGACGAAAAATAATTTTGCATGATGTGTCGTTTTCATAAACCAATGTCAGTGTTACTCACGAAAATAATTATTAATTTAATGAGAATAAATATATAAGGTCCATAATAGTAATATTTTTTTGATCCGGTCTCTTTTCTTTCACTTTTCTTTACGTTTGCCGTTTTTTTTTCTTAATTGTCTTGTTTAATTGACGTGACACTGGCAAAATGTTCCAAAGTGGATGATTGCTATAAAAAAAATGTGTGTGTCTACTACTAGGACCAAGCTAGGTCTACTACGAATACTTATAAATTTGAAGTATAGGTTAGACGGTTAGACGCAGAAAAAAAGGAAAAAGCAACCTAACTTAGCCTGGAATAACACAAGTTCTAAAACTTATACCTACCTCATTCCCACAGGAAAACTCACTTCACCTGTTTCTACTCTGCTCGGGAAAACTAAAACCAGTATAAAAGTTTTTCTATAGCCTGGCAACCTTACCTAGTTAGTCACTACATAGTATAAAACAAAGTCGCTTTCTCTGTCCCTATATCCCTATGTATGCATAAAGCTTTAAAACTACGCAACGGATTTTGATGCGGTTTCTTTTAATAGTTAGAGTGATTCAAGAGGAAGGTTTATATGTATAATACATGCATAATATAGTAGAGAAACACTGATGATTTCAGTGCGAAGCCGGGGCGGGTCGCTAGTGAATTATACATAACTATAATAGCGGGCAGGAAATATAAAAAAATCACAGGTGCGAAAGCGACTTCCTTACAACTGTCAAAAACTCATACATATGAGTTTGTACTTCCATGCTATCCTGGGAGCGAGAGAAAAACATAGAATGTGCCTGCTGCATTTCCTACCGGGCATGTAAAAACCAGCTAAGAGATCCGAGCGTTTCTGCATATTGCAATTTAGGCTGTCAACCTGTCACTACAAATATATCTTAAATTACCCTCAAAACTTTGTCAGACGTGGCGGAACGACCTTTGTTTAGGTCGTTTACGCTCTGACTACCCCATTAGGGATAAAGGCGTGATTATATGTATGTATGTAGATTTGCCTTTCAAGTGAGGATATAGCGTTAGACGTTGCGAAACGCCTTTTAATCAGGCTGTTGACGCCCTACCTACCGCGTCGGGGAGGAAGATAGTACTTATAGGTGTGACTACGTGTAAGTATGTAGGTATAATTAGCAATACTCCTTATAGTTTATTATTATATTAGGTACATCTATACATTTAGTATATCACCTAAAAGGTTCTTAGATAAGGTTGATAAAAGATAAAATGAAATAGGTAGGTATATAGATATAGCTTCCACGCTGGACTGGGAGTGACAGAAAAACATAGAATGTGCCAGCTGCATTTCGTCCCGGGCATCCTGTAAAAACCAGGTAAGTGATTCGAGGGTTTCAGTGTATTGCTATTGAAGCGATAGACTGATAATATATGTCACCACAGCGATACAAATTCCAGTCTCACATTGTCCTCAAAACTTGTCAGACATGACGGAACATTCTTTGGTCGTTTACGCATTGCCTACCCTATTCGGGATAAAGGTATGATTCTATGTAGGTACTATGTATTTATGCGTACGACGCTAATAATTATCACTAATTTAGAAGTATTTTAAAAGTCGATTTTTACTTGCATATATTTCGGAAACACTTCGTAGCTTATAAAACTTGCTTTAGTTTATATTTGGCCATGTTCAAAAACTGCAACAAGTATCACAAATTTCTAATAAATTATAATGAAGAAAAATACTTACTATTAAAATAATTACTATTCTTCCATGCAGGACTGGGAGCGAGAGAAAAACATAGAATATTCCAGCAGCATTTCCTCCTGGGCATGCTATAAAAAACCAGCTAAGGGATCAGTATATTGCAATTTAGGCAATGGGATGACAACCTGTCACTACAGCAATATACCTACAAACCTATCATAATTAATACTCAAAACGTTATCAGACGTGGCGGAACGACCTTTGTTCAGGTCGTTTACGCTTTGCCTACCCCATTAGGGATAAATGCGTGATTATATTATCTCTTTCGTTGCGGTTTTCACATTGGAAAAAGATAGCCTTTTTGAAGTTAAGTTTGAAGCCAATTAGTTTAGTAATGTGATGATGAATGGGAAAAGGGTAGCTACCCGCGTGGTCGGGTGTTGTGACCACGTGACCAGGAGACCGAAGTCCAAGGACAAGGTTGGAACTTGTATATCTGCAGATCGCTGAAAAAACTTCGATACCGCGTTTCAGAACTTGTGTTTCTTGATGTGGCGCCATCTGTCGGCTACTGCGTGCAGACAAATCGAAGTCAAATTTAAGATAAGATAAGACTACACTTTATTGCAAAGAAAAGACACAAGAGAAAATAAAATAAAACAAATAGTAGTGAAAATAGGCGGTCTTATTGCTAAGCAGCAATTTCTTCCAGGCAACCTTAGGATACAGGAAAATAAAAGTTGAACTAGTGGGCTGGTAAAAAAAATTTGGAACTTGAGTATCTGTTGTGGATTGCTGAGAATTCTTCGATACCGCGTTTTAGAACTTGTGATTCTTGATGTGGCGCCATCTGTCGGCTACTGCGTGCAGACAAATCGAAGTCAAATTTGGAACATGTATATCTGTGCATTGCCGAGAAAACTTCGATACCGCGTTTCAGAACTTGTGTTCTTGATGTGGCGCCATCTGTCGATTACTGCGTGTAGACAAATCGAAGTCAAATTTGGAACATGTATATCTGTGCGTTGCTGAGAAAACTTCGATACCGCGTTTCAGAACTTGTGTTCTTGATGTGGCGCCATCTGTCGATTACTGCGTGTAGACAAATCGAAGTCAAATTTGGAACTTGAATATCTGTGGATTGCTAAGAAAACTTCGATACTGCGTTTCAGAACTTGTGTTCTTGATGTGGCGCCATCTGTCGATTACTGCGTGTAGACAAATCGAAGTCAAATTTGGAACTTGAATATCTGTGGATTGCTAAGCTTCCATACTGGACTGGGAGAGAAAGAAAAACATAGAATGTTCCAGTTGCCCTTCCTCCCGGGCATGCTGTATAAGTCAGCAAAAGGGATTCGAGGGTTACAGTGTATTGTAATTTAGGCGATGGGCTGACAACCTGTCACTATAGCAATACACATTACAATCTAAAATTGCCCTCAATTTTTGTCAGACGTGGCGAAAGCGCCTTTTACGAGGAGTTTGACGCTCTGCCTACCCCGTAAGGGATAAAGGCGTGATTTTATGTATGTATGTATGTATGCTAAGAAAACTTCGATACCGCGTTTCAGAACTTGTGTTCTTGATGTGGCGCCATCTGTCGGCTAGACAATACAGGTTATAACGCGAGATTCCTTATCTCGTCAGTCTTCTATGTGTGAAATTGTCTTTCATTACTTATTTAAAGGAAATGCTGGCCCTTTCTTGAGTTTACCCTTTAATCGGCGTTTACGACACCCGCGGGAAGGAAAGGGGTTGTGTTATTTTATCTCACGCCTCCGTGGTCTAGTGGTCTGGCCACGGGCTTCCGAACCGGAAGTCGTAGGTTTGATTCACACGAAGCTGTTTATCAATTTATCACGTTGTGAGATTTTTACCAGTTTTGTTAGGACAATGCAGGGTGAATAATCTAATAGTATCTTCTTCTTCTACCTAGCGTTTTACTTAGCTGGGGTCCCCTTTCCGGCTTTTTCTACTCAGTTTTATCCGGATTGTATGTAAGAAACAGATCCGTGTTTCGGAGAGCACGTAAAGCCGTTTGTTCCTAGAGGTGGTCGTTACAGAAACTATGTCAATAAAACACCAGAGTCCATCGGGTCATAAATCGACTCAAAACCGATACATATAATCCCGCCTTTATCCCTAATGGGGTAGGCAGAGCGTAAACGACCTTAACAAAGGTCGTTCCGCCACGTCTGACAAAGTTTCGAGGGTTATTTAAGAAAGATTTGTAGGTAAATTGCTGTAAGGACAGCTTGTCAGCCCATCGTCTAAATTACAATATACTGAAACCCTTGGATCCCTTAGCTGGTTTTACAGCATGCCTGGGAGGAAATGCAGCTGGCACATTCTATGTTTTTCTCTCACTTCCAGTCCAGCATGGAATCTGAAACCCTATCTATGAAAAATACTGAACTAACAGAAAGAGAGGTTTTAGGAATAAAGAGAGCACTTATGAATGCGCTATCGTGTGGGCATTTAAAACAAGTCCCATGCAGATGGTTATTCTCAATGACAATGACCGCCATTACAAAAAGCTGTTGGCAGGGATAAAATTATCATCATCATCTCCCTAGCCTTATCCCATATCTCACGGGGTCGGGTACCTAATCTAGGGGATTGAACGAAGGACTAGTTTTAGAGCGACTGCGCAACCCAGAAGGGAAACCAGACTTAATTCCAGATTGGACCTTGGCCAGGTTAGTGGCCAACCCAGCTGTCAGAGTTTTCAAGCCGCCAATGGCCTCTGACATGGCTTAACGGCTAATATCTACGATATTAACCCGGACCAACGGCTTGACGTGCCTTCCGTGGCACGGAAACTCTCGAGTTGTTATACCACTATCGGTCACCCATCCATGGCCTGGCGAAGGTGATGACTGCTTAACATTCATTATCACCATTTGACCAACGAACACAATCACTATCAGTACATAGTATAAGACAGAGTCACTTTCTCTGTCCCTATATCCCTATGTATGCATAAATCTTTAAAACCACGGATTTTGATGCGGTTTCTTTAAATGGATAGAGTGATTCAAAAGGAAGGTTTATGTGTAAAATACATGCATAATATAATAGAGAAACAACGATAATTTCCGTGCGAAGCCGGGGCGGGTAGCTAGTAACAGTAAAAATTAACGCTGTAAGTATTTAAATGCAAAAAAATAAGCCGATATAATTATTTATTGAATAGAAAAAAGCTGATTTAATTTAATGGAAATTTAGTTGATGAATATTATTATTTATTCAAAACATTATAATGGAACATGGAGTTTATTTTCCGCTTGCTTTAGGTAATAAATATATTATTATTTATGAGCATTGATCTAATTTTTATTTGCAATGAGTTTGCTTTTGTGTCTCTAATCGAATACATACATACATATAACCACGCCTTTAATGGTTTAGGCAGAGCGTTAAAGACCTAAACAAAAGTCGTTCCGTCACGTCTGACAAAGTTTTGAGGGTTACTTACGATAGATTTGTAGATATTGTTGTAGTGACAGGTTGTCAGCCCATTGTCTAAATTGCGGTATACTGAAACCGTGGTCCCTTAGCTGATTTTTACAGCATGCCTGGGAGGACATGCAGCTGGCACATTCTCTGTTTTTCTCTCACTCCCAGGCCAGCATGGAAGTAAGGAGTTTTCATTCCGAGGTTAACACGCATTGCAACGGGTTGACGACTTGTCACTGTAGTAACAAAATCTATTCTATAAATCATTTCATAGCGAAGAACTTAAAAGAACTTTTACAATTTGCTCACTATGTAGTGGTTGTAGGCGTGACTTAATGCTTGTCTAAGTTGCGGTAGAAGTATAGCTATACTAAGGCCCGTATTTATAAACAGCACTTGAGACTGACAGCGAGTTTAAGTGTTTATCAGAAATATCATTTCAGTACAAAATTAACTGTCACAGCCGTACTTAATATTGCTCTCAATCTTAACATCGCGTTATAAATACGAGCCTAAAACTTTTCTGCGACAACTTTAATCGGGGTTTAAGACGTTATAAAAGAGAAAAAAACAATCTTTAACTTTTTTTCCCTTCAGTGTTCTCTTTGTAATAATCTCCCGTTTTGTCCAAAAGGAAATTACAGAGACAAACAGGGCAAGAGAGAGACGGACCTGCTTCGTATGGTTCCGTATCATTTCAGATATTTTTTCATTGCTATTAGATTTTTCTTCCATGCTGGACTAGGGGCGAGAGAAAAACATAGTATGTGCCAGCTGCTTTTCTCCTGGGCATGCTGTAAAACTAGCTAAGGGATTCGAGGGTTTCGTATATTGCAATTTAGGCGATGGGCTGGTAACCTGTCACAACAGCAATATACCTACAAATCTTTCTTAATTAACCCTCAAAACTTTGTCAGACATGGCAGAACGATCTTTGTTTAGCTCGTTATCGGTTAGCATCAGGGATAAAGGCGTGATTATATGTATATATCAGATTTAGGCCAAGTGTTTTGAGTAAGTTCGAGAAAAAACACATCAAATTATCTGTGGTTTTCCAAATCCAGAGTTTGAATTGTATGCTATGGATTTGTATTGCTGCTATGTGAAATAATTTTACTAGGCCATTAACGCTCTACCTACCCGATTAGGGTAATTGAGAAAGGAATGCACGCTTCACGCTAATAACGGCTGCAAAAAAGAGAAATGTTTCACTTTGTTGCAAGGCAATAAAAATAAAATAATAAAATGATTTATTTATCTCACAAAGGAAACGTCTTTTTTTCAAAATAAGGTAGTTTGGAAGAAATTGTTACCCAAAAAGACCTTGTGTATTTTACCTAAGTACCTAATGTTTTTTATATCAATTGCATTTTTAGGTGCTTCTTCTTCTTCTTCTTAGCCTTCTTCTACCATTTTCTTGGTGTAGGCCTTCTTTGTGTCATGCCAGTGTCTTCTATCCTGAGCCACCTGAATCCACATCGATCCGGCTTCTCTCTTGATGTCGTCACTCCATCGCATTTGCAGTCTTCCTACCGGGCGTGTCTCTCCCCATGGTCTCCACTCCACAACTATCTTACACCAGGAGTCATGTTTTTTAGGTGCAATGTAGATTTATTGTATTCTTCTTCTTCTTAGGATTCTTGAGTCGAACAACGACACGAAGAACCCTGGTGTCAGAGTTTTCAAACCGCAGTTATTGTATTGTATGTATTTGTTCACTAAACTAGGTAGACATTTTAAGAGCGAAAAATAGAAAACTCTCAACAAAAGCAATTTCATTACATTTCCTAAAATAACCTTCGAAGGTACCTTATTAAAACCCCTCGGACCTTTTTCTGCGTTACCCTAATAAATAAACGTTCGACTTCCCAAAAATAATTGTACTACTTTTCTCATTGTACGTTTTTCCACTAGACGGCACGTCTACGGCAACGGCAATGGCACGGTATCGTGGAAAATATAATGTATAAAATTTATGACATGCTTTTCCACTTACCGGCACGGGACGACACGGCATTGATTTCCACCAGCATCGTCACGGTAAAACGTCTGCCAAACTACATGTGTTTTGTATGCGTACGTAGCTTGCTTCTTTACCGTCCTAATGTAAAAACAGAGCCTCGTTATAGTGACGTTTTTTTTAACAGTTTAGTGCCCACACAATATACAGAGGACATAGCACAACAGGTACGGCTTATCTCTGAAAATAAATCTCTTCCAGCTAACCTATGGAAGTGAGAGTGCACAAGTAAAATAAAATAAAATAAAAAGTAGTTTATTGTACAAACATCTTTCCAAATTATATTAAAGGTACAATTTAGGTGGTTTAAAAAGGCCACAAGAAAAAGTTGTGAAACTCACTGCACTAGTTTGCACTGTATCGCAGTGGGAATCGCTTCCATTTCGTCATGACATGACAATGTTATAAAATATGTGTAACAATTATGGATATACAATGTGTATGAAACGATATACAATCTGATTTCATTTAATGTAACCTATATTAGAAAAAAAAATAAAGAACTGACCAAAAATATGTGACTTTTTTATGAAATCATAATAATAACATAAAAACAAAGAAAATAAAAGAACTGGTTGTATTTATACCATCGCAGACAATGACTATGTGTGTGTGTAACTAGATATTATATATATGTAATGTTTCATGTATTATGTTTGTGTAAATAGTTGTAAGTATACAAGTATATATTTATGTATGATTGCAGTGTTAATTTATTATTACTAAGCTTTAGATAGCTAACGTATTATATCAAATAGTGATTCTGAAGTATTGTAGTTTAGACCCAGTAAATATGAATTAAGTATTATTTTGCAGTTATATTTTGTTTGTGTTCTCAGATTTAATTTAGCGTTTAGTTTATTATAGAGGAAGGGAGCGAGAAAAGATAAGAATTGTTGGGCAAATGTTGTACGGCATGATGGCTTTATGTAAACTTTATCCTGTCTCCTGTGAGTCAGGTTAAAATCAGGCGTTTTTTGTGTTGGTGTAATACTGCATTTAGGATATAAAGCTGTCTAATAGTTAAAATTTCCGCCAACTTATATAGGTCTTCCGTGGGGTATCTAAATCGTTTAAAGTGAATTATTTTCAGAATTGCACGCTGTGCTCTTTCAACCAACAAGTGAGGCAGATAAGCTGTGTACAATCAAAATATACATACATACATAAAATCACACCTTTATTCCTAATGTAATCGACCTTATCAAAGGTCGTTCCGCCACGTCTTACAAAGTTTTAAGGGTTATTTAAGATAGTTTTGTAGGTATATTGCTGTAGTGACAGGTTGTCACCCCATCGCCTAAATGATAATATACCGAAACCCACAGATCCCTTAGCTGGTTTTAACAGCATGCCCGGGGAGAAATGCAGCTAGCTAATTCTAAGTTTTTCTTTCGCTCCCAGTCCAGCATGGAAGAAAAGTATTCAAAATCAAAGTATATAGTTAGATATATTTATATCGATATAGTTATCGTGCCGTTGACGTGCCGTCTTGTGGAAACACGCCCTTTCTCATTGTTTTTGTTCGGCTAAGATTAAAAATTAAATAAGTTTAGGGTTGTCGGATTCTTTTGTTACGTATTTGTGGCTTTTCTTGTTTCTGGTTGCTAAGTGAAGGGATGGCAGTTAAAAATATAATTTATAGCCGGAGGTAAGATTTAAAAAGCTTTCGAAATCTTAGTCCCAACTTCCGAAAGAGCCCGATGGTGTAGTGGATAGGTCCGCTGCCTCCTGATTGGGAGGTTGTGGTTCGAATCGCACCACATGCCAATGTGTTTTTCGGGTTTTCACAATATAATATATTACAATTTTATATGTACGTTTATTCGGCGCTTTTTCCGTGCTTCGGAAGGCACGTGAAGCCCTTGGTCGTTTAATATCGTAGATGATAGTTGTTAAGGATTGTCAGAGGCCAGTGCTAAGCATTGGCACCTTGAAAACTCTAGCCTTATCTTTGAATCTGGTTTCCCTTCTGGGTTGCGGAGGTCAGATGGCAGTCGCTCTGTGTATAAACCAGTGCCCTCGTTCAATCACCTAGATTAGGTAGCCGACCCCATAAGAAACGGGATAAAGCTAGGGGGATGAGATAAGTCCAGACTTCCGAATCATAGAATGTACCAGGTTTACTGTGAAACTGCTTAGTAGCAGAAAAAAGCAGGCACAAATCGCTACGATATTCTTTTTTAAGAGTTAGAAGATATTTAATTAAATTCTTTAGAACCTTTTTGCACACTTAGTGAGTCTTGAAGACAATTAGACTTGTTTCGATTAGAAATTTAGATTAATACTTAAAGTTATTCAGGGTTTATGGTTGTTAGCAATAGAATATTCCAGCTGCCCTTACTCCCAGGAATGCTGGTAAATGTCAGCGGATTAAAGGGTTAGGCGATGGGCTGACAACCTGTCTCTATAACAATACACATCACAGTCTAAAAGTGCCCTCAATGTTTTGTCATACATGGTGTAAGCGCACTTTACTTAGCGTTTTACGCTTTGTCTACCCCGTAAGGGTTATTGACGTGACTTTGTGTAAATAATGTTGAGTTAAGAACTTTTGGGTTGTTAATCCAGAGGATTGTGGATCCGATTCGGTAAAATTAATAATATTTTTTTAATTAAAATAATGCAAGAAAATTGATCAATTAATCCAAGCTATCAGACAACTTTTTATGGAACCAGCGCAACGTAATAAATCATCGACTTAGTGACATTTTTGTCACGTTTAGGGTTATTGACCGATAATTGAGGTTATGTTACACGATGAACAAAATACTTTGTTAAAACGTGTTCTGTAACGTGTCATACTACATACATACATATAATCACGTCTTCGTCCCTAATAGGGTAAGCGGAGCGTAAACAACTCAAAAAAAGGTCGTTCCGCCACGTCTGACAAAGTTTTGAAGGTTATTTAAGATAGATTTGTAGGTATATTGCTGTAGTGACAGGTTGTTAGCCCATCGCCTAAATTACAATATACTGAAATCCTCAGATCCCTTAGCTGGCTGTTACAGCATGCCCGGGAGGAAATGCAGCTGGCACATTCTATGTTTTTCTCTAGCTCCCAGTCCAGCATGAAAGAAATTGACGAAACGTGTCATACTTAAAACACAATGATGGGATAAGGACAAGGGAATGATGATCTGGTAATTAATTGAATATGTTCCTTGTCGAATATGATCTTCTTTCATGCTGGACTGGGAGAAATAGAAAAACATAGAATGTTCCAGCTGCCCTTCCTCCCGGGCATGCTGTTGAAGTCAGCAAAAGGGACTCGAGGGTTACAGTGTATTGTAATTTAGGCGATGGGCTGACAACCTGTCACTAAAGCAATACATATTACAATCTAAAATTGCCCTCAATTTTTGTCAGACGTGGCGAAAGCGCCTTTTACGAGGCGTTAAACGCTCTGCCTACCCCGTAAGGGATAAAGGCGTGATTTATGTATGTATGTATGTATGTACGAATATGATCATGTCAAACGTAGCAAAAATGCCCTATTATCAATCTATTATGAGATCGTTGACCTGTAATACATACAGCCGTAGTTATGTATCATCATCATAAACTTAAAAGCGCCGCTCTTGTTTATTTCTTTATTTAATTGATCACCAACAGAGTAAGCAACAATACAGACATAAAGGATGCATACAATAAATTTAAAGCTCATTGGCAAAACCCCAATTATAGGTGATGCACAGTTTTGACACGTATAACAACTAATTAATACATACATACATAAATCACGCCTTTATCCCATACGGGGTAGGCAGAGCGTTTAACGCCTCGTAAAAAGCGTTTTCGCCACGTCTGACAAAAATTGAGGGCAATTTTAGATTGTAATATGTATTGCTATAGTGACAGGTTGTCAGCCCATCGCCTAAATTACAATACACTGTAA
Organism: Scrobipalpa costella; assembly: GCA_949820665.1. NCBI lineage: Eukaryota > Metazoa > Arthropoda > Insecta > Lepidoptera > Gelechiidae > Scrobipalpa > Scrobipalpa costella. Next base: position 1,539,373 of record OX463322.1, on the reverse strand, counting down.
CCCTCGAGTCCCTTTTGCTGACTTCAACAGCATGCCCGGGAGGAAGGGCAGCTGGAACATTCTTTGTTTTTCTATCTCTCCCAGTCCAGCATGGAAGTAACTAATTAATACAAGGGAAATTTAGTAAGTACTAACATGCAGTTTTAACAAAATAAAAACTTAAAAAGACTAGGTACATAGCAAATAGATAGGAACACATTTTAAATTAAAGTTGTGATGCTAAAGAATTGATTGTCTTGTCTGTAAAGTATAAAATAGATCTTCATAATACTCATTTTAAGGGATCTTTTCTGTGGTGGTTTCCCTCTTACCTTCCACACCGCAGTATATGAAGCGAAGCTAGCCCGCATCATATAGTCTAGACATAAGCCCTTCCGGGATCCATTTCTTCGCCCTCGAACCAGTACTGGTGTCACCGCTGCCTGACACCAGGGGAATGCTTATTTAGTGGCGGCATTCACAAGATCGTTTTCGGTCATTGTGCTATGTGTCATATTTTGTAAAGGACATAGAATTACTAGAGAAAGTACAGCGCAGATTCACCAAAATACTGAGACAGCTAAAGAGACTACCATATAAGGAAAGACTTGAAGCACTGAAATTATGCATCCTCAAAGAGAGAAGACAACGTGGGGATCTCATAGAAACTTACAAGATTCTAAATGACCACTACGATCTTAAAACATTTCAGTCAATTCTCAAGATGGACTGAAACACCCGTCTAAGAGGTCACCACATGAAACTGGAAACTTGTCTTTCGCACAACATCCCTCACAGAAACTTCTTTGCTAATAGAGTTATTAATGAATGGAATAAACTGCCAGAAGAAGTAGTCTCTGCGCAAAATGTAAATGCATTTAAAAATAAACTAGATGCACACATTAATGAAACTAAGAAAAAGAAAGCTGACTAAATCAACTGGATACAGGCATTATCAGTTGTATATCGACTGCCTGTCTGCTCAAGATTAATAATAATAATAATATTTTATAAGTAAGCCCATCCCACTGGACGCCCCTCCACATCCTGATGATCTTGCCGCTGTTTGGTTGGGGACTGCTTATTCGATATATTCGCAGCTAACCACCATATCTTGATGGCCTTTCCACTATCCGCCACATGTGGACCCCGTTAGTAGCCTAAAGCTCAACCCTATCAACTAACCTATGTATATATGTATAAAAAAATCTCCTACTACTTTATTTATTTATTTACTGTTTATTGTACACAAGTAACATGAGAAAGACTACACAAGGAATAACGACACAACAGGTACAGCTTATTTCTACTAAGATATTTCTTCCAGCTTACCTACGGAAGTGAGATTTAAATTGAGAGGCAAATTAGGCGTGCAAAAATAAAGCATAATATTAAAATAATACCAGAAAATTATTAATTACTTAAATAACTAATTATACATACATACATACATATAATCACGCCTTTATCCCTAATGGGGTAGGCAGAGCGTAAACGACCTAAACAAAAGTCGTTTCGCCACGTCTGACAAAGTTTTAAGGGTTTTTAAGATAGATTTATACGTATATTGCTGTAGTGATAGGTTGTCAGCCCATCGCCTAATTTACAATATACTAAAACCCTCAAATCCCGTAGCTGGTTTTTACAGCATGCTCGGGAGGAAATGCAGCTGGCACATTCTATGTTTTTCTCTCACTCCCAGGCCAGCATGGAAGCTACTAATTATAAATATACTTAAAATCATAATAACAATATATACATGAATATAATATAAATACATTAAAATTAAATTACAATTAAGGTCCGTGGACAGCTACAAAGTATTACATTCAAAATACTAAGCCTGTGTTAGCCCAACAAACCGCTGACAATATCCGGTAATATCCGGTAAAAACCGGAACCCAATACAGTATAATACCGACGTCAAAACTTTAACATCCTACTGGAAAGCCTTTAATCGGAACACAAAAAGTTCGGGGCCGTAAAGAGATTGTACTACAGCCCTTTGCTTCTTAGCGAGTGGATTCTCGAGTCGAACAACCCGATGAGCCCTGGTGTATAAGTTATTATGCCTCTGACATGGTTTAAGCAACGACTGCTGTTATAGACAGTGACTGACGGCTTAACGTGCCCTCCGAAGCACGGAACTACAGTCTTAGGGAGGTTTTGAACTGCTCCGTATTCGTATCCGTGAAAACTATATGGATGATGACGAACATTTTAGCGCAAAACCACCCTTACTGCAGTCAATAACAGATACGTTTATTGAAAGTTATTTATTTAGTTGGTTCTTGGCTACCATTAATGAAACTGGTAGTCTTAAACCACACTCATGTTATAAAAACATTATTATTTTAAATATTAACAAGCAAACTACTATCAGTTTCCTCCATTTCTTCAGTTACGCCTAGGGGTTGCTCAGTCAACGACACTGAACAACTTCCACCAGGAAATTCTTTCAGGAAGTGAAAGAAAAGAAAAACATACAAATTGTCTGATTGAGGTGGACCTATGTATGGAAAAGCCTTTCTTTAAATATACCGCTTCTTCTTAGAATTCCACTTCTGCTGGAATTTGCTATGAGCAAGACTGCATCTATCGAAATTCTACTAATATTTCTAGTTATTACACAGTACAAATCTGTTTCCTGTATTTTTCTTAATTACATATACAAGAATCACTTCTTCCTCTGTCGAGTGGGTATCGTCTATCGACCCGATGAACCCTGGTGTCAGAGTTTTTAAACTGCCTAGTAGCACAACTATCAGGCCTCTGACATAGTTTGAGTAACGACCACTATCAAAGACAGCGACCGGGACCGACGGCTTAACGTGCCCTCCGAAGCACGAAATCTTTTTCTTTTCGGACAATACAATACAAAATTCTTTATTGCACAAAGAAACACATACAACAGAAATAAAAAGGAACAAACGTGACAGTACAATATAGGCGGCCTTATTGCTAAAGCAGCAATTTCTACCAGGCAACCTTTGGGTATTAAAATTGTACAAGCAGAAAGCGGGATAGTGCATATTACTACATAATATAATACTTAGACAATATTTACACACTATTTAATAAATATTTCAATAAAAAAATACATATACTGATACATATTATTGGAATATGGGCGCAGGAAAAAGAAATGAAAAGCAGAACTGATCAGTACGGGGTCGTGTATTCGAATGAAAAACGATTTACAAAAAAGATTGATCAATAATTGCTGGCATGGAATCAAGCTTATTTACTAGACTCAGATTGAGTCAATACTTACGGGTTTGGAACCCAGTTAATTCATCTATTGACATTGCATATTTGTCTATTACCAACAGTCCCCCTCAAATATTTACCGGTAATTTTTAAGAGTTTATTACATTTAAATTACTTTTACTTTTACGCAATGAAAAGGTGGCCTGGGCCCATAACCTATTGGAATATGGGCGCAGGAAAAAGAAATGAAAAGCAGAACTGATCAGTACGGGGTCGTGTATTCGAATGAAAAACGATTTACAAAAAAGATTGATCAATAATTGCTGGCATGGAATCAAGCTTATTTACCAGACTCAGATTGAGTCAATACTTACGGGTTTGGAACCCAGTTAATTCATCTATTGACATTGCATATTTGTCTATTACCAACACATATCTTATGATATACTAATCAACAATCAGGCGATTCAGCCTGCAATGTCCTAACCAAACTGGGGAAAAACTCACAAAGTGATAAATTCTCAAATATCAACTTTGTGTTTCCCCCCTGGGACAAATTACAAAGTAATGTTTTTTCCAATTTGCTCGGAAAAAGCTTAATTATTAAAAAAATACAATACCTACATGTACTCTTTTCGTTTTAAAAATACGCAAACGCCAGCAATTTCTCCTAACGACAACAATGAGCATTAACGACCGCTACGCGAAGTCTTTAAAGTATACACTGGTACGGATTAGGTGTTTTTAAGATCACAATATTACTTTTTTAAAAGCATAATGCGAGTATATTTTTTAAAAAGAATGAATGGAATGTGCGCCTGTCAAAAGTGCCAAGCAAAAATGACAAAATATTATGGAGGAATCGCAAGTTTGAAGTGTATTTTTAACTGCATTGTTGTTATTTCCTCGCAAAATGAGTGAAAAGTACTAAACTAGTCTCAGCTAAAAAAACAATATATGGTCATGTTTACATTAAATTTACTCGACCATAAATTGTTTTTTTTTTACTTCTAAAGTAATGTACTATTAATTTACTTAATAACACCATCAAATATTGTAATGAGTTATGAATAAGTTTATCTCGAGATTCTCGAGGCAATAAGAAATTCAGAATTATCATCTGTATTGGCTATGAACTGATCGCTTTTAAAGATTAACATGACAGACTTTCACAACTTACTGTACATTAAATGTTTAAAGAAATGTTTTTTTTTTACTTATCGTTACTCTTTTCCTTCCATGTTGGACTGGGAGCGAGAGAAAAAAATTTTATGTGCCAGCTGCATTTGCTGCCAGGCATGCTGTAAAAAAACAGTTAAGGTTTTATTCCCAGTGCTGGGCAAAGCCCTCCCCCGCGGTCTTCCATTGATCACGCCACTATCGTCCACACTTTTAAATAGGCCTCAAAATCATCCCACCATCATTTTCGATAACTTTATATATAAAATGTTGAAATACGCATCTCCAACTTTTTACTATTCTCCTAGAATAGATCGAAAGAAGATGATACTAAAGTTCTATAGCATTTTACATACATACAATCACGCCTTTATCCCTAATGCGGTAGGCAGAGCGTAAACGATCTAAACAAAGGTCGTTCCGCCATGTCTGACAAAGTTTTGAGGGTTATCTAAGATAGATTTGAATGTATATTGCTATAGTGACAGGTTGTAAGCCCATCTTCTAAATTGCAATACATAGAAACTCTCGGATGCCTTAGCTGTTTTTTACAGCATGCCCGGGAGGAAATGCAGCTGGCACGTCTTATGTTCTTCTCTCGCTCCCAGTCCAGCTTGGAAGTACAGCGTTTTAGGAGACTTTAATCTGTCCAAGAGACGGATGGAGCAGAGGTGTTCCATTACTGGTGTTGTTGCTACACGCTTTGAGTCATAATGCGCCCATATTTAGCGTGAGCACACCAGATATGAAAACGGTAGATGTGACATGGATACGATAAGTATAAGGGGTGAAAGGGACAGCGTCCCGCAAACTGATAGGGGTTGCTCAGTCAACGAAACTGAATGACTACCTGCAGCATTTTTTTCAGAAAGTGATAAACAATTTTGGTTTTCCATACAAATTGTCTGATCAAGTTGTTTATTTTGTATGTGAAGGTCAATTTCTTTTTAATTGAAAGAACTTCCTGGTGATAATTGTTCAGTTTCGTTGACACAGCGACCCCTATCAGTTTGCGGGATGCTGACACCCGGTAAAGTGATTTTTATAAACGAAAGAGTTGGGTTGTTCTAATGTAATCGGCATCACAAAGTAAAAATATACTTAGAGTCCTATACATACATTTAATCACGCTTTTATCCCTTATGGGGAAGGCAAAGAATAAACTGACAGGTTGTCAGCCCAACGCCTAAATTGCAATATACTGAAACCCTCAGATTCCTTAGCTAGTTTTTACAGCAAGCCCGGGAGAAAACGCAGCTGGCATATTCTATGTTTTTCTCTCGCTCCCAGGCCAGTATGGAAGAATCCTATACGATAGTTACCACTTATCTCTTGCGGGATAGGCAGACCGTCAAAAGCATACCACATCTATTTTCCTCGCTCTGTGGCAAGTGCTAAATGGAGGGCTTTGACCTAATTCACTAATGCGGATGCAAATGAAGCATACTGTATACAGAGGGGTGTTTAAACGCCCTGTAAGCCGTGATGGGTGTTTATACACCATGTTTAGTGACGGGCTTTGAGACAACGTGATGGATCGTCAACGTTTTAAGTGAAATGGACAAAAGAGAAGTCACGCGTTTGTCCCCTACATGGTCGGTAAAGCAATTACAACCTAGTAAAAGCAATATTATCATTGCTGGACTGGGAGCGAGAGAAAAACATAGAATATGCCAGCTGCATTTCTTCTCGGGTATGCTGAATAAACCATCTCACTAATTTGAGTTTCTATATATTGCAATGTAGGCAACGGGCTGACATCCTGTCACTACAGCAATATACTTCCAATCTTTCTTAAATAACCCTCAATACTTTGTCAGACGTGGCGGAACGACTTTTATCATCACTACATAGTATAAAACAAAATCGCTTTCTCTGTCCCTATATCCCTATGTATGCTTAGATCTTTAAAACTACACAACGGATTTTGATGCGGTTTCTTTTAATTGATAGAGTGATCCAAGAGGAAGGTTTATATGCATAATATAGTAGAGAAACACTGATGATTTCCGTGCGAAGCCGGGGCGGGTCGCTAGTATGAGATATAGCTAAGTAGAAGAAACGAAAGTAGAACATACCAATATACACGTAACACAGAATATCTATTACAAGTAGACGGATCCGTACAAACAGTATCAGATAGGTTTCCATCTCATTCCAGAAATGTCTGGGAGGTAGGTACATACGATCCGCAGATCTTGCGTTTATTTAAGAACATGTGGTTCTCAATCTGTCGGACAGTAATTTTGATAAGTAACTAGTTGTCTAATAAAAAAGGATTTTTTTTTGGAGGCATTGCGCGACAAATCTTTCTTTGTATGACACTGTATTAGATGTACCGTACTGAAACGTAGTTTCTTCCATGCTGGACTGGACAGATAGAAAAACATAGAATGTTCCAGCTGCCCTTCCTCCCGGGCATGCTGTTGAAGTCAGCAAAAGGGACTCGAGGGTTACAGTGTATTGTAATTTAGGCGATGGGTTGACAACCTGTCACTAAAGCAATACATATTACAATCTAAAATTGCTCTCAATTTGTGTCAGACGTGGCGAAAGCGCCTTTTACGAGGCGTTAAACGCTCTGCCTCCGTAAGGGATAAAGGCGTGATTTATGTATGTATGTATGTAAGTACTGAAACGGCACTGGAACTGCAGCGGCGCGGCACGGCGCGTCAATAAAAAAAAAAGAAGATATATATTTCCTCACAAAAAAATCTGTTGAGCACTTTACAATTAGTAATTAATTTAGAAATTAAACTCTGAGTATAAACATATATTCCATGCCGGCCTGGGAGCAAGAGAAAACATAGAATGTGCCAGCTGCATTTCCTCCCGGTCATGCTGTAAAAACGAGCTAAGGGATCCGAGGGTTTCGGTATATTGTGATTTAGGCGATGGGCTGACAACCTGTCACTACAGCAATATAGCTACAAATCTATCTTAAATAACCCTCATAACTTTGTCAGACGTGGCGGAACGACCATTATTTAGGCCGTTTACCCCATGAGGGATAAAGGCGTGATTATATGTATATGTATGTATGTTGTCGCGCAGTGCCGATCCGCTGCCGCTACGTCCTAGTGCTTTCTAACCTTAACAGATAAACCTAAATATCTGTGCACCTGTCACGTCACCACTATAGTTGTCAATGCTACAATGTAACCTAGCCAAATTTTAGTTCTTAATATCGCCACCTGAACAGATCTGACGGTCGTACTATATCTACCACGAAATGACAGGTTGCACCGCGCAAAGCGGAATATTCTATTTTCATCGAATAAATGTCTATGTTTTTGCATATCAATTAAAGTTCTACGTATTCTCCGTGTTTTCAACGTTGTGTTATTGACACCAACTTGTTTTGCGGCCCATAACCTGCTTTTGCTTAACACCTTAAAGAAAGTCAGCCGCAAAACATGTGTTTGTAACAAAGTTAACGTTTGCGGTTCCAAAATTTGAACCTCTGCGCCGATGCAAAGCAAAACAGTTCAAGGGCCGCAAAACGTCGTTGGTATCCATAAAACAACGTTAAAATACCGAGTATATATTGTATCACCCTATTGAAAGAAATAATATATACATCATCTCCCTAGCCTTATCCCGTATCTCACGGGGTCGGCTTCCTAATATAGGAGATTGAACGAGGGTACTGGTTTTTACACAGAGCGACTGCCATCTGACCTCCGCAACCCAGAAAGGAAACCAGACCCAATCCTAGATTAGGTCAGAGTTTTCAAGCCACCAATGCTTAGCACTGGCCTCTGATATGGCTTAACGACTAATATCTACGGTATTAAACGATATTAACCGGGACCAACGGCTTAACGTGCCTTCCGAAGCACGGAAAAAGCACCGAATAAACGTACATATGAAATTCGAAAACCGAAAAACACATTGGTACGTGGTGGGGTTCGAACCACGACCTCCCGCTCAGGAGGCAGCGGCCCTATCCACTACACCATCGGGCTCTCCAATCAGAAATAATACATACATATAATCACGCCTTCATCCCTAATGGGGTATGCAGAGCGGAAACGACCAAAAACAAAGGTCGTTCCGCCACGTCTGACAAAGTTTTGAGGGTTATTTAGGATAGATTTGCAGGTATTTTGCTGTAGTGACAGGTTGTCAGACCATCGCCTAAATTGAAATATACTGAAACCTTCGGATCCCTTAGCTGGTTTTCACAGCATGCCCGGGAAGAAATGCAGCTAGCACATTCTATGTTTTTCTTTCGCAGTCCAGCATGGAAGATAATAAATAATTAATAATTTGTACCATTTTTTTATGCTTTTCCGAAAAACTGCAAATAACTTGCAATTGGAAAACATTTAAATATCCTAATTACAATCCGGAAATAGCTAGTTCAAAAACCCATCAGCGTGGAACGAGCCATCTCAAACTTTAGGAATAACATTAAAACTTTGAGAAGCGCAGTTGCAAAAGTAAAGAATACGCTGCGGATTCAAATGTAAGAGTTCCACAGTTTGAGTAACTCTGGAAATCATTACCTCAAGTCATTAGAATAAGACAAATATAACTTATTTGAACGGTTTAAGGTTGAAAGTTGATTGTGTTTTTTTTTGTTGGTAAAGTAATATTGAAAATTGGCTGTTAATTTTGAGAGGTAATTTCCTTTGCGGCCACAAATTGCTTTGGAGATAATAAAAGATGTTTTTTTTATGTATTAAATAAGGCAGTATCGTTCATCGGTCGCTTCTTCTGTCGAGTGGGTATCGAGTCTATCGACCCGATGAACCCGGGTGTCAGAGTTTTTAAACCGCCTAGTAGCACAACTATCAGGCCTCTGACATGGTTCGAGTAACGACCACTATCAAAGACGGCGACCGTGACCGACGGCTTAACGTGCCCTCCGAAGCACGAAATCTTTTTCTTTTTTCGGACAATCAGGTGATTCAGCCTGCAATGTCCTAACCAAACTGGGGAAAAAAATCACAAAGTGTTAATTCTCAAATATCACCTTTGTGTTTCCCCCCTGGGAATCGAACCCAGGACCTTCGGATCAGGAGTCCATGGCACTAGCCACTAGACCACGGATGCAGTTTCACGGTCGCTGTAAAATCGTGATAGAGATACATACATATAAGGTTGCCTGGAATAAATTGCTGCTTAGCAATAAGGCCGCCTATTTCTACTACTATTTGTTTCATTTAATTTTATTTTCTCTTGTGTATTTTCTGTGCAATAAAGTATATTCTTATCTTATCTTACATACATATAATCACTTCTTTATCCCTAATGGGGTAGGCAGACCGTAAGCAACCTAAATAAAGATCGTTTCGCCACGTCTGACAATGTTTGGAAGGTTATTTAAGATTTTAAGAGAGAGATTTGTAGGTATATTGCTGTAGTGACAGGTTGTCAGCTCATCGCTTAAATTGCAATATACTGAAACCCTCGGATCCCTTAGCTGGTTTTTACAGCATGCCCGGGAGGAAATGCGGCTGTTTATCTCTCGCTCCCAGGCCAGCATGGAAGATAGATATAACGCTTTAAACAGCTCGATGTGCAATATTTATAGCCATACTATCCTATGGGTACTATCGATTCAATTTTGCAGACTAATCGAATCGGTAGAATTGACAGGTCGACAAGCTACGGATCTCGTAGCTATTTGCTACGGTTCTCGTAGCGCATCGCTACGAAACTCGTAGCAATTGACCACCATTTTTCTTTCGCAATTTCATTTATGACTTTTCGCAACAAATTGTTAAGGTTAGATTGCAATATGGCGTACACTGCGCGACAAAATCTGACATAATGTATACATAATAATAATCATACATACATATAATCACGCCTTTATCCCTAATGGGGTAAACAACCTAAACAAAGGTCGTTTCGTCACGTCTGACAAAGTTATGAGGGCCATGTAAGATAGATTTATAGGTACATTGCTGTAGTGACAGGTTGTCAGCCCATCGAATAAATTGCAATATACTGAAACCCTTGGATCCCTTCGCTGGTTTTTACAGCTTGCCCGGGAGGAAATGCAACTGGCACATTCTATGTTTTTCTTTCGCTCCCAGTCCAGCATGGAAGATGTATGAACCTGATATTGCCGCCCTGACAGTGAAGCCCAATGGTGTAGTGGATAGGGCCGCTGCCTTCTAAACGAGAGGTCGTGGTTCGAATCCCACCACGTATCAATGTATTTTTCGGTTTTTGAATTTCATATGTACGTTTATTCGGCGCTATTTCCGTGCTTCGGAAGGCACGTTTAGCCGTTGGTCTCGGTTAATACCGTTTAGTACCGTAGATATTAGTCGTTAAGCCATGTCAGAGGCCAGTGCTATGCATTGGCGGCTTGAAAACTCTGACCTAATGTAAAATTGGGTCTGGTTTCCTTTCTGGGTTGCGGAGGTGAGATGGCAGTCGCTCTGTGTAAAAACCAGTACCCTCGTTCAATCCTCTAGCTGACCCCGTGAGATACGGGATATGGCTAGGGAGATGAGTTTATTTACTCTTTATGGCTTTTTTTTATATTCTCATTTATGCGGAAGATCAGCGCTGTGGCGGTGTTTTACACCTCCATAGCATTAATGCTGAGCGTGACCCATTGCTTTCATGGTGGCCTGGGAGGGAGAGTAAAACATAGAATGTGCCAGCTGCATTTCCTCCCGGGCATGCTGTAAAAACCAGCTAAGGGATCCGAGGGTTTCAGTATATTGCAATTTAGGCGATGGGCTGACAACCTGTCACTTTAGGAATATACGTACAAATCTATCTTAAATAACCCTCAATACTATGTCAGACGTGGCAGAACGACCTTTGGTTTAGGTCGTTAAAGCTCTGCCTACCCCATTAGGGATAAAGGCGTGATTATATGTATGTATGTATGTATGTGACCCATTTGTCGCTTAAGAACACGTTTGTAACCTTTAAAATGTTTAATACTTGTAAATTGGTGGCAAATAAATATTTTCAATTCTATTTTACTTTAACCTGACATTCTTCTTTTTCTTCTGTCGAGTGGGTATCGTGTCTATCGACCCGATGAACCCTAGTGTCAGAGTTTTTAAACCGCCTAGTAGCACAACTATTAGGCCTCTGACATGGTTTGAGTAACGACCACTATCAAAGACAGCGACCGGGAAAGACGACTTAACGTGCCCTCCGAAGCACGAAATCGTTTTCTTTTTCGGACAATCAGGTGATTCAGCCGGAAATGTCCTAACCAAACCGGGGAAAAATTCACAAGGTGATAAATTCTCAAATATCAACTTTGTTTTTCCCCCCTGGGAATCGAACCCAGGACCTCCGGATCAGGAGTCCATGGCACTAGCCACTAGACCACGGAGGCAATTAAACCTGACATCGGCAATGTCAGGTTAAATTGTTGCTGTTCAATTTAACCTCTTCAGTGCTGCTTCAGTGCGGTACATCTCATATTAGAGAACGTGCATATAACATATTTTCAAATCCTGAACCTATTTTCTAAAAACATCTTAAATTATGAAAAGAACAGTGAAAACAGAAATAAAATTGATCAAAAAATCACCGAGATATACCATTATAAAGACTATCTATCTCTCTCTTCGAAACGACAATTTATATGGAATTAGTATGGCGCTCCTGTCTTATGACGTCACATGACACTTCGGACCTCTCTTTTTAACTAACCACTTTAAGGCATTATAACTCTTAAACTAATGAATATTTTGCGAAAATTCCTTCACATCCGTTCATCTATGGTGACAATTATTCTTACTAATAGTTTTTAAAAAATCATGAGTATTCCCTATTCGTCGCGCACAGTCGCGCCACGCCTCTTTGGTTGGTAGAGTAATTGACCGGCATTCCAGGGACGCAAGTTCGATTCCTGCCAGAAACGAATTAATTATTTTCTTTCTTTCATATTATATAAAATAAATATTTCTTCCATGCTGGCCTGGGAGCGAGAGAAAAACATAGAATGTGCCAGCTGCATATCCTCCCGAGCATGCTGTAAAAACCAGCTGAGGGATTGGAGGGTTTCAGTATATTGTAATTTAGGCGATGGGCTGACAACCTGTCACTACAGCAATATACCTACAAATCTATCTTAAATAACTCTCAAAACATTGTCAAACGTGGCGAAACGACCTTTGTTTAGGTTGATTACGCTCTGCCTACCCCATTAGGGATAATAAGGTGTGGTTGTATGTATGTATGTATGAAATAAAAATAGCATTGTGCGGGCTAAGATCCTAAAAATTATAATGACAGTGTTCCTTATACTACAGAAAAATCGCGTTAAACTTACATTGAACAACCAGTTTCTATATTTAACACCTTTCTATATTCCACCTGTCCATACCGGATGTAAGGGACAGCTTCCCGCAAACTGATAGGGGCTGCTCAGTCAACGACACTGAATCTGTCTATGTGTACTTACCTATGCATTACTACGTATTAAATTAATCAACACCTATTTATATTCCGTGTATATTATGCAAAGAAGTGAATTCGGCAACGGAGGGTAATTGCCGAAACAGGAACGGGGTCGTCAGCAATTTGACAGCTCGTCCGTCCGCCATATTGGATTAAAGCCAGCGGCACACCGGGCGCCACGCAACTCAACATAGAAGTAATAAGATCAATTCACACCTCGATGGGCTATCAGTTCAATCTTTCTTCCATGCTGGACTGGAAGCGAAAGAAAACCATAGAATGTGCCAGCTGAATAACCTCCCGAGCATGCTGTAAAAACCAGCTAAGGGATCCGAGGGTTTCAGTATATTGTAATTTAGGCGATGGACAGACAACCTCACTACAGTAATATACCTACAAATTTATCTTAAATAACTCTCAAAAATTTGGTCAGGCTTGGCGGAATGACCTTATTTATTTATTTATTTAACAATTTATTGCACACAATCATACATAGGTCACAAATATAAAAAACAATAGCACAACAGGTACAGCTTATCTCTAAAATGAAATCTCTTCCAGTCAGACCTTAGTTTAGGTTGTTTACGCTCTGCCTACCCCATAATAGCGTGATTATATGTTTATGTTGGGTTTAATCTTTCTACTCATTCACGTCGCCATGTAAGAAATCCCAATAAATAAAATTATTTAAAAATTTTGTCGTTTGAGACACCAAAAATGTCTCAAAACTGACCCAAAATTAATTAAACTCCTTCCAATTCCACTTGTGTCAGTCGAGCGGATATTTCAATCACGTTTTGATTTCTCAAAATAAAGACAAAATTATCTTTGCGCCCACCAAAATGATTCTTAAAAATGCGAGCTCGAAAGCCGTCATAACCATTCCATTACCATACCATTTTGCATTTAAAATTACCGAAATTATACATAAGTAAATAAGGTAATTTTAAAGTAAACAACTTTCCCTAAGGAACATAGGTAGAAATATCAAAAACAAAAATTGACTTCCTATTCTAAGTGCGCTATCAGCTGGTGCATTTTGTATGGAAGGTCCAATTTTTTAAATCGTTTTTCGACTTATGTTCCTCAGGGAGTGTTGTTCAGTTTCACGGGTAGATTTACACGTTTTAATATTTGCTTGATTTAAAATGACCTTATATAAATGACTAGATCGAGAGAAATGGAAGGAAGGGAGAGAGGCCTTTGCCCTGCAGCGGGACACCACAGGCTCATAAATAAATCTCCCTTCTTAGCCTTATCCCGTATCTCACGGGGTCGGCTACCTAATCTAGGGGATTGAACGAGGGTACTGATTTTTACACAGAGCGACTGCCATCTGACCTCCGCAACCCAGAAGGGAAACCAGACCCAATCCTAGATTAGGTCAGAGTTATCAAGCCGCCAATGCTTAGCACTGGCCTCTGATATGGCTTAACGACTAATATCTACGGTATTAAACGATATTAACCGGGACCAACGGCTTAACGTGCCTTCCGAAGCACGGAAAAAGCGCCGAATAAACGTACATATGAAATTCGAAAACCGAAAAACACATTGGTACGTGGTGGGATTCGAACCACGACCTCCCGCTCAGGAGGCAGCGGCCCTATCCACTACACCATCGGGCTCTCAAGGCTCATAAATAAATAAATAAAAATCATAAATGATTGGACCCCAGTGTGCCACGGCCTCAATCATTCCCAATTCCACTCACGTGCCCGTCGGTTCGCTCTGGCCGGCGGTTATTTCATTCGATATATTTGTGTTTCAGTTTCTTAATTTGTTGGGTAAATAACCACCCGGATGAATCCATAAAATTGGGCTTTTTTGTTAGAGGGGAATTGATTTAGCTGGTTCTTTTTGATTTATTGGGGTAATTAATTAATGGTAAAATAAACTTCCATACTGGACTGGGAGAGAAAGAAAAACATAGAATGTTCCAGTTGCCCTTCCTCCCGGGCATGCTGTAGAAGTCAGCAAAAGGGAAAAAAGGGATACGAGGGTTACAGTGTATTGTAATTTAGGCGATGGGCTGACAACTTGTCACTACAGCAATACACATTACAATCTAAAATTGCCCTCAATGTATGTCAGACGTGACGAAAGCGCCTTTTAGGAGGCGTTTTACGTTCTGCCTACCCCGTAAGGGATAAAGGCGTGATTTTATGTATGTATGTATGTAAAATAAAATTATGAGTAGAAATGAAAAATATAACTCAGATAGCTGAATCGGAGAACATGAAATATTGTGTCATCGCTCTACCTAAAAATTAAAACACATTAATATTTTAGAAATAATCTGGCTTTTCTAAGGAACTCTTGCAGTTCTGCACGTTAATTTAAATAAAATTTTGTAATATTATTTATTAAAAAGAACAAAGTAAAATACGAATTTTACAACGCACGTATTATAATATTTTAGTGCGTGACCCAAAAATAATCGAAAATCTATTATATCTCGCTTCAAGTTACGTCAAATAAACCCGCGCTTTTCACACGGCCGCCATTTTGTTATTAAAATTAATGTGCAGGCACTGGCATCATGCCATGCAGCCTTTGTCACTGTTCCACTACTCAAAATATTAGACAGTTTTGAAAAATAATTCAAAATACAGCCTCCTATTGGAAATAAAGTATGCATATATTCTGCTTTGTTCATTACGAAGCATTTCAAAGCTTCACGAAATTTCACGAATATTTGGAAATAGCTAAAGCTTTTGTAGGTAGCTAATCAGTTTTCAATAAAATCTTTGCGTATTTTTGAAACACGTCGAAACAGTCCATATTGCTTTAACGTGAATAAATCGAAAATTTGCAAAGGTTGAGGCAGTTATACTCCGTAACTACTTTACATTTTACACATAAACAAAATGAGAAACTAGAATATATACCCGAGGGGACGGTTTTTCAATATATTTGAATTTAACTATAAAAAAATCTTACATACATACATACATAAACTAACTTCCATACTGGACTGGGAGAGAAAGAAAAACATAGAATGTTCCAGTTGCCCTTCCTCCCGGGCATGCTGTATAAGTCAGCAAAAGGGATTCGAGGGTTACAGTGTATTGTAATTTAGGCGATGGGCTGACAACCTGTCACTACAGCAATACACATTACAATCTAAAATTGCCCCCAATTTATATCAGACGTGGCGAAAGCGCCTTTTAGGAGGCGTTTTACGCTCTGCCTACCCCGTAAGGGATGAAGGCGTGATTTTATGTATGTAACTACAAAAAAAAAATTGCAAGCCCAGTTCTGAAAAACGTTATGAGCCAGTTGTAGTCTATAATTATAAGTCAGAGCTTTGTAGGTTTTACTAAATATATTCCTTAAAGTATAATTTAGGACATGGTTTGCTCACTTTTAAAATTTTGTGTGCCTATATTTTTTAAATCTCATTTTTGTGCGATTTTCGCAAATTTTCGGTGTGACCATAAAAGATTTTGGACGTAGCGCTGTGGCGCGCGGTAATTTAAACGTTATGTCAATGGCGTTACGTTTGATATTGGAATGGCTCGAAATTGCTTATCTGACCCTGGTATAACTCTTAAATTTGAACTCTTGAGCTGCAACCTTGGTCTTATTTATAATTTTAATATTTCTGAAAGTATTTGCCAGAATTTCATGCTAACATAAACTCATTTAACTGTCATATTTCTTTAAAGTGACGTATCTGCTCTGGTGGCGAAATTAAGAACTAGGCTATGTTATACTGACATGTTATACTTGAAACAATGACAGCTACTATTAGCTGACAGATGAACCGAATCTCGTGTAAAATAAAACACCCTTGTCAGTTATCTGCAAACAACACTGCCTTTCTTAATAACAAAATACTGTCCTTACTATCATACGCATGACGCATACATACTTACTAAATAATGTTGAACATAAATATTCACTTGACATGATGCAACCTAGATTAAGCCCCGATTGAGAGCGTCAACTCTTCCCGCGGTTTTCGCGTCGCCGCCATTTTGTTATTAAAATTAACGCGCAGCGCGGCACTGGCGCCATGCCATGCAGCCTTTGTCACTGTTCTACTGCTCAAATATTAGACAATTTTAAGAAATTTTAAAAAATATAGTTATTTCTATTGGAGCATGATTGGACCCTTATTTGGTACAATAGAGTATGCATGCCTATTTTGTGGTCTGTTCAAAGTTGTTCATTACTAAATATTGCAGAAATTTACCGATTCATGAAAAATTCTAAGACCGACAGTTTTCGTATAAATCTTGTTCCGTTTTCGGCACGTTTTTGGAAAATAGGTACATATTAGAGTGCCGTCGAAGTTTTAAATGAATGTTAGTGGGGACGCTGCATTGCATAAAAATCTATTAAAAATAGCGTTGGCGGCATGAGTTCGTTTTTCGTCACATTTAAAGCCTGGATGCACTGTAATCCAACTCTTCCCGCGGTTTTCGCGCCGATGCCATCCAGCCTTCTCTGTCACAGCGCGCCGCTGGTTTCAATATACGAGCCATCGAGATCTCTAGAAGTTTTTTCGCGTTACTCTTGGAACTCGATAGCTTTTTGTATTTGAGATTTAGGACAGGCTTAGGTATGTGGTTGTGTTGGCTACTCTGCCGACAATTTAATGTTGCCTTGCCTTCTTGCATGCATAAGTTATGCAGCCTAAGGCCAGCTTGAGTATTTTGCGAAACTAAAGCAGTTCATATATAAAAAACGCAATTTTCTATTACATGCACCTATTGATTTACCTTTTCTTTGGGAAGTAGCGAGATTTTCCCATCACAAGTGTCGAAAGCAATTTTATTTATTTATTTTAATTTATTTGTTGTAAGCTTAACGTGTCTTCTATCTGTTAGGAAATATTTAAAGTTTGATTTTGTACCACTTACTATAAAAATAGCAGAAAAAATAAACTAAATCTAATATGCGACCAAAATTTTTGTAGGAACATTATTTTGGGTAACATTTTCCATCTCCTTGAAAAATGAAGCCACGATCGAGTTTAGATCGAGTTCGGTTGGTACCACTTCCCGCGCTTCATATTTTACTTGTTGGTCGCTGTTGGTCTGAGTTTTTGATTTCCAGCAGCCATACATTCCATTCAGTTGGTATTTGTTAACTGTTACTGGATTTGTGCACCGAAAACGTTCTGCAAATAGAAAATTTAAAACGTGAAAGATATTTTCTGGATATTGGATTTTCCGTACATACATATAATCACGCCTTTATCTCTAATGGGGTTGGTATCCTAAATAAAGGTCGTTCCGCCACGTCTGACAAAGTTTTGAGGGTTTTTTAAGATACATTTGTAGGTATATTGCTGTAGTGACAGGTTGTCAGCTTATCGCCTAAATAACAATATACTGAAACCCTCGGATCCCTTAGCTGGGAAATGCAGCTGGCACATTCTATGTTTTTCTCTTGCTCCCAGTCGAGCATGGAAGAAAGCTGTCAGTGGATTACCCACTGCTTCTGCCTGATATGGTTTGTATGGTACAATTATCAAAGATAACAACTGGAATTGACGGCTTAACGTGCTCTCCGAAGCACGAAGTTCTTACATTAACTGAGAGAGATCTTACAAAGTGATGTATTTCCAAATATCAACCTTCTGTGGTGACCATTATCAAAGATCAGGGACCGTCGTGGGCCACCAGCTTAACGTGCCCTCCGAAGCACGATGTCCTTACAGAACTAGGGGAAATCTCAGAAAGTGATGTATTGCCAAATATCAACCTTATTGATTTTTTTCATATTTAATTGAAAGCTAAATTAATTTACGTTGAAGATCTGGCTACCCCGCGTGGGGCGTGGTGCCTTGCAAATACCCTAAAACCAAGAACACCTTTATTTGTAATAACATAGGGAATAAATAAGCGACAGGTGTGGCCAACTTTGGCTTCCCGCCAGACAGGTAGATAATATTAAAATCAGTACTTGACATTGAACATACCGTAGGTAAAAATGATCATTATAATATCCTCATGGAGTTGGTAGAGCGTCAAAGGTGGCAAAACACAAGGACATGCTAGTTTGTAATAACATAGAGAATAAATAAGCGAAATACAAATCTATCTTTGTCAGACGTGGCGGAACGACCTTTTTTTAGGTCGTTTACGCTCTGCCTTCCTAAAAGATAAAGGCGTGATTATATGTATGAATGTATGTTGCTGTAGTGACAGGTTGTCAACCCATCCCCTAAATTGCAATATACAGAAACCGTCGGATCCCGTAGCTCGTTTTACAGCATGCCCGGGAGATGCAGCTAAAAAAATATACATACATACATAAAATCACGCCTTTATCCCTTACGGGGTAAGCAGAGCGATAAAAAGGCGCTTTCGCCACGTCTGACAAAAATTGAGGGCAATTTTAGATTGAAAAGTGTATTGCTATAGTGACAGGTTGTCAGCCCATCGCCTAAATTTCAATACACTGTAACCCTCCAGTCCCTTCTGCTGACTTCTACAGCATGCCCGGGAGGAAAGGCAGCTGAAACATGCCATGTTTTTCTATCTCTCCCAGTCCAGCATGGAAGGAAAAAAATATATACAAGAAACAATTTGTATCTCCATTTAGCCGATCCGTTTTCGGTATCACATCAATGCCCTTAACCTCATTAACCTATCTCGTGTTTTTTACAAGAATCTAAGCTGAGACGTCGTTTGTGCGAAATACACCGTAAGCCGTAGATAAGAAGGCTCTATTTGGGTTACAAGGTTTTCTGAGGACTCCATTTCTTACGCAAGGAAATCCTAAGTGTATTTCTGCCACAATATAAATGTATTAGTAGAAGGTTATTGATCGAAGAATGATCAGCGTGAATGCTTAGCAGCTGGGAGCTAGAAGCTTCTTCTTTTTCTTCTTCTTAGCGAGTGGATTCTCGAGTCGAACGACCCGATGAACCCTGGTGTCAGAGATTTGAAACCGCCTAGTAGCTAACTGCCTCTGACATGGTTTGAACAACGACCACTATCAAAGACAACGACCGGGACCGACGGCTTAACGTGCCCTCCGAAGCACGGAATCCTTTTCATTTCGGACAAACAGGTGATTCAGCCTGCAATATCCTAACCGAACTGGGGAAAATCTCACAAGGTGATAAATTGTCAAATATCAAGTCTGTGTTCCCCCTGGGAACCGAACCCATTACCTCCGGATCGTAAGCCCATGGCTCTGACCACTAGACCACGGAGGCAGTTAAATAAGCTTACTTTAGCCAATATATTCTGCGCTAAAGCGTACATAGAGCTGGAAGAGATTTATTTTTAGAGATAAGCTGTACCTGTTGAGCTATTGTTTTTTTATGTTTGTGTCCTTTTTATGATCATGTGTGCAATAAACTGTTAAATAAATAAAGTCACGCTAGGTGTCGGTTACGGGGTTGGTATAACGTCAAGAGTTTAAAAAAAATACGAAGTTAGGAAATAATTGAAAGATAGATTTGCAGGTATAATGCTATAGTGACAAGTTGTCAGCACATCGCCTGCTGCCACTACAGCAATATACATACATACATATAATCACGCCTTTATCCCAAGTGGGGTAGGTAGAGTGTAAACGACCTAAACAAAGGTCATTCCGCCACGTTTAACAAAATGTTATTTGAGATAAGGTTTTTGGGTATTTTGCTGTAGTGACAGGTTGTCAGCCCATGGGCTAAATTTCAATATACTGAAACCCTCGGATCCCTTAGCAGGGTTTTACAGCATGCCCGGGAGGAACTGCAGCCGGCACATTCTATGATTTTCTTTCGCTCCCAGTCCAGCATGTAGGTATATTGCTGTAGTGACAGGTTGTCAGCCCATCGCCTAAATTATTATTAGATTAGTTTGTTCTTGACTCTTATCTTGGAATACCAGGCCACTCAGAAAGTATTGCGATAAATAGTTTTTATATATGGCAAACTGGTCGGTTAGAATCTTTTTTGAAAATATGATTACTTGTAAGTAAAAATATGTGTGTTCCATTTTTAAAATTTCCCTCCACATTTTTTGCGAGCCAATTCAAAGTATCGTGTCTTACTGAAAAATTGATCTGCGCCGGGAACATTTTAGAGCTACGATTTTTTACGATTTCAAGTGTCGCCTGAAACCGGCTGAATCGTTCGATAGACTTCAAATGGCATTTATGGATGAAAGCCCCTCCAAGGCAACCGTGTATCGTTGGTATAACGAATTTAGGCGCGGTTGACCAACCTTGGGGGATGAAGAAAGAAGCGGTCGCCCTTTGACGGCTATTACGGAAGAAAACGTGCTAGCAGTGAAAAATTTAATCCAAGATAATAGGCGAATTACATATCAGGAGATTCAGCACATATTAAAGATTGGATCGGGAAGCGTTCACGAGATTCTACAAGGGCATCTTCGCGTGAGGAGGATAGTATCGCGCTGGGTGCCGCACTACCTCACCGACGCTCAGAAGCAGGCCCGGGTGGAATGGTGCCGTGATATGCTGAACAAATTTGAAGCAGGCTCGTCTCGGCGTGTTTACGACATCGTAACAAGTGATGAGTCCTGGATTTATCAATACGATCCAGAAACCAAGCGCCAGTCGACAGTATGGGTGTTTCAAAATGAACCAACGCCTACCAAAGTGAAGCGATCTCGAAGCGGGGGGAAGATTTTGATCGCCAGCTTTTTTAATTTGACTGGCCACTTGGCCTCAATTCCCTTACGAGATCAAAGAAGCATTAACGCCGAATGGTATACTACCAAATGTTTACCAGAAGTTTTTTCTGTTGTGAGCAACAAGCGACCAAACACAGGGCTCCGCGGACTACTGCTCCACCACGACAATGCGCCTGCACACACCGCGCTCAAAACGAGGGACTTCCTGGACAGCACACCAGTCAAATTCCTGGGTCACCCTCCTTACAGCCCTGATCTAGCACCGTGTGACTTCTTTTTATTTCCAAAAATAAAAAATCAGGTCAAGGGGATACAATTTTTGTCGCCGGAAAATGCGCTGGCTGCGTTCGAGCAGGCTGTAAACGAGGTGTCTACGGCGGACTGGAAAAAGTGTTTTGAAAACTGGTTCAGACGCATGAATCTTTGTATAGAGGCTGGTGGAGAGTACTTTGAAAAGATTTAATAAAAATATATGTACCTGTAGAACATTTTTTTTTAGTGTCGCAAATCTTTCTGAGTGTCCCACGTAGGTGGCAAGAATATAAATACGTTTATACTTGTACTTAAAACTGATGGCTAATAATACTGTGGAAATAATTTATAATTTTGAAAAAAAAAATACTTTTAGATTGAATAATCGAGTTAAAATATAGAAATTATTGATTTGAGTAGTCATTATTTACTGGCGAGTGACCTTTTCCCGAAACTGAACATTTGTTGTCACACAGAACAACTTTTCTCAAACTGAAAAGCTTTCACAACACAGAACAACTTTTTCAAAACTGAAAATCTTTTCTCAAAACTGAACAACTTATCTTAAAACTGAACAACTTTTCTCAAACTGAACAACTTTTCTCTAATCGAACAACTTTTCTCAAATCGAACATTTTAAATATAGAACTGAACAACTTTTCTCAAACTGTAAAACTTTTACAATAATTAAACAACTTTTTAAAAACTGAAAATCTTTACTCAAAACTGAACAACTTATCTTAAAACCGAACAAGTTTTCTCAAACTGGATAACTTGTCTCAAAACTGAACAACTTTTATCACATTTGAAGACCTTTTCTACGCACTGAACTAGTTTTCTCTTAATAATCGAGTTTTCACTTCATAAAAGTTTCTCTTAGAACATCAGAAGTCGACGGTAACTTTACCGTAATCTATATAAATGAACGTAAAATTCCCCTTTTTACATAACATAACATAAAAATACTTCATTGCACGTAAGAATACAAATCATACAACACAACAGATAACAACAAAAAACAAGTACAACGTAGGCGGCCTTATTGCTAAGGTAGCAATTTCTTCCAGGCAACCTTTGGGTCAAAGAAAAATGCGTAGCGGTAAGCGGGATATTGCAAATCTAGTAAAATATGTATCCTAAATACATTACATTACATATAATACAGAAACTAGTTACAAGCTACTACATAGATATTGTAAAATAAACTAATACATAATATATAATAAACTAATACATAAACTAATGGAAGATAGGATAATGCAAACTACAACCAGAACTAGACGAAGGAAATGACAGCAACAGCACAGGATAAAAGTAAGGATAAATAATGATCAGATAGTAATTTCTTCCAAGTAATGTTTTTTAATTCGGCTCTTAAAGGTCTCAAGAGACGGTGCACGTCGAATGTCTTCGGGCAATTCATTCCACAGCTTGATCGCTCGCACTGTGAAAGACTTTGCGTAGAAGTCAGTTTTGTGAGATGGCAGGTTAAGCGTCAATTTAGAGCTGGCACGCAATTTACGTTTTTTTTTGCATCGCTGTTTATGAAAACGAAAAACAGAACGAGCATGCAAATTATAATCCAGATTATTATCCCAAGCTGAAAGAGAAAATCAAAACGTTTGTAATTTCATCTGATTGTCTGATAAGAGAAACGACTTTGAGGTAAAATTTACCAAAGGAAATTCCGAAATCCAATCACACAGAGGATTTACAAATTGGTAGTAAAATATTCAGTCGGAATTCCTACCAACGTGGTAGGTTCCACCACTTATCACGGCTTCGAAGCACAAAAGTCGAAACTTTCAGGCAGGTGTAACCAATTCTGGCCCGCGTCCAACGCCAGGTGTGGCCGAATGATAATTTCCAATTCCGCGCGGCCCGCTCTCAGACTGGCCGGAGCGGGTTTTTAATTTTATAATAGGTTTTTATTGAACCCAGCTCGCAACGGAATGGAACAATTTGTCAGGTTATAAATGTGAATTGTTCTGGCTAGTTACATTGTATGCTAGCGAGCCCGATGGTGTAGTGGATAGGGCCACTGCCTCCTGAGCGGGAGGTCGCGGTTTGAATCCCACCACGTACCAATGTGTTTTTCGGTGTTCGAATTTCATATGTACGTTTATTCGGCGCTTTTTCCGTGCTTCGGAAGGCACGTTAAGCCGTTGGTCCCGGTTAATATCGTAGATATTAGTCGTTAAGCCATATCAGAGGCCAGTGTTAAGCATTGGCGGCTTGAAAACTCTGACTTAATCTAGGATTGAGTCTGGTTTCCCTTCTGGGTTGCGGAGGTCAGATGGCAGTCGCTCTGTGTAAAAACCAGTACCCTCGTTCAATGCCCTATGTTAGGTAGCCGACTCCGTGAGATACGGGATAAGGCTAGGGAGATGGAGTTACATTGTATGCTAGATAATATGCATGCATTGGATTTATTCCCTGCTGGCCTGGAAGCGAGAGAAAAACATAGAATGTGCCAGCTGCATTTCCTCTCTGGCATGCTGTAGAAACCAGCTAAGAGATCCGAGGGTTTCTGTATATTGCAATTTAGGCGATGGGCTGACAACCTGTCTATACAAATCTATCTTAAATAACCCTCAACTCAAAACTTTGTTAGACGTGGCGAGTGACCTTTGTTTAGGTCGTTTGAACTCTGCCTATCCCATTGGGGGTGGAGGCGTGATTGTATATATGTATGTATGTATTGGAAACATATACCAGACAGCCTAATAATGGTTTGCTCAGTCAACAAAACTAAACAACTTTCACGAGCAAATTCTTTTAGGAAATGAATATTATTTTTGACTTTTCCATACAATATGATCACCTCGACCAGACAATCTGTATAGGAAAGAAAAAAAGACAAAACAAAAAACCCAACTGCGAATGTAATACTTATTATTACTAAATTAAATTTGAAAATTCAAATATATTTCCGTGGTAAAAGGTTTCCCAGTCATAGTAAATCGTTCTTATCGAAATACCGTTTGAAGTCATTCCCATGGGAATTAGATATTTTCCCGTGGTAAAATAGCCTATGTCCATCTCCAGGTTACCATCTGTCGTCCTGCAAATTTCATCAAAATCGGTTCAGCTGTTTAGGAGTGAAAGAGCAAAAAACAAACAGACAGGCAGACAGAGTTTCTTTCGCATTAATATAAGTATTTATATAAGTAACTAGCGACCCGCCCCGGCTTCGCATGGAAATTATCAGTGTTTCTCTACTAAGTATATTATGCATGTATTATACATATAAACCTTTCTCTTGAATCACTTTATCCATTAAAAGAAACCGCATTAAAATCCGTTTGGTAGTTTTAAAGATCTAAGCGTACATAGGGATATAGGGACAGAGAAAGCGACTTTGTTTTATACTATATAGTGATGTAGTGATAAGTATGAATAACACGTGCAAATTGTGCAATAATAGACTGAAACACATCCATTATTTAAATCCTAACATTTTAAAGTGTGTTAAATTTTAAAAATAACGTAATATTTTCATAATTAGCTTAGTTTTGGATTCTATGACAGTCAGACGTATACAGCCTTATTAGTTTTATAAATTACTAGGGACGAATTTATCAGTGTTTCTCTACTATATCATGCATGTATTATATATACAAACCTGCCTCTTGAATCACTCTATCTAGTAAAAGAAACCGCATCAAAATCCGTTGCGTATTTTTAAAGATTTATGCATACATAGGGATATAGAGACAGAGAAAGCGACTTTGTTTTATACTATGTAGTGATTTTCGTATTTCGATTAACTGACTACATTTTGGAACTTCCCAAGCCTTGAAGTAAGGTATTAATACTATTTTAATACTATTAATAATACTATTAATACTATATTTAAACCTAACAAGAAACTGACTCAAACACTTAACTAGAAACCCTGAACTAATGACAAGACAACTTAAGTTAGCCGACGGCGGCGACATCAAACGGCGCGACAAAGCGGCGAGATCAAAGGATAACGGCTAGGAAATAGGGCACAACTTTAGACTATTTAGTTAGATAAGTAGTTGCAAATGTCTTATTGAAATACAATAATTCGAAGTTTAGTTTGATAGAAGATGAGATATTAAATCTAGATAATATTTTAACTATACCTTGGTGTAGTGGATAGGGCCGCTGCCTTTTAAGCGGGAGGTCGTGGTTTGAATCCCAACACGTACCAATGTGTTTTTCGGTATTCAAATTTCGTAGTACGTTAATTTAGCGCTTTTGCTATGCTTAGCCGCTGGTCCAAGTTAATATCGTTTGATACCGTAGATAATCTAGAATTGGGTCTGGTTTCCCTTCTGGGTTGCGGAAGTCAGATGGCAGTCGCTCTATGTAGAAACCAGTACCATCATTCAATTCCCTAGATTAGGTAGCCGACCCCGTGACATACGGGATAAGGCTAGGGAGACCTTCTGGGTGACGGGAGATGATGAGTACAGTACCTGTACGTACCTAGAGATTTAGATCCAAACAAGTGTTTGCTGTTTCAAAATACGAATTTCTTTTAAATTGTAAACAGAAAGTATTTTTTGGGCTGCAAAACAAGTATTTATTGGCAATTAAATTTAGTACCTACTTGGAATTACATATTTTGGCAAGCCTAAACCTATTAAAGTGTAATTAAATGCACATCTAAAGTCAGTGTGGTTGCTGTTAAATTTAACTTAGGGCGATAAAACGACACTTATTTGTGTTAATGCTAAGTAGGTACTGTCAATGATCTGCCTATCCTGTTAGAGTTATAAGCACGATTGAAATTAGTGAAAGGAGAGTAAGACCTCTTTTTATAGTTTAAATAATTAAATAAAATTGAAATCCTTTTCACAACAGAAGTCAATAATTTGTGCAGTTCTAAGGAACTTACTTCCTTAGAAGTTTGCAACATTTCTGTACCTTTTAACAATATCCACTAGCTGAAACGGATGCCTAGTTAAATCAGCAACTTTTAATAAAATTTCGAACACACTTTCATGCTGGCCTGGGAGCGACAGAAAAACATGGAATGTGCCAGCTGCTTTTCCTCCCGGGCATGCTGTAGAAGCCAGCTAAAGGATCCGAGGATTTCTGTATATTGCAATTTAGGCGATGGGCTTGTCACCTTTCACTACATCAATATACCTACACCTTTGAAAACTCTGACACCAGGGTTCTTCGGGTCGTTGTTCGACTCGAGAATCAATATACCTACCTACAAATCTTAAATAACCCTCAAAACTTTGTCAGACGTGGCGGAACGACCTTCGTTCTATGTTTTTCTCTCGCTCCCAGGTCAGCATGAAAGATAAATACCTTTTTCCAAAGTTTATTCCGCAGAAAAGCCCAAAATAAGACTTTAGTTATGTAAAACATTTATTTACCTTCAAAAGTTCTTACAATACCTAGTGAATCGACCTAATAAAATTGACGAAAAGTCGACAATTTGTTTGTAAATGATCCGAGCAACTTGGCAAAATATGTTATTAAATACGGCTCGACCCTTTCTCAGGGCGTTCTATCAAAAGTTTACTATCAAAAGACCCGAGGGAGCTTGTCCTCACTTGTGCTTTTACATACATTTTTTTATAGCCCTGTGCTGACCTGCACCTCTTTTTACATACATACTATCACGCCTGTACCCCTAATGGGGTAGGCAGAGCGTGAACAACCCAAACAAAGGTCGTTCCGCCACGTCTGACAAGTTTTGAGGGTTGTTTAAGATAGAACTGGATATTGCTGTAGTGACAGGTTGTCAGACCATCGCTTAAATTACAATATACCCTCGAATCCTTTAGCTGGTTTTTACAGCATGCCCGGGAGGAGATGCAGCTGGCACATTCTACGTTATTCCTCTTTACCTCTCATCAAAAAGATGAATTTTATTACTTTTTATAACTTTCTTTTAATTATTTGAATATTTTGTATCTGAAGTTCTATGTCTATTTTAAGCTTGTTTTTTGCTTAGTTGATTATATACCTTCGTGCCGAAACCACCAGTTTTTCTTTGTTGTTTTTGTAAACTCTCAGTTACATATGTGCTATCGAAGGCGCCAGCAGGAGCCCACAGGTGCGGACTCCTGCACAAGCCCGATATTCAACTCAGCCTCTTTAAAAATAGTCTTCTACCCAGAGAGAAATCAGGCGCAGGACCGACTATTTACATGCCTATCCGACCACATGGATCATCTTACGTTTCGGACAATCAGGTGATCAGCCTGCAATGTTTTAACCGAAATAGAAACAACATCACAAAGACATTGACCCTGCGCCGGAAATCGAACCCGGGACCTCCAGGTCGAAAGCCCATAGCTCAGACCGCTAGAACCCGGAGGCAATCGATATGTCAAGCACAAGTTAATTAATTTTCACTTCTGTAGGTCTGCATAAGAAATTTATTTTTAGAAATAAGCAGTGCCTGTTGTGTCTTTGTTTTTTATGTCCTGTTTTTTTATGATGTTTTTGTGTACAGTAAATCGTACTTCCATGCTGGTCTGGGAGTAAGAGAAAAACACAGAATGTGCCAGCTGAATTTCCTCCCGGGCATGCTGTAAAAACTAGCTAAGGGATCCCAAGGTTTCAGTGTAGGTATTGAAATTAAGGCGATGAGCTGACTACCTGTCACTGCAGCAATATGCCTACAAATTTGTCTTGAATGGCCCTCAAAGCTTTGTCAGACGTGGCGGAACGACCTTTGTTTAGGTCGTTTACGCTCTGCCTATGCCATTAGGGATAAAGACGTGATTATATGTATGTATGTAAATCGTGAAATAAATAAGTTATGTTCTAGCACCAGTGTGGACAGGCCCAACCTAACAATTTCTTAGCATCCGCATGAGTGGATCTCTATACCAGTATTAGGAGGGTAGTGACGGGGTCACTTCTCATCGTATACAATAATTTTGTATACGAACACTGACATTGTTTATCTTAACTGCCAATGCCAGTGGTCGGTCAGAGGTTTGTGCCAGTAATTTCGCTGGCATTCAAACCAAAAATCAATTCTTCTTCTTATCGTGTCGATGGAACACGTGCTTCGGAAGGCACGTTAAGCCGTTGGTCCCGGTTAATATCGTTTAGTACCGTAGATGTTAGTCGTTAAGCCATATCAGCGGCCAGTGCTAAGCATTGGCGGCTTGAAAACTCTGACCTAATCTAGGATTGGTTATTGGTTGCGGAGGTCAAATGACAGTCGCTCAGTGTAAAAACCAGTACCCTCGTTCAATCCCCTAGATTAGGTATCCGACCCCGTTAGATACGGGATAAGGCTAGGAAGAAGGAAGAAGAACATCGTGTCGATGGAACACTGGCCATAGAGGCCTAATTGCTGTGCTACTAGGCGGTTTGCAAATTCTGACAACAGGGTTCTTCGGATCGTTGTTCGACTCGAGAATCCACTCGCTAAGTGTAAACGACCTAAACAAAGGTCGTCCCGCCACGTCTGACAAGTTTTGAAGGTTATTTTAATACATATCCTAAATTACAAACACTTTAACCCTCGAATTTCTTTGCTGGTTTTAGAGCATTGTATATTAGAAGCAGCTGGCACATTCTAAGTTTTTCTGTACTTATTTGTTTTGGTCTTCTTCCATGCTGGCCTGGGAGCAAGAGAAAAACATAGAATGTGCCAGATGCATTTCCTCTGCATGCTGTAAAAACCAGCTAAGGGATCCGAGGGTTTCAGTATATTGCAATTTAGGCGATGGGCTGACAACCTGTCACTACAGCAGTATACCTACAAATCTATCTTAAATAACCCTCAAAGTTTGTCAGACGTGGAAGAACGACCTTTGGTTGGATCGATTACGCTCTGCCTACCCCATTAGGGAGCAAGGCGTGATTATATGTATTTATGTATGTGTTTTAGTTTTCGTATAAACCGGATATTACTTAGGAACATACCTAAGCGACCTGAGGTCGGTAGTTTTCTTTTTAATAAATCCTTTAAGATGCTATATAAGGTAACATAAAAAGGTTCAGATATTAGTCGATTCGCTGATTTTTACCACAGACTTCCATTGTAGAATAGAATGTGCCAGCTGCATTTCCTCTCGGGCATGCTGGAAAAACCAGGTTAGTGATTAGAGGTTTCAGTGTAGGTATTGCAATTTAGGCGATGGGCTGACAACCTGTCACTATGGCGATACACTCTTAAGTCTAAAATTACCCTCAAAACTTGTCAGACGTGGCAGAACAACTTTTTCTTTGGTCGTTTACGCTACCCTTTCGGGATACAGGCTTGATTCTATGTATCTATGTGTTTCAATTGTAGAAGATACAGCAAATCAACCTACTGTATGTCAAATACATACATAAATATAATCACGTAATCGACGTAAACGAAGGTCGTTCCGTCACGAATTAAATCACAATATACTAAAACCCTCGGATCCCTGAGCAGGTTTTTACAGCATGCCCGGGAGGAAATGCAGCTGGCACATTCTATGTTTTTCTCTCGCTCCCAGTCCAGCATGGAAGATGTATGTCAAATCAAGGCTTTTAATTAACGTTCGTTAGGAGAACTGTCAAAAATTGCATTGGCGGCCATATTGGCGGTGTTAGTTCGTTTTTTTCGCCACCTCCATTGGAAACGTATTGCGTATTTTGCGTGTACCCAAAACATAGCATTTAATCTGCGTGGTCTATTTTCAGTCATTCATTCCGTCGGTCCCAGTCGCTGTCTTTGACAGTGGTCGTTACTCAAAAACCATGTCAGAAGCCTAATAGTTGTACTACTAGGCGGTATAAAAACTCTGATACCAGGGTTCATCGGGTCCACAGACTCGATACCCACTCGACAGAAGAAGTCATTCATTAATACACATTTGCTCTCATACAGTTTGAAGAGGTTTGAGTGGTCTACCACAATCTAAGTCCGTGGTTTTCTGCAGAGTTTCCTTTTATTAAAGCTTAGTGGAAAACCTCAGGTTTAAGTCAGAGTCAATGATTTTCTTCCATACTGGACTGGGAGAGAAAGAAAAACATAGAATGTTCCAGTTGCCCTTCCTCCCGGGCATGCTGTAGAAGTCAACAAAAGGGATTCTAGGGTTACAGTGTATTGTAATTTAGACGATGGGCTGACAACCTGTCACTACAGCAATACACATTACAATCTAAAATTGCTCCCAAATTATGTCAGACGTGGCGAAAGCGCCTTTTAGTAGGCGTTTTACGCTCTGCCTACCTCTTAAGGGATAAAGGCGTGATTTTATGTATGTATGTATGTCAATGATTTTCAGTCATTTTGGCATGGACGGAGCTGATACAAATATATATTTATTTTTACCATCCTGTACAGATTTCCTTCTTCCATGATGGACTGGGAGCGAGAGAAAAACATTAAATGTGCCAGCTGCATTTTCTCCCGGGTATGCTGTAAAAACTAGCTAAGGGATCCGAGGGTTATTATGGACTTACAACCTGTTACTACAGCAATATACCTACAAATCTATCTTAAATAGCCCTCAAAACTTTGTCAGACGTGTCGGAACGACCTTTTATTAGGCCGTTCATGCTCTGTCTACTCCGTGACTATATGTATGTTTGTATGGTTTTTAATTTGCAATGTCGTAATCCAGAGATCAAATACGTGCGATCCCTACTTTAAAATGTACAGCCCGTGTAAATATACAATCGCTTTGATGTAGCCGCTTTGTGAGGCGGCTCCTTTGATCCCGCCAAGATATCAGGACATGAAAATTTCAGGGTAAGTAGGCAATTATTTTGTGAAAAGCGAAACGAGAATGCAATGTGGTGCTTGCGTTTGCAATACAGGGTGTTATTGAAAATTGAATATTATTTATACATACATACATACAATCACGCCTTTTTATTCCTCCCTTAATGGGGTAGGCAGAGCGTAAACGACCTAATCATAGATCTTTCGCCACGCCTGACAAAGCTTTGAGGGTTATTTAAGATATATTTGAAGGTATATTGCTCAGTGACAGATTGTCAACCCATCGCCTAAATTACAATATACTAAAACCCTCGGATCCCTTAGCTGAATTTTACAGCATGCCCGGGAGCTGGCACATTCTATGTTTTTCTCTCGCTCCCAGGCCAGCATAAAAGAAATATATATTAATATATTATTTATACAGCTTGTAATAGAAAAAGTATTGCAACGTGAATGGGATGAAACGTACTTACATACATACATATAATCACGCCTTTATCCCCAATGGGGCAGGCAGAGCGTAAACGACCTAAACAAAGGTCGTTCCGCCACGTCTGACAAAGATTTGAGAGCCATTCAAGACAAATTTGTAGGCATATTGCTGCAGTGACAGGTTGGCAGCAAAAAGAATGCAATATACAGAAACCCTTGGATCCCTTAGCTGGTTTTTACATCATGCCCGGGAGGAAAAGCAGCGAAACGTACTTACTGAGCTGTAATTTACAATTTAAAAATCATGTAGAGTAACATTGCCCATGGACTGTTTTTCTGTGTACAGCGTTTCATGTTCTACCTTACGTTGTGGACCTACCAACATTCGCACAAAGCGCTTCGCTTTAACATTTTAATGCGAACGGCTAAGGACTGGAACTCCGTGCCTGCGGATCTGTTTCCGGAACTATATAACCTGGGCCTTTTTAAGGCATGAGTGAATAGGCAGTATCTAGGCAAACTTGCTCCACCATAGTCTGCATCATCACTTTCCATCAGGTGAGATGGCGGACAAATGGGTTGCATATCACTACAAAGTATAAAACAAAGTCGCTTTCTCTGTCCCTATATCCCTTTGTATGCTTAGATCTTTAAAACTAAGCATCAGATTTTGATGTTGTTTCTTTTATTGGATAGAGCAATTCAAGAGGAAGGTTTATATGTATAATACATGCATAATATAGCAGAGAAACACTGATAATTTCCGTGCGAAGCCGGGGCGGGTTGCTAGTTAGTAATAAAAATAAATTAATAAACTTGCTCCGTTAAGGGATACATATTTAATCTAAAATCAGACGTAGCGAAACCTTTTACTAGGCGTGTTAAGCTCTGCCTGCCCGGTATCGAGTAAAGACGTGACTTTATGTGTGTATGTCCAGTACTGCTGTAAACGGAAGGTTAGGTAAATTGCCGTCAACCGAGCGAAATTCATGCTATTTGAGCTATCAGGCGGAGTCAACCGCGGCCCGCTTACTGCGCCTTTGATGTGGCCGCCGCCGTGTGTAGATGTATAATTATATGTTCTCATACTGGGTGTAAGGGACAGCGTACCGAATACTGTGACGGGATGTTTAATCAATGACACTGAACAACTTTCAGCTGGAAATTTAGAAAAGATTATATTTTTACACTGGCATACAAAATTACCACCTCGATCAGACACTTGTTTTTCATTACCAGAATTCCCTGGTGCAAGTTGTTCAGTGTCGTTGACTGAGACACTGAACAACGCCCATCGGAAAACTCTTTTAGGAAGTGATTATTTGTTTGCTGTTGTTCTTCCATGCTGGCCTGGGAGCGAGAGAAAAACATAGAATGTGCCAGCTGCATTTCCTCCCGGGCATGCTGTAAAAACCAGCTAAGGGATCCGAGGGTTTCAGTATATTGTAATTTATGCGATGGGCTGACAACCTGTCACTACAGCAATATACTTACAAATCTATCTTAAATAACCCTCAAAACTTTGTCAGACGTGGCGGAACGACCTTTGTTTGGGTCGTTTACGCTCTGCCTACCCCATTAGGGAGAAAGGCGTGATTATATGTATGTATGTATGTTATTTGTTTGCTTTTCCATGCAAAATGTCCACCTGGACCATTACCAGACAATTTGTATAGTAACCCAAAAAAAATCTTTCCAGATAAAAAAAACTGGTAGAACTTGCTAACCAGTGGGCTGGACGCTGTCCCTTACACCCCGTATATGTCTATTACCACAGAACTATTACCAGGGTAATAGGTAGGGTTGGCAATTGTCCACCTATTTAGTACCTTCATGTCTAGTGGTCTAAGCCTAGAGCTTTCGATTCATAGGTCGTAGGTTTGATTCCCATTCCTACATCGTATTCGTTAATTTTACACTGACATTTTCCCCAGTTTGGTTAGTGTATTACAGTCCGAATCGTATAATGTCAAGAAAATGGACTCCATGCTTCGGAGGGCACGTAAAGTTAGTCTTATCGTGCTATCTCGGTCGCACATGTAAAACAACTGGCGAATATCACTGTCACTAGAAATATATTAATGGACATCGAATAATGTAATAATTTGATGCCGGGCTGGGAGCGAGAGAAAAACATAGAATGTGCCAGCTGAATTTTCTTCCGAGCATGTAAAAACCACCTAAGGGATCTGAGGGTTTCACCCTGACAATCTGTCACTACAGCAATATACCTACTAATCGATCTTAAATAACCCTCAAAACATTGTCAGACGTGGCGGAACGACCTTTGTTTTGGTAGTTTACCCTCTGCGTACCTTATAAGGGACAAAGGCGTGATTATAAGTATGTATGTATTATTACAAACATAAAATAAGCGCGTGTTTGAAGACAATTACCGGAAACTACAAAAATTGATGACCATATAATAAATATTACATATGTCTATAAACTTTCGGGCAAATGTGTCGTAATTTTCGAGTTTATCGTGCATCTAACAACTTTATACGTTTTGCCGAAAGCCGATTCATATCACATAAGCTTTAGTGAAATAATGAACGTTTACGTTCATAACAGTACAGACACTACAACTAAAACGGGGTGTAAGGGACAGCGTCCCGCAAACTGATATAAACGTAGACGTTGCTCAGTCAACGAAAGTGAACAACTATCAGCAGGATTTTTTTTTCAGGAAGTGACAAAGAAAATATATTTTTCCATACAAATTGTCTAATCGTGGTGGCCATTTTGTATAAGAAAGTCAATATGTTTTTTCATTTCAGCTGAAAAATAAAACCTGCTGATAGTTGTTCAGTTTTTAATTGACTGTGCAACCCCTATCAGTTTGCGGGACGCTGTCCCTTACACTCGGTATTTGATTGTCAGTAAATAAATGAGCTAGTGAAAGAAAAAGTTATTTGTATGCTGTATAAGTGTATAGATAGGTATGGCAAATTCTTGGAAATTAATATAGAGTCAGTTTGTATCTTATATAATTAAAAATGACTGTTTTTCAAAATCTGCAACAATATATTTTAGAACTAAAAATCATGCGGGGTGTAACTGTGTCATGTCTGTGTCTTTTAAAAGAAACTGAACCACTTTCAAAAAGAATATCTTTTCTAAATAAAAAAAATTACATACGTACATACATATAATCACGCCTTTATCCCTAATGGGGTAGGCAGAGCGTAAACGACCTAAACAAAGGTCGTTCCGCCACATCTGACAAAGTTTTGAGGGAAATTTAAATTTGTAGGCATATTGCTGTAGTGACAGGTTGTCAGCCCATCGCCTAAATTGCAATACATTGAAGCCCTCGGATCCCTTAGCTGGTTTTTACAGCATGCCCGGGAGGAAAAGCAGCTGGCATATTCTATGTTTTTCTCTCGCTCCCAGGCCAGCATGGAAATAAAAAAAAATTATTCGCATAAATTGTCTGATAGTTTCGTTGACTGAAAGCAACCCTTTTAAGTTTTCCGGACACAATCTGTTACACCCTGTATTAATCAATTTTCAATTTGCGTTCTTCACACCTCTACTGTTACGTAAGTAAACGGAATCGAACCGGCACCCGTCACCATTATTCTATCCAAAAACGGTCGGCCATTAAAAAACGATCAACCTGTTGCTCAAGATGGCGGCTGACAAATGTTGAGTTCCTTCTAACGATCTGTTACCTTTCTGCTACAACTTGGAACACTCGGCAGTTAGCAGAGTTATTTTTTTTCTGCTGACTCTTACATTACTAAGATAGGAGCTGAGATTATTGGAGACCTGTCAAATGTAATCTTCCATACTGGACTGGGAGAGAAAGAAAAACATAGAATGTTCCAGTTGCCCTTCCTCCCGGGCATGCTGTAGAAGTCAGCAAAAGGGATTCGAGGGTTACAGTGTATTGTAATTTAGGCGATGGGCTGACAACCTGTCACTACAGCAATACACATTACAATCTAAAATTGCCCTCAATTTATGTCAGACGTGGCGAAAGCGCCTTTTAGGAGGCGTTTTACGCTCTGCCTACCCCGTAAGGGATAAAGGCGTGATTTTATGTATGTATGTATGTATGTCAAATGTATAGTATCAAAGTTTTTTTTGCGATGCGACTTAGGGCGGTTTTGCATTGCTCTGTAATCGGTTCGTATCCAAATCGTTAGCGGCATCGATGTATGCAATCATCTAAATTTTGACTTCTTAAATCATAGAATTATGAATTAAGGAAACAACATTTTTGAAAACCGAAAGATAGGATAAGATAAGATAATCGTTTATTCACCATTAAACAGGGTACACAGAAAGATATATCGGTACTTTGTGAGATTCGAACCGAGAGTGCAAGAACAAAGAAGGCAGGGGCTTTATCCTCTACACCGACTAACTGCCTCCATGGTCTAGTGGTCTGAGTCATGAGCTTCTGATCTGGAGGTCCTGGGTTCGATTCCCAGTAGCAGTAGTAAACAGAAAGTAAATATTGGTCAATTTATAACTTTGTGAGATTTTCCCCAGTTTGGTTAGGACATTGCAGGCTGAATCCACCTGATTGTTTGGAAGAAAAACGTTCAGCCGTTGGTCCCGATCACTAGTTCTAATAATGGTCGTTACAGGAGCCGTATTTTTGAACCGCTCGAATCGAATTCGCATACGAAAGACTAACATTCGCATGACAAATTGTATGAAAATCGTATGCGAACGTTACTCTTTCGTATGCGTATTGGAGTTCGAGCGGTTCAAAAATACGACTTCTTGTCGATATTGCTCCACGTCTAGGAACTACCTTAAAAACCCTACACGTGACCCCCCCTGGGGGGTTGGTGCTTCTTCTTATCGTGTCGATGGAACACGTAACTATCACAATGTGGCGGCCCAGAACGTTGCCACTTGAATTGCGGATCGGCTGGCGTTCATTAGATCCGCTTGCGTGCAGGTATTAGGGCACGCAGGACACGATGTCAGATGTGCCATTGTTTGAATTGAACCGCAAACACAGTCGACCTCGGAGTTTCCCGAGAATCCCCACCTGACCATGTTATCTTTGCTTATGCCGACCTGAGACCGAAGTCTATTTAAAGACTTCCAGATCGGCCACGGCAGTTCATGCCCAGGAGGCAGATTCTCGGAAAGCGGGACAAATTGGGCAGGTAGAGATACTTTTTCACGCCAAAGGTTGCACCTGGCTTGTGCGGGTTCGATGGTAAGCCTAATGGGGTAGGCAGAGCGTAAACGACCTAAACAAAGGTCGTTCCGTCACGTCTGACAAAAGTTTTGAGGGTTATTTAAAATAGACTTGTAGGTACATTGCTGTAGTGACAGGTTGACAGCCCATCGCCTAAATTACAATATACTGAAACCCTCGGATCCCTTAGCTGATTTTTACAGCATGCCCAGGAAGAAATGCAGCTGGTATATTCTATCTCTCGCTCCCAGGCCAGCATGGAACTTCACAGAAAATAATGACGATAAATTAAAAAATAACCCTCATAAGATAAATTAATTTATTTAGGTCATTTCCGCTCTGCCTACACCATTAGGGATAAAGGCGTGATTATGTATGTATAAGATAAATAGAACTGCTAACGGACATACCCTACTTTTTCCGTGCATTCAGTAATATATGCCAGGTTGCCATCCTATTAAAATAATTATGAGCCCCTCTCCCTAGGGCTGGTAACACCGACTGACTAATTGAGGATTAACCTCAATTAACCAACTGCATGACAGACTGCTATGCTGGACTGGGAATGATAATGAAATATAGAATGCACCACTGTATGGATTTGCTGCTTCTATATGTATTTTGTTGTTTAAAACCTACTAACTTTGTTTTTCGAGCATATTTACCAACTGTAAAAGTCGTAATTCATTTCTGGTTGTTACAATAAATATATCAGAGGGAATGAGGAGTTTAAACTCTGACATCAGGGTTTCTCGATACACTCCTCAATCCGAAAACGAAAAAAATAAAATTCCGTAACTGTAGCTGCTACGCTTCGTTTCGTAGCGCCATTTTATTCTGTACCTCATTTTCTACCAAATAATATCATTTAATTAAATTAAATTCTGTTTAGTCTGAACTTTTATGAAAATGATATCATGTTTTTCATCCTACATGTTTTTCGCCATATACAAGTTTTTTTTTTTCATTCTTGTATTTTGTAAAATGGAATACATTGACCAATATTTTGCAATTTTAGATAGTGTATTCTACATTCATAACAGCCCGGCCGCTTTCAAAGAAAAAAAAAAGTATGTTTAGATACCATTAAATACAATAATGATAAAGTAAGCATTTTGAAAAAAAGCGCGGGAAACGTCGTAGATGTTGGGTGTATTTTACGATTTGGAATTTATAAATTAATTTATAAATAGGATAAACTGATTAGGATAGTCTAGTAGTGTAGTTATATTTTATATTAAGTGTATATATTTGTATTTTAGTGTTTATTTGCTGCATTATTGGTAAGTTTTGTACATATTTGTAAATAATTTTTCCATTGTATGACAGACCCCCCCGATAAAGATCGGGGGGATCCAGGTAGGCTTTGGCCTGGCCTGAATCTCCCTGTGGGATCACAAATTACCATTGTATCGAACGATGAGCTAAGTAAGATGGATACAGATGGCTCGGTATCATCAAGAGCTGGTGATACTGGACATTCGGGAAGGAAACGTACACGCTTTATAAGAATTTGTCGCGTATGCTCGAAGCGCAGAAAGAAGTCGAATAATGGTCAGCCGATTATCGGTGACTATTGTCAGTGCGATAATATTACCAACATTAATGAAAATACACTTTTACTTAAAAAAGTCACACCTATGAATGAATCACCTGCATCACCGCAGCCACAAATAAAGCCACTGAATGCTCCATCGTCAGATGTGCATTCTAAAATATCACAAAATATGACCCAAGTTAATTCTCAATTGGATTCATCACAAAAAAAAAATGATGATCGCCAAGTTAGTCGGACTGAATATTTACAATCAGATGTTGCCCCATTTCTTATTCACGTTCAACGTACAGAAACCTCTCCCAACGATGGTACCATTCTTCATCCGATCTCCTTTGGCAATTTCCTTCGGAAAAATAATTTTCAAAACATTATTCCCGGCAGTGTTAAGAGAATCGGTAGGAACCGCTGTGCGGTTGCTTTTTCGAGATTCAGTGATGCAAACGACTTTCTACACAGTAATCTTTTGGATGCAAACAAGTTCAGGGCTTTCATTCCAACATTTCATGTTACTAGAATGGGACTGGTGCGTGGTATTCCAACAGAATGGGATGAGGAGGAAATAAAAACGAATATTTCCACTCCTATTGGTTGTGGAAATATAATTAAAGTTAGACGATTAAATTATAAAGTAAGTAATGACGGGAAAACAACTTGGAAACCATCACAATCCATTGTGGTAACATTTGATGGTCAAGTCTTACCGAAAAGGATATTTATGTGCTACAATGCGTTACCTGTGGAGATATATGTGTATCCCACAGTCCAATGTTTTAGATGTTGTAAATATGGACATACGAAATTACAGTGCCGCTCGAAAACACCAAAATGCTTTAAATGTAGTGGAGACCATTTAGGTGAATCTTGCTCTAAAGAAGAGGACTCTGCATCATGTGTCATGTGCGGAGGCTTTCATTTTGCAACAAACAAAAGTTGTCCTGAATTTATACGCCAGAAAGAAATAAAGCACACAATGGCGCATAGCTGTATCTCTTACATAGAAGCCAGTAAGATTCACCCTCCTATTTCAAAGTCATACGCAGATGTCTTAATTTCGGAACCGGTTCTTTTAAATGAGGCTTCACAACAATCGTCAACTCGTACTTCACACAAAAAGACTGTATTTTTAAAACCTCGTTCGCCACCAAAATCTCAAGGCGGTTATGATAGGGCTGCCCACAACGCAATTTTAAAAGAATTCCAGTTTCCATTAACATCGGCTAATGGGTGCGCATTATCACCTAAAGAATCAGAACCTGAAGACTCAGACTTGAATATAATTCTTGCCTTAATAAACACTTTGTTAAAGTCAAAGTTATTAAAACCGTCCCACGTTGCCCCTATTAATGAACTCTTTAATAATTTATGTAACAATTCCAATGGATTCAAAAATAATTCAATGGAACTGCAGAAGCATCATCCCCAAGAAAACTGATTTATTATTTTTGATAAACAAATTTAATCCGAATATTATAGCATTAACGGAGACTTGGTTAAAGCCTGGTTATGTTTTTAACATACCCGGGTTTACTTGTCTTCGTAGAGATCGATTAAATGGGTATGGTGGTTCCGCCATACTAATTAAAAATACTATACCATTTACTAAAATTACGTTCCCGCATTACGCTTTTAGTGATATCGTTGATATAGTTGGATTACAATTTGATAATGTTTCGATTATTTCTATTTATATGTCTCGTTCTTCTATTGCTATCCTCAATGAAGTTAAAAATATATTTTCCAACATAACAGGTCCTGTTTTGATTATGGGTGATTTTAATTCTCACCATCAGTCGTGGGGCTGCGGTATTACTGATAGTGAAGGAGAGAGATTGGCAGAAATTTTAGATGAACTGAACTTATGCATCTTAAACACTGGCAGTAGTACTCGTCGAACCCCTCCAAATCAAAACGTTAGTGCTGTGGATCTGTCTATTTGCTCCCCTGGATTAGCTTCAACTCTACATTGGGTTTCTTTTAATTTAACATTTGGCAGTGATCATTTCCCTTTAATTATATCCACCCCCTTTAGATGTTGCACTCCCCGAAAACGTAAACCACGTTTAAAATATAAGTTATATGATCCTGATTGGTCAGAATTTAAAAAAATTGTTGAGGCTAAGATTGTTGAAATTCCGGAAATAGTACAAGGTGGTGAAACAGATTCTTCTAATGCCTTAGTCATGTGCTTAGTGGAAGCTGCTGATCGAATATTCCCGATTAAAAACAGTTCTTCTACTAAAATTCCTTACCCACCATGGTGGGATAATCAGTGTTCGGATATTGTACGCAACAGAAAAGAAGCTGAACAAATGTATGCTGCAAGTATGACAGATGAAAACTTAGACATACTTAATAATATTATGAAAGCTTCGCAGCAATTTCTTAAGGAGAAAAAACAGGAAGGGTGGAGAACATTCTGTAAATCTCTTTCTCCCACTTCTTGTCCTACAGAAGTATGGTGTAATATAAGACGTTTCAGATCAGCGTTTAATGAATCACGGTCATCTATCAACATGCCTCCATTATTAATCAATAAATTTCTAGATAAGTTAGCTCCTCCTACTGTTCCGGAAAATAACTCTATCATTCCCTTGCAATTTATTCATAACGCTCCATCTGCTTTAGATTCTGCATTTACATTATTTGAATTAAAAGGCGTACTATCAAGTGTAAAAGACTCCTCCCCGGGAGAAGATGGCATACCATATTCATTTCTTACTCATCTCAGTGACAATTCTTTGATTTTTTATTTAAATTTAGTTAATTCAGTTTTGTTAACAGGAAATATTCCTTCATCCTGGACATCCCAAGAAGTCATCGCAATTAAAAAACCTCATAAACCTTTGGATAATGTTACTTCCTTCAGACCAATAGCATTATCGTCAGTACTTGCAAAGATTGCTGAACATCTTGTTAAAAACCGCATAGAGTGGTTTGTAGAACATAATCAACTTTTATCCCAAAGCCAATTTGGCTTTCGCAAAGCAAGGAGCACTCTTGATAATTTAAGTATTTTTATCACAGATATTCATTTAGCATTTTCACAAAATAACTCTGTAGTTGCAGCTTTTTTGGACATCTCCTCCGCCTATGACAATGTTTTAATATCTATTTTAAAACAAAAACTATTAAATCTTGGAGTTCCTAGCTTGTTAGTCCGCTTCATAATTAATCTTTTATCTAATCGATCAATAACTTTGCTTGTTGATGATGTTACAAAATTCACCCGGAGTGTCTCTAAAGGTTTGCCGCAGGGGTCTGTTCTCAGTCCACTTTTATACAATATTTATACTCATGATTTAGAATCCTCATTAAATAATTCAGTTAACATATTACAATACGCCGATGATTTACTTTTATATACTATTGATAATTCTATACATTGCGCATGTAGTTCACTATCATCTGGTTTGGATTTGTTAAAGTCATGGTTTCAAAATAACGGTCTAGATTTGTCCGTATCCAAAAGTTCTGTTGTAGTTTTTTCTAGAAAACGGCAAATCCCTCCAATATTAGTAACATACGATAATCAACTTCTGCCTGTGGAGAATTCTGCTAAATTCTTAGGCGTAATATTTGATAGCAAACTTACAGGTGTCCCACACATAGAATATGTAGTCAATAAGTGTGAACGTCTTCTTAACATTGTAAGATGTCTTTCTGGTGTTTGGTGGGGAGCACATCCGTTTTCAATGAAGCTTATTTATAATGCTCTTATTCGATCAGTTTTAGATTATGGTACTTTTTTATTGCAGGGTGGTAACGTATTAGCCTTTAAAAAATTAGATCTAATTCAATCGAAGGCACTTCGAATGATTATTGGAGCCATGAGGTCAAGTCCTATAAATGCTTTGCAAGTCGAGTGTTGTGAGCCTCCATTAAAGATAAGACGGCAGTATCTAAGTGACCGTTTTTTGTTTAAATGCTTTCAGTTTTCAAACCACCCTCTTCGAACAAAGCTTGAAGCTTTGGAAGAATGCGTTGTGACCTCTCGCTATTGGCAACATAAATCTGCTCCTTGCCTTATTCAGAGTTATAGAAAATTTCTTTCAATTCAATCTCATATTCACAATTCTCCATCTTTGCCTCTTTTTATTTCTAACTTTGAGTCCTTGTTAATTCAACCCATTATATGGTATGATCTTGGTATATGCAAACAAGATCTAAATGCTAACCTGCAATTCCTTTCGAACATAGATGATGAAAAATGGGTAAATCATTATCACATATTTACAGATGCATCAAAATATTCTTCAGAGAATTGTGTCGGTGTAGGTATTTATCTAGCCCAGTTTAAATTAATAGTAAAAGTCAAACTTCCTCCAGAATCCTCAGTATTTACAGGTGAATGCTTTGCCATTCTTAAAGCATTAGAATTGATATTAATGATGAATTTACGTAAAACTATAATATTTTCAGATTCTAAAAGTGCTATACAGACGTTAGATAAATTCCCATTTAAGATGAAACCGTATTATCCTGTTATATTTAAAATCCGCAAAAGTCTTGAACTGTGCGCATCCAAAGGATTATCTGTCATATTTTCATGGATACCTAGTCATTGCGGTATTAAAGGTAATGAAAAAGCTGATCAATTAGCCAAAGAAGCTATACAAGATGGTGACATGGTTCCATTTATAAATTATATTCATGACTTGATAGCGCTGCCCAGGGTTTACCTGCAAAAATCTTGGAATAATCTTTGGGCAGAGACTGGACTGTTAAAAGGCAAATCATTTTTTAATATCCAACCATGTATTCCCTCAAAACCATGGTTTTTTAAAGTAAACTGCCCTAAAATCGTAACTTCTATTATATCTAGAATGCGAATTGGTCATGTCTGCACTCCTTTTCACTTGGCAAGATTCAATATTGTTAATAGTAATATGTGTGAATGTGGCAGTGATGTGGGTGATTTAGATCATATATTTTTTGCTTGT
The DNA here is from genome assembly GCA_949820665.1 of Scrobipalpa costella. Lineage (NCBI taxonomy): Eukaryota > Metazoa > Arthropoda > Insecta > Lepidoptera > Gelechiidae > Scrobipalpa > Scrobipalpa costella. Next base: position 1,495,986 of record OX463322.1, on the reverse strand, counting down.
TCTCTTTACGACCGTTCTTCTTTTCTTTCTTCTCTTCAAATGCTTAAAGTTCCCTTTCCTACCCGAATGTCCTGTCTTTTGATGTATCCTCTTAAATATTGTTATGTATTGTCTTCATTTATTTTATTTAATAACATACAAATTTAATTTATGTAACCTTATTTTCCTCTTTCTGTATATAATATTCCAGTTTTTATTCCTGACTATCCTAATTCCTTGCTTAAAGATTATTTAGTTGTTTGTAACGCGTTTCGTTTCCTAACCTTTTAACAACATGATAATGGCATAAAGTTAAACTATTGCCAATAACAAAAAAAAAAAAAAAAAAAAAAAAAAAAAAAAAAAAAAAAAGTAAGCATTTATTATGCCTTGCCAATTATTTGTAAAATAGGGAATACATCGTTAAAAATTAAGAATTTTGAAAAGTGTATTCCACATTCATGATAAAAGACTAGAGTTTATTTTCGGTAAAAAAATATTCGGTAATAAGTTCTTCCATGCTGGATTGGGTTCGAGAGATAAACATAGAATATGCCAGCTGCATTTCCTCCCGAGCATGCTGTAAAAACCAGCTAAGGGATCCGAGGGTTTCATTATATTGTAAACTAGGCGATGGGCTGACAACCTGTCAATACAGTAATACACCTAAAAATCTATTTTTAAATAACCCTCAACACTTTGTCAGACGTGGCGGAACGACCTTTGTTTTGGTCGTTAACGCTCTGCCTGCCCCATTGTCTAATATATAACCACGTATTAATAATTGTTACTTGTTTAGAGCTGAGCGGGAGGTCGTGGTTCGAATCCAACCACGTACCAATGTGTTTTTCGGTTTTCGAATTTCATATGTACGTTTATTCGGTGCTTTTTCCGTGCTTCGGAAGGCACGTTAAGCCGTTGGTCCCGGTTAATATCGTTTAATACCGTAGATATTAGTCGGTAAGCCATATCAGAGGCCAGTGCTAAGCATTGGCGGTTTGAAAACTCTGACCTAATCTAGGATTGGGTCTGGTTTCCCTTCTAGGTTGCGGAGGTCAGATGGCAGTCGCTCTGTGTAAAAACCAGTACCCTCGTTCAATCCCCTAGATTAGGAAGCCGACCCCGTGAGATACGGGATAAGGCTAGGAAGATGATGTATTAATAATTGTTACTTCCATGCTGGCCTGGGAGCGAGAGAAAACATAGAATGTGCCAGCTGCATTTCCTCCCAGGCATGCTGTAAAAACCAGCCAGGGGTTTCAGTATATTGTAATTTAGGCGATAGGCTGACAACCTGTTACTACAGCAATATACTAGCTACAAATCTATCTTAAATAACCCTCAACACTTTGTCAGACGTGGCGGAACGAACTTTGTTTAGGTTGTTTATGCTCTGCCTACCCGATTAAGGATAAAGGCGTGATTAAATGTATGTACATGTATAATTTATGTGTTTATTTTATTCGTGTAGTGTTTAATTTATAACCACGTATAAATAATTGTGCTCTTTCCCCCAATTTAAATATTTGTACCCAATTAAAAGCCAGGATTTCTTCAATATTTATATTTGCCTAAACAAAATAGGGTTAACGATTTAACCAAATACATCTAAATTGGAAGGAAAACACATAATTATGATATAAAAATACGATTTTTTTCCGTCAACGGCCCTTCGTGATGGCGTTGCGTGTTTCAGGCCCTTTAGGGCTGTTGCACACACTAGCAAATAAAATATTATAGCAAATATATGACCTAAGCGTGTTAATTTATTTCTTTAACAATTTATTGTACACAAAAAACATCATAAACACAGGACATAAAAAACAAACCCTGCTTATTTCTAAAAAGATTTTTTTTACAGCAGACCTACGGAAGTGATAATTTTAACGATACGCGGATAAAACATGCACAAAATTTAATACCTATCAATAAACTAATACTACTGTAAAATACTATTTACGTTTTATGCTATCTCACTTCTTAGGTCTGCTGTAAGACATTTCATTTTAGAAATAAGCAGTACCTGTTGTGTCTTGATTCCCTATGTTATTGTTCTGTGTATGTTTCTGTGTACAATAAACTGTTAAATAAATAAGCGTGTTATGTAATTGCAGATGACAAGTTCATATAATATGCCAGTAACTTCTTCTTGGCGGCAGAAATATCAAGTGCGGTGTTCGATATAGAGCTGAAATACATCAGGCCTATGTTTCTACGGGGCACGCAGAGAATCAACGACTATTGAACACTTCGAAATATAATTTTGACCGCATTAAGATAGTGTAGTCCCATCGTATATTTCACAAAACTTACATACATACATCCATACATATAATCACGCCTTTATCCCTAACGGGGTAGGCAGAGCATAAACAAACTAAATAAAGGTTCCGCCACGTCTGACAAAGCGTCAGCCCATCGCCTTAATTGCAATGTACTGAAACCCTCATACCCCTTAGCTGGTTTTTACAGCATGCCCGGGAGGAAATGCAGCTGGCACATACAATGTTTTCCTTTCGCCAGTCTAGCTTATAGCAGTCCATTTTACAAAACTTAACCCCTGGATCTCGTTACTAATATTTTAGTACCCTCGACAATACGCTAGTTTTCTACTAGTTAAATCAGCAACTTTTTATGTAATATCTAAAACGCTATTTTACAATACTGTCACCTTCGTCACTCCTTGTTAAATATTGTACTACTCAAATCAATTACTTCTATATTTATTATTAAATCTAATTATGTACGATTTTTGAATATGATGAATAAGAACCACAATATTTTAGTCATCAGTTTTGTTTTTTTAGCCCTCCAGTCAACACGCCTATTATGAGTTCTACAAAAAAAAAAAAATTTAATAGCTTCATAAAATAAATAGCTTTCACTACACACCCAGCCTAACCAACCTCGCGTGCTTGACGTATTTGACATACAAACACAATAACTCGAACACAACCACGCTTTAAACGAACGCGGGGAAAAATGGTACTAACGCCGCCATCTTGAAATCTGACATCGATTTGACAGTTCTCTTTATACTAAGCTGCCTCCGTGGTCTGAGCCATGGGCTCACGTTTCCGAGGTCCTGAGTACGATTTCCAGGAGAACACAAAGTTGATATTTGTCAATTTATCGCTTTGTAAGATTTTCCCCAGTTTGGTTAGGACAATGCAGGCTTAATCACCTGTTGGGCTGGAACAAAAAAAAGTCCGTGCTTCGGCGGGCACGTTAAGCAGTCCCGGTCGCTGTCTTTGATAGTGGTCGTTACAGAAAAACTATGTCAGGGGCCTATTAGCTGTGCTATTAGGCGGTTTAAAAACTCTGAGGCCAGGGTTCATCGCATCGACGACCTTATACTGAAGCGCCCTCGTTCACGTTCATTAAGAACTAAGTCGTGATAAACTAGCTTTCCCGCCCGGATGTGTTTACATCGACCCAACCCATTATCGCTTCTGGTGCAAATCGCTATTTAACTATAAGCCCGCCTCTAATGGCTGGGACGGAAACTTTTCAAGTAATGTCGTTTGTGTTCGTTGAGACTTATTGCTTGTTATTTATTTTTGATTTTCCATACGAAAGGTGTCGTGCTTGAGTCATTATTTTGTATGGGATGTATTATTATGTTGGCAGGTACATATTTTCTTCAAAAAAATTAAATATTTCTTCTTTTCTTGGATAAAAGCTGCTCAGTTTGATGGGTTCATATAATCCTAAATATGGTCAGCTAATTCATTTATATATAATCACGCCTTTATCTCTAATGGGGCAGGCAGAGCGTAAACGACCTGAACACAGGTCGTTCCGCCACGACTGACAAAGTTTTGACTGTTATTTAAGATAAATTTGTAATTATGTTGCTGAAGTGACAGGTTTTCAGCCCATCGCCTAAATTGCAATATACAGAAACCTTCTGATCCCTTAGCTGGTCTTTACAGCATGCCCGTTGGGAAATTCAGCTGGCGCATTCTATAGTTTTCTCTTACTCCCAGTCCAGCATGGAAGAAAATAATATGTCATCATCACTACATAGTATAAAACAAAGTCGCTTTCTCTGTCCCTATATCCCTATGTATGCATAAATCTTCAAGAGGAAGGTTTATATGTATAATACATGCATAATATAGTAGAGAAACACTGATAATTTCCGTGCGAAGGCGTGGGCATGTCACTAGGTCATTATATAGAAATACGCAATGATTTCTGGCGTGTTGCCCTCAATATTTATATACGAAGCGAAAACGCCCATCAATTTTTGTTCTACCTACACCCAAAGAAATAAAGGCGCGACTATTATGGGCATGTTTATCGTAGTACGTGTAACGGTAAGAGTATAAACACACCCTGTATATATAATGTTCATTGTTATTCCAGACATCACCCTGTGATTGAAAGACGCGGGTTTTAATATACCACGTAGTACGGAGTTTACGTGAAAATTTACGTGATCTCACGTACTACCTTATATAGAGATCTAAACGGATATACATATTAAATCTGAGTAATACCTTGGGGGCTGTAAAAACATAGAATGTGCCTGCTTCTGTTTTCAATTATCTATGATGTAAAAAAAATACAAACATACATTATCATCATCTCCCTAGCCTTATCCCGTATCTCACGGGGTCGGCTACCTAATTTAGGGGATTCAACGAGGTACAAACATACATATAATAAATAAAAATATAAAATAGTTTTATTTCAGGTACTGAGTCGTATATTTTACATTTACATTTCACAATTTAATTTAATTAATATGCATTTTAAATTGAATTACAAATTATTATAATTATAATAGTTTTAGCATATCACGCCTTTATCCGTAATGGGGTAGGCAAAGCGTAAACGACCTAAACAAAGGTAGTTCCGCCACGTCTGACAATGTTTTGAAGGTTATTTAGATAGATTTGTAGGTATATTGCTGTAGTGACAGGTTGTCAGCTTATCTCCTAAATTGCAATATACAAAAACCCACGGATTCCTAAGCTAGTTTTTACAGCATGCCCAGGAGGAAATGCAGCTGGCACATTCTATGTTTTTCTCTCGCTCCCAGAAGAAACACACCCTTCACACACCCGTCTTCTAATCTTCTTCTTCTTCTGTCGTGTGGGTATCGAGTCGATAGACTCAAAGTTTTTGAACCACCTAATACCACAGCATTAGCTATTAAGGCCTCTGACATGGTTTGTGTAACGACCACTATCAAAGACAGCGACCAGAACCGACGGCTTAACGTGCCCTCCTAAGCACGAAATCTTTTTTTCTTCCAGACATTCAAATAATTTAGCTTGCATTGGCCTAACCAAACTGCGGAAAATGTCACAATGTCATAAGTTGAAAAAAAAACCGTGGGAACCGTAACCACGACCTGCAGATCGGGAGTCCATGGCTCCGACCACTAAACCGTGGAGGTAGTTCAATCTAATAACAACTCTGCAATAACTAGGATGATTTACATTTCCTGGAATTGACACGAGCGACCCTATTCTGATCCACTCGGCTTGAATTTCTGGATCAAAATGGAAAACATTTCAGTCAACAATAGCTAATCATACTCCAGTGAATTAATGGATAAAGCGCGCATTAAATATTCGTCATAATTTATTCCTATTAACTACATTAATTTGATTGTTGTATTACGACACATCTATTTGTGTCAGAAAATATTTTAACTGTTTTTATTATTGTAATTAAATAGATTGTGTCCTCTTGGCAAACTAAATAATTATTTTTTTGCGTCCACGATACTAAGTCGCCTAGTGTGGTTAACTTCACACTCACTACAGCAATATACCTTAAATTCTATCTTAAATAACCCTCAAAACTTAGTCAGACGTGGCGGGACGATCTTTGTTTAGGTCGTTTACGCTCTGCCTACCCCATAAGGGATAAAGGCGTGATTGTATGTATGTATGTAAACGATTTTGAAAAAACCTGTTAAAATAGTACGTTCTGTTATCGATTTTAAATACTTGCATTATTTACCTACTTAATGCGTGTTCCATGTCTAACTTGACTGGACTATAATTCTATTCATCATTGGGATAAATGGATATCACTGACAGGTATAGACTTTGAATCTCCTTTGATAAGTGTTTTCTGGGTCGTCAATGCCCAACATTTGTAAGCGGAAAATCGATGACTTTTCATTTTAAAATTGGGCTCGCTTAGGGTCGGTTCACACCGGGAAGCGACACAACGCGATGCGGCGCGAGCTGTTTGAAGATGGATCTATATACCAAAGTGACAGGCTTCACCGCGCGGCGCAGCACGACTGCTCGAGGAATATTCATGATATTGTAAATAAATTCCATGGTCGTTTACGCTCTGCCTACCCCATTATGGATAAAGGCGTGATTATATATATGTATATAAAAAAGAGACAATTATAACTTAGAACTAGTTCAGAATCGTGTCAGTCCGAATCAGCGACACTTTTGTAGTTAAACTTCGGTTCAAAGACCGTAATCTAAAGTTTGGATCTTTCCCTCTAATTGTATTAGTTAGAATATCTAAGGTAAATAATTTTAGAGATCTCCTAAGTAAATTGAATAATAATATTGATATATTTATGTTATTCAAGGTCTGTGGTTTAGTAATTAACAGCTTGCGCTATGGCATATTTCGCTGAGGCGAAAATTTGCGCGTTACGGTGCGAATGGCGAAAGTAATTGCGATTAAAGAAAGCAATTTAATGTTTTTTCGCATACAAGGTGCGAATTTTTGCTGCACTATGTCCTATGGCAAGTCACAAAGATTTCGGTAATTGTTCGGAAATAAAAGTATTTTTTTATTATCTTGCGACCTATAAGGATTGTTGCTTATTATTTATCTCTAGCACATTATTTAAGTAGTTTGGACTATCAGTCACTAAAATAAAATTACTCGTATTATTTTCAAACGCAATAGCTCGCTCCTGACCGCAAAAATACATAATTGGCGTTGATTCTCGCGACATAATCCTAATTCTAATTCTTAGCTAGCGCTGTCTCTTTCTTAGTTTTGTCATAAAAACAGTGTAGCAAATAAACACGTGACCTTGACATCTCTATTTTTTATGCTCTGATGGGGTAGGCAGAGCGTAAACTACCTAAATAAAGGACGTTCCGCCACGTCTGACAAAGTTTTGAGGGTTATTTTAAGATAGATTTGTAGGAATGTTGCTGTAGTGACAGGTTGTCAGCCCATCGCCTAAATTACAATATACTGAAACCCTCGGATCCCTTAGCTGGTTTTTACAGCATGCCCGGGAGGAAATGCAGCCGGCACATTCTATTTTTTTCTCTCGCTCCTAGGCCAGCATGGACGTAACTCCTTGCATACATACATACATATAATCACGCCTTTATCCCTAATGGCGTAGGCAGAGCGGAAATGACCTAAACAAAGGTCGTTCCGCCACGTCTGACAAAGTTTTGAGGGTTATTTTAAGATAGATTTGTAGGAATGTTGCTGTAGTGACAGGTTGTGAGCCCATCGCCTAAATTACAATATACTGAAACCGTCGGATCCCTTAGCTGGTTTTTACAGCCTGCCCGGGAGGAAATGCAGCTGGCACATTCTATGTTTTTCTCTCGCTCCCAGTCCAGCATGGAAGTCCTTGCACTATACCGAAATATTATTTAATTTACGAGTATAAACCACTTTCGTGATTTATACTCGTAAATCGGGAAAAGAATTAGTCATTTCAAAGTTCAATAACCCAACTGCCTAGAATACAAAGTGAGCTTTGAAACTTTAAATCGTCATAGATCTTCAACAAGCACTACTCAAATGTGTAAACATTTGTATATACCATGTTTATGCAAATATCCGAGGGTATCAGTATATAGCTAGTATATGTATATAGCCAGTATATGGGTAGTAGCTTCCATGCTGGACTGGGAGCGACAGAAGAACCTAGAATGTGCCAGCTGCATCTCCTCCGGGGCATGCTGTAAAAACCAGCTTAGGGATTCGAGGGTATATTTTAATTTAGGCGATGGGCTGACAACCTGTCATTACAGCAATATCCAGTTCTATCTAAAACAACCCTTAAAACTTGTCAGACGTGGCGTAACTACTTTTGTTTGGGTTGTTCACGCTCTGCCTACCCCATTAGGGATACAGGCGTGATAGTATGTATGTATGTATGTATCAGTATATTGTAATTTAGGCGATGGGCTAACAACCTGTCACTACAGCAACAGCAATATACCTACAAATCTATCTTAAATAACCATCAAAACTTTGTCAGACGTGGCGGAACGACCTTTTGTTTAGGTTGTTTACGCCCTGCCTACCCCTTTAGGGATAAAGGCGTGATTATATGTATGATTATGCAAATATAAAGAATTATTGATTGATTGATTGAACAATTATTAATAAATACGAAAGCTCGAATTAATTTTTAAATACTTATTGAATGATTTCCCACTCGACACGACGCCTGATTGTAGCTATATATTTTTTTTTGGCAAAATCATGTCTTCAGTGACACTCACATAGTTAAAACGAATCGATTGACGTACGAATCATTAAAATCGACTGACACGTTTGGTCTCTAGAGCGCCACAGAGGATCAAACATACATATACTTACATACATACATACATAGAAACGCCGATAAACACATTACCCTCCTTTACGTTGCGCAGTCGGGTAAAAATGTAACATACCTACATGCTTTGTTTGACCTATAATTTTCTCAAACACTTTCTAGACCCGTTTGGTGGTTTGGTAAAAAAAGATTCATCTTTCAAAAAAAAAACTGTGTCCCTCTCGTACCCAATACCAGAATTTATTCTTCATTTAATTACATTCTCTGACGGTTTGGGTCCAAAAACCCGCTTTTATTACGGAATTTAACGACTTTAGGGTCGAAAATTGAGCACACTGGGTCCGCCCAGGCTAGGGTTGACACCGGTATGGGCCTATTTCCACTAGAACGCGGCAACGGCGTGATATCGTCGACAGTATCATGGAACAGATGATGTATGAAAAGCACTGAAAACACTTGCCAGCACGGCATTGTGACGGCAACGGCATGGCATTGATTCCCACCGGTATCGTCGCTGGTCAGCGAAGCAGCATATTTTGTATTTTGTCGTACGTAGCGTGTGAGTGTACTTTCAGAATGTGCTAGCTGTATCTCCTTCCGGGCATGCTGTAAAAACCAGCTAAGGGATCCGAGGTTTTCAGTATATTGCAATTCAGGCGATGGTCTGACTACCTGTCACTTCAGCAATATACCTACTAATGTATCTTAAATAACCCTCAAAACTTTGTCAGACGGAACGACCTTTATTTAGTTCGTAAACGCCCTGCTTACCCCATTAGGGATAAAGGCGTGATTATATGTATATATAATAAACAGAGCCACGGTATTTCGATGATATCTCTATTCTCTCTAGGAAAGTGGAAAAGCGTGCCATATAATTTCTTTGATTTTCACACACTATCTCTTGCTCGATATCGTCGGACCTTGCCGTTGCCGTTGCCGTGGTCGTGCCGCTTAGTAAAAAAACGTCGATCGGTCTTGCCCAGGCTAGGGTTGACACCCGTATTTACCAGCAAACACTGCACGCGAAATTAAACCTAAAGTGATAAAGTAAATAGTGCCCCCTCGTTTCGACTACCCTATAAAGCTTGCTAGGGACGTGAAAGTATTTATAACTAGTATAAAAAACTGTTCTACGTGATACTTTTTCCTGTTTCGTAGTCAATATCTAATAACTGCCTCCGTGGTCTACTGGCTAGTGCCATGGACTCCCGATCCGGAGGTCCTGGGTTCGATTCCCAGGGGGACAAAGTTGATATTTGAGAATAAATCACTTTGTGAATTTTTCCCCTGTTTAGTTAGGACATTGCAGGCTGAATCACCTGATTGTCCGAAAAGAAAACGATTTTCGTGTTTCGGAGAGCTCGTTAAGCCGTCGGTCCCGGTCATTGTCTTTGATAGTGATCGTTACTCAAACCATGTCAGAGGCCTGATAGTTGTGCTACTAGGCGGTTTAAAAACTCTGACACCAGGGTTCATCGGGTCCATAGACTCGATACCGACTCGACAGAAAAAAGAAGTCAATATCTGCCCTCGCTTAAGGGTTTTTTAATTTATGGTTTCGTTAGAATAATGACATATTTCTTAATACGAGTACTTAAAATATACTATGCTCTCGATTCTAGATTTTCCGGCTTAAACTAAAATTATTTCTTTTTGTCTCTTTCAGACAACTCTTTAAAACATTGGCAAATGACAGGAGATCTTTTCTCTCTGGTTTTTGATTTCTAGTCGGTGGTTTTATGCATTATCTGATATTTTTACCTGCCGTCATATGATATGGCGGATGAAATTGACAGAAATACTTTGGAAACGTGCGAAAGCCCGTCAAAATCTGGCGGACAATGTGTAAAACCATAGAGTATAAATCGCCTTTTCAATTCGCCGCTCGGATCTAGAATGAAGCCCTATACCTAGATAAGACACTCTTAAGCTTCTATTAGAAAAAGATAGCCAAATTAAAAAAGGAACTTTTTTTTCTATTTTACATACGTACATACATTCTTCCATGCTGGTCTGGGAGCGAGAGAAAAACATAGAATGTGCCAGCTGCATTTCCTCCCGGGCATGCTGTAAAATCCAGCTAAGGGATCCGAGGGTTTCAGTATATTGTAATTTAGGCGATGGGCTGACAACCTGGCACTACAGCAATATACCTAGAATTCTATCTTAAATAACCCTCAAAACTTTGTCAGACGTGGCGGGACGACCTTTGTTTAGGTCGTTTACGCTCTGCCTACCCCATTAGGGATAAAGGCGTGATTATATGTATGTATGCATGTACATACATACAATTTCGACTTTATCCCTAACAGCATGCCCGTTGAAGTAACTACCACATTCTAAGTTTTTTCATTGGACCTGTCCAGCATTTAAGAATATAATACATACAGAACTTTTTTTAAATTAATTTATTATAAGCACACAAAAATATATAGTCATACATACAAAAAAACAGCTTTTTAAGCCCTGAGTTTTCATAATTACGTAAGCCTCTGGAAAATGCGTCCGGGAATAGATTCCAAGATACCACCTAGGTATGTCCGCTGTGATGAATAGCTAACCCTTTTCCCTAAAAACCAGTGATATTTATGTGGGTTCCTTATGTTTTAACATTCAAATATCATCGCACAGGTTAATTGCTTCTAAACCTAACCAGTAGTGATGAAATCACATAGAATGTGCCAGCTGTTTTTCCTCCCGAGCATCCTGTAGAAGTCAGCAAAAGGATTAGCGGGTTACAGTTTATTGTAATTTAAGCTGTAAATTTTTCATAACGGCAATGAAACACTGTTTTTAATCTTTTGCCTTTAATATTTGTTACACGTTTAAAAACAGCTTTTACTAGGCTTTGTACGCTCTGCTTACCCCGTGAGAAATAATAGCGTGATAAACGTGAATATATCTTATAACAGGTAGGTGTTTTTTTATCTCTTAATACTAAATTACCAATTTGAAACAAACCAGACACATTAAAATAATAATAGTCCGACCGATTTTCGATGATGGCGGCCAATCTTCCAGAGATCGGCCAACTGCGCAGGACTTCTTTTTAGTGCCCAAGTGTTTGCGCTACACACAGGTGCGCTCTCTATTCCTTCAATCTCTTATTCTGATGGGACAGACTGACTAACACGAACAGGGAGAAATCAGGCGCAGGGCCGACTATTTACTTGCCCATTCGACAGCAAGTATCATTTTACTTTTTTGGTCAATCTAGTGATCATACCGCAATGTTTTAACCAAACTAGAAACAACAACAAAAAGGAATCGTACCCTTGACCTCCGGGTTGAGAGCCGATGTTTCAGATCGCTAGCTAGACCACGGAGGCAGTTACATTAAAATACATACATACATATAATCACGCCTTTATCCCTAATGGGGTAGGCAGAGCGTAAAAGACCTAAATAAAGGTCGTTACGCCACGTCTGTCAAAGTTTTGAGGGTTATTTTAAGATAGATTTGTAGGAATATTGCTGTAGTGACACGTTGTCAGCTCATCGCCTAAATTACAATATACTGAAACCCTCGGAACCCTTAGCTGGTTTTTACAGCATGGAAATACAGCTAGCACATTCTATGTCTTTTTTTCTCGCTCCCAGTCCAGCATGGAAGTACATTAAAATAATAACAGGTATTACCAATAACAGTTACTAACACGTCACTATCGGAAAGGGTTGGGTAAACTTTGTCAATCAAAAAGGAAACGCGTCTCCTAATTACGTCTAACGGGTCTTAATGTGGAACGCTGCTTCTGTCTGCTGATGGGTGTAGTTAAGTGAAAAAAAGAAAGCTCGCTTGCAAAAAATAGAAAAGATAGAATGTGCCAGCTGCATTTCCTCGGCATGCTGTAAAAACCAGCCATGGGATCCGAGGGTTTCTGTACATTGCAATTTAGGCGATGGGCTGGCAACCTATCACTAAAGCAATATACAGACAGATCTATCTGGAATAACCCTCAAAACTTGTTACATGTGGCGGAATGACCTTTGTTTAGGTTGTTCTGCCTACCCTATTAGGGATATTAGCGTTATTATACGAACTCTGAGAATTGTAATTTAGGCGATGGGCTGACAACCTGTCTCTTAAGCAATACATATTACAATCTAAAATTGCCCTCAATTTTTGTCAGACGTGGCGAGAGCGCCTTTTACTAGGCGTTAAACGCTCTGCCTACCCCGTAAGGGATAAAGGCGTGATTTATGTATGTATGTATGTAGAATTTCTCTCGGATAATCTTACGAAAACGTAGCCAACGTCAGAGGGCTCTGGTTCAATGACCTGCTAGGGTGTAATGTTCTCTCGCTATACTATCATATCTAGATATAATAGATAGACGGAGGAAAGAGAGTGTTGAACGGTAGCGACCCGCTCTGGCTTCGCACGGAAATTATCAGTGTTTCTCTACTATATTATGCATGTATTATACATATAAACCTTCCTCTTGAATTACTCTATCCATTAAAAGAAACTGCATCAAAATCCGTTGCGTACTTTTTAAGATTTATGCATACATAGGGATATAGGGACAGAGAAAGCGACTTTGATTTATACTATGTAGTGATAACTTCTTAGATAGCGGTTTCACTATTTTAATTCCTTTAGTAAAACTTCCATGCTGGTCTGGGAGCGAGAGAAAAACATAGAATGTGCCAGCTGCATTTCCTCCCGGGCATGCTGTAAAATCCAGCTAAGGGATCTGAGGGTTTCAGTATATTGTAATTTAGGCGATGGGCTGACAACCTGTCACTACAGCAATATACCTTAAATTCTATCTTAGATAACCCTCAAAACTTAGTCAGACGTGGCGGGACGACCTTTGTTTTGGTTGTTTGCGCTCTGCCTACCCCATTAGGGATAAAGGCGTGATTATATGTATGTATGTATGTAGTAAAAGTTCAATTCGCACCGGGTAAATAGCGACTGTGATGAGAATGACAGTAACGATGACATAATACATAATAATAAACATGGGGACTGACTATGATGGTGATATGATACATACATACATACATAAAATCACGCCTCTATCCCTTACGGGGTAGGCAGAGCGTTTAACGCCTCGTAAAAGGCGCTTTCGCCACGTCTGACAAAAATTGAGGGCAATTTTAGATTGTCATTTGTATTGCTATAGTGATTACAATACACTGTTACCCTCGAGTCCCTTTTGCTGACTTCTACAGCATGCCCGGGGGGAAGGGCAGCTGGATCATTCTATGATTTTCCATCTCTCCCAGTCCAGCAAAGAAGATATGATACATACATATAATCACAAAATTTGGATCACCAAAGTAGCTAGCACTTTGTGATATTGTTTCCAGTATGATTAGGACAGTGCAAGCGAAATAATCTAACAATAAATCAATTAAGATAATTTAGAAGGTTTTGCTCTTGGTTTAGGTCATAGTTGAAAATGAATCAGTAAGTATTTTTTAAATACATACATATAATCACGCCTTTATCCCTAATGGGGTAGGTGAAGCGTAAACGACCTGAACAAAGGTCGTTCCGCTACGTCTGATAAAGTTTTGAGGGTTATGTTGCTATTTGTAGGTATATTGTCAGCCCATCGCGTAAATTGCAATATACAGAAACCCTCGGATCCCACAGCTGGTTTTTACAGCATGCATACAGATAGACGGAGGAAAGAGAGTTTTGAACGGTAGTATACCGGGAGTAAAAAAAATTGCTGGCTATATATAAAACAGTGATTCTTCCCATGAAACTCAATCACTTTCCCCAAGGAACATAGGTCGAAATACAGAACAAAACCTACCCTTAATATTTACAAATGGTGTCAGCGGTTCGAGTATACAGTACAATAACCTCTGTCTTAGGTCGTTCACGCTGTGCCTACCCCATTAGGGATAAAGGCGTTATTATATCTTATAATATGTATGTATGTATTTACTTCCATGCTGGACTGGGAGCGATAGAAAAACATAGAATGTTCTAGCTGCCCTTCCTTTCAGGCATACTGTAGCAGTCAGCAATATGGATTCGAGGATCGTAGTGTATTTAGGTATGGGCTGACAACCTGTCACTATAGCGATACACATTACCATCTTAAATTGCCCTAAATATTTTTCAGACGTGGCAGAAAAGCTTTCACTAAGCGCTATACGCTCTGCCTACCCCGTAAGGGAAAAAGGAGTGAATTTATGTATGTATGTGTATTTACGGTTTATACTTGGTTACGCGCACTTATAGCTTGCTTCTGTATACGTTAAGGCTTGTATTTATGAAGCGATATCAAACTTGAACTTAAGAGCAATATTAAGTTTAGATTTGACATGCCAGCTTGTACTTAAATTACATTTCTGATATACGAACATAAGAACTCAAACTTTCTTTGTTATTGATACGGATTTTAATGCTGTTTCTTTTAATGGATAGAATGATTCAAGAGGAAGGTTTATATGTATAATACATGCAAAATATAGTAGAGAAACACTGATAATTTCCGTGCGAAGCCGGGGCGGGTCGCTAGTCTTTTAAATAGGCCTTTGCCCAGCAGTGGGACACTAATGGCTACATAAGATAAGATTTTATATAGGTACAATGCTTTGACTTATAATGATTATGTAATTTTTAGGTTTTATTTTAATTTTATCATGAATTCTAAACACAAATTAATGAAATTTAATCTTATTGTTGACGATAATGATTTCCGTATGCATGTTTCATCTTGCAGTGAGAGCCCGATGGTGTAGTGGATAGGGCTGCTGCATCCTGAGCGGGAGGTCGTGGTTCAAATCCCACCACGTACCAATGTGTTTTTCGGTTTTTGAATTTCATATGTACGTTTATTCGGCGCTTTGGAAGGCACCTTAAGCCGTTGGTCCTGGTAAATAGCGTTTAATACCGTAGATATTAGTCATTAAGCCATATCAGAGGCCAGTGCTAAGCATTGGCGGCTTGAAAACTCTGACCTAATCTAGGATTGGGTCTGGTTTCCCTTCTGTGTTGCGGAGGTCAGATGGCAGTCACTCTGTGTAAAAACCAGTACCCTCGTTCAATCCCCTAGATTAGGTAGCCAACCCCGTGAGATACGGGATAAAGCTAGGGAGATGATGATGTTTCATCTTGCAGTGCCATGACAGGGTGCATGTACTTATCTGCTATTATAACATTATTATAACTGAATTGATGAATAAATGAATTGAATTGAACTCGCAGTCAGAGAACTGATTATAAATACGGCCCCAAGCACATGATCGCCGTCGCGTCGAGCGTACTACAAAATCTCTTTACCTCCAACACCATTGATTTAAACTTTGCAGACTCAGTCTGCGAGCTTTGACATGGTAATCGCCCGCCAAAAAACACATGTTAAATAATCAGTGTAGTTAGTATTGCGCTGGCAAAGCATTTTTGGTATACAGAGCAGAATTATAAAACAACATACTATAGTTATGTGCCTCTGTAGTGTTTGAAAATAATCTAAGCCCATAATTATAATCAACTCTCAAGAGTGAGTTTAAGTTTGTATCAGAAATGTCATTTCAGTACAAAACGGTCTGTCATATCGATACTTAATATTGCTCTCAATGATCTATTATATATATTGAGATCGCTTTATTAATACGAGCCCTAGTGTCCTAATGTTCGGTAGGTATAGGGATATCTAGATTTCTGAATTAATCTTCAATGAGCTGTATAAAATCGTTGATTGTACATACATACATATAATCACGCCTTTATCCCTAATGGGGTAGGCAGAGCTAAACGACCGAAACAAAGACAAAGTTTTGAGGGTTGTTTAAGATGGATTTGTAGGTATATTGCTGCAGTGACAGGTTGTCAGCTTAACGCCTAGATTGCAATGTACTGAAACCCACGGATCCGTTAGCTGTTATTTAGAGCATGCCCGGAAGGAAATGCAGCTGGCACATTCTAAGTTTTTCTCTCGCTCCCAGTCCAGCATGGAAAAAAATTGGTCGGTCGAATCGACCTACCCAATAAACTCTGGTGACATAGTTTTTGAGTAACGACCACTAACAAAAACAGCGACCGGGAACGACTGCTTAACGTAGCCTCCAAAGCACGGAATCCTTTTTCTTTTCAGACAATTAGGTGATTCAGCCTGCAATTTCCTAACCAAACTGGGGAAAACCTCACAAAGTGATATATTGACAGATAGGAACTTTGTGTTCCCCCCCTGGGAATCGAACCCAGGACCGACCATGGCACTGACCACTAGACCACGGAGGCAGTTCATAACACGTTCCAAAGCACGGAATCCTTTTTCTTTCAGACAATTAGGTGATTCAGCCTGCAATGTCGTAACCAAACATCACAAAGTTATAAACTGACAAATATCAACTTTGTGTTCCCACCTTGAGAATCGAACCCAGTACCTCCGGATCGTGTGCCCATGGCTCATACCACTACACCACGTAAGCAGTGAACTACAGTAATTTATATACATTCCCTTCTGACCCTCAACGTTTGTCGGATGTGGCATTTGGCATACTGCCTAACGCGTGAGGGACACGTTTTATTTATCACAATCAACTAACTGCCTCCGTGGTCTAGTGGCTAGTGCCATGGACTCCCGGGTCGACTCCTGGTCCTGGGTTCGTTTCCCCCCCCTGGGAGAACACAAAGTTGATATTTGTCACTTTGTTATTTATTCCCTATTTTGGTTAGGACATTGCTGGCTGAATCACCTGATTGTCAGAAAGGAAAAAAAAAATCGTGCTTCGGAGGGCACGTTAAGCCGTCGGTCCCGGTCGCTGTCTTTGATAGTGGTCGTTACTCAAACCATGTCAGAAGCCTGATAGTTGTGCTACTAGGCGGTTTAAAAACTCTGACATCAGGGTTCATCGGGTCGATAGACTCGATACCCACTCGACAGAAGAAGAAGACAATCAACTGCCTT
Source organism: Scrobipalpa costella (assembly GCA_949820665.1). Classification (NCBI taxonomy): domain Eukaryota; kingdom Metazoa; phylum Arthropoda; class Insecta; order Lepidoptera; family Gelechiidae; genus Scrobipalpa; species Scrobipalpa costella. Next base: position 1,478,586 of record OX463322.1, on the reverse strand, counting down.
CGTAGTGTAGTGGTTTGGGTCTTGGGCTGTAGCTTCGAAGGCCGCGGGTTTGATTCCCGGCAGGAAGATAAATTACTTTCAGTTGTTTTTTCCTTCCATGCTAGCCTGGGAGCGAGAGAAAAACATAGAATGTACAAGCTGCATTTCCTCCCGCGTATGCTGCAAAAACCAGCTAAAGGATCCGAGGGTTTCAGTATATTGTAATTTAGGCGATGGGCTGACAATTTGTAACTACAGCAATATACCTACAAATCTGTCTTAAATAACTCTCAAACTTTATCAGACGTGGCGGAACGACCTTTGTTAAGGTCGTTTACGCTCTGCCGACCCCATTAGGGATAAAGGCGTGATTATATGTATGTATGTAGTATCTTTAAAATTATCACTTCAGTAGGTCTGCTGTCAGAATTTTATTTTTGTAAATATACAGTGCCTTTTGTGACTTTGTTTTTATTTTTATGATGTTTTTGTGTACAATAAATTGTTTTTAAATAAATAAATAAACTTTCACAAAGTGGTCCAATTCCTCTTATATTTTAAACTAGCGACCCGCCCCGGCTTCGCACGGAAAATATCAGTGTTTCTCTACTACATTATGCATGTATTATACATATAAACCTTCCTGTTGAATCATTCTATCCATTAAAAGAAACCGCATCAAAATCCGTTAAGTAGTTTTAAACATTTATGCATACATAGGGATATAGGGACAGAGAAAGCGACTTTGTTTTATACTATGTAGTGATAGAAGTGAGACACTTAACGCCCCCAAAATTGTGACTAACTTTCCAACTAAAACACTCTATTTTATTTATAGAGTTTTTCCCTGAGGGCCACATGAGTAGAGAAATATTTACTCTGGAAATATCGTACAGAAATAAAGCTTTTTTGTGTCGCGGTTCTAGATTTGCCGACTCAAACTCAAATTGAAATCTGTTTGTCTCTTTCAGACTAAAAACATTGGAAAAGGACAGGAAATCTATTCTCCCCGGTTTTTGATTTATAGTCGGTGGTTTTATGCGTTATCTGTCATTTTTATCCGCCGTCATATGACATGGCGGATAAAATTGACAGAAATACTGGGGAAACGTGCGAAAGCGCGTCAAAATCCAGCAGACAAAGTGTAAAACCATAGAGTATATCTTAATCGCCGGTCCTTTTTCAATTTTATTGTATTGAAAGTGACAGATAGATTTCAATTTTAATTTTAAACGGTGGCATCTAGAATCGAGCGCCGCCTCCTGAGCTCCCGCTCGGTCGTGGTTCCAATCCCACCACGTACCAAGATGATTTTTGGTTTACGAATTTCATATGTACGTTTATACGGCGCTTTTTCCGTGCTTCGGAAGGCACGTTAAGCCGCTGGTCCCGGTTAATATCGTTTAATACCGTAGATATTAGTCGTTAAGTCATATGAGAGGCCAGTGCTAAGCATTGGCGGCTTGAAAACTCTGACCTAATCTAGGATTGGGTCTGGTTTCCCTTATGGGTTGCGGAGGTCAGATGGCAGTCGCTCTGTGTAAAAACCAGTACCCTCGTTCAATCCCCTAGATTAGGTAGCCGATCCTGTAATAAACGGGATAAGGCTAGGCAGATGATGGTGATCTAGAATCGAGCGCAATAGCACACTACTAAAGAAATGTGATGGTATAACATTACGCACACATGCTGCGCAGCTCTCGTTGTATTTTATGAGACATGTTTTGTTTGAGATATTCGCGTTGGTTTGTTTTTAAGGTTATTTCTAACGGCAAATGGTTGTTTGTAAGAGCGTATTTCTTCTAAACGAATCATTGTTTATTTTTTAATATACATCTAAGTAATTCTTTTATAAACTGTAATTGCAACATTTAAAAATATTCTAGTTTATAAATAAGTAAGGTAAAAAAACTACATAAAGCTGTTTTTATCAGTAAATTTGATATTTCTACATTATTAACAGCGCTTTCATGGTTACTTTGTTATTTGTTTTATTATCGTTTTTTCCTTAGTTTAACACGCGGCTTATTGAGATTTCACGCGGTAAAAACTTGCCTTTGTTACTCAAGTTGAACGCAACTTCTAATAATAAAATAATCTATTGAAATTGGTTTCGGTTTTTACAATAACCATATAAAAACATAACTCTTTCATCTTTATAATCTGGATGGGTTGTTTAACGCAATAATGTTGTAGGCTCATAGTTATAAAGCGATCTCATGATTGATAACGATATTAAGTATGGATTTGACAGACCACATTGTACTGACAAGTGCTGTTTATCGATATGGGCCTTAATGATAATAGTGTGATATCCCGGTACTGTTGTATGAAGCTTTATCTCTATCATATTTTCTTCACTTTTGTGTTGAAGACTAAACTTTGATTTTCGGTTGTTTTATTTTTGTTTTCGGCATGTTTAGGTTTGCGTAGGTTAGGTTATAAAATGTCTCAGTTTGTACAATACATATATACATACATACATATAAACACGCCTTTACCCCCAATGGGGTAGGCAGAGCGTAAACGACCTAACCAAAGGTCGTTCCGCCACGTCTGACATAGTTTTGAGGGTTATTTAAGATAGAATTCTAGGTATATTGCTGTAGTGACAGGTTGTCAGCCCATCGCCTAAATTACAATATACTGAAACCCTCGGATCTCTTAGCTGGATCTTACAGCATGCCCGGGAGGAAATGCAGCTGGCACATTCTATGTTTTTTTCTCGCTCCCAGACCAGCATGGAAGTACAACATGGAAGTTTGACTAGGTTTCCGCCCACGGTTTCGCCTGCGTTAGAAAACAATATAATCCTCCAAATCTCTGACAATTATTATCATCAGTTCGTTCGTCAACTCGACAAAAATCACGACAGAGAATAACGATTACCTTCGCGTTGCCAACTCGCCTATATCTGCGACAGTAGTCAGGCCGCCATAACGTGCCCTCCGAGGCATGGAGAACGCTCCAGTTGCCGTAACTAGCGACCACCCATCCGTGCAATGACCGCAGGCTACCGTGCTCTCCCGTATCGATCTTAGGCGGCCTCATCGCGGGCGGTGGCGCCCTTACACGTTAAAACTCATTATTATTATTATGAGCTTGTAGTGTCCCACTGCAGGGCGAAGGCCTCTCTCCGTCCTTTCCATTCATCATAGTTCTGCGCCAGCTTTCGCCATTCTTTTAAAGTATGTACATCTAACTCGTTAAACTCGTTACTCGTTTCTTCCATGCTGGCCTGGGAGCGAGAGAAAATCATAGAATGGGCCAGATGCATATCCTCCCGGGCATGCTGTAAAAACCAGCTAATGGATCCGAAGGTTTCAGTATATTGTAATTAAGGCGATGGGCTGACAACCTGTCACTACAGCAATATACCTACAAATCCATCTTAAAATAACCCTCAAAACGTTGTCAGACGTGGTGGAACGACCGATGTTTAGGTCGTTTACGCTCTGCCTACCCCACTAGGGATAAAGGCGTGATTATATGTATGTATGTAACTCGTTAAAAATCATTACATGCAAAATACGGTGTGTAAGGGACAGCGTCCCGCAAACTGATACGGGTTGCTCAGTCAACGAAACTGGACAACTATCACCAGGAATTCCTTTCAGGAAACGAAAACATAAAAATACTTTTCCATACAAAATGACCACCTCGATCAGACAATTTTTACAGAAAATCCAATGTCGTTTTTAATTTCCTGAAATATTTTCCTTTTTTTTTTTTTTTTAATATATATAGGCGAGCATTTGTCCGCCATCTCACCTGGTGGAAAGTGACGATGCGGACTATGTTGAAGCATACTCACCTATGTAGTGCCTATTCACTCTCGCCTTGAAAAGGCCCAGGTTATATTGTTTCGGAAAGAGATCCGCCGGCAGGGAGTTCCACTCCTTAGCCGTTCGCATTAAGAATGTGGAAGCGAACCGCTTCGTGCAAATTTGTGGTATATCCACGACATAAGGGTGATAGTTGTTCAGTTTCGTTAACTGTACAACCCCTACCAGTTTGCAGGACGCTGTTCTGTACACCCGGTATAACGTAACATAACATTACAATACTTTATTGCACGTAAGAAAACAAAACACACAACACAACAGATAACAACAAAAGACAAGTACAACATAGGCGGCCTTATTGATAAGGTAGCAATTTCTTTCAGGCAACCTATTGGTAAAAGAAAAATGCGTATCGGTAGGCGTCCTCTCTCTTTAAAAACCATAACTCGCAAAATATCCTTAGATCAGGACCTAAGATTCTTTAGAAGTAATGAATTGAGGATCAAATAGTACCGCACAGTTACTATCGAAATTATGAATTGAGAGCCCGATGGTGTAGTGGATAGGGCCGCTGCCTCCCGAGCGGGAGGTCGTGGTTCGAATCCCACCACGTACCAATGTGTTTTTCGATTTACGAATTTCATATGTACGTTTATTCGGCGCTTTTTCCGTGCTTCGGAAGGCACGTTAAGCCGTTGGTCCCGGTTAATATCGTTTAATACCGTAGATATTAGGCGTTCAGCCATGTCAGAGGCCAGTGCTAAGCATTGGCGGCTTGAAAACTCTGACCTAATCTAGGATTGGGTCTGGTTTCCCTTCTGGGTTGCGGAGGTCAGATGGCAGTCGCTCTGTGTAAAAACCAGTACCCTCGTTCAATCCCCTAGATTAGGTAGCCGACCCCGTGACATACGGGATAAGGCTAGGGAGATGATGAGTTACTATCGAAATTATTACCAAAAACGGTAATATTGGGCGCAAATTTTGATTGTAACTGTCCGGTACTAAAGCTCCTCAATTCATAACTTCTAAAAAATCTCAGGTCTAAATCTAAGGAAGTGATAGAGAAAGTTTTGAAAAATGTCAATATTTTAACGAGTGAAGGCGCCACCGCTCGTGGTGAAGTCTCTCAAGCTCAGAATACACCTCTCCAAGTATTAATACTGGGTGTTATTTATATGGGGTGATAAATATATGACATAAACTGTTAATACTTCCATGCTGGACTGGGAGCGAGAGAAAAACATGGAATGTGCCAGCTGCATTTCCTCCCGGGCTTGCTGTAAAAACCAGCTAAGGGATCCGAGGGTTTCAGTATATTGCAATTTAGGCGATGGGCTGACAACCTTTCACTACAGCAATATACCTGCTAATGTATCTAACATAACCCTCAAAACCTTGCCAGACGTGGCGGAACGACCTTTGTTTAGGTCGTTTACGCTCTGCCTACCGCATTGGGGATAAAGGCGTGATTATATGTATGTATGTTATTAAGATGGGGTGATAGATACATAAGATACACTGTTAATACTTCAATGCTGGCCATGTCAGAGGCCTGATAGTTGTGCTACTAGGCTGTTTAAAAACCCTGACACCAGGGTTCATCGGGACGATGGACTCGATACCCACTCGACATAAGAAGAAGCGAGAGAAAAACATAGGATGTGCCAGCTGCATTTTCTCCCAGGCATACTGTAAAAATCAGCTAAGGGATCCGAGGGTTTCTGTATATTGCAATTAAGGCGATGTCTGGGCGTGGGCTGACAACCTGTCACTACAGCAATGTACCTACTCATGTATCTAAAATGACCCTTAAAACTTTGTCAAAATCAAAGACATCAACCGTGACCGACGTCTTAAAGTGCCTTCCGAAGCACGGAATCTTTTTTCTTCCAGACAATCAGGTGATTCAGCCTGCAAAGTCCTAACGAAACTGAGGAAAATCTCACAAATTGATCAATAGACAAACATCAAGTTTGTGTTCCCGGAATCGAACCCAGAACCTCCGGATCGGGAGCAAATGGCTCAGACCACTACACCACGGAGGCAGTAGTTAGTAGTAAGTGAGTAAAAGGAAACACGTGAAGTCTTCCCCAAGGCCAGCCCTCCAAGGTCGTGAGAAAATTGTACACATTGCGAAACAGAATGACAGCGCTGTCTGATACTATCACGCCTGAAGGGGTAGGCAGAGCGTCAACGACCCAAACGAAGGTGGCTCCGCCATGTTTGACAAGTTTTGAGGGTTGTTTATTGATGTATGTCCTTCCATGCTGGACTGGGAACGAGAGAAAAACATTGAATGTGCCAGCTGCATTTCCTCCTGGGCATGCTGTAAAAACCAGCTAAGGGATCCGAGGGTTTTAGTATATTGCAATTTAGGCGATGGGCTTCCAACCTGTCACTACAGCAATATACCTACAAAACTATCTTAAATAACCCTCAAAACTTGGTCAGATTGGCGGAACGACTTTTGTTTAGGTCGTTTACGCTCTGCCTACCCCATTAGGGATAAAAGCGTGATTATATGTATGTTATTGATGTAGTGACAAGCCGTCAGCCCATCGGCTAGATTACAATATACGGAAACCCTCGGATCCCTTAGCTGGGTTCTACAGCATGCCTGGGAGGAAATGCAGCTGGCACAGTCTATGCTTTTATTCTCTCCCAGGCCAGCATGAAAGAAAACAGCATACCCGGGAGGAAACGCAGCTGGCACATTGTATGTTTTTTTTTCTGTCCCAGTCCTGCATGGAAGAACGCGGTATTACTATATGGTAATTCCATATGTCCAAATAATAAATACAAAGTAGCCAAAATACAATAACAGTTTTTAGACTGTTGTTGGTTGCTGCTTTGTCTACCCTCCAGGGGGAACGGGCGTGACCGTAATGTTTAAATATTTGAGGACCGTCTCGAGGTCATACTATGACCTAATTAACATAGAAATCGCAATATATGGTTCGTAGTAAAGCTGCTACGTTTTTGCGTAGCTGTCTGCTACGTCGTAGCAAAAGTCTACGTACATTATTTTTATCTGTTTTTCTATTCTATACTGAGACTGGGAAGGATATTAAGTCATAGAATGCGCCAGCTGCTTCTTCTCCCGGACACGCTGTTGAAGTCAGGAAGTGAAACTATAAATAAATTTAACTTGTAATTTCTCTGCACCCCGTAAAATTTAGCCAATGAGCTGACAACTTGTCACTACTAGCGATACATTTCAATGTAAAATTGGCTTTAATATTTTTCAGATGCGGCTAAAACGCTTTTTTAATAGGTATTTTATGCTCTGCCTTCCCCAAAAAAGATATAGGTTTTGGCTTATTTAATATTATTTTAGAGACACATTCTACCTACATTCTTCCATTCAGGACTGGGAGCGAGAGAAAAACATAGAATGTGCCAGCTGCATTTCCTCCCGAGCATGCTTTAAAAAACAGCTAACGGATCAGAGAGTTTCAGTATATTGCAATTTAGGCGATGGGCTGCCAACCTGTCACTACAGCAAAATACGTACAAATCCATCTTAAAAAACCCTCGAAACTTTGTCGGACGTGGCTGAACGACCTTTGTTTTGGTCGTTTATGCTCTGCTTACCCCATTAGGGATAAAAGCGTGACTATATGTTTTTGTGTATGTATAACATGGCTTGTATGCACAAATTCACGGGTAGGTTCAGCGTCAACGGGTTATTTAAGGCACTGAAGGGCAATTTATTGGGATTGTTTCAGAAATGATTGTGTATTGCTGTATTGACGAGTTGTCATTCTATCTACCTGCATTGCAAATTACTGAAATCCACCCTCTACTATCATTTAGAGTATGTCCTTGAGAGAAGCAACTGGTACATTCTATGTTAATAAAAGAAAGTTACTACGATTAAGGAAAAGTAATTTGGACTTCCTACACTAATATTGTCAGCTAATTGAGTCATTCATTATGAGAGGACTCACTGTTTTATATCATGTTTTGACTAATGTTTATTGAAAGAAGTTGTTCAGTTTCATTGGTAGAATGTGAATATACATATAAACACGCCTTTATCCCGAATGGGGTAGACAGAGCGTAAATGACCTAAACAAAGGTCGTTACGCCACGTCTGGCAAAGTTTTGAGGGTTATTTAAGATGAATTTGTAGGTATATTGCTGTAGTGACAGGTTGTCAGCCCATCGTCTAAGTTTCAATATAGTGAAACCTTGAAATCCTTTAACTGATTGAAATGCAACTGGCATATTGTATGTTTTAAACTCGCTCCCAGTCCAATACGGAAGAAAACAAGCCAGGTTATTAGCTTACTTAATTGACTTAATAGCAACAAAATTGTCTTCAACTACCCTCCTCATTGACTTAATTTATCAGACATAATACTCTTAAGTTCAAAGTCAGAAAGTGAACTCACGAAATATACCCTTAAAAGTTGCCGAAAGATCACACAAAATTTTCATATAATCCAACATATAGTTCCACATATACACATATTCAGCTTTCGAACAAAGAGAACGGTAATACGCATGCGTGCGAAGAGAGAGACAGAACGACGGTCGAATCCTATAGCCGTCCTCGAGATAGAGCAGGACGGATATAGTCATAAATTTGAACGACTACGCTGTTTTGCGTATGTGTGTGTGTTGTGTGTGTGCTGTTTATAATTATAAGAATGTTTAGTGGTGTGTTTAAAAATGTATACGTTTAGAGGTTGTGTTCGCAAATAAGCTGGGTTTCGGTTTATACGTCGCAGGATTATGATGGAATTGGTGTTTTGGTCAAAAAACTAGGATTTTAATCAAAATCCAGACTTTGACAAAATACTGCCTTAATCCAGAGAAACCAGAATTTTGTCAAAGTCCGGGTTTAGATGAAAACCTACTATTTTCTCAATGTCCAGGTTCTGATCAATTGATTCTCGGTTTTATGTTTTCTTCTAATTATTGCAGCATTAAATCTATTAATTTGACTATTGATCAAACCCGGACTATGACAAAATCGGTTTTTAATCATAACCTGGACTTTAACCAAATACTGGAGTCGTATTTTTGAATCACTCGAATCTATTTCGCATACGCAAAACTAACATTCACATAGTAAATTGTTTGAAAATCTCATGGAAAAGTTACTCTTTCGTATGCGCACTGAAGTTCGAGTCGTTCAAAAATACAACTCCTGGACTATTATCTGCATTACGGACAATATTTTGTCAAAGTCCGGGTTTTGATAAAAAACCCGATTTCATCATAATCCTGCGACATATATACAAGGTTGGTAGGTTATGTTATTATTTAGCTTCATACATACATAAATATAATCACGTATTTATCCTTAATGGGATAGGCAGAGCGTAAACGACCTAAACGAAGGTCGTTCCGCCACGTCTGACATAATTTTGAAGGTTATGAGAGATTTGTAGGTATATTGCAGTAGTGACAGGTTGTCAGCCCATCGCCTAAATAGCAACATACAGAAACCCTCAGATCCCTTAGCTGGTTTTTGCAGCATGCCCGGGAGGAAATGCAGCCGGCACATTCTATGTTTTTCTCTCGCTCCCAGGCCAGCATGGAATAAATGGAGATTATTTAGCTTTATGGCGTTAAATACGTAAATTCCGTAATAAGAAACTTTATGTTATAGCCTTTATTACCAACTCATTTGGCATTGTCTTATTTCATGCGACTAAGGCTCGTATTCATAAACCAATCTCAATATTGAGAGCAATATTAAGTATGCATTTGACAGCTCCTTTTTGTACCGAAATTACATTTCTGATACGGACTCAAACTAGCTGTCAGTCTCAAGCGCTGTTTATAAATACGGGCCTTAATATCTGTGAAAACATTTGAATTGTCTAATGGAAGTGGACATTTTGTATGGAAAAGTTAAAACATTTTTCCTTCCTGAAAGAAATTCCTGCTAAAAGTTGTTCAGTGTCGTTGACTGAGCAACCCCTATCAGTTTGTGGGATGCTGTCCCTTACACCCTGTATGATCTTTGGGGGAAATTGATTTATGTCGCGTTTAAAATGTTTTGAATGAAACTTTATCGTAACATTAAAAATTTGATCGTCTTCTTGCAAGTGTATTTTCAAGTCGAACAACGAACTGATGAACCTTGGTGTCAGAATTTTCAAACCGCCTATTTGCACAGCTATTAGGCCTCTGACATGGTTTGCGAAACGACTACTATTAAAAACAGGTACCCTCTGAATCACGAAATCCTTTTTCTTTTCGGACAATCACGTGATTCAGCCTGAAAATACCTAACCAACCTGGGGAAAATTCAAAGTGATAAATTGACAATTATTAACATTAACATAACATAAAAATACTTTATTGCACGTAAGAATACAAATAATTCAACACAACAGATAACAACAAAAAACAAAACTTTGTGTTCCCCCAGTGGTAATCGAACCCAGGACCTCCAGATCAGGAGCCCATTGCTCAGTCAACTAGACCACGGAGGCAGTGGATTTTTTAAAATGATTTCCTATGGCTATATATTCTTTTTCTTTTGTTTCAGATTACACCGCTTCCACCGGCAAAGGGCCCAAAGATTCAGGTGTTACATACCTACTATAGCTATTGACCCTTTATATTAACATTTTAACACTTTAACTGCTGTCTGGTTAATCTAGGATTGGGTCTGGTTTCCCTTCTATGTTGCGGAGGTCAGATGGCAGTCGCTCTGTGTAAAAACCAGTACCCTCGTTCAATCCCCTGGATTAGGTAGCCGACCCCGTGAGATATGGGATAAGGCTAGGGAGATGATGAACTGCTGTCTGGTTAAGCATTGCTGGAAATGCTGTGCTTATTAAAGTTCTTTTTCATTTTTTTTTTGTTTTGAATACTTAGACAGAAAGAGCCCGATGGTGTAGTGGATAGTGCCGCTGCCTCCTGAGCGGGAGGTCGTGGTTCGAATCCCACCACGTACCAATGTGTTTTCCGGTTTTCGAATTTCATATGAACGTTTATTCGGCGCTTTTTCCGTGCTTCGGAAAGCACGTTAAGCCGTTGGTCCCGGTTAATATCGTTTAATACCGTAGTTATTAGTCGTTAAGCCATATCAGAGGCCAGTGCTAAGCATTGGCGGCTTGAAAACTCTGACCTAGTCTAGGATTGGGTCTGGTTTTCCTTCTGGGTTGCGGAGGTCAGATGGCAGTCGCTCTGTGTTAAAACCAGTACCCTCGATCAATCCCCTGGATTAGGTAGCCGACCCCGTAAGATACGGGATAAGGCTAGGGAGATGATGTCTCAGATAGCTAGGTTAGTCACTAACCTGGCAAAAGCCTAATCTAGGATTGGGTCTGGTTTCCTTTCTGGGTTGCAGAGATCAGATGGCAGTCGCTCTGTGTAAAGACCAGTAACCTCGTTTAATCACTTAGATTAGGTAGCCAAGCCCGTGCGATACGGGATTAGGCTAGGAAATTGATGATGATTTTTGTTGTTCATACCTATTTACTAAGTCTTTATGACTCATCAGCAGAAGTTTTCATACTGACTTTCAGTTAATGAGGTTAATATTTGTAACTATTCTTTTCTAACTCCAATCTAATACACCCTCTAATTTACCCTTTAAAATGTATAAAGTTCTACAATAACTGCTTCTATGCTGGACTGGAACAGATAGAAAAACATAGAATGTTCCAGCTGCCCTTCCTCCCAGGCATGCTGTCGAAGTCAGCAATAGGGACTCGAGGATTACAGTGTATTGTAATTTAGGCGATGACAACCTGTCACCACAGCAATCTCAGACTTGACGAATGCGCCTTTTACGAGGCGTTTAACACTCTGCCTACCCTGTGATAAAGGCGTGGTTTTATGTATGTATGTACAATAACTGCTTGCTATCATGAAAGTACATCGTTATAACTGCACAGAAACAAGACACAAGAAACTGTCATCATTATAAATTTAAGACCCACGCTGTAGTCGCTAATTTGACATTTTTCCTAAGGAAAAGTTTTGTATGCTTAGGAATGCTTTTTATAAAGAACTAGCGACCCTCCCCGGCTTCGCACGGAAGTTATCAGTGTTTCTCTACGATACTATGCATATATTTTACATATAAACCTTCCTCTTGAATCACTCTATCCATTAAAAGAAACCGCATTAAAATCCGTTGCGTAGTTTTAAAGATTTATGCATACATAGGGATATATCGAGCGAGAAAGCGACTTTGTTTTATACTATGTAGTGATGTAAGGATGACTACGTAAATACATTTAGTAAAAAAAAATAAAAAAAAACATGCTAGACGGGGAGCAAGAGAAAAGCGTACAATGTGCCAGCTGCATTTCCTCCCGGGCATGAACCCTGGTGTCAGAGTTTTTAAACCGCGTAAAAGCACAGCTAAAAGGCCTCTGACATGGTTTTTGTAACGATCATAGACAGCGACCGGGACCGACGGCTATGGAAAAACAAATGGTACATTATATGTTATGTCAAAAGCTTTCTTTCTTCCATTCTGGCCTGGGAGCGAGAGAAAAACATAGAATGTGCCAGCTGCAGTTCCTCCCGGGCATGCTGTAAAAACCAGCTAAGGGATCCGAGGGTTTCAGTATTTGTAATTATTATATGTCAGACGTGGCGGAACGACCTTTGTTTAGGTCATTTACGCTCTGCCTACCCCATAAGGGACAAAGGCGTGATTATATGTATGTATGTCAAAAGCAGCAAAAGTGTTAAACAGACGCTGATCAATATGCTTGTCCCCAGTGAACCCGGGTCTTAAAGGACGTGATTCGGAATAGCGTATTGTCCCTTTTATTAAAATCCCTTTGCCGGAACACTGTGTAAAAATGCAAGGGACAGAGAAAATGCCAAAGATTACGAGGAACAGAATTCTCTTTTTTATTTGTGACTTTTTCCGGACCGTGTTACCTGTAGATGTTAAATCAGATTTTTTACATTACATACATACATACATACATAAATCACGCCTTTATCCCTTACGGGGTAGGCAGAGCGTTTAACGCCTAGTAAAAGGCGCTTTCGCCACGTCTGACAAAAATTGAGGGCAATTTTAGATTGTAATATGTATTGCTTTAGTGACAGGTTGTCAGCCCATCGCCTAAACTACAATACAATGCAACCCTCGAGTCCCTTTTGCTTTAACAGCATGCCCGGGAGGAAGGGCAGCTGGAACATTCTATGTTTTTCTATCTCTCCCAGTCCAGCATGGAAGATTACATGCATACGTATAATCACGCCTTTATCCCTAAAGGTGTAGGCAGAGAATAAACGACTTAAACAACGGTCGCTCCGCCACGTCTGATTAAATTTTGAGGGTTATTTAAGATAGATTTGTAGGTATATATCTGTAATGACAGGTTGTCAGCCTATCGCCTAAATTACAATACTCGTATACTGGAACTCTAGGACCCCTTAGCTGGAGGAAATTTACCTGGCACATTCTATGTTTTTCTCTAGCTCCCATACCTTGGTCTAGACCTAGATTGTAGAGTCAAGAGTAAATCCTTCGTAAATAATTTAAATAAATATTATGTTAACCCTATTTCCTTTTTTGAAAACTGATTGATTTCTGACCTTCATAATAATAGGTATCAATATCAGAAAAATATCAATTTCAAATAAGAAATGCAAGTAAATGGATGACCCTTGGTAACTGAATATTCTGATGATATAAATCTCCGGTGATTTTTTTCTATCGCCCAAACTAGCTTAGTGCTGTCTATGGATAGCTATCGATAAATGACAGAGAATTTCGATAATATTATACATACATATCATCTCGCCTTTATCCCTAATGGGGTATGCAGGGCGAAAACGACCTAGATAAATGTCATTAAAAAGTTTGAGGGTTATTTAAGTTTTGTAGGTATATTGCTGTAGTGACAGGTTGTCAGCATATCGTCGAAATTGCAATTTATCAAAACCCTCAGATCCCTTAGCTGGTTTTTACAGCATGCCCGGTAGGAAATGCAGTTGGCACATTCTATGTTTTTCTCTTGCTCCCAGTCCAGCATGGAAGTAATATCGATTGTTCTATTTAATCTAACTTTGGTAATATAACGGCAACAAATTCCAAGATAAACCAATTCGTATGTTGGCGAATCATACGGGGTACGCAGACAGTATAAGGCGTATTAACAACTTTAAAATATTTTCCACCGTTAGGTTAGGATATGACAATACAGATTGAATCACCTGATAGAAAACGTTAAAACTCACACAAACCACGCCAGAGGTCTATTAGCTGTTAGTAATAATGAGGCTTCCATGCTGGACTGGGAGCGAGAGAAAAACATAGAATGTGCTAGCTGCCTTTCCTTGTAGTTTAGGCGATGGGCTGACAACCTGTAACTAAAGCAATATACCTACAAATCTTTCTAAAATAACCCTCAAAACTTTGTCAGACAAGGCGGAACGACTTTTGTTTAGATATTTTACGCTCTGCCTACCCATTAGAGATAAAGGCGTGATAATATGTACGTATTTCTGTAATAAAGAGGCGGTTTAAAAAGCTCACCTGACACCAGTGGTTATCGACACGTTCGTCGACTCGAAAAACCCCTTTCGATAAGAAGAAGAAATTCATAGATATTTAGTGACAATCCCCCTCTGACAGCCTCCGTGGTCTAGTGGTCAGAGCCATGGGCCCACGATCTGGAGGTCCTGGGTTTGATTCCCAGCAGGGAACACAAAGTTGATATTTGTCAATTTATCACTTTGTGAGGTTTTCCCCAGTTTGGTTAGGACATTGCATTGACTGATTGTCCGAAAAAAAGGATTCCGTGCTTCGGAGGGCACGTTAACCCGTTGGTCCCAGTCGCTGTCTTTGATAGTGGTCGTTACACAAACCATGTAAAAGGCCTAATAGCTGTGCTACTAGGCGGTTTAAAAACTCTGACACCAGGGTTCATCGGGTCGTTCGACTTGAGAATCCACTCGATAATAAGGAGTGACTATCGATAGTTGACACATCACTAGAGTAAATCGCGATCAGGTGCGGAACTCGAGAAGAGAGTTTCAAAAATGGGGAACAAATCAAATTGGGTTGTAGCGATGGAAGGCAGAACTATGTATGTTAGACTATTTTCTAGCCCAAGGTATTACCGTGGGATTACACAATTTCTTACCAACATACATATAATCACGCCTTTATCCCTAATTTGGTAAGCAGAGCGTAAACGACCTAAACAAAGGTTGTTCCGCCACGTCTGACAAACTTTTGAGGGTTATTTAAGATAGATTTTGTAGGTATATTGCTGTAGTAATACTTAGGTTGTCGGCTAATCGCCCAAATTTCAATATACTGAAACCATAGGATCCCTTAGCTGGTTTTTACAGGAAAGAAATGCAGCTGAAACATTCTACGTTTTTGTCTCGCTCGGCTGGACTGGCCACCATGGATGAACATGATTTCCCGCGGTAAATGACATAGATTGATTGGAGCAAAAAAATATCCTCAAACTAAAATTTGCCTGTAACATACATATAATAATCACGCCTTTATCCCTAACTAGCGACCCGCCCCGGCTTCGCACGGAAATCATCAGTGTTTCTCTACTATATTATGCATGTATTATACATATAAACCTTCCTCTTGAATCACTCTATCCATTAAAAGAAACCGCATTTAAATCCGTTGCGTAGTTTTAAACATTTATGCATACATAGGGATATAGGGACAGAGAAAGGGACTTTGTTTTATACTATGTAGTGATAGTGATGGGGTAGGTAGAGCGTCAACGACCTTACTAGAGGTCGTTCGACCACGTCTAACAAGTGTTGTTAGTTATTTCGGATTAGTGTTGATAGTTATTTCGGATAGATATTTAACATTTAAATCGCTATACTGACGGGTTGTCAGTCAGCCTTTCGCCTAAATTACACTCGAGTCTCTGCTCTGTAGAACATGCCCGGCAGGAGAAGCAGCTGGCACATTCCATATTTTTTTTACTCCCAGTACAGCAGGGGAAAATCTCACAATGATAAATATCGTGGGTATCGAAACCACGAACTTCGGACCGGGAGCCTATGGCCCAGACCACTAGACCTTGGGGGCAGTTGTCGAATAACGTCTTTCACTTTATCTGCTGTTTTCCAAAATGGCGGCCATCTTGTCCTTGACAGTTCTCTCCAACTAGGATATCTTATAACGTCACATTTAATGAGGGAACGTGATTTTTGGCGCGAAATATAACAAGATGGCTACTGAATTTGGAACTATGTAACTTGAAATAAGGGCCGGAACGGGATCCATGGATATATAGGGTGTTAGGAACAGCTTCTTGCAAACTGACTTATCTTATGTCGAGTGGGTATCGAGTCTATCGACCCGATGAACCCTGGTGTCAGAGTTTTTAAACCGCCTAGTAGCACAACTATCAGGCCTCTGACATGGTTTGAGTAACGACCACTATCAAAGACAGCGACCGGGACCGACGGCTTAACGTGCCCTCCGAAGCACGAAAATCTTTTTCTTTTTCGGACAATCAGGTGATTCAGCCTGCAATGTCCTAACCAAACTGGGGAAAAATTCACAAAGTAATAAATTCTCAAATATCAACTTTGTGTTTCCCCCCTGGGAATCGAACCCAGGACCTCCGGATCAGGAGTCCATGGCACTAGCCACTAGACCACGGAGGCAGTTTTGCAAACTGACAAGGGTTGCTTAGTGAACGAAACTGGACAACTTTGACAAATAAATTATTTCAGTTTTCTTTTAAACCATCGCGATGAAACAATTAGTATGGGGAGGCTAAGGGAACCAAATTTTTTTTTTTTTATTTGCTGAACGAATTTCTTTGCGCCCTAGAAATTTTCTGTTATTTATAAAGGAGCCGTTATTTAAATACATTAATATAATCACGCCTTTATCCCTAATGGGTAGGCAGAGCGTAAACTACCTAAACAAAGGTCGTTCCGCCATGTCTGGCCAAGTTTTGAGAGTTCTTTAAGAAATTCTTTCAGGGTGTAAATCAAATTTGGCTATTCCATACAAAATGTTCACCTCGATCAGACAATTTGCATGGAAAAGCTAAATTTATTTTTCTCTTGCTAGAAGAATTTCCTGGTGGAAGTTGTTCAGTGTCGTTGACTGAGCAATTCCTATCAGTTTGCGTGACGCTGTCCCTTACACCCGGTATAGGTCCCAGTCCAATATGGCGGTCTAATCTAGTAATCGCAGAAAACTCGAAAAAAAAAACACCCATTCGACACTTTTTCACTGAAAAGACACTTGTACATCGAAACTGTACAGTCTGCATAAAAAGAGTACACTCAGCCGCATAAAAGTCTACCTGACTGTAAAAAAACCATCGAAGCGGACTCGCGCCGAATAGGCGAATAGGATACGCTAGTGTGGAAAGGGCTTTTTCTAAGTCTCTTGCATCGTAAAGTAACATTTGTTAAGGGTCGATACATACATACACATACATACATACATACATAAAATCACGCCTTTATCCCTTACGGGGTAGGCAGAGCGATAAACGCCTCGTAAAACGTGGTTTCGCCACGTCTGACAAAAATTGAGGGCAATTTTAGATTGAAAAGTGTATTGCTATAGTGACAGGTTGTCAGCCCATCGCCTAAATTAGGATACACTGTAACCCTCGAGTCCCTTTTGCTGACTTCTACAGCATGCCCAGGATTCCTCCTGGGCATGCTGAGCTGCCCTTCCGGGCAGCTGGAACATTCTATGTTTTTCTGTCTCTCCCAGTCCAGCATACATACACATTTATCCCTAATGGGGTAAAGCGTAAACGACCTAAGCAAAAGGTCGTTCCGCCATATCTGACAAAGTTTTGAGGGCTTTTTAAGATAGATTTGTAGGTATATTGCTGTAGTGACAGGTTGTCAGCTCATCGCCTAAATTACAATATACTGAAACCCTCGGTATTAAGGGTCCATCGTGTGAGCAAAACGGAATTACGTCATTTTTGTTCGCATGCTGTGTCGCTCAAGCTAAAGTGTTAGCTGTGAAATTAATATGTAAGACAGTTGATTATTCAAACTTATTAGTATATGTCTAGAAACACGATTACTTGAACTTTCCTCGATAGAAAAAATCACGAAGTTGCCTCCTTCTCTTGATTCTCGTGTTTATATCCGCCTGTTATGGCTAGAATAAACAGTTTTAAAGATAAAAAAAATATTCTGTTATAACCACCTCGGGGTTTTATAGTAGGGTATATATCTTATTTTCTTTTAAATTGTATATTTTAAACAAAAAATCTAGATTTACTGCTATGTTGGACTTGCGAAGCGCTACCGCCGACGTAACTGCCACGCCGTAGCACGCGCTAATATAAACATTATTTGAATGACATTTCAGGCGATATTCGTATATCTTAAAATTAATGTGCTCATGGCTCGGCGCGGCGTAGGCTTAAGTCTTTGTACTCTTATCACTAGCGTAAAGGCACTTTGACCTTTGTGATGACTTTGAGAGAAAACGAAACGCATCGGTTCGTCGTTTGTTGACTGTTTCGTCTCCATTTCGACTCATCAGATGCGAAACTGTCCGCATTACAGTTGGTTTGCAAGTGCTTAGTATCACGTTCTGGGGTTAGCAGAGCGAAACACGCCTAGTGAACGTCTTACAAATATTAAGGGCAATTTTATATTGAAATTTATATTGCTAACAGTGACAAGTTGTCAGCCTATCGCCATCATACATTTGTATTCGAAAGACATGATTGTACCTCTTTCGAGGTAGGCAGAGTATCAATGGCTTACTGAATCAATTTCCATTAAAACACTCACATACAAAATCGATATGGTTGTGACATAATTACTCAGTTTTAAGAAAACCCTTTGAAAGGCGAACATAAACACCATAAAACACAATGTAATTTTTTTTGTAAAGAGAATACCTACTTAAAATATTTCTGAATTATTCATAGAGTAGAAATTCAATAAAACACGTTTTATTTTGTCTAAAAAAAACAATTAGTTATAAAAATACCCAAGTATACATATATAACTTTCATTAAAATATTATGATAGAACAAGAAACAAATATAAAAGTCTGTATTATTTTAACCATTCAAATAAATCTTAACCAAAAAAAAACATTTCCATATTAACCTATCCATCCCAACTGCTTGCGACAAACGAAAATGATCCTTATTTTCTTAGCATAAAGATGTTTTTTTGTTTAACCGTCGATTCTCTTTCTATGAATGTAAATCAAAGACTGTTTTTTATTTGTATAAAAAAATGAAGATGTATTTATGAGGACATCTGAAGATATATCACAATTTACCATGTCTCTTATCCCAATATTTGTTGTAATAATGGTAACTGACGAGATTCTAGGACTTTTTGTGTTATTACAGCGATTCTTAACAAAACAGTAGGTTAAAATGTTATTCTCGTTATTTTATGTTCAACGTACATGGTGTATTGGATAGGGCCGCTGCCTCCTGAGCGGGAGGACGTGGTTCGAATCCCACTATGTACCAATGTGTATTTCGGTTTTCGAATTTCATATATACGTTTATTCGGCGCTTTTTTCTTGCTTCGGAAGGCACGTTCAGCCGTTAGTCTAGGGTAATATCGTTTAATGTCGTAGACCGTAAGTCGTGAAACCATGTCAGAGGCCAGTGCTAAGCATTGACAGCTTGAAAACTCTGACCTAATCTAGGATTGGGTCTGGTTTCCCTTCTGGCACAGAATATATAATAGTACTACATACAGAATGGACATTCACGTCCCGTCCCCAGTCCGACAAACGTCACACTCCGCGCCGGATTGTGGGCCACATTGAGCGTACGCTTAGCGGGTATGGCGCGCGCATGTTTCCCAGTGTAACGGAAATAATAAAGTTTTGTATTCCAAAGATGGTTACGTACTGTTCCGTGTACGGATGTCTTTCTATCACAAGATATGACTCCAATTGGAACTTTTTTAGATTCCACAGTGATAAGAGACGGTAAGTAAATTCATACAAAATATGCAACCTAATCTATTCTGACTATTCAGTTACAGTAAACTACTTTAAAACGTTGGCTTGATCAAGAACCAGATTAATCAAGTGATGATTATGACCGGTATAACAAAATTTGTCAACCCTTATAACACGCACACAATCGCATGCCAAGTGCAACATGCTGTCTGTCGATGTGTGACCAAAATGACATTGTAGTTAAGAGTGTCCGAGCTTTGCTTCTGGGTTGCGAAGGACAGATGGCAGTCGCTCTGTGTAATAACCTGTACCCTCGTTCAACCACCTAGATAAGTAGCGGACACCCAAAAGAAACGGGATAAGGCTCGGGGGATGATGATACATATAATCACGCCTTTGTCCCTAGTGGGGTAGGCAAGTAGTCAATAACCTAATCGTTTCACCACGTCTGACAAGTTTGAAGGTTATTTCAGAAACCATAATATTTATATTGCTGTAGTGACAGGTTGTCAGCCCATTGCCTAAATTGCAATACACTTAAAACCCTCGGAACCCTTAGCTGATTTGTCCCAATCAAGTATGGAAGATGTTTAACAGAGTGTGGAAAAATGGGAATACTTGACTCTGTTTTTTCATTTCCACATTCGTGTGCTTTATCAGGCGATAACTGCCTCAGTGGTCTAGTGGTTAGAGCCATGGGCTTACGACCCGAAGGTCCTGGGTTCGATTCCCAGGGGCAAACACAAAGTTGATATTAAATTTGTCAATTTATCACTTTGTGAGGTTTTTCCCAGTTTGGTTAGGACATTGCAGGCTGAATTACCTGATTGTCCGAAAAGAAAAAAGATTCCGTGCTTTGACAGTGGTCGTTACTTAAAACCATGTCACTGGCCTATTAGCTGTGCTACTAGGCGGTTTGAAAACTCTGACAAAAGGGTTCATCGGGTCATTCGTGTCGTGAATCCACACGCTAAGAAGAAGATCAGGCGATATAGTGTTAATATTTTTATTTACAAAAAGAAACTTTGAAAAATCCACCCGAACCGACTCACGCGCATTAGAAAACTTCACGCGAATGACAGTCATATTTGCGAAATACTTCCGTTTCATTGGTCCAAACGAAATTGACCAAATTTGATTTAAAATCTAAGTTGGAATTCACTGAGTACGAAAAAAACTTTCATTTCAAATAGGTTTCATTCAGTTTTTATCCACAATAACTCCACATGGACTCAAAAATACTGATAAGAAATATTTACCCGGATGTAATTAAACAAAAATCATCAAAAAAGTAATTTTTGGACTTTTTATATTCACCGACACAATTTTAAACCATAACTTTTACTCAAGCAAATTTAGTATTTCCCTAATCTTTCTAAGCAATTAGTTAGCCAATGAGGCCTGCACAACTCCCTTTGACTAAATTTAGTGGCAAAATAGGAAATGAGGTGGATAGAGACTTCTGAAATTAAATTAAGTGAAGTTAAAGAATCGAATAATTTGGCTCACACTAAGCATAAAAGCTGTGTATTGCAATTGTGGTAAAATTTGCAACTTTTAACATATATGAATTATTATACATACATACATATAGTCACGCCTTTATCCCTAATGGGGTAGGCAGAGCGTAAACTACCTAAACAAAGGTCCTTTGACAAGAGATCTATTCTCTGCGGTTTTTGTTTGTTTTATGCGATATCTGACATTTTTATTCGCCGTCATATGATACGACAGAAAACATTGTAAAACGTGCAAATGCGCGTCAAAATCTAGCGAACAAAGTGAAAACCATAGAGTATAAATCGCCCGTCCTCTTTCAATATTATTATTTTGAAAGTGACAGATTTTAATTTTAGTTTTAGCCGGTAGTAATTAGAATAGCGTCCATGCTGGACTGGGAGCGATACAAAAACATAGAATGTGTCAGCTGTATCTCCTCTCGGGCATGCTGTAAAAACCAGCGAAGAGATTAAAAGGTTTACAGTATATTGTAATTTAAACGATGGGCTGACAAACTGTCATTACAGCAATATACAGATCTAACTGGAATAACGCTCAAAACTTGTCAGACGTTGCGTAACGACCTTTTATTAGGTCGTTTACACTCTGCCTATCCCATTAGGGATAAAGGCGTGATTATATGTATGTATTTAGAATCGTGCATACTAGGTACAGCAAGGGCTGCCCACTAACTTGTCAATTTACTTGAATGTTGATACTTCAACGTAACAGTAGGGTTGCTTCCCAGAGGGTTAATGTTGAAAGAGACGCACGTTACTGAATTCCAAGCCGAAATTACGTCTAACTCTGGAATAAATGTCTCTCATTTCCCAAAGGACTATATTACATAAAAACACATCAATTGTTGTGTAACGAGGTAGGCAGAGCTTGAGCGGATTAGTAAAATTATAAAAAAATATATCAAAACATTCCCGAAACAGACACGCCATGCACCAATATTTAAGAAACAAATTTGAAAGCGAGAATCTGAATAGTCATTAATGAATACACAAACATGGAATACACTCGAAAAATATTACAAACAATCTTATCTCGAATAGTGTATTCCACTTTCCTATCCCGCTGGTCACTTTCGTCGAGAAAATGACGTTTATATGCCATTAAATGCGAAAAGATAAAAATCAAGCATTTTTATAATCATTGCATGGCCAGTTATTTGTAAAACAGGAATACACTCCGAAATATTTCGAATTTTTAATAGTGGTCTTCTCACCTGGCCGGCCGCTGACATCCAAAATAATACTTGGAGATGTACCGAAGAAAAAGTAAACATTTCTTATGCCCTGTCAGTTATTTGTAAAATGTGGAATAAACAATCTTAAATATTTAACAAACAAAATCAATTTTGCTTAGCGTAATCCACATAAAGCTGTCGGCTTAAATAAAAAAAAAACTTATTGTTGAGGATTGTTAGCTAAAACCGTCAAAAATATGTAAAAAGTGAGGCAATATCATTATTGAATTGAATTCCAATATTAATTTGGACTGGTCAAGCCCTACGTAATTCTTAAACTACATGGCTAGATGCCGCTGACCGCTTCTGTAGCTCAGTTGGTAGAGTGATGAACCAGCATTCCAGTGACGCAGGTTCGAGTCCTGCCAGAAACGAATTTATTATTTTCTTTCTTACATATTATAATAAATAACACCTTCATTTCAGATGCCTTTAGATACAATAAAGACAAAAATTCCATCCATGCTGGACTGGGAGAGACAGAAAAACATAGAATGTTCCAGCTGCCCTTCCTCCTGGGCATGCTGTAGAAGTCAGCAAAAGGGACTCGAGGGTTACAGTGTATCGTAATTTAGGCGATGGGCTGACAACCTGTCACTATAGCAATACACTTTTCAATCTAAAATTACCCTCAATTTTTGTCAGACGTGGCGAAACCACCTTTTACGAGGCGTTTATCGCTCTGCCTACCCCGTAAGGGATAAAGGCGTGATTTTATGTATGTATGTATGTATGTAAGACAAAAAAGCATTTTATTTTTTATTGCTTGCATTGCCAGTTATTTGTAAAATAAGGAATGCATTCTTAAATATTAAATAATAAACTTTTTTAATCTTGACATCGGTCATGCGTGAACACAAAGGTCTTGAAAATAAAAAATACTAAAAAGGATTTGAAATCTTTTATTGTTAAAATGCAAAATTTTGTTACACCTGAATTTAATTAAAAAAGGTAAAGGTTGTTGACAGCGGTTCCTTCATACCTAGAATTATGTCGAAATATCCACGCCCGCCATTTTGGTATACAAATTTAACTCCGGACGGAAATACAAATATGAACCCAACTCAAACATTTCCATTCCATGTGAACTGCCTCCGTGTTCTAGTGGCTAGTGCCATGGACTCCTGATCCGGAGGTCCTAGGTTCGATGCCCAGGGTGGAACACACAAAGTTAATATTTGAGAATTTATCACTTTGTGATTTTTTCTCCAGTTTGGTTAGGACATTGCAGGCTGAATCACCTGATTGTCCTCAAAAGAAAAAGACTTCGTCCTTTGTGGCGGAACGACCTTTGTTTAGGTCGTTTACGCTCTGCCCACCCCATATTAGGGATAAAGGCGTGATTATATGTATGAACGTGTATATAGGGGTTGCGAAGTTCCGCTACTATTTACCGAAGCCTACTGAATATGTAAATAGTATCAGACTAAATTAGCGAAACATATAGCGAAGGTTCTTTTAGAGTTTATACTGTAACACATTTCTAAACTAAGTAATTTTCATTTTAACTCTGATTTTCTAAAATTAAAATAGAAGATACATACATACATATCATCACACTTTTATCCCTCATGGGGTAGGCAGAGCGTAAACGACCTAAATGAAGGTCGTTCCGCCACGTCTGACAAAGTTTTGAGGGTTATTTAAGATAGATTTGTAGGTATATTGCTGTAGTGACAGGTTGTCAGCCCATCGCCTAAATTGCAATATACTGAAACCCTTCGGATTTCTTAGCTGATTTTTACAGCATGCCAGGAAATGCTGCTGGCACATTCTATGCTTTTCTTTCGCTCCCAGGCCAGCATGGAAGCAATAGTCCAGAATAGAAGATAGGTAGGTGATAAATAAGAGAGATACACAATCAAGTGCTTCTATTCTGAACTAGAAACGATAAAAAAGTATAGAATGTTCCAGCTACTTCTCCGTTATATTATTAGAGAAATTAAGGAGACGGCATCCCGAACTAAAATATTCAAGCTTGAGTTGAAGCTGATCAGCGTCAACTTATTTTGTCGCTCACCAACGCTTAATGCAACTGCGCGTCAAACTATTGATGAATAATTATTATCACTACATATTATAAAACAAAGTCGCTTTCTCTGTCCCTATATCCCTATGTATGCATAAATCTCAAAAACTACGCAACGGATTTTGATGCGGTTTCTTTTAATGGATAGAGTGATTCAAGAGGAAGGTTTATATGTATAATACATGCATAATATAGTAGAAAAAACACTGATGATTTCCGTGCGAAGCCGGGGCGGGTAAATAATATTTGTACAGTTCAGAAAATTGCAATAATTACACAATTATATAGAAAATAGCACATATTTGTATGCGCTTCAGCCTTAAAATTATCAATAATATGAACTAAAAAACATCTAAACCATACTAATGTGTCCTTAAAAGACTTCGTGAAGCGGTCGTTAATTTCATTGTTGTCATTTGAAGATGTGCTGGCTTAGTGCAAATATAAGGATCGAAAAGAGTGCATACATACTTATAATCACGCCTTTATCCCTAATGGGGTAGGCAAAGCGTAAACGACTTAAAACAAATTCGTTCCGCCACGTATGACAAAGTTTTGAGGCTTATTTAAGATAAATTTGTAGGTATATTGCTATAGTGACAGGTTGTCAGCCCATCGCCTAAAGGAGTGAATGTAGGTTTTTTTTTAACAATGAAGCTATTTCCGTACAAATGGGAGCAAAATATACTAACGAAGCATAACATTGATAATTTAACAAGTGCCCTCTAATACTAAACAAAATATTTTTTAAGACATTATTGTATAGCTCCCGTGCTTCGGAAGGCACGTTAAGCCGTTGGTCCCGGTTAATATCGTTTAATACCGTAGATATTAGTCGTAAAGCCATATCAAAGGTCAGTGCTAAGCATTGGCGGCTTGAAAACTCCGACCTAATCTAGGATTGGGTCTGATTTTCCTTCTAGGTTGTGGAGGTCAGTTGCTCTGTGTAAAAACCAGTAACCTCGTTCAATTCCCTGGATTGCCGACCCCGTGAGATACGGGATAAGGCTAGGGAGATGATGAGGATTATTGTATACCTCCCGCGATTCCGCCATTTTGGTAAACGACAATCATAGATTAAAAAGTTGGAAAACACAATTGTCAAATGTCATATCATACATACATATAATCACGCCTTCATCCCTAATGGGGTGGGCAGAGCGTATACGACCTAAACAAAGAACGTTCCGCCACGTCTGACAAAATTTTGAGGGTTATTTAAGATAGATTTGTAGGTATATTGCTGTAGTGACATGTTGTCAGCCCATCGCCTAAATTGCAATATACTGAAACCCTCGGATCCCTTAGCTGGTTTTTACAGCATGCTCGGGAGGAAATGCAGCTGGTACTTTCTATGTTTTTCTCTCGTTCCCAGGCCAGCATGGAAATGTCATATCCCAGCGGGTATATTGTTTTCCTTGTCATGAGGTCTCCATATAGATGGTTAAATTGTAGGAACTGGTGGAGGGAGATGAATGTTTCATTTTGTTGCAATATAAGTGAAAAATAAAGGTAATTCTTCCATGCTGGACTGGGAGAGATAGAAAAACATAGAATGTTCCAGCTGCCCTTCCCGGGCATGCTGTAGAAGTCAGCAAAAGGGATTCGAGGGTTACAGTGTATTGTAATTTAGGCGATGGGCTGACAACCTGTTACTACAGCAATACAAATCATTACAATCTAAAATTTGACCTCAATTTTGGTCAGACGTGGCGAAAGCGCCTGTTATGAGGCGTATTACGCTCTGCCTACCCCGTAAGGGATTAAGGCGTGATTTTATGTATGTATGTATAAGTGAAAGGCTGACAACCTATATCTGATAACTAGGTCATAGGATAGATTATTTTAGAAAGACGGTACGTAGTGATATGTACCGTCTTTCTAAAATGACTTTCAAAACTTGTCCGTCAAGGCAAACACCTTATTATGAGCTAGTTAACACTCTACCTATCCCGTAAGCGATACTCGCGTGACGTATGAGTGCTAAAAGAGTGGACTAAGAAATGCTTTTACCCCCCTGTGTGACAAACAGCCCACACCACTTATAGTCTTAGCCCTTGGCTCGCGTTCTTGGCAAGCTAGCAATCTTAATTTCAACTCACATTCAAGTATTTTTCAACTTCCTTTTGTTCTTTGAGGTTTTTAGGTAGATGATGTTCTTTGGTGGATTGGAAGTGATAAAAAAGCTTCAGGCACATTCTGAGTATATTTAGATCTCAAACAGTAAAAATATTTTGAAGAATCAAACAGCTTGGGTAAACTTCTTAAGAAGAGAAAAATAAAGAAATACTTTCATAAGAATAATAAAAAGGAGAGAAAAATAAAAGTAAACAAATAATCATAATAAATAATAAAATATGTTTATTACATTTTTCAATTTACAAGGTAAACTATTATAACAAAACATGCCAAAGAAAAAAAAGGCAAAAGGAAATGTCTCAGCTTGTGCTGACGAGACCTAGGTCACGCCAACGCTATTTTCCGGCCACTTCCTCCTCGAGATCTTTTTGTGGATAGACTGAATTCTTTACTACGAAATTCCACAGTCCTATCGGGCCATGTTTTCTACATACATACATACATATAATCACGCCTTTATCCCTAATGGGGTAGGCAGAGCGTAAACGACCTAAACAAAGGTCGTTCCGCCACGTCTGACAAAGTTTTGAGGGTTGTTTTAAGATCGATTTGTAGGTATATTGCTGTAGTGACAGGTTGTCAGCCCATCGCCTAAATTACAATGTACTGAAACCCTCAGATCCCTTAGCTGTTTTTTACAGCATGCCCGGGAGGAAATGCAGCTGGCACATTCTATGTTTTTCTCTCGCTCCCAGGTCAGCATGGAAGAATGCAGCCATGTTTTCTATTTCTATAAAATAATAAAAATGGTTTCATACTTAAAAAAATAAGGCGCATGGCATACTGGAAGAGATCTGGCAGCGTTGAAGCGGCGGCGAACAGATAGATAGATAATAAATTGATTTGTTTTATAAAGACAACACACAATTTGATGAATTAAAAAAGGAGAAAAAAGTAAACATTTCAACAAATATAAAACAATTATTAAATTAGACACTTCCATACTGGACTGGGAGAGAAAGAAAAACATAGAATGTTCCAGTTGCCCTTCCTCCCGGGCATGCTGTAGAAGTCAGCAAAAGGGAATCGAGGGTTACAGTGTATTGTAATTTAGGCGATGGGCTGACAACCTGTCACTACAGCAATACACATCTAAAATTGCCCTCCATTTATGTCAGACGTGGCGAAAGCGCCTTTTTAGGAGGCGTTTTACGCTCTGCCTACCCCGTAAGGGATAAAGGCGTGATTTTATGTATGTATGTATGTATCAAATTAAAAAACAAACATACACGATAAATACAAAAGAAAATGGTTGTGTGTGGCAGTAAACCAAAAGGGCTATATAGCTCGGCATAAACGTTTTGCCCTGTTGAGCAAAACACTGATTTACCCTCAGAGAGTAACAGATTTTCTATAGAAAACGTCCACGCAGTGCAGCTATTAATCTACAGTTGTAATGTTGCACACACATACACAAATTCACGCCTTTGTCCCTTACGGGGCAGGCAGTGCGTAAAACGTTTAGTGAAAACTTTTACGCCACGTATGACAAATATTGAGGGCAGTTTTAGAATGTAATGTGTATCGCTATAGTGACAGGTTGTCAGCCCCTCACCTAAATTACAATGAACTGCGACTCTCGAATTCGTATTGCTGACTTCTACTGCATGCCTGAGAGGAATGGAAGCTCGAACATTCTATGTTGTTCTATCGCTCCCAGTCCGGCATGGAAGTATGTCATGTTGTATTTTGTCAACTTTTATTTTATTTTTATTTTCAACTTATAACTTAAATTCCTTTTAATTTACTGTATTACCTTTTAAGAATGCTGTGTTCACCTGTTATTGGTACTCATATCAGGCTGTCTCCTAATGCTTGTATTTTCTTATATATTTTTTGTAATATGTGTACTGTTGGTGTTCCATTAAAAAATAAATAAATGTTGTAGTGACGTGAATTTTCATACAAAATCTGTCATTCGCCCAAGCCGCCTTGACTGTTCCAGTAAGCCATGCGCCTAAGGGAAAGTCTAGTCGCTTTCACATTTGGCCCTCAATCGTAACAGAATTACCCCCCCTGAAGTCCCCCCGCGAGTGGACCCTGAAACGCTCTTACCCCCCACAGTGACTTGTGACACACTTACTTATGTGTTCTCCACATCTTGGCAACTTGAAACTAGTATTTAATATCACTGCAGCAGTTTTTATGTGAAAATCAAACGCAAGATGGAAGTGTTGAAACTAAAAGGAGTATAACATTTTTGTATGGAGCCTCGCACACTGTGAATGTATGGTTTTCAAAAGATTTGAGTCTACACACAAATCTTATCTTCTTCTTATCTTATTTAGCCTACATCATCCCACTGCTGGGCAAAGGCTCCCTCTTCTCTTTCAACTTATCCCTATTTTAAGCCTACACACAAATATAAATCAAAAATACTTTTTAAGATTTTTGGCTTAAGCGTCACATTACCGAGATATTTTAAATCAAACATATAGGAATTACGGAAAATCAATTTTAAAGTGAAAATATCTCAGTAATGTGACGCTTTAGACAAAAATCACCAAGTATATTTTAGGTTTGTATTTATTATTATTATTTTCATGTAGTCATTTCTAATTTTCGCGACACTTTATTATTATTATTATTTTGAGGACAGGCAGCATATATATGCTGATAGGTCCCATCAGTGTTGGATTTATGTTGTTCGGTTATCACTATTCACTATTATTATAAAGTCTTTTGTTCATTTAATATGGTTCATAATTTACGTGTTAAATCGAATAGTTTTGGTCTAATCACCATTCACACTATGCCAAAAAGGTTACATCCTCGTTCAAAGTGATCATCTTAGTTCTGAGTTCCATGTGACTGGGCTTAATTTCCTTTATAAACAGAAATTGAAAACGTGTCTAGATGCCTTACTGTGCAAATTACTGAAGACTTGGCTAAATGCCTTACTAAACAAAAGACTGCTTGGCTGCATGAGCTAAAGCTTTTTGTCTTTCCATATGGGAGGAATAAAAAAAAATGTTCGATGTTGACCTAAACCAAAATAAACACAAAATATAGAGCCAAATAAAATATCAACAGAAGATGTATATAACCTTTGTTTTATTTCGCATATGAAATGATTACTTTATTTCTATTTGCTCCTTTGAGTAATGAAAATAGTACTCGACAAGAAATATAATAACAAGTGAGAACGTATAAACCTTATTAAAAGTTTATTTTTTGTTAATATAACGAATTCTTTCACAAATAAAAACAGTAAATTGAAATTCTCCTCGCTGCTTCAGGCCACAATTGATGCAACTCAATCGAAACGTCGGGCAAAATTTCTTCATACCTATCTATTACACTAACCGTGCTAAGATCATATAAAAAACAAATAATGTTTATAAATCGCGAAAAGCAAAAAACATCACGAAATAAAAGGCCACAATTCCTATTGAATAATCTTAAACAACCAGTTTTCAATGTACTGGATGTTGAAGATTATTTGAAACTCAATAATGTTTTGCAAATTAAATCTTAATTATCATAAAATACCAATTCCCTTTCAGACGCCTGTATAGAGTAGTTAATTAATATTAATATACATCGCGAAATAATAATTTTAACTTAATTTATAAACTTAAAAAGTAATCGTGTAATGAACATAAAAAATACTATGTGATTCTGAAATGTGAAAACACCAAATCGTAGTTTAATATATAAATAAATATACTAAAAAAACTTACACATAAGAAAATAAATAAGTGACTCGCAAAAATTTTGGTGTAATTATTTTCGCAAGTTCCAAATATGAGGCTTCTGTGAATTTCGGTTGCGGATTTTGAGCTAGTGCAGTGAAAGATAAAGATGTTAACGATGTCGACGCTAATGATGCCGGCTGCTACCATGACCACGATGACGAACGCCGGGCCGATCCCGGTGGCGGCGGCCACCAAGCTGGAGCCGAAGCTGCTGCAGCTGCCGCACGGCGCCATCATGCCCCCCCCGCACCACCACCCGCCGCAGCCCCCCCAGCATCTGCACGCGCACAATAACAAGCTCGGTAAGTGATGACGATGGCGATGACATTGACAATGAAGAGGACAATGAAGAGGACGATGGAGAAGACGATGACGATGAAGAGGACGATGACGCTGACGATGACGATGACGATGACAATGCCGATGACGATGACGAACGCTGGGCCCATCCCGGTGGCGGCGGCCACGAAGCTGCCATACGGCGCCATCATGCCCCCCCGCACCACCACCCGCCGCAGCCCCCCCAGCATCCGCACGCACACTATAACAAGCTTGGTAAGTGGTGACGATGACGATGACGATGACAGTGACGAAGACGATGACGATGATGATGACAATGACCACCCGCCACAGCCAGCCTAGTATTCGCACGCACACAATAACGAGCTCGGTAAGTGATGACGATGACGATGACGAGGACGAGGACGAGGACGATGACGATGATGATGACAATGACCACCCGCCACAGCCAGCCTAGTATTCGCACGCACACAATAACAAGCTCGGTAAGTGATGACGATGACAATTATGATGACGATGACGATAACGATAACGATAACAATGACGATGACGATGATGATGACGACGACGACGATGGCGATCAGCCCCAGTATCCGCACGCACACTAATAAGCTCGGTAAGTGATGATGATAATGATGACGATGACGACAAATATGTGGCACGTATTTGCGCCAGTTGCGAATGCCTATATTTTCAGAATTTTCTAAAATTTGTAGTCCTCAGGTCGCCTACTAAATGATAAATTACTAAAATTGACACCTTATGCTTACTACTTCCATTCTGGACTGGGAGCAATAGAAAAACATAGAATGTTCTAGCTGCCCTTCCTCTCAGGCATGCTGTAGAAGTCAGCAATATGGATTCGAGGGTCGCAGTGTATTGTAATTTAGGCGATTGGCTGACAATCTGTCACTATAGCGATAAACATCATCTCATTTTGGGTGATAGCTGAAAATCAGTGTTGCTCTCTATGGGCAATAATACACTGAGCTCTGACCCTCTGCATCGCTTCAGTACACATGTAACAGAATTTATAAAGTGTGTGTTAGTTAAGTTTTTCATGTTTATGTCTCTTACTTGTTTTTTTGTTACGTGTGTGATGATTTTTGCAATTAACATACATACATACATAAAATCACGCCTTTATCCCTTACGGGGTAGGCAGAGCATAAAACGCCTCGTGAAAGGCGCTTTCGCCACGTCTGACAAAAATTGAGGAAAATTTTAGATTGTAATGTGTATTGCTATAGTGACAGGTTGTCAACCCATCGCCTAAATTACAATACACTGTAACCCTCGAATCCCTTTTGCTGACTTCTACAGCATGCCCGGGAGGAAGGGCAGCTGGAACATTCTATGTTTTTCTTTCTCTCCCAGTCCAGCATGGAAGAAATTTAAAATTTATCTATCTATCTATCTATCATTCTTCTTCTCTATATTTAAGAGCAGGGCTCTTGTCTGTGGAGTAATCGCCATTCAGATCATTCGATTTTGTGTAAGTTTCTTAGACTCTTCTATACAATCGAAAATTGCCCTCAATAATTGTCAGGCGTGGCGTAAAAGCTTCCACTAAGCGGTTTACGCTCTGCCTGGGGTTAAAGACAAAGGCGTTAATTTATGTATGTATGACACCGAGAGCCCGATGGTGTAGTGGATAGTGCCGCTGCCTCCTGAGCTGGAGGTCGTGGTTCGAACCCCACCATGTACCAATGTGTTTTTCGATTTTCGAATTTCATATGTACGTTTATTCGGCGCTTTTTCCGTGCTTCGGAAGGCAAGTTAAGCTGTTGGTACCGGTTAATATCGTTTAATACCGTAAATATTAGTCGTTAAGTCATCTCAGAGGCCAGTGCTGATCATTGGCGACTTGAAAACATTGACTTAATCTGGTTTCCCTTCTGGGTTGCGTAGGTCAGATGGCAGTCGCTCTGTGCAAAAACCAGTACCCTCGTTTAATCGTAAGTTTTAAAGTAACGTAACGTAACGTTTAAGATTTGGAAGCCGACCCCGTGAGATACGGGATAAGGCTAGAAAGATGAAGATGATGATGTATGTATGTTTCGATTCTTTTCTTTTTTAATTTTGTACCTATCAAATAAACATTACAGATTCTTTATATAACAAGCCACTCGAGACCGTCCAAGAACTCTCAATACATTTTCCAATAATGTACCTACTCGTATTGTCTGGGCTTTGCCAAAACTAGAAAGTGGACAACATACATACATACATATAATCACGCCTTTATCTCTAATAGGGTAGGCAGAGCGTAAACGACCTAAACAAAGGTCGTTCCGCCACCTCTGACAAAGTTTTGAGGGTTATTTAAGATAGATTTGTAGGTATATTGCTGTAGTGACAGGTTGTCAGCTTATCGCCTAAATTGCAATATACTAAAACCCTCGGATCCCTTGGCTGGTTTTTACAGCATGCACGGGAGGAAATGCAGTTGGCACACCTACAAATCTATTTTAAATAACCCATAAAACTTTGTCAGACGTGGCAGAATGATCTTTGTTTAGGTCGTTTACGCTTTGCCCACCCCATTAGGGATAAGGCGTGATTATTTGTATGCATTTTATACAAAACTACCGACCCGTCCCGGCTTCACACGGAAATCATCAGTGTTTCTCTACTATTATACATATAAACCTTTCTCTTGAATCACTCTATCCATTATAAAAACCGCATCAAAATCCGTTGCGTAGTTTTAAAGAATTAAGCATACATAGGGATATAAGGACAGAGAAAGCGACTTTGTTTTATACTATGTATTGATGAAACGAGAGTCAGGTAGCTAGTTATAAAAAAGCTAGCATAGATTCTAATTAAGCAGACTTGTAACATTTTTTTTATGCTCCGTGTATGCCACAGAGTAAGTAGGCATGCCGTGGCTTGTCCCCACATGCCATCTAGGTCAACGGGTTATAATTAGTGAAATTTATGCGCTACTCCCGGGGGAGGTTAACACGTTAACTGCCTGGTTACGGGGTAGAAGCGTAACTGAGATTTCGGCTAGAATTCATAAAGCGATCTCCAGATTGAGAGCAAAGTTTGGATTTAACAGGCTGTTTTGTACTGAAATGACATTTCTGATACAAACTCAAAGCCGCTGTCACTCTGAAGAGTTGATTATAATTTCGGACCTTAGCCTTAACGTTTGAGAGCTGCGACAGTGGCGCCATCATTTTTAAATTGATTGTGTCAGAAATACAATCATTTTTACGACAATCGCAATTAATTCTCCATTTTATAATCCACTAGCGACCCGCCCCGGCTTCGCACGGAAATTATCAGTGTTTCTCTACTATATTATGCATGTATTATACATATAAACTTCCTCTTGAATCACTCTATCCATTTAAAGAAACCGCATGAAAATCAATTGCGTAGTTTTAAAGATTTATGCATACATAGGGATATAGGGACAGAGAAAGCGACTTTGTTTTGTACTATGTAGCGATTATATACTTAACCAAACTCCGTACACATGGCCAAATGCTTCATATGATCTATGCTTCTAATTAGGTTTGGTTTGAAAATATTAAGCATAAACAAAATAACACCGATTTATTTCCACACAAAATCTCTCTTATTTTACCAATAACAGAGATTTTGTGTGATAATAGCCTAAAATTAAATTTGCTTTCTAATTTAATCCAAACCTATTTAGAAGCATAGATATGATGCATTTGGCCATGTGTACGGAGTTCGGTTAAATCTGGTTTTACTGTTTAGGAATAAAAGCGAAACTACATTTGTATAGGATTTCACTACTCCGGCAGACCTTTAAGAGATTCTTTTGCATGGAAGTGAAAGTATTAAAAGGGCGGGGGGAATGACGTGTGGGCTTCGATTTTTTTTAAAC
The DNA here is from genome assembly GCA_949820665.1 of Scrobipalpa costella. Taxonomy (NCBI): domain Eukaryota; kingdom Metazoa; phylum Arthropoda; class Insecta; order Lepidoptera; family Gelechiidae; genus Scrobipalpa; species Scrobipalpa costella. The sequence continues at coordinate 1,444,165 of OX463322.1, read as the reverse complement.
ACAGGGTTAAGTTAACCAGTTTGTTTGCAGACTATGGTGGGATTAACACCAACAAACAATTTCTTCCATGCTGGACTGGGAGCGAGAGAAAAACATAAAATTTACCAGCTGCGTTTCCTCCTGGGCATGCTGTAAAAACCAGCTAAGGGATGTGAGGGTTTCAGTATATTGCAATTTAGGCGATGAGCTGACAACTTACCACTACAGCAATATACCTACAAATCTATCTTAAATAACCCTCAAAACTTAGTCAGACGTGGCAGAACGACTATTGCTTAGGTCGTTTACGCTCTGCCTACCCCATTAAAGATAAAGGAGTGCACTGGGCTCACCAAACCACCTTTACATTCAAAATAGACACGACTGCCAGATCATTCGGCTTAACCGGCAATGTCAGATGTCACGGACTTTGATAAAGGTTCTGAATGTTAAGCTTTTGATCATTACGCTGCAAAGCAAATTGTGATAGCTACAGTTTAAACACGGATGAGAATCACGCTTCTATTTGTTTTGGATTAGGCAGAACCTTGACGCTTACAGACCGCTTTTTAGTTGGCAGAATAATTGTTCCGCTTGTCAGACGTGGCGAAACGACCTTTGTTTGGGTCGTTAACGCTATGCTTACCCCATTAAGGATACAGGCGTATGTATGTAACAAAAAGAAGGCATAATATGTATATTACGAGTATATACGGGGTGTAAGGGACAGCGTCAACGAAACTGAACAACTTTCACCGGGATAATCTTTCAGGAGAAGAAAAAAAAATACATTCCCATACAAAATGACCACCTCGATCAGTCAATTTGTACGAGGAAGCATTTCTTTTCTGAAAAAACAATCCTGCTTCTTCTTCTGTCGAGTGGGTATCGAGTCTATGGGACCGATAAACCTTGGTGTCAGAGTTTTTAACCCGCCTAGTAGCACAACTATCAGGCCTCTGTCATGGTTTGAGTAACGACCACTATCAAAGACAGCGACTGGGACCGACGGCTTAACGTGCCCTCCGAAGCACGAAATCTTTTTCTTTTTCGGACAATCAGGTGATTCAGCCTGCAATGTCCTAACCGAACTGGGGAAAAATCACAAAGTGATAAATTCTCAAATATCAACTTTGTGTTTCCCCCCCAGGGAATCGAACTCAGGACCTCCGGATCGGGAGTCCATGACACTAGCCACTAGACCACGGAGACAGCCTCCTGCTGATAGTTATTCAGTTTCGTTGACGCTGTCCCTTACACCCGGTATTAAACACTTAAACTTAAATAATAATTTAACTGAGTTTATGCTGGCTTGCCTAATCTAAATGATCAAAAGCTAAATATTCCATGTACAAGCCTTTATCTATCTGAGTGACATCTGACGTCCGTGGCTTAACCGGTTAAACATAACTGTGAGAGATAACTGCCTCCGCGGTCTGAGCCATGGGGTTACGATCCGGAGGTCCTGGGTTCAATTCCCAATACAAAGTCTAGATATTTGTCAATTCTTCCATGCTGGACCGAAAGAAAAACATAGTATGTGCCAGCTGCATTTCCTCTTGGATATGCTGTAAAAATAAGCTAAGGTTTAAGTATACTGCAATTTAGGCAATGGACTGACAACCTGACACTACAGCAATATACCTACAAATCTATCTTAAATAACCTCAAAACTTAGTCAGACGTGGTGGAACGACTTGTTCTTAGGTCGTTTATGCTCTACCTACCCAATAAGGGATAAAGGCGTGATTATATGTATGTTACTTTATTTTTCGGATATTGCAAGCTGCTTCACCTATTAATCCAACAAATGTGATGATTTCTTACTTCAGAGAGTACGTTTTTCCTTCCTGGTCGCTTTTTAAATACTATCGTTACACGAATCACGTCACGGCAGAGGCTTTTGTGACAGTTTAAAAACTCTGATGTCAACAAGTCGACAACCACAATATAAGATTAGAACCACAAAGTAACTTGTTTTACTTATGTCGTAACACCCTTTATAATGTAAGGGCGTTTTGGCACTGCTCCGTATTCGGTTCGTATTCAATTCTTACACACACATACACACACACATACACCCAATCACGCCTTTATCAATAATGGGGTAGGCAGTGCGTAAACGACCTAAACAAGGGTCGTTCTGCCACATACATACATACATAAATCACGCCTTCATCTCTTACGGGGTAGGCATAGCGTTAAACGCCTCGTAAAAGGCGCTTTCGCCACGTCTGACAAAAATTTAGGGCAATTTTAGATTGTAATATGTATTGCTTTAGTGACAGGTTGTCAGCCCATCGCCTAAATTACAATACAGTGTAACCCTCGAGTCCCTTTTGCTGACTTCAACAGCATGCCCGGGAGGAAGGGCCGTTCTGCCACGCCTGACAAATTTTTGAGGGTTATTAAAGATAGAGTTTTATATATACTGCTGTAGTGACGACAGGTTGTCAGCCAAACGCCTAAATTGCACTAAACTGAAACCCTCGGATCCCTAAGCTGGTATTTGCAGCATGTGAGGAAGGAAAGGCAGCTGGCACATTCCATGTTTTTCTCCCACTCCCTGTCCAGCATGGAAGAATGGAAAAATATCAACTTTGTATTGCTTACTTCCATGCTGGCCTGGGAGCGAGAGAAAAACAAAGAATGTGCCAGCTGCATTTCCTCCTGAGTGCACAAGCTGTCATACATTTACTAGGAAGGCCAAATCGGATACAAACCGAATACGTAGCAGTGCAAAAACGCCCTAAGTGCCATTAGTGATAAAACCGTAGACATGAGCTACGCGTTATGTTGCTACGCAGCTCCGTGCGTAGTAAATGTCTACGAGAATGCTACACCGCGGTTAAATATGACTTCTGCTATCTCTTAAGGGTCCGCTGGAGTAGCGAAATCCCATACAAACGTATTAACGCTTTTATATACATACATATATACACGCCTTTATCCCTAGTGAGGTAGGCAGAGCGTAAATGACATAAAGAAAGGTCGTTCTGCCATGTCTGACAAAGTTTTGAGGGTTAATTAAGATAGATTTTTAGGTATATTGCTGTAGAGACAGGTTGTCAGCTCATCACCTAAATTGCAATATACTGAAACCCTCAGATTAATGTTTTAGTGTAAGGACGTTTCCGCACTGATACATATTCGTTTAGTATCCAATTTGTATCTGATTTAACCTTCCTAGTAAATTCTTCTTTAAGAGTCGGCTTTTCGAGTTGCTCAACGACCCTATGAACCCTGGTGTCAGAGTTTCCAAACCACCTAGTAGCACAGATATAAGGCCTCTGACATGGTTTTTAGTAAATGTATGACAGCTTGTAAACCCATCCATATCCGTTTTATGTGGATTTTTAACGGATACGAATTGGATACGGATACGAACCGAATACGGAGCAGTGTCTCATATTTCTTACATAAAATCACGCCTATGTTCCTTAACGGTTAGGTAGAACATCAGCAACCGAAGAAAACACCTCAACTCTATTTAAATAATCACTAAATAGTATAAAACAAACTCGCTTTCTCTGTCCCTATATCACTATGTATGCTTAGATCTTTAAAACTACGCAACAGATTTTTATGCGGTTTCTTTTAGTGGATAGAGTGATTCAAGAGAAAGGTTTATATGTATAATACATGCATAATATAGTAGATAAACACTGATGATTTCCGTGCGAAGCCGGGGCGGGTCGCTAGTAAATTATAAACAAGTAAACAAAGAAAAAGCTTAAAATAACTATCGTGTTGCATTCAGAGCAGGTTTTAATATCCGTCGGGAATTGAACCTGTAAACTCCAAATTGAGATCCCGTTTTCTAACAATCAATCAATTTGTTCACGTATTTAGATCCATCACAACACCCCTCTTGTAGGCTCATGCTTTTAACCATTACGGAAAAGGCAGAGCATCAACAGCCTAGTAAATGGCGTTTTCGCCACGAATGCCAATTATTGAGGGTAATTTTAGACATTTTTCTTTCGTTCTGGACTGGGAGCGAGAGAAAAAAATAGAATGTGCCAGCTGTATTTCCTCCCGGGCATGCTGTCAAGGGAACCAGCTAAGGGATCCGAGATTTCTGTATATTACAATTTAGGCGATGGGCTGGCAACCTGTCGCTGCAGCAACACAAATCTATCTTAAATAATCCCTCAAAACTTTGTCTGACTAGAAGGAAAACTTTTCTTTTTAGGTCTTTGACGCTCTGCCTACCCCATTATGGATAAAGGCGTGATTATATGTATGTAATTTCAGAAAGAATAATGTTTGAATTGCTACAGTCTTCTTCTTAGCGAATCCGGATACTTAAGTCGAACAACGACCCGATGAACCCTGTTGCCGGAGTTTTTAAGCCACTTATTAGCACAGCTAATAGGCCTCTAACATGGTTTGTGTAACGACCACAATCACATGCAGAGACCGGGACCAACGGCTTAACGTGCCCTCCGAAGCACGGAATCCTTTTTCTTTTCATCAGGTAGAGTCACTTTAGGCTGAGTAGCCTGCTGGGGAAACTTTACAAAGTGATCAATTAACAAATACTAACTTTGTCCCCCCCCCCCCTGGGAATCCAACCCAGGACCTCCAGATCGTAAGCCCATGGCTTTGACCACTAGCCCACGGAGGCAGTTGTAGTAACATTACTACTGTAACAAAATATGCTTCTAGAGCTTCAGGAAAGGCTGCTTCTCAGCTGGACCATTCTATGTTTTTTTTATCGCTCTGAACATGGAAGCTAAAGTTCATTGACCGTCCTTAACAAAATTTCACGAAATTCGTTGCTAGCATCACTTTTGTGAACCAACCGAATTTAAACCTTATTTCTCTGAAAGTAAACTTCAAAATCGTTTGACAACTTTCAGCGAGAATATATTTTAAGGGAGTTTTGGCTGAGTTTCGTCGACCAAAAGTCGGTTTTCGCTTAAACAAGACTAAAGTATACATTTCATGCAAAATTTACCTCTATAGCGTTTAGGTTAAAGGTGAGAATGCATTGTGTCTAGATTTTGGTTTCCCCGATGTGCTATCTACGGGCTGATTTAAATTTTTTGTTGTTTTTTTTTGTTTAAAGTGATCGGTGTGTTTCTAATTAACGTAAAAGATGATTTATTATTTTTTATCTTATCTGCCTCACTTATGCACTCTCACTACCGTAGGTCAGCTGGAAGAGATTTCTTTTAGAGATAAGCTGCACCTGTTGTGCCATTGTTATTTTTATGTTTGTGTCCTCTGTATGATCATGTGTGCAATAAATTATTAAATAAATAAAATAAATAAATAGTGGATAGAGCCGCTCTGCCCAATAATAATGTGGTTTTCGGTTTTCGAATTTCATATGTCCGTGCTTCGGAAAGTACGTTAAGCCGTTGGTCCGGGATAATATCGTTTAATACCGCAGATATTAGTCGCTAAGCCATTTCAGAGGCCAGTGCTAAGCATTGGCGGCTTGAAAACTCTGACCTAATCTAGGATTGGGTCTGGTTTCCCTTCTGAATTACAGAGGTCAGAGGGCAGTCACTTTGTGTAAAAACCAGTACCCGCGTTCAATCACTTAGATTAGGTAGCCGGCGCCGAGATATACGGCATAAGGCTAAGGGCCTGATAGTTAGTAAACCGATACGGAGAGATATATTTAACATTCTTTTAGTGTTTGAACTAGAAGGGATAGAAAAACAGAAACGCCTTTTACAGGCGTTTTACGCTCTGTCTGCCCCGTAGAAGAAAATTGCATGACTTTTTATGTATGTATGCAGGAGAATACGTAGAGCCGCGTGTTAAAACTTAGTTATTGAGTTATTTGTAGACAGTCACTTAGCACTCTTGGAATCCGACATTTGGTATTCTCTTTGGCTGGAGATTGGAGGGCTTACTATGTAAATAATTCATATAGATTCACGCCTTCATCCCTAATGGTAGGCAGATCGTAAACGACCTAAGCAAAGGTCGTTCCGCCACGTATGACAAAGTTTTGAGGGTTACTTAAGATAAATTTGTAGGTATATTGCTGTAGTGAGAGGTTGTCAGCCCAACGCCTAAATTACAATATACTGAAACCCTCGGATCCCTTAGCTGTTTTTACAGCATGCCCGGGACGAAATGCGGCTGGCACATTCTACGTTTTTCTCTCATTCCCAGGCCAGCATGGAGCGTGTAAATAATAGATGATGAATAACAATATATACGTATAAAGGGCACGTGAAAAGAATGTATTTAAAACTTAACTTTACGATACCTATGAAAGAAACTATTAAAATTTAAACAACTTAAGTTAAATTTTTCGCCACATTCATACTTAAGAGCAATATTAAGTATGCGCGGTATCAAACTTGAGAGCAATATCAAGTATGGATTTGACAGGCCAGTTTGTACTGAGAAGATATTTCTGATACGAACTCAAACTAGTTGTCAGTCTCAAGTGCTGTTTATAATTACGGGCCTTAGTGAATTCCGATGAAGTGAAGCAGCTATCACAATCACTACATAGTATAAAACAAAGTCGCTGTCTCTGTCCCTATATAATATATAAATAAGCATAAATCTTTAAAACTACGAAACGGATTTTGATGCGGTTTCTTTTATTGGATAGAGTGATTCATGAGAAATGTTTATACGTATAATATATGCATAATATAGTAGAGAAACACTGATAATTCCCGTGCAAAGCGGAGCGGGTCGCTAGTGAAATTATAAATTTTAATTTTTATCACAATTATTATTTTCTTTCCTCTATTTAGCATGGAATTTAAAAAAAGTAGAAGCTCAAAACTTTGTCAGACGTGGCGGAACGACCTTTGTTTAGATCGTTTACGCTCTGCCTACCCCATTATTGATAAAGGCGTGATTATATGTATGTACGTATGTAGAAGCTCAAAGTTATCCACCTGCCAAAATTGTTCAAAAATGTTTTATACACAGTTAGGCTCAATTCAAACCAAAATGGCAACGAAGCGGCCGGCAGCGGCGTGACAAGGACGGAAGAGCCCGCCGCGGCAGGCTCGCGTCGCCGCGCGGCACAGCCGGCGTCCTCCCGGTTGTATAGCCTAATGGTCGCCAGCGGCACCACGCGCCGCCGGAACCAGAGGACGCGCGTGGACGCGCGGCGACGCTGGAGCCGCATTTTTGAACCACTCCAATCGAATTCGCATACGAAAGACTAACATTTGCATGGCAAATTGTATGAAAATCGTATGCGAAAGGTACTCTTTCGTATGCGTATTGGAGTACGAGTGGTTTAAAAGTAGGACTTCTGGCAGCCGCGCGGCAGACGCGAGCAGTCGCACGTCCTTTTTAAACGATACTAGTCTTTAAAAGTATGAAGACAAAGTTTAATATTATTTAATACTGAAAATACTTGTGGCTCTATCTGCCATTCCGGTTGTAATCGGCCCTTAAAACTTCACAAAAACCGATGTTTCTACCATAAAAGCTTAAGGCCATTAATTCTGACCTTCCAAATGTATTCAAAGTTAATGAGTATAAGATAAGGTTAAGAAAGCGTTTTTTTAACCCTCGTGTATGGAAACAGCCTGTGTGTATGTAAATTACAGCATCAAGCGTTTTTCGGTTCGTTAGCCGATCCTTTTACAGTCGTCGAGTATGGTGCAAGTTATAAGCGTTAACGTATTTTTTTAAGGGAAATAGTGAGTTTGCGATAAGATTTATATTTTTAACTAATATACACTATCTAATCTAAAGTTACATTAGTGACTTTTATTTCTTCCTCTGTGAACAGGAAACGATAGAAAACATAGAATATGCCAGCAGCTTCTCCTCCCGGGAGTCATGCTCGGGCATGCTTAGATGTCAGAAAAGAGATTTGAGGGTTACATTATATTATAATTTAGGTGGTGGGCTGGCAACCTGTCCCTATAGCGACACACACACTAAGGAAAACCATCAATATTTGTCGGCCGTGGCGAAAATCCGTTTTACTTGGGGTTCTATGCTCTGCCTACGCCGTTAAGGAATACAGGCGTAACTTTACGTATGTACTGTAAGAGTGGATACTCTTTTCTACTTATTTATTATTAGCAGGTTTTCGTTCTTCCGCAAAAATAAAGAAATAATTATGAAAATATTAACATCTTTAATACAAATAAAATAGCTCTATAACCCTAAGGCGTTTAAGGCCCGTATTTATAAGCAGCTCTCAAGAGTGACAGCGAGTTTGAGTTTGTATCAGAAATGTCATTTCGGTACAAAACGGCCTGTCAAATCCATACTTAATATTCTTCTCAATCTTGAAACCGATTTATAAATAACGAGCGACCCGCCCCGGCTTCGCATGAGAATTAGCAGTGTTTCTCTACTATATTTGCATGTATTATACATATAAACCTTCCTCTTGAATCACTCTATCTACTTAAAGAAACCGCAAAATCCGTTGCGTAGTTTTAAAGATTTATGCATACATAGGGATATAGGGACAGAGAAAGCGACTTTGTTTTATACTATGTAGTGATGTATGTAAAACGCTGATCACTCTAAACTTACACCAAATCCTAGGACCCTTTCACACGGTCGGTCACGTTATGGATCGCGCGTCACCACTTTTTACCCCCGTGTGCACTAACTCTTATTTATACAGAGTGTTACAAAACGATCCGTTTGAACTTGAGGAGATGGATTTAGTTAAACTGGCCACTTTTAGAACATTTACAATACATAGCTTTTATGCTCAGTGTGAATAATTATGTTACGGATTATAAAATGGAGGCTGGTGCATGCTGCATATCCATGTAAAACCAGCTAAAGGGATCCGAGGGTTTCAGTATATAGTAATTTAGGCGAATCTGCCACTACAGCAATATACCGACAAATCTATCTTAAATAACCTTCAATACTTTGTTTTCATCGTTTACGCTCTGCCTACCCTATTAGGGATAAAAGCATGATTGTATGTGTGAATTATTATATTTTGGATTATTAAATGGAGAATTAGTTGCGATTATCGCCAAACGTAAAATATTTATGAAAATGTTTGTATTTCAGACACAATTCATTTAAAACTGATGGCGCCACTGCCGCAGCTGTCAAACCCCCTTTAGAGGCCTTACCGCTAGCGGTGGCGCCCTCACACGTAAAAAAAACCTTTCTCGCAAAATATGGACATTTTCAAAACCTTTCTCTGTCACTTCGCTCCACGACCTTATCCCGCCAGCTCCCTTCTACCATCGGACATCTAGACGCACCGCAGGATACCATCCATACCTGGTTGATATTCCACCAATACGTACTAAGCGCTTCCAAAACTCTTTTATAATGCGCACGGCAAAGGTGTGGAACTCACTACCTGCGTCTATGTTTCCGAACGCCTTCAACCCCCAACATTTCAAAGTTAGAGTGAACAGGCATCTTCTGGGTGAGCTCGCACCATCGTCGACTCCGTCTCAGTCGTTTCCGACCTAGACTGGAGTCAAGAGCAAACCAATTTTTTAATAAAAAAAAATAAAAAAATTAGGGATACATGCGTGATAGTATGTATGTCGAAGCTCTAGATAGCTGATGGACTGCATTTTAACTGCAACCCGAATGTAACTGCCTCCGTGGTCTAGTAGTCTGAGCCATGGGATCACGATCCGGAGGTCGTGGGTTCAATTCCCACGGGGTGAACGAACATAAGTTGATATTTGTCAATTTTCATCACTTTGGGCGATTTTTTCCAGTTTGGTTAGGACAATGCTGGCTAAATCACTTGATTGTCTGTAATTAAAAAGACTGCGTGTTTCAAAGGGCACGTTGGAAAGTGGTCATTACACAAAGAGAGAAACCGTCAGTAAAGTAACGATACTATCTGAAAAGTCAATACATACATACATAAAATCACGTTTTTATACTTTACGGGGTAGGCAGAGCGTAAAACGTCTCGTAACAACAAATTGAGGGTAAATTTTAGATTATGATGATTAGTATTGCTGTAGTGACAGGTTGTCAGCCCATCGCCTAAATTGCAATACACTGTAACCCTCGAATCCCGTTTTCTGACTTCTACTAATCGTGGTAAAAATTTAACTTGTCCGTTGTAGCTTTTCTTACCCCGTAAGGCATATAAGCATGAATTTTCAGTGTGTATTTTGCAGCTCTCAACGAAAATCCGATGACATTTTCATATGTCATAAATAACCCCCAGAAAAAGGGACATACTACATTTAACGGGCACATTAACTAAATAGCCCATTCTCGTGTGCACTACGTCTTTCGGCACATAACCCGGGTTTTTGCCATTATAACATCCTGTTATTTCTTCCATGATGGCCTGGGGGCGAGAGAAAAACATAGAATCAAGTTCATTTTAATTTAGGCGATGGGCTGACAATCTGTCAGTACAGCAATACCAAAACCCTCAAAACTTTGTCAGACGTGGCGAAACGACTTTTGTATAGGTCGTTTACGCTCTGCTTCCCCATTGCGGATAAAGCCGTGATTATGTGTATGTATGTATTGACTTTTCAGATAGTATCGTTACTTTACTGACGGTTTCTCTCTTACTGTTATGACCACTATTTAAAGTGCCCTTTGAAACACGCCGTCTTTTTAATGACAGACAATCAGGTGATTTAGCCAGCATTGTCCTAACCAAACTAGAAAAAATCGCACAAAGTGATAAATTTACAAGTATCAACTTATGTTCGTTCACTCCGTGGGAATTGAACCCACGACCTCCGGATCGTGATCCCATGGCTCAGACTACTAAACCACGCAGGCAGTTACATTCGGGTTGCAGTTAAAATGCGGTACATCAGCTATCTAGAGCTTCGACATACATACTATCACGCATGTATCCTTAATGTGACGTAACGTGAGAAAAACATAGAATGTGCCAGCTGTATTTAACATAACACCAAAATACTTTATTGCACGTAATAATACAACATACAACACAACATATAACAACAAAAGACAAGTACAACATAGGCGTCCTTATTGCTAAGGTAGCAATTTCTTCCAGGTAACCTTTGGGTGAAAGAAAAATGTGTAGTGGTAAGCGGGATAGTGCAAACCTAGTCAAATAGGTATCCTAAATACATTACATTACATATAATACATATTTCTTCCTGGGCATGCTGTTAAAACCCAGCTAAGCGATTCGAAGCTTTCAGTATATTGTAATTTAGGCGATGGGCTGACAACCTGTCACTAAAGTAATACTAAAGCAACTGCCTCCGTGGTCTAGTGGCTAGTGCCATGGACTACCGATCCGGAGGTCCTGGGTTCGATTCCCAGGGGGGAAACACAAAGTTGATATTTGAGAATTTATCACTTTGTGAATTTTTCCCCAGTTTGGTTAGGACATTGCAGGCTGAATCACCAATTGTAAGAAAAGAAAAAAAGATTCCGTGCTTCGGAGAGCACGTTAAGCCGTCGGTCCCGGTCGCTGTCTTTGATAGTGGTTGTTACTCAAACCATGTCAGAGGCCTGATAGTTGTGCTACTAGGCGGTTTAAAAACTCTGACACCAGGGTTCATCGGGTCCATAGACACGATACCCACTCGACAGAAGAAGAAGAAGAAGAAGTAAAGTAATATACAGATCTATCTTAAACAACCCTCAAAACTTGTCAGACGTGGCGGAACGACCTTTGTTTAGGTCGTTTACGCTCTGCCTACTCCATCAGGGATACAGTCGTGATTATATATATGTATGTAGGTCTTACTATTATTTCTAAACGATAAGAAGGAAACCCATTAGACTTGCCGGGATAATCCCGTCTTAGCGGGTTTAGAATCCCAGGTTTTTACCGGAATTGAGGGTTTTTTTTATTTAAGATTAGACAAGGTGGTTGGACGAACACGAATGGCCTGGCATGGCGCCCCCATCAGTAAAATAATCATAACTAACAGAGAGTTTAAATCACCTGTCCTTTTACAAATTTCATTATTCTGATTTATTCCATGCTGGACTGGGAGAGATAGAAAAACATAGAATGTTCCAGCTGCCCTTCCTCCCGGGCATGCTGTAGAAGACAGCAAAAGGGACTCGAGGGTTACAGTGTATTGTAATTTAGGCGATGGGCTGACAACCTGTCACTACACATTAGCAATACACATTACAATCTAAAATTGCCCTCAATTTTTGTCAGACGCGGCGAAAGCGCCTTTTACGAGGCGTTTAACGCTCTGCCTACCCCGTAAGGGATAGAGGCGTGATTTTATTTATGTATGTATTATTCTGATAGAGTTACATTTTAGCTTTAACCGGTAGTATCTAGAATCACCAAAATCTTACGCTGTCCACGTTGGTTTCCTAACACTACCTAGAATAAATTAAATTAATTTTAAGTTTTAGTTAAGCTCAGCAGTGGGACACTTAACGGCTATATAAGATACTAGTGACCCGCCCCGGCTTCGCACGGAAATCATCAATCGTGTTTCTCTACTACATTATGCATGTATTACACATATAAACCTTCCTCTTGAATCACTATATCCATTAAAAGAAACCGCATCAAAATCCGTTGCGTAACTTTAAAGATCTAAGCATACATAGGGATATAGGGACAGAGAAAGCGACTTTGTTTTATACTATGTAGTGAAGAAGAAGAATTTTAAGTTTTATTAACATCTATGGATGTTTTCCGAAATGAAACTATTTAGAATTGAATTTTTATTTGAATTTGACGTTTCCTCAGTAAAACCCGCCGTCATATGCGGATGAAAATGACAGATAATGCATGAAATCACAGACTATAAATCGAAAACCATAGAGAATACATCTCCTGTCCTTGTTCATTTTCTTTAGTTTGAAAGTGGCGGGTAGATTTAAATTTTAGATTTATAATCAAGCCCAGTGTTAAGCACTGTATTGTATACTCCAAATGTAATAAAAAATACATACATACAAACATATAGTCACGCCTTTATCCCTAATCCCCATTATTAGGCAGAGCGTAAACGACCTAAAACCACAGATAATATAATACTATACCTAAACTAAGGTCGTTCCGCCACGTCTGACATAGTTTTGAGGGTTATTTAAGATACATTTGTACGTATATTGCTGTAGTGACAAGTTGTCAGCTCGTCGCCTAAATTGCAATATACTGAAACCCTCAGATCCCTTAGCTGTTTTTTACAGCATGCCCGGGAGGAAATGCAGCTGGCACATTCTATGTTTTTCTCTCACTCCCAGTCCAGCATGGAAGATAAATAATTTAATAAGATATCCATTATTACCCAGAGGATTAAGAAGTTGGACTTTTACTCTACAACTGTCAAATGTCACATCTGCGCGGGACATTTTTTCATTGTCACGTCAGGCCTATACCAGGTGTAAGGGAACAGTGTCTGATAGGGGTTGCTCAGTCAACGACACTGAACAACTTCCACCGAGAAATTATTTCCGAAAGTAAAAATAAGAATTGGCTTTTCCACACAAAATGTCCACCTCGATCAGACAATTTGTACGGCATGCAATTTTCATTTTTTACTTCCTGAATGAAATTCCTGGTGGAAGTTGTTCAGTGTCGTTGACGGAGGAACCCTTATCAGTTTTCGGGACACTGTCCTAAACTAAACTAAACTAGAAACAGTCTAACAAAGTGATAAATTGACAAATATCAACTTTGTGTTTCCCCGTGAGGGATCGTAAGGGATCCGAGGGTTTCAGTATATTGCATTGCTCGATGGGCTGACAACCTGTCACTACAGCAACATACCTACAAATCTATCTTAAATAACCCTCAAAACTTTGTCAGACGTGGCGGAACGACATTTGTTTAGGTCGTTCCGCCTACCCCATTAGGGATAAAGGCGTGACTATATGTATGTATTAGTTTCCCCGTGGGAATCGAAACCACGACCTCCGGATCGCGAGCTCACGGCTGGAATTAAATGGCGGGAATTTATTATTTTTTATGCAAAGTTTTCATAATGCCACAGTAAGACCGGAACGGTCGTCCGGGGATAGATTCCAAGATAACTGCTAGGGCTGTCAGAGTCTTGTGCTTTTTAGAACTACATTATAGTCACGTCTTTGTCACCTGCGGTGTAGCATGACGCACACAAGTCCAAATATAAGCACCTATTTTCGAGAATTTATTTTTATTTGCATAATTAGTTTTACTGAGTGAAAAAAAGTTATTAAAAATAGATGGTTATATTTGGACTCGTATGTAAAAAGTTCAGAAGCAGGCCTGACAAATACTGGTATATTAATTATTATTATCCTATGCTGTCCCACTGCTGGGCAACTGGGTATATTAATTATATATTTTTTTATTTTTAGTAATTGTTTTTCTCTTTTGTTTACAGAGTTTTTAACCTCTTTCAGTTTCCATACTACTTAAACCCTTTATAAACAAATTTAAAGGTTTTGTTTATATTATTGACAGCCCTAGCTTAGCGTCCTTCTGTAATAAGACGAACTTCAGCAGTAAAAGGAGATAAGGGCTTTATCGTCCTCCCAGCGGTGGGTTTAAGAGCCTTCGTCTGCAGAGGTAGCGCCACTTTTTTTATCCTTGTCATTTCCCTAGAAATAGTCCTAGTTATACATTATTAGTACATTAGTAATAGTCCTCCCACCGATTTTCGGTGATGGCGGCCAATCTCCCGGAAATCGGCCAATTGCGCAGGACTTGTTTTTAGTGCCCAAGTGTTTGCGCTACACACAGGTGCACTCTCTGTTCCTTTAGTCTCTTATTCTGATGGGACAGACTGACTGACACGACCAGAGAGAAATCAGGTGCAGGACCGACTATTTACATGCCCATCCGACAGCATGGATCATCTTACTTTTCGGACAATCAGGTGATCAGCCTGCAATGTCCTAACCAAACTAGAAACAACAACACAAATTCATTGTCCCCCGCCGGGAATCGATCCCGGGACCTCCGGGTCGAGAGCTCATGGCTCAGACCGCTAGACCACGGAGGCAGTTAGTACATTAGTAGGCAAGGGTTGTTAGACATCAATTGCATACGAGGTATTTGTAGCGAGGGCGCTAATAGTACCAGTATGCAATTCATGCTTGCATAGTGGTAAGTAAACAAGAACTGTGCTTTACATATCGAGTGAAAGATAAGTTTCGAATAAAATTAAATTTTATGGAAATTAAAGTTTAAAAATGGGTGGAATCAGTAAGCAAAACCAACTTACTATGAATGATTTCATCCATTTCAATCATGATAATTTATTATTCTCTTGTCGATTGAGTACAATGAAGTGAACGCCAACTCTCCCTGCATTCCGCTTTCTCCTTGACTTCCTCGTACAACTTCACCTTAATCATTTCTGTTACATGATTGATGTAACTTATTCTTGGTTTTTCCTATATATATTTTTTATCAAAGTGGCGCTATCTCTGTGGATGAAGACCTTTAATGCCATCCGTCCTCTTTAGGGATCAAAATGTATTGAACACTTTTAATAGTCTTGTTATGACGCGCCCTATTTTGACGACTTTTTGACGAAGGCAAAGGAAGGGAAACATGTAATTTAATTATGAATACATTTATACATCACGCCTTTATTCTTAATGGGATAGGCAGAGCGTAAACGACCAAAACGTAGGTCATTCCACTACGTCTGACAAAGTTTGAGGGTCATTTAAGATAGATTTGTAGGTATATTGCTGTAGTGGCAAGTTATGAGCCCATCGCCTAAATTACAATATACTGAAACCCTCAGATCCTTTAGCTGGTTTTTACAGCATGCCCGGGAGGAAATGCAGGCGGAAAATTCTATGTTTACCTCTCGCTCCCAGGCCAGCCCATGCATTGATTCTTGCATACATTAATTCTCCCATAAGAATCAAAAGAATTTCCAGGTGGAAGTTGTTCAGTGTCTTTGACTGAGCAACTATCAGTTTGCTGGACGCTGTCCCTTACCCCTGGTATACATTATATAATTATAAATGGTTATTATTTAGATCCCAGACGAAATAAGAATCATTATTATGAAGTCTTATAAATAGTTACTGGTTTGACTAGTTGAAACTAGCCGATTTGGCTAGAAAATCAAACAGGTGAAATTGAGCTCGATTCTAGATTTGCCGGCTTAAACTAAAATTAAAATCGATTTGTCACTTTCAGACTAAAAACTTTGGAAAAGGACAGGAGATATATTCTCTCCAGTTTTAGATGTATACATACATATACATAAAATTACGCCTTTATCCCTTACGGGGTAGGCAGAGCGTTAAACGCCTCGTAAAAGGCGCTTTCGCCACGTCTGACATAAATTTAGGGCAATTTTAGACTGTAATATGTATTGCTATAGTAACAGGTTATCAGCCCATCGCCTAAATTACAATACACTGTAACCCTCAAGTTCTTTTCGCTGACTTCTACAGCATGCCCGGGAGGAAGGGCAGCTGGAACATTCTATGTTTTTCTATCTCTCCCAGTCCAGCATGGAAGGAATTTAGATTTATAGTCGGTGGTTTTATGCGTTATTTGACATTTTTATCCGCCGTCATATGATATGACGGATAAAATTGACAGAAATACTGGAGAAACGTGCAAAAGCGCGTCAAACTCTAGCGGACAAAGTGTAAAACCATAGAGTATAAATTGCCTGTCATTTTTCAAGTTTATTATTTTAAAAGTGACAGATATATTTTAAATTTCGTTTTAGCCAGTGGTATCTAGAATCTATCTTATAATCCGTCTCGATTTCTTCAAGACGAAAAAAGTTTTAAAACATATTGCTTTCCTATCAAAACTTTTAAATGACCTCGTGTCGCCACATTGACAATTTGGACACAGTCACGACACGAGCATTCGCCAAATGCTTATTTCCAGCGAATGTTTGCAGTAAAAACGCACCTTTACATATAGCAAAAAGTCACACTCCAAACTTCAAAGCTAAAACAAAGAACCAACTTCGATTCTAACAAACCTTAAAGCCCAAAAAGTATTCTTACTTGCTCCGAGTATTTTACTCAATCGAATAGCATTTCGTCAAAGCGGTGTCTTATTGGCTAATTCAAAAAAAGAACTCGGAATAAACGACAAAGAGGGCGGAAGGATGTTATTTCCTTTGCCCGCGCTTTTTTCTTTTTTTCGGAATTCGCGCGGGAATCTGCACGTTACGGGGTTTGTTTTTAAGGTTATTTTCTTTCTGTTTGAAACGTATACGTTATTAAAACAATGTTTACGTAACACAGATAGGAGATACAGTGAAACAGATTCTTAAGTAAGTATTATTTTATACCAAACAGTGGCAACTGAGCGTACGGCCCCTGTCTTTTTTAATCTTTCATGTACTATATGGGAAGGCAAAGAGCTTGAGCCCATGTAGCCTAGTCTTCAGTACTTTATGGGACCGGTAGGGCCCCCTAAATTTGTTGTAACCGCTAACGTGTTCTTGTTGGAGATTGGTGAGAAGTGAAACACCGTTTTATTTACACTATACAGTTTATTTTATACACACGAATATATACAGTTAGTAGCACATTTAACACACATAAGATTCACAGGTTTAATACAGAGAAAATCTAGGAAAATTGTGAAGAGAACTATTTTCACATAAGCGCGCGAGAATCGCTAGATGTCATCTTGACAAGATAGCTAGGTTGCCATCTGTCTAATTAGTAGCGTGTGTATGAACCGCCACACCACTATAAACTATCCTACTAGAGACGTCCTTGTGTAGTGGCAACTAGTGCGGGCCTTTCGACGACCCACATAGCCTGATCGGCAGTGTATATGCCTGCTACGCAGAGGACAGGTTCGATTCCCGGTCGGGATGATAATTTGAATGTTTAATTTAAATGCCTGTTTCTGGGTCTGGGTGTTTTAAGTTGGGTTGGGTTAGGGATTTTTTCAGATCGAAGCGGGGCACAAAAGTGCAAACAGTTCTGCTTGATAGCAAAAAAGTTGAGATCGGGTCAAAAGAACTATCTTATATTGTGTAGTACAGGATAATTAATTAGTCAGTTCAAAAATTTATACTGGTAGGTTCAGACAACTTCTTCTTAGCGAGTGGATTCTCGAGTCGAGCAACGACCCGACGAACCTGGTGGCAGAGGTTTCAAACCGCCTAGTAGCACAGCTATTAGGCCTTTGACATGGTTTTTGAGTAACGACCTCTATCACAGATAGCTACGAGGACCGACAGTTTAACGTGCCCTCCGAAGCACGAAATCCTTTATGTTTTCGTACAATCAAGTGATTCAGCCTGATCACTTGATTCGTACAATCAAGTGATCAGACAATCTGTATGAGTAAGTCAATTTTTTATTTTCGTCATTCGTTTGTTTTTCGTAATTTAACCCAGTACCATTTAACATCATTTTACGTCGGTCCCGGTCGCTGTCTTTGATAGTGGTCGTTACTCAAATCATGTCAGAGGCGCAATAGCTGTGCTACTAGGCGGTTTTAAAAATCTGACGCCAGTTTTCACCGGGTCGTTGTGCTAATACGAAAAAGAAGATCATTTTATAAAGATTGTGTGTTTCCTTCACCAATCCAATCTAGTAAAAAAAAATACAGCTTGCCACATCCGGCTCGAAGGACCATAAAATTAGACGCGTTCCATTTTTAAAATCCATCCGCTAGCAAACGACCAATCAGTTGATTGTTTCCCGCCTCCGACGATTCAGCGCCATTTTGAAAATTCGAAAAAAGAATCCGATTGAGGATTGGCTGAGGAAATGGGTTATTATTATTAGTTAGAAGATAATTAATAATATGTTGTTATGTTGTTTTGTCTTGTGATGCAACTAGCATCACTACATAGTATAAAATAAAGTCACTTTTTCTGTCCCTATATCCCTATGTACGCATAAATCTTCTAAACTACGCAACGGATTTTGATGCGGTTCCTTTTAATCGATAGAGTGATTCAAGAGGAAGGTTATACATATATAATACATGCATAATATAGTAGAGAAACACTGATAATTTCCGTGCGAAGCCAGGGTGGGTCGCTAGTCATATTATATCTTTCGGTAGGTATCGTAAGGCGCATGGCAAATCTTGTATAGAAATTAACGTCTACGCAGCGCAACTTCAATTAAAGCTGCGCTGCGCAGACGTTAATTTCTATACGAAATCGGCGCGTCGCCGCCTCGCTGCTTCCTAAGTCGAATGGGTTCAGCAGTCAGCGTGGATGTTATCTCTCGCCATACCACTTGCTAAGCGTGGTGAAAATAACCTACAACTTTGGAAGGTCTAATAGTCCTCCCACCGATTTTTGGTGACGGCGGCCAATCTCCCGGCCATCGGCCAACTACGCGGGACCAGTTTTTAGTACCCAACACGCAAGTGCACTCTCTATTCCTTCAATCACTTATTCTGATAGGACAGACTGACTGACACGACCAGAGAGAAATCAGGCGCAGGACCGATCTTACTCTTCAGTCAATCAGGTGATCAGCCTGCAATGTCCTAACCAAACTAGAAACAACAATACAAAGTTTTAAACTTTTTGCAACTTTATGTAACATTTATCTAAAACTATGGGTGAAATGCCTGAAATAAAGATATTTATTTTATTTTTATTATAAAATCATTGATCGAATCTCCTCCGGGAATCGAATCCGAGACCTCCGGGACTCTGACCACTGGGCCACAGAAAAACACCGATAGCAAATCTTGTTCAAAAATAAAATTTTATGATCAACAAATCCAGCTATTGCAGCTTTGAAATTGTCGAATTTATCACCGATTGTCTGCAACCTCTGTCAATAGCATTGATCGAGTGCCATTGAAATAGCTCGGCCGGGAATCGAACCGGCTCTATTGTCAGCACAGCAGTTTAGGCGATGCTTTGTTCTGCGGCGCGGCGGTTTGCTTTGATGTTTAAATTGTGAACGTAACGGTGTCAACGTGTCATCTGAACCGTAACTACATACATAACATAACATAAAAACACTTTATTGCACGTAAGAATGCAAATCATACAACACAACAGATAACAACAAAAGACAAGTACAACATAGGCGGCCTTATTGCTAAGGTAGCAATTTCTTCCAGGCAACTTTTGTACATACATAAAATCACGCCTTTATTCCTAATAGGGTAAGCAGAGCGTAAACGATCTAAACAAAGGTCATTCCGCCACATCTGACGTTTTGAAAGTTATTTAAGATACATTTGTAGGTATATTGCTGTAGTGACAGGTTGTCTGCCCATCGCCTAAATTACGTTATACTAAAACCCACGGATCTCTTAGCTGGTTTTTACAGCATGCCTGGGAGGAAATGCAGCATTCTATGTTTTTCTGTCACTCCCAGGCCAGCATGGAAGAAACCGTAACTATAGACGCCATTTGTTAATGCTTTGTTTTATACTTAAATTTAATTAATTACGGCAACAGAAATTCTGTCACTTTCCAACAAGCTATGATTTGCTCGTGAAAAAGACATTCTAGTGTCAAGGCACTTTGGCCTCTGTGATGCATACATACATACATATAATCACGCCTTTATCCCTAATGGGGTAGGCAGAGCGTAAATGACATAAAAAAAGGTCGTTATGCCACGTCTGACAAAGTTTTGAGGCTTATTTTACGATAGATTTGTAGGTATATTGCTATAGTGACAGGTTGTCAGACCATCGCCTAAATTACAACATACTGAAACCCTCGGATCCCTTAGCTGGTTTTTACAGCATGCCCGGGAGGAAATGCAGCTGGCACGTTCTATGTTTTTCTCTAGCTCCCAGGCCAGCATGGAAGAAATGTCTCTGTGATGACTGTGAGAAAAAACGAAACGCATCGGTTCGTCGTTGGTTGATCACTGTTTCGTCTTCATTTCAACTCATCAGATGCGGAACTGTCCACATTACAGTTGGTTTGCAAGTGCTTCGCCCTTGTGAGCTTAGCTTGTTTGGGTCGGAACGGAATCCAACACTTTAGGAGCAGCCGTTAAGCATTCTTCTTCTGTCGAGTTTACCCACTCTTGTCTATCGACCCGATGAATCCTGGTGTCAGAGTTTTTAAACCGCCTAGTAGCACAACTATCAGGCCTCTGACATGGTTTTGTGTAACGACCACTATCAAAGACAGCGACCGAGACCGACGGCTTAACGTGCCCTCCGAAGCACGAAATCTTTTTTCTTTTTCGGACAATTGGGTGATTTAGCCTGCAATGTCCTAACCAAACTGGGGAAAAATTCACAAAGTGATAAATTCTCAAATATCAACTTTGTGTCCCTCCCCTGGGAATCGAACCCAGGACCTCCGAAACGAGAGTCCATGGCACTAGCCACTAGACCACGGAGGCAGTTAAGTTAAGCATGATCTCAGCAGCAAAGTCCTCCCCGCAAGGGGGCCCTTTCCCACGTGTATCCCTGTAGAGATAATGCAATGTACCTACGTTCAACGGTAGACTGTGACAATGCACTCCGCCATCTTGAAATATGTAATTAATTTGACAGTCCTTACACTGCAGCGCTCCAACCCAGATTCATTAAGAATTGTGTCATATGAGTATTTTAAACGTATATACGTAACAAACATCATAATTTAGACGAGGCAGAAACCGTTCTTTACCCCGTAATGGATAGAGGCATGAATATGTAGATATTTATTCGAATGTTCAACTATTTTCACGCTTTCAAAAGCAGCTAAAGCATTTTTTTGCTTTAGCGTGCGTCAATAATTTGCAATCACTCCAACTTTATCCATTTTCCCGTGTTTGTGTCAGACTATTATTTTATTCGTGCAGAAATACATTTTTCCCATTTAGCCGAAACTCTTTTATTATTCAAATTCAATTTGATATTGTGTAAGCGCGCATTTATTATTAACGCTAGCAATAGAACAGTACAACGGACGCTTTAAATGAACATACATACATATAATCACACCTTTATCCCTTATGGGTTAGGCAGAGCGTAAAGGACCTAAACAAAGGTCGTTCCGCCACGTCTGACAAAGTTTTGAGGGTTATTAAAGATAGACTAGCTGACCAGGCGAACTTTGTTCCGCCTTAGACGACATAAACATGATTTTTACAGTATGCCCAGGAGGAAATGCAACTAGCACTATCTATCTATATTCTATGTTTTTCTCTCGCTCCCTGGCCAGCATAATGGCTCTACCTACCCCTTAATCCCTTACAAGCGTTTAAATCGGGGAAAGCGGGGAAATCTTTACAACCGTAATTCCATACTACCGGATGAAACCGCGTCATAGATCGCTTTCCTAAACAAAATAAAAACAAGAAAACCCAAGAATTTTCATAAAGGCTCCATAGAATAAATTCTAGCGTTATTGTATGATGGAAAAGGCCTCTACCGCTGTTTATAAAACACCCTATATATCTATACAGGGTGGCAGCTATCGACCCGCCAAAATTTGCATAGGTTTAGTTTTCAGGTTGTCGTATGTCGTTGGGCAAAGGGTGAAGATGTGTGTCAGCCCTTTGACAGACCTAAAGTAAACTAATTTATTTTAGGACCTCTGTGGTCTGTTGGTCAGAATCATGGGCTTGGGATTTTGAAGGAGTGGGTTTGATTATCTTGTAGAAGAGGTTAAAGTGTTGTATAGGTATTGCATGTGCAAACGGTGTAGAAGGTTCGAATCCCACTCTTTCTATACTGCTTTTATTCTGAAATAGAAACTGAGTATATATATAATGAAGTCGGTTAAAAAAAAACAGTTAATGTATCATGTATTTTTTTATGTACCGAAATACCTGTCTAGTCAAATTTTCAAAATGTTTTCTTTGTGCTCGAACGTTTTTTATTTGAAATGCAAAAGTGACTTACCAGCTACATACACATACAATCATGCCTCCATCCCCAACGGGCTAGGCAGAGCTCAAACGACCCAAACAAAGGTCGCTCCGCCACGTCTGACAAAGCTTTAAGGGTTGTTTAAGATAGATTAGTAGGTATATTGCTGTAGTGACAGGTTGTCAGCCCATCGCCTAAATTGCAATATAGAGAAACCCCTGGATCCCCTAGCTGATTTTTACAGCATGCCCGGGAGGAAATGCAGCTGGCACATTCTATGTTTATCTCTCGCTTCCAGTCCAGCAAGGAAGTATACCAGCTACACATAAATTAAATTCTATATTTTTGTCGCCAATCCAGCATATATTTTTTAAAAGAACATAAAGCTTTTATGTATAAAAATGTTTCAGTTTCATACATTGGTTTGAAAAAAAATATCGACGGAAAGCGTGCGTGATTAACTGGAGTGACCTGGAGTAATTAAAAAGTTATACGGTCAAGTGCGAGTTGGGTTACGTTCTTGAAGGGTTCTGTCTTTTATTAATTTTCTTGGAGTTGTAACGAATTTTTATGCAGTTTTAGATTGAGGGACTGGATGTGCATATTATAGAAATACATATATATAATCACGCCTGTATCCCTAATGGGGTAGGCAGAGCGTAAACGCAGAACAAAGGTCGTTCCGCCACATATGACAAAGTTTTGTGCGTTATTTTAAATAGATTTGTAGGTATATTGCTATAGTGCCAAGTTGTCAGCCCATCTCCTAAATTTCAATATTCGCCTAAATCTATACTTTAGGTGAATATTGTTTTTAATAGAATATTGTTGTATAGATATTATAGAAAACATTAAGCATTAAGCACCATTCAGACTTTCCGATCCTACATACAACATCGAAAGGTGTGACCATCTCAAACAAGGTGAATCTGCGAAAAAAAACTGCAGACTAGGCAAAACTCTGGGTTAAAAAAATAATAAATTTTATATTCAAATAGGGTACTGCCTCAAATAATAAATAATAATAATAAAAAAAAAGTGTTTATTTCCTCTACAAACAACAACATAAAAGTAGATACATAAGCAAATAAAAGTTTACAATTTGTTTGAAAGACTGGTCTCTAAACTAGGTAAACCTGATCTATAGGTAACCAGGCCTCCACCTCCAGAATGAATGACAAGAAGAACAACATATTGTGTTGTTTTGAATATAAAAAAGGAGACAAAAAAAGACTTAATAATTATTAGTTAAATGAAAACAAACAATCAAAACTAGCAGATATTATTTGTGGGTTGGGTAAGTGTGTGAAATAAAAACAAATGGTAACATATTGTCCGATTTAGGATGATCGGATCGGAAGATCTGGATGGTGCTTATAATAATGATAATTTTATCGTTATTTATCCCTCGCAAAAGAGGCAAAGTAAACATAGCATATACAGCCAAGTCTATTAAAATATTACCACAGTTTTCTTAACCTAAATCAGACACGCCCTGAAAACGATTAAGTAGAATAAGACAAGGATTAAACACAAAAAAAAAATCTCATGCTCATCCATTTCATCACAACTATAAAAATAAAATGGCCGCGTAAATCTAATTGAGCAATGCAAGAGCATTATAACATTCAACTTTCCCGCGCGCGCAAAACTTCGCACATACTTATTACCAACTCGAGATAGAAACGTTAAATGTTAACTTTTGAATTAAATTATTTGTTATTTAAAATGTCAAATGTCTTACATGCTGGACTGGAAGCAAAATAAAAATATTGATTGCACCAGCTGCTTCTCCATCCGGACATGCTGTAAGACATAATTTATTAATAATAATTCCATTACATACATACATACATATAATCACGCCTTTATCCCTAATGGGGTAGGCAGAGCGTATACGACCTAAACAAAGGTCGCTCCGCCACGTTTGACAAAGTTTTGAGGGTTATTTAAGATAGATTTGAATGTATATAGCTATAGTGACAGGTTGTCAGCCCATCGCCTAAATTGCAATATATAGAAACCCTCGGATCCCTTAGCTGGTTTTTACAGCATGCCCGGGCGGAAATGCAGCTGGCACATTCTATGTTTTTCTCTCGCTCCCAGTCCAGCTTGGAAGTAATTAATAATTCCATTACAGATCATAATTCAAATTACATATCAAATTAAAAAACAAAAAAGGAATTAGAGGCAGTAAGTTGACAACCTATCAGTAAGCGATACACTTTTTAATCTAACTGGTTTTACTATAGTCGCTTTACGCTCCGCCTACCCTTTAACCCTTAAAAATAAAGGCTTGACCTTTTGTTATCAGTAATAGTCGCAAGAAACTAATTTATAAAATCAAGAACAGTATCTTAACTCCAAAACTTCGCACATACTTACCACCTCCAACTCGAGATAGAAACGTCAAATGTCAACTGTTGAAGTTGGATTATTGCAAATGTCAAAGTCGGTGATACATTGTGGCAACTTTTCAAAACTTTGGCTTGTTATGTTGCATCGCAGACTGACAAACATTTTGATCGAAGTGCATGTAGTTATGGAAACTATAGCTATTAATCTTGCTGCTGTAGTGATGAGTTAAGAGCGTATATACCGAGCGGTGGCGCCCTCACTCGTTAAAAAAAACATTTAACTCGTAAGATAAAGACTTTTACATCCATGCTGGACTGGGAGCGAGAGAAAAACATAGAATGTGCCAGCTGCATTTCTTCCCGGGCATGCTGTAAAAATCAGCTAAGGGATCCGAGGGTTTTTCTTAATTGCAATTTAGGCGATAGGCTGACAACCTGTCACTATAGCAATATACCTACAAATTTATCTTAAATAACCCTCAAAACTTTGTTGAACGTGGCGAAGTGACCTTTGTTTAGGTCGTTTACGCTCTGCCTACCCCATTAGGGATAAAGGCGTGATTATGTATATGTAAAGACTTTTTTAGAACTTTGTTCAACTACTTCTTTAGAATCAGAGCTAATGAATTAAGGAGCATATAGTAGTCATCAGTTACTATCGAAATTATTGCTATAAACGGCTATATTTGGCGGAACTGATTGGTACTATTTTCTCCTCAATTCGTCAGATTCTCGTTATTACAGATTCCTGTTACGTCAGCCGCAGCAATGTTTCCCGGTATGACAGCTTTCCGTTACTTACCGACAGTTTCGCGGTATTTACTGCGGAACGCTAAACCAGCGACACGCGAACGTGTTTACGGCGTGTAAGGGACAGCGTCCCGCAGACTGATAGGGGTTGCTTAGCCAACGAAACTGAACAACTATCACCAAATTTATTTTAAAAGTGAAAAAAATAATTTGATTATCCATACAAACGCTCTGATTGAGGTGGTCATTTTGTATGGGAAGATCAATTTGTCTTTTGACTTCCTGAAATAATCCTGCTGATAGTTGTTCAGTTTCGTTGATTGAGCAACCCCTAGCAGTATGTGGGACGCTGTCCCTTACACCCGGTATATGTGTGCCTCACATCTGGTTGGGTTCCCGTTATGACAGTTTTCCGTTACGTCACTTGCAAAGGTTACCGGACCCATGTTTAATTTACTACGGAACCCTAAACCGAAGACACGCAAGCGTGTACATGTGAATACCTCCCTAATCATCTGGTTGGGTTCCCGTTATGACAGTTTTCCGTTACGTCACCCGCAAAGGTATCCCATGTTTCATCACTGCGGAACCCTAAACCGTCGACACGCGACTGCACGCGAGCGTGTGTGTGTGTTTCTCACTAATCATCTGGGTGGGTTCCTGCTATGACAGTTTAATGCTCTTTAACAATTCGTTAGGTAGCGTCATTTAGTTATACGTTAGTCTGTATAGGACATATATTATTATCCGGTAGTGTTTGGAATCGAGCCCAATGTATTGCCTGGAATGTATACCAGCCCACTAGTTCAACTTTTATTTTCCTGTGCCATAAGGTTGCCTGGAAGAAATTGCTGCTTAGCAATAAGGCCGCCTATTTGTACTACTATTTGTTTTATTTTCTTATAACTCTTGTGTCTTTTCTGTGCAATAAAGTATATTCTTATCTTATCTTATAATATGAAAGAAAGAAATTAATAAATTGGTTTCGGGCAAGGCTAGAACTGCCTCAATGGTCTAGTGGTTAGAGCCTTGGGCTTACGATCCGGAAGTCCTGGGTTCGATTCGCAGGGGGAACACGCAAAGTTGATATTGGTCAATTTATCACTTTGTGAGGTTTTCCAAGTTTGGTTAGGACATTGCAGGCTGAATCACCTGATTGTCCGAAAAGAAAGAAGATTCCGTGCTTCGGAGGGCACGTTAAGCCGTCGGTTCCGGTCGCTGTCTTTGATAGTGGTCGTTACTCAAACCATGGTAGAGGCCTATTAGCTGTGCTACAAGGCGGTTTAAAAACTCTGACACGAGGGCTCATCGGTTCATTTGACTCGAGAATCCTCTCGCTAAGAAGAATAGGGGCTCGACCCGAATAAAAAAATAATGTATGTGTGTCCGCGCTTCACGCAAAAACGAATGCATAAATATGAATGCAGCTTAAAGTGCTAAAGGTCCCACTTAAACAATAATGTTTCGTTTTTCTCGATACTCTTCTTGAAATTGTAATAACAGAGAATGCGTTGGTCATCAAAAAATATTATTTTGCTACTGCATCTAAGACGGACTGTAGATACCACGGGAAATCGCGGGCGCTTTTGTTCAGAGTTCATTCTACCGTCGACTTTATATCTATTGCTTCTGACATAAACCAGAGAACTCTGTGACTATAGTATTTCCAACTTAGTTTTAGAATAAAGGTAAACAAAGTTTCTTGTCTTTTAATCGAAGATCTTGTGTCTAAAATAAGTTTTAGCTATTAGATATGGCAACATAATGACAGAGTAGTTTTAGTAATTTAATCAATTTGCCAACACGTATTATTTATTTTTGAAATGTGTTTTTGAAAAAAAAGTCATGAAACTTTGTTTACCTTTATTCTTAAACTGAGTTAGAAATATATAGAGTCAATTGAAAAAGTAATAATAAATGTTCCTAGAAATATATTGTTCATTTTCTCGGGTGAAGCCAATTCAGAGCTTATAACTTACTTTATGTATAGTTTCCAAACTCTGTTGGCCGAGTCTGTCTAGTTGTAGACAATTTTACAAAAAAAAAACTACATAGTTAATACAAGATGTTATAAAAAACGCTGTTAAGTATAGCTACTTTATGTAAACCAAAATACATACAATACAATACAAATTCTTCATTCTTCTTATCGTGTCGATGGAAGCACAAAGAAACACATACAACAGAAATAAAAAGGAACAAACTTGACAGTACAATATAGGCGGCCTTATTGCTACAGCAGCAATTTCTAGGAGGCAACCTTTGGGTATAGAAATTGTACAAACATAAAGCGGGATAGTGCATATTACTGCATATAATACTTAGACAATATTTACACACTATTAAATAAATATTTCAATCAAATTTACTGATACATATCTTATGATAAACTAATACGTAATATATGCTACATAAGATAGGATACTGTATATTATATATCAGAGAAATTGGTAGATAGAATATCACTACATATACGTACTTAAACGATACTTATAAATCAGACAGCTACACATTAAACATTATTAATTAGCTAAGTAGAAATTTCTTGTTTACATACATAAATCCATATTTTTTTTACATAGATGGGAAGGAAGTAATTTTTTTGTCTTTTTTCGATCCATTCTCCCTCTATTGACGAAGTTGTTTATATAACCATCATTATACACAACACACCCATAAGTCAAACTTTTTAACACCCTATATGAAAATAGGTCAAAATAAAAAAACCCAAATTGAAAACAAACAAATTTATCCATAGTTGTCCCCTCGGGAAATTTCACACCACAAGTATTTCCACTTTGTATTGGTAAATATGTGTGTTATTGCTGTTTTTTACCTTTTTATTCGGCAATTTTCTTTTCATACATACATATAGTTACGCCTTTATCCCCAATGGGGTAGGTACAGCGTAATCGACCTAAACAAAGGTCGTTCCGCCACGTCTGACAAAGTTTTGAGGGTTATTTAAGATAGATTCATAGGTATACCTGGGTAACACTGAAAATGTTAAGAAAATGAAAAACGGCATAATGTAGAAAGTTGCCAATACTTTTATTGTTTTTCGAAGTAATCTCCGTTCCTCTCTACACATCGTCGCATTCGATGGAACCACTGAGAAAAGCAGTGGACCCATTCTTCCTCAGGGGTTTCTTCTATAGCATTTTCGTACGCTTTCACCGCATCTTCAGGGCTCGTAAAGCGAATACGAGTTATATATTCTTTAACGCGTACAAAAAATTTACAATAAATAATCAATCTTAAATTTAGTTCACAAAGGTGAGCTTATCTCTATAAAGAGATCTCTTCCAGCCAACCTGTAAAACTGATTATGAGATAACAAGACAAGACTGTACACGCAATAGACTTGTACATATACATATAACCTAGAACCTACATAAACATACATATATATTACTTTAATAAACATCTATAATATATAATAATACATACATATAATAAATACAAATACCTACGTACATAAATACAAATTTTGTTGCGATAGGAAGTGCTCTTTCACTCTTTTTTTGAAAGAGGATATAGATGGACAGTCTTGAACTGTCTTCGGAAGCTTGTTCCAAAGTTGTGTAGCTCGAACAGAAAAGGAATTGGAAAAGAATTTGGTATTAGCACTAGGACACTCAAGTACTTTAGTGGTACATGCGCGCCTAGGCCGGGGGTCAGGGGGTAGTTATCTTTAGTTTTTGGGAATAAATGAAAGTCGCGCCAGGTCAGGACTGAATGCTACATTATCTCGACACCAGCCATTGTCAAATATTTAACAGTCCATTTTGCGGAATGCTTCAGCATTGTCATGGTGAAAGAGGATCCTGCTTCGAGGGCGCTGCTGTCGATTTTTTCCCAAGACAACAGTCAGTCGACAGTCTGCAGTAACTGTCCTTCCATCTTCTAGCACAACTGTCGCGAAATAACCTTTCCGACCAAAGAATGAGGCAATCATCTTTTTTCCTTGACTTCTTCCTTTCTTTACCTTAGTTGGCCGATCTTCGAAAGGAAACACCCGCTGAACTGATGGTCTTTTGGTTTCGGGTTCGTAGCAATATATACAGCTTTCATGACCTTTTTACTTCCAAGCTGGACTGGGAGCGAGAGAAAAACATAGAATGTGCCAGCTGCATTTCCTCCCGGGCATGCTGTAAAAACCAGCTAAGGGATCCGAGGGTTTCTATATATTGCAATTTAGGCGATGGGCTGACAACCTGTCACTATAGCTATATACATTCAAATCTATCTTAAATAACCCTCAAAACTTTGTCAAACGTGGCGGAGCGACCTTTGTTTAGGTCGTTTACGCTCTGCCTACCCCATTAGGGATAAAGGCGTGATTATATGTATGTATGTATGTTCATGACCTGTGACGATGTCAAATACAGCATTTAAGTCACCGCCGTTGAACTTATCTAACATTTGGCGACACCAGTACATGCGAAGGTGTTTCTGGTCGTGAGTTAAAGTATGGGGAATCCTTCTGGCACAAAGCTTCCTGACGCTTAAATGTTCGTGTAATATTTCATGAACTTTACTCATAACAATGCCACAGAATATATAATAGTACTACATACAGAATGGCCCTTCCCCAGTCTGACATACGTCACACTCCGCGCCCGATTGTGGGCCACATTGAGCGTACGCTTAGCGGGCATGGGGCGCGCATATTTCCCAGTGTAACAGAAATAATAAAGTTTTGTGTTCCAAAGATGGTTAGATACTGTTCCGTGTACGGATGTCTTTCTACCACAAGATATGACTCCAATAGGAACTTTTTTAGATTCCACAGTGATGAGACACGGTAAGTAAATTCATACGTAATATGCAACCTAATCTATTCTAACTATTCAGTTACAGTGAACTACTATTCAGTTACAAAGAACTACTTTAAAACGTTGGTTTAATCAAGAACCAGATTAATCAAGTGATGATTATGACCGGTTTAACAAATTTTGTCAACCCTTATAACACGCACACAAACACATACCAACTGCAACATGCCCTCTGTCGAAGTGTGACCAAAATGACATGATAGTTAGGAGTGTCCGAGCTGTGCCAATGCCTAGGCTTGCCCGTCTCTGCTGATAGGTCATTCTCTTATCTTCCTCTATCATGCGTCGCACAGCACTGATGTTATCTTCAGTAGTTGCTGCTAAAGGACGTACCTCACATGGATCATCATTGAGATTGCTACGTCCACGCTTAAACTCGTTAAGCCAATTGTAAATAGTGGCACGAGATGGGGCTTCATTAGGAAATGCTAATCGCAGCCTTTCATAGCTTTATTGTTGAGTAAGCCCACAACGAAAGTCATAATAAATCATTGAACGAAAATTTTCTCGCGTTAGGTTCATTTTCACGTGTAACAAGAGTTTTAGATTTGCCGCCAATTCACAAAAACAAATGACAAATGAATGCAATATACTACATTAAATTACCAAAGAGTTCTAAAATTAAAATAAAAAAAAAATCTTTTTTAGCAATGTTTCTAACTGGCCAGTTCTAAACATTTTCAGTGTTACCCACGTATTGCTGTAGTGACAGGTTGACAGCCCTAAATGGACAACCTAAATTGCAATATAATGAAACCCTCGGATACCTAAGCTAGTTTTTACAGCATGCCCGACAGGAAATGCAACTGACACATTCTATGTTTTTCTCTCGCTCCCAGGCCAGCATGGGGGAAATCAATTTATTTTACTCCTCTGTTTCCTATTGCCTGGTTGCCTGGAAGATATTGTTACAGTAGCAATAAGGCCGCCAATTGTACTATTTTTATTGTATTTGATTTTTTACTAAGGGGGGCACGACTTGGCTATAATTGTGATTCTTTCACTTTAAGAGGATAACATGTATTTTATATTTCGTATCATTTCAATTAAAATTGTTTGCAACAGAACATACTAGTACCGATTCCTTGAGGACTAACCGTCCCTTTCTGTTTTCTCATGATAGAAAATGACAGGTAACAGTTTTAGCCAAGATTTTCTAATTTTGTGCGCATACGAATTGCCCCCACTGCCTAGATGTAAGGGACAGCGTCCCGCAAATTCATGAGGGTTGCTCTGCCAACGACACTGAACAATATCCACCAGGAAATTTTTGGCATTTCCATACAAATTGTTTGATCGAGGAGCTTTTTTTTTCACTTTCTGAAAGAATTTCCTGGTGGAATCGAACCCAGGTCCTCTGGATCGTAAGCCCATGGATCAGACCACTAGACCACAGAGGCAGTTATATATCATGGAATCGAATCTCCAATATCGGGTCTAACTCTCCACTTGACCCGGCAGTCGGCTACTCGATATGTAACATACAGGACATGCCGACAGTGAGAGCCTGTTGAAACTTGACTACACCCTGTATAAGGATGCTCCGGGACTATACAGGGCGGAATAACTATACCGGGTGTAAGGGACAGCGTCCCGCAAACTGATATTGCTCAGTCAACGACACTGAATAACTTCCACCAGGAAATTCTTTAAAAATAATGCAATTTTTTTTTGTAACTTAACTACCAGGAAATTCTTTTAAAAGAACACGAGTACTTTTTTGTAAAAAAAAAACTACCGTAAATTAATATAATACATACATATAATCACGCCTTTAGCCCTAATAGGGTAGGCAGAGCGTAAACGACCTAAACAAAGGTCACGCCTGTCAAATATTTGACGGTTAATTAAGATTGATTTGAAGGTATACTGCTGTAGTATCAGGTTGTTGAAGTGTTGCTCGAATGCTTCTTACAGCATGCCCGGGCGGAAATGCAGCTGGCACATTCTATGTTTTTTTCTCGCTCCCAGGCCAGTATGGAAGAAAATAAAATGAAAAATATTTATATCGAGTAAATATGATTATTCATTCAGTCCGTAATAGACGAAATTATTCATATATCCCACCTAGAGAGTCCAAATCTAATTACGTGTTGAATGTAGCTAAAAGCCGTCCCTAGACTCGTGGGCAGGGCTGCCACAAGACACTTTATCATACATACATACATATAATCACGCCTTTATCCCTAATTGGGTAGACAAAGCGTAAACGACCTTAAAAACAAAAAAGGTCGTTCCGCCAAGTTTGACCAAGTTTTCAGGGTTATTTAAGATAGATTTGTAGGTATATTGCTAAAGTGACAGGTTGTCAGCCTATCGCCTTAATTGCAATATACGGAAAACCTCGGATCCCTTAGCTGGTTTTGACAGCATGCCCGGGAGGAAATGCAGCTGGCACAGTCTTTGTTTTTCTTTCGCTTCCAGTCCAGCATGGAAAAATACTTTCACTTTATCATATTTATATTCAAAAGGTTATTCTTCTTCTGTCGAGTGGGTATCGAGTCGATCGACCCGATGAACCCTGGTGTCAGAGTTTTTAAAGCGCCTAATAGCACAGCATTTCTTCCATGCTGGACTGGAAGCGAGAGAAAAACATAGAAAGCTGCATTTCCTTCCGGGCATGCTGTAAAAACCAGCTAAGGGATCTTGAGGGTTTCTGTATATTGCAATGTAGGTGATGGGCTGACAACCTGTCACTACATCAATATGCCTACAAATCTATTTTAAATAACCTTCAAAGCTTTGTCAGACGTGGCGAAACGACCTTTGTTTAAGCCACCTATGCTCTGCCTACCCCATTTGGGATAAAGGCGTGGTCATGTCTGTATGTATGTAATAGCACAGGTAATAGGAATCTGACATGTTTTTTTGTAACGACCACTATCAAAGACAGCGACCGGGACCAACGGCTTATGGTTTCCTCCGATGCACAAAATATTTTTTTAGCCAACTTCATAACGAAGGAGTTTCTCAATTCGTTTGTTTGTTTTTTTTTGTATGTTTGTTACCTCATAACTCCGTAATTTATGAACCAATTTGAAAAAACCTTTTTTTCTTAGAAAAGGTATAACATTCTGGATTGGTCCCGTTTGTATTAAAATCCGGTTCTGATGATGGAATCCATGAAGAAATGAGGGAACTCCTCTAATTTTCCTTGTGTAGAATCGAACCCAGGACCACCGGTTCTGGTGATAAAACCGCTGAGATAAAAACATCGCCTTAAAAAAATTACAACATCTGAAAAAAAAAATGTTGTGTAAAGTTAGTGGCAACCCTGCACAAACTCTACTGAATGCTTAATGGAATCACCAGACGATCGCAGGAGTGCAAATTGCTTGCGTATATCGAACACCCTATACCGCGAGTGTAAGGGACAGCGTCCCGCAAACTGATAGATAACGAAACTGAACAACTGTTACAAGGAATCTTCCATGCTGGACTGGGAGCGAAAGAAAAACATAGAATGTGCCAGCTGCATTTCCTCCCAGGCATGCGGTAAAAACCAGCTAAGGGATCCGAGGGTTTCAGTATATTGCAATTTAGGCGATGGGCTGACAACCTGTCACTATAGCAATATACGTACAAATCTATCTTAAATAACCCTCAAAATGTTGTCAGACGTGGCGAAACGACCTTCGTATATGTCGTTAACGCTCTGCCTACCCCATTAGGGATAAAGGCGTGATTATATGTATGTATGTATGTATGTTACAAGGAAATTCTTTCAGAAGTGAAAATAAAATTTTCATTTTCCATACAAATTGTCTGATCGAGGTGGACATTTTGTTTAGAAAAGACAATTTATTTTTACTTCCTCAAAAAAATCATGCTGATATTTGTTCAGTTTCGTTGACTGAGCAACCCCTATCAGTTTATTGTATATTAAATTTCCTGTAGGTTTCTCGATTAGGAGGTCATAGGTTTCAATACTTAAATTGCTATTATAATATTTTTATAATTTGTATGTTTCCTGTGTATTTTTAAATTAAATTTAATTACATTTCTACGAAGTTATGATACTTTCAATTTGTAGCGGGAGATTTTCCCCGGTTTACTTAGTACAATGCAGGCTGAATCATCAGACGATCGCAGGAATGCAAATGCTTGCGTATATCGAACATATTGATCCTGTATACATATTGATCCAGTTACTTGTATATTGAAATGGAATAGGTCATAGGTTAGAATTCTACACTATCAATTTATAGCGGGAATTTGGTTAGGAAAATGCAGGCCGAATGAAATCAAATTGCTTATATATATATATTCTTTATTGCATTAAAATACTCTTCCATGCTGGACTGGGAGTGAGAGAAAAACATAGAATGTGCCAGCTGCATTTCCTCCCGAGCATGCTGTAAAAACCAGCTAAGGGATCTGAGGGTTTCAGTATATTGTAATTTAGGCGATGGGCTGACAACCTGTCACTACAGCAATATACGTACAAATCTTTCTTGAATGGCTCTCAAGACTTTGTCAGACGCGGCGGAACGGTCTTTGTTTAGGTCGTATACGCTCTGCCTACCCCATTAGGGATATAGGCGTGATTATATGTGTGTGTATGTATGTATGCATTAAAATACAAGAAATGAAGTTTACAGAAAGGTATGCAAGGGCGAACTTATCTCTATGAAGAGATCTCTTCCAGCTAACCCACTGGCAGTTGAGATTGTTGATTGCTTGCGTACATCGAACACCCCTATACAGGATGTTATGAAAAGTACTGCGTTCCTTTAAATCACATCACTACATAGTATAAAACAAAGTCGCTTTCTCTGTCCCTATATCCCTATGTATGCATAAAACTTTTAAACTACGCAACGGATTCTGATGCGGTTTATTTTAATGGATAGAGTGATTCAAGAGGAAGGTGGGTCGCTAGTAAAATTATAAATAAGTATGTGTAGGTACAGATACTTACTTCCATGCTGGACTGGGAGAGATAGAAAAACATAGAATGTTCCAGCTGCCCTTCCTCCCGGGCTTGCTGTTGAAGTCAGCAAAAGGGACTCGAGGGTTACAGTGTATTGTAATTTAGGCGATGGGCTGACAACCTGTCACTAAAGCAATACATATTACAATCTAAAATTGCCCTCAATTTTTGTCAGACGTGGCGAACGCGTCTTTTACGAGGCGTTAAACGCTCTGCCTACCCCGTAAGGGATAAAGGCGTGACTTTATGTATGTATATGTAGGTACAGCGAACTGAATAACTTATCATCCCAGTTAAAATAGAGATTTTCCCCGGTTTGGTTAGTATAATGCAGGCAGCATCGCCTGATCGTGTATCCAGAGGAAGGATTCCGTGCTTCGGAAGGCACGCTAAGCCGTCGGTCCCGGTCACTGTCTTTTATCTAGAGATTAAAAAAACTAGAATGTTTTAAATCTCTGACACCAGGGTTCTTCGGGTGGTTTGTCGATTCTACGACCTTAATTTAACCTTAAACTGATTAAAGTTCTACCGAAGCAAATAATTAATTCATAACATATTGTAGGCACAATTTCATTGTTTTAACAAATTAAATTAAATAATTCATTGGAAATGAGCGAAACAATGTTATTATACAA
Organism: Scrobipalpa costella; assembly: GCA_949820665.1. Lineage (NCBI taxonomy): Eukaryota > Metazoa > Arthropoda > Insecta > Lepidoptera > Gelechiidae > Scrobipalpa > Scrobipalpa costella. The sequence continues at coordinate 1,408,049 of OX463322.1, read as the reverse complement.
CACTTTTCGAGAATAAAGTAAATATTAAAACTTTGTATTCTGATACTCGAATGATTGTTATATAAATTAACTAGCGACCCGCCCCGGCTTCGCACGAAAATTATTAGTGTTTCTCTACTATATTATGCATGTATTATACATATAAACCTTCCTCTTGAATCACTCTATCCAATAAAAGAAACCGCATCAAAATCCGTTGCGTAGTTTTAAAGATTTATGCATACATAGGGATATAGGGACAGAGAAAGCGGCTTTGTTTTATACTATGTAGTGATGGACTCGATTCTAGATACCACCTGCTAAAACTAAAATTAAAGTCTATCTTTTACTTTCAAAATAATAAAATTGAAGAAGGACAGGCCATTTAAACTCCCTGCTTTTACACTTTGTCCGCTAGATTTTTTATTCGTTTATAAAGCTATCTCAAGATTGAGAGCAATATTAAGTATGGATTTGACAGGTCATTTTATACTGAAATTACATTTCTGATACGAACTCAAACTAGCTTTCAGTCTCAAGTGCGCTGATTAAAAATACGGGCCTAAATGTACATTAAAGTGTACATTATTTAGTCTTCTTATTAGCGAATGGATTCTCGAGTCGAATGACCCGATGAACCCTGTTGTCAGAGTATTCAAACCGCCTAGTAGTACAGCTAATTGGCCTCTGACATGGTTAGAGTAACGACCACTATCAAAGACAGCGACCGGGACCGACGGCTTAACGTGCTCTCCGAAGCACGGAATCTTTTTTGCATACATACATACAAGGTGGCGCAAAAGAAATCACCCTATTGGAAGATGCTCTCATTTTTGCAAATGGCCGCCAATGTCAAATCTGTTTTGACATTTGTGGACTAGACAGATGCAGAATACAAGTGAACAAGCCATGGAGCGATACACTCCCCAAGAACGCGGAAAAATCGTGTCTATTTTTTTGAGTAACAATTCGTCTGTGGTGTTGGCGCAGCGCGAATTCCGTCGCCGATTCCCCGGCCGTCCGACACCGACTGCGCAAACACTGCGACGTTTAGCCACCAACCTTGAAGAGTATGGGACCACACGAGACGTTGCTAAGAGTGGCCGGCCCCGGAGCGCCCGTTCTGCCGAGAATATCGCCGCTGTAGCCGAGGACGTTGAAGTGAGCCCCGAAACATCGACCAGACGACGTGCCACGCAATTGGGCCTCAGCCGGCGGTCCTTGCAGCGAATTTTGGTGCGAGACTTGAAGATGTTTCCTTACAAAGTCCAGACCGTGCATCAGCTGCTGCCTGCCGACCGCCAAACGCGCGTAACCTACGCCCAAGCCATCCTCAATCTCGAGGAAGAATTGGACAATTTTTCGACCAAAATCATCATGAGCGATGAGGCTCATTTCCACCTCAGCGGTTACGTGAATCGGCAAAATTATCGCTTCTGGGGCACCGAGAATCCACGAGTGATGCACGAGGAGCCGTTACACCCGCTCAAAGTGACTGCGTGGTGCGCTGTTCACGCTGGAGGAGTCATCGGGCCATTTTTTTTCGAGAACGCCGCGGGTCAAACGACAACAGTGGACGGTGCGCGCTATAGGGCCATGTTGACCGAATTTTTTCTGCCGCAATTGGACGAATTGGGACTGGAGGACATGTGGTTCCAACAGGACGGGGCAACGGCGCACACTGCACGAGCCACAACCGACATTCTGAAGGCGGCATTTCCGGGTCGCCTAATCTCTCGTTTTGGCGATTTGCACTGGCCGGCCAGATCGCCCGATTTAACGGTCCCGGACTTCTTTTTATGGGGTTTTTTGAAGTCTCGTGTTTACGTCAACAAGCCTGAGACCTTGGAAGCCCTCAAAGACAACATTCGACACGAGTGCGAGAATCTGTCGCCCGAAGTTCTCGCCGAAGTGATGAAAAATGCCATAAAACGAGCCCGTATGGCAATCAATTGTAACGGCGCCCATTTGGCCGATATCATCTTCTCGACTTGACCAGTAAAATTCTAAAGGTGCAAATAAATATAATCAAAAAACAGATTCGAAGTTTTTCATTTAGAAAAAAAATGAGAGCCAAACAACATCGGATGACTTCTTTTGCGCCACCTTGTACTTACATAAAATCACGCCTTTATCCCTTACGGGGTAAGCAGAGCGTAAAACGCCTCCTAAAAGGCGCTTTCGCCACGTCTGACATAAATTGGGGGAATTTTAGATTGTAATGTGTATTGCTGTAGTGACAGGTTGTCAGCCCGTCGCCTAAATTACAATTCACTGTAACCCTCGAATCCCTTTTGCTGACTTCTACAGCATGCCCGGGAGGAAGGGCAACTGGAACTTCTATGTTTTTCTTTCTCTCCCAGTCCAGTATGGAAGAAATCTTTTTTGCTTTTCGGACAATCAGGTGATTTAGCCTGCAATTTCCTAACCAAACTGGGAAAACCTCACAAAGTGATAAATTGACAAATATCAACTTTGTGTTCTCCTGGGAATCGTACTCAGGACCTTCGGATCGTAAGCCCATGGCTCTAACCACTAGACCACGGAGGCAATAAATCACGTAGTGACAGAAGCACTTTATTGCATTTTCCCCTACATTTTCCCTTATTGTACTGCAAGTGTACAGGCTGTTCCTGTAAAAGTAATTTTCTTTGCTGTTTTTCAATCAAAAGGAAGGCTTTGATTCCCACGTTGCACGCAGAAAGATAATATGATTTTGTGCTTCGGAGGGCACTGGGCTCTCTTTGTAAATCAAACACTAGACACTAAACTTAAACTACTGAGAAACTGACAATGGCATCTATTCTCGCAACATAATTAGTATAATGTAAACATAATTAGTATAATAGTACATAGTTCTTATTCTAATTCTTAGCAGCGCTGCCATTTTCTTAACTTTGACATAAGAACAGCTTAGCAAATAAACACGTGACTTTGAAATTCCTAATTTAACGTAAGACGATTTAAATAAGAACTGAGCATAGAACATGATCTCTTATTTTACGTAAGATAAAGAATGTCAAAGTCATGTGTTAATTTGCTATCCTGCACTTATGTCAAAGTTAAGGAAGTGACAGCGCTACTAAGAATTCAATGTCAAAATTAAGGAAGTGACAGCGCTACTAAGAATTAGAATTTTGTCGACGAAATTATACTGCTCATTTTAATTCCACTGTGTCCGCCCTGTATAGCCAAGAGGATGGCTTTATGCAAGCTATGCAAATGTGGATGCATTATGCAATATCACGACCTGCACTGAATAACGGAGAGATAGGACTTACCGTGGCAAGATAATGTGACGCAAGGGTGAGTGATGGTCTTAAAATACACGCGGTTCATTTGTTTTGATCATGTATTTTCTTCCATGCTGGACTGAGAGTAAGAGAAATACACAGAATGTGCTGGATTTCCTCCCGACCATGCTGTACAAAGCATGCTGCAGCTATCGGATCTGAGGGTTTCAGTGTATTGTAATTTAGGCCATGGGCTGACAACATGTCACTACAGCAATACACAGATGTATCTTAACTGACCCTCAAAACTTGTTGGACGAGGCGCAACGACCTTTGTTTGGGTCGTTGACGCTCTGCCTACCCCATTAGGGATAAATGCGTGATTATTTGTATGTATGTATGTTAATATTAAGTCTGTATTTTGGGAAAGCTGTAAAAACCAGCTAAAGGATCCGAGGGTTTCAGTATATTGCAACATGGGCGATGGGCTGACAACCTGTCACTACAGCAATACATACATACATACATATAATCACGCCTTTATCCCGAATGGGGTAGGCAGAGCGTAAACGACCAAAGAAAAGGTCGTTCCGCCACGTCTGACAAGTTTTACAGCAATATACGTACAAATATATCCTAAATAACCCTCATAACTTTGTCAGATCGTGTACGCTCTGCCTACCCCATTAGGGATAAAGGCGTGATTATATGTATGTATGTGTGTATTTTAGGAACGGGGCCTACCTACTACAACAACCTTGAACAATCGTTTCAGATATACGACGATTTAAAGTTTTGAAGCTCACTTTCCACACAGTACTACATACATAAATTACTTAAGGTGACGATACCAGCCAAGTGGCGCCCCCATTAGTAAAAAAAACATAAAAATGCATTGTATTGATCAACCGGTCCAACAGAATCAAGTTACAGTGATTAGGATATCGTCACCTTAAAGCGTGAGATCACATCTTCGGTCCATTAATTCGGTTCATCTAATTCAACATTTAATGAACAACTCTCCATGCTGCTTTCTTCCATGCTGGACTGGGAGAGATAGAAAAACATAGAATGTTCCAGCTGCCCTTCCTCCCGGGCATGCTGTTGAAGGCAGCAAAAGGGACTCGAGGGTTACAGTGTATTGTAATTTAGGCGATGGGCTGACAACCTGTCACTATAGCAATACACATTACAATCTAAAATTGCCCTCAATTTTTGTCAGACGTGGCGAAAGCGCCTTTTACGAGGAGTTTGACGCTCTGCCTACCCCGTAAGGGATAAAGGCGTGATTAATGTAAGTATGTAATGAACAACTGATGAAGGGACTCCGAATGTCCCGAAACATACTTCTAAACACTACTAAATGTTACTATATCAAATACACCAACAAAGTTTTGGCATTCCCATCTACATACAGTCTAAATAATATTGCCCTGCAGAAGGTTATTGAAATTCCGGACCTTGGAGTGACGTTGGATAGCAAATTGAAATTTACTTCACATATTGATGCCATTGTTAAGAAGTCTTCAAAAATGCTGGGTTTCATGAAACGTACAACCAAGGGATTCGTTAGTGCGTATTCACTTGGAGTTTGCATCTGTGGTATGGAATCCTCAGTACAATCTATCCAACGCTCTTTTACTAAGCATTAAGCTTTTGTCTCTTCCGGCATTTCTCACAGAGCCACTTACGACATTCGCCTTTAACATTATGAAATGGATACTTTGAAAAAACGACGAATCATTCTAGACTTGACCTTTTTGCATTAGATAGTAAATTCAAGGATCGATTGCTCATACCTTCTGTCACAAATTAGAATATCCGTACCTCGTTGCATTCCTTGATTCACCGTGACTAAAATATGCTCAATTTCAAATTCCAAAACTAATGTCCGCTGTCATTGAACTTCCATGCTGGCCTGGGAGCGAGAGAAAAACATAGAATGTGCCAGCTGCATTTCCTCCCGGGTATGCTGTAAAAAACAGCTAAGGGATCCGAGGGATTTAGTATATTGCAATTTAGGAGATGGGCTGACAACCTTTCACTGCAGCAATATACCTACGAATATATCTTAAATAACCCTCAAAACTTTGTCAGACATGGCGGAACGACCTTTGTTTTGGTCGTTTACGCTCTGCCTACCCCATTAGGGATAAAGGCGTGATTATATGTATGTATGTATGTATGTATGTATGTCATTGAACCACTATCCGCTTACCCAGTACATATAACCATCTCAGTAGTAAGGTGCCGGATCTTGACATCTTCCATCTTAGTCAAAATAGTTTTAAGAAATGTCTTGCCTTAAAATAATATGCTTTAATATAATTTGAAAATGTTATTTAATAATCTTATTTAAAATGTTGTTCATTAATCTTGTAGGTAACTTATATTTCAATATAAATAATTTCTTATTTTTTGTGTCTCGTTAGAATATTTTTCATTATTACTGTAATTTGAGTATAATTATCCAGTTTTAGAAGAATTATTGTGAATGTTGTACACGTCTGTAATTGGTGTATGTATCACATAAATTGCTGATTTTGCATGACTTTTGAAAATGTGTTAATATGTATACTCTTGATGTGTCTGAATAAATAAATAAACATGTCGTGAAGTACGCGACTTAGCTTCGTATTCATAAAGCGATCTCAAGATTGAGAGCAATATTAAGTATGGATTTGACAGGCCATAATGTACGGAAACTATCTTCCATTCTGGCCTGGGAGCGAGAGAAAAACATAGAATGTGCCAGCTGCATTTCCTCCCGGGCATGCTGTAAAAATTTGCTAAGGGATCCGAGGGATTCAGTATATTGTAATTTGGGCGATGGGCTGACAACCTGTCACTACAGCAATATAACTCCCTAACAACTAATCCCTCTAAAATAACCCTCAAAACTGTGTCAGACGTGGCGGAACGACCCTTGTTCAGGTCGACCCCATCAGTGATAAAGGCGTGATTATATGTATGTATATATAATATATGGAAATTACATTACTGATGTGAACTCAAACTAGCTGTCAATATTCCACAGTGAATGCCCGTTATTAAATCTTATTCAACATTTAATATTTATATTTAATATTGTTTCAGAGCACTATCACATCTTCGTGGGCGACTTGAGCCCAGAGATTGAGACGCAGAGCTTGAGGGATGCCTTCGCGCCTTTTGGCGAGATCTCGTAAGTGTTTTTTTTAATTTATTTTGGGACTAAACTTTTTTTTACAGAGAGCCCGATAGTGTTGTGGACGCACTATCTCTGCCTCCTTAGCTGGGAGGTCGTGACTCAAATCCCACCACAGACCAATGTGTTTTACGGTTTTCGAATTTCATATGTACGTTTATTCGGCGCTTTTTCCGTGCTTTGGAAGGCACGTTATGCCGTTGGTCCGGGTTAATATCGTTTAATACTGTATATATTAGTCGTTAAGCCATGTCAGAGGCCAGTGCTAAGCGGCTTAAAAACTCTGACATAATCTAGGATTTCGTCTAGTTTCCATTTTTGAAGGTTGCGGAGGTCAAATGGCAGTCGCTTTGTGCAAAAACCAGTACCCTCGTTCAATCCCCTAGATTAGGTAGAGATACGGGATAAGGTTAGGGATATAATGATGACTAAAAAATTTTTGAACAACATTATCAAGAGTATTATCTTATAATACCTTAAACAAATATTAAAATACACGCCTATAGTTCCTTCTTATTATACCTTTTGAGAAGCTTTTGAATCCCGGTTATCTTTACTTGTCAGATAATCAGGATTCTACTTACTTTCATTTTATGATAATATCTCTGTCCACTAAGTGGACATGGTTCTTCCATACTGGACTGGGAGAGAAAGAAAAACATAGAATGTTCCAGTTGCCCTTCCTCCCGGGCATGCTGTAAAAGTCAGCAAAAGGGATTCGAGGGTTACAGTGTATTGTAATTTAGGCGATGGGCTGACAACCTGTCACTACAGCAATACACATCATAATCTAAAATTGCACTTAATTTATGTCAGACGTGGGGAAAGCGCCTTTTAGGAGGCGTTTTACGCTCTGCCTACCCCGTAAGGGATAAAGGCGTGATTTTATGTATGTATATACAAAGTGGAAATCCGATCCACGTCTTTTGGATTGGTAGCCCATTATTTATACACCATCATCAGTCGCTTGCCCTTATCCCATTTACTTGGGGTCGGCGCAGTACGTTTTCTTCTTCCAATCATACCTGTCAGCTTTCAGTTCAATACTCACACCTGTTTTAGACATATCATCTTTCACGCAGTCCATCCATCTTTTCTTTGGTCGTCCTCTCCCAACATATCCATCCACATTCAAATTCATTACCCTTTTGCCTATATGACTTTCATACGCATAACATGGCCATACCATGCAAGGCGATTTCCTCTTACTTTGCTGGTGATTGGCGCAACTTTCAGACTTCCTCTTACGTACTCACACACTGGACCACCGAAGCAGTTAATTAGTAAAAATAATACGTAGTAACCTAAACCATAGGGAAATTAGGTGTTTATGTTTCAACTCATTAAATATTATGATTATGCTGAGAGATGAGAATAATAATTATTAATTTATTATGAATGAACAATTATTACTAAGAAATGATGAAACAGAATATTATAATAGCTACGTAGATCATAATATAAGTACGGTAGCTCAGTTGGTTTAGGATCCGTGCTGGAAGTGAAAGAAAACATAGAATATGCCAGCTGCATCTCCTCCCGGGCGTGCTGTAAAAACCAGCTAAAGGATCCGAGGGTTTCAGTATATTGCAATTTAGGCGATGGGTTAACAACCCGGAAGGAAATGCAGCTGGCACATTCTATGTTTTTCTTTCTCTCCCAGTCCAGCATAGAAGAAACATGCATATATACATTTATCACGCCTGTAGGCAGAGCCTGAACGACCCAAAAAACCACGTCTGGCACGTTTTAAGGGTAGTTTAAGATGGACATGTATAGTGCTGTAGTGACAGGTTGCCAGCCCATCGCCTAAATTACAATATACTGAAACAATACAATACAATACAAAATCTTTCTTGCACAAAGAAACACATACAACAGAAATAAAAAGGAACAAACGTGACAGTACAATATAGTTATAGAAACCCTCGGATCCCTAAGCTAGTGAGTTTTCGTTTGAGTGAGAGGGTAGATCACCTTCATGTAAAGTTTTAAGGACCAAAAGCTTATCTTCTTCTTAGCGAGTGGATTCTCGAGTCAAACGACCCGGTAAACCCTGGTGTCAGAGTTTCCAAACTGCCTAGTAGCACAGCTATTAGGCCTCTGACATGGTATGAGTAACGACCATTATCAAAGACAGCGACCGGGACCGACGACTTAACGTGTCCTCCGAAGCACGTAATCCTTGTTCTTTTCGGACAATCAGGTGGTTCAGCCTGCAATGTCCTAACAAAACTAGGGAAAACCTCACAAAGTGATAAATTAACAAACGTCAACTTTGCCCCCCCCTCCTGGGAATCGAATCCAGGACCTCCGGATCGTATCCCCATGGCTCTAACCACCAGACCACGGACGCAGTTAAAAGCTTATAGTATCTTTCGATAACAGGCATGACACCAACTAGCATACTTATTTTCATTTTAGCACAATTCGTGACGCTCTGCCTACTCCATGAGGTCCAAAGGCGTGACTTTATGTACATTAAGCTGAAACAACATTCTGATTGAAACAAACCACGCGTGATCGCAAATAATTCGCAATTTCGCAATTAGTGAGTAACGAACTGATAAACTATTATATACATAGAATGCACCAATAACTTCATTACTTAGATACTCATATACATATACATATAATCACGCCTTTATCCCTAATGGGGTAGGCAGAGCGTAAACGACCTAAACAAAGGTCGTTCCGCCACGTCTGACATAGTTTTGAGGGTTATTTAAGATAGGATTCTAGGTATATTGCTGTAGTGACAGGTTGTCAGCCCATCGCCTAAATTACAATATACTGAAACCCTCGGATCCCTTAGCTGGATCTTACAGCATGCCCGGGAGGAAATGCAGCTGGCACATTCTATGTTTTTCTCTCGCTCCCAGGCCAGCATGGAAGTAAGATACTCGATTAATTAAATAACTACCGTATTGTTATTTTCTAGTATTGCTCTGTGAATTGGCTAGCAATAATTTGATTTGAATTATACATACATATAATCACGCCACGACCCAATCAAAGGTCGCTCCGCCACGTCTAACAAAGTTTTGAGGGTTATTCAAGATATTTTTTTTACGTTCATTGCTATAGTGACAGGTTGTCAGCCATTCGCCTAAATTGCAATATACAGAAACCCTCAGATCCCTTAGCTGGTTTTTACAGTATACCCGGGAGGAAATGCAGATGGCACATTCTATGTTTTTTCCTCGCTCCCAGTCTTTGACAAAACAACCTTTTTCGTCTAAGCTCCCAGTCCAGCATGGAAGTTATTATATACTCAAGTTAGTTAGATACTTAATGAATTTAATAACTACCGCATTGTTATTGTGAATTGGCTAGCAATAAATATTATTTACATATATGAAAATATTACATAATATGAGAGCCCGATGGTGTAGTGGATAGGGCTACTACCTTCTGAGCGGAAGGTCGTGGTTCGAATCCCACCACGTACCAATAAAGTGTTTTTCGGTTTTCGAATTTCGAATGTACGTTTATTTGTCGCTTGGCTTCACAACTAATATCTACGGTATTAAACGATATTAACTGGGACCAACGGCTTAGCGTGCCTTCCGAAGTACGGAAAAAGCGCCGAATGATATGATATTCGTAAACCGAAAACACATAAATGGTACGTGGTGGGATTCGAACCACGACCTCCCGCTCAGGAGGCAGCGGCCCTATCTACTACACCACCGGATTTGATTATCAATATCACAATTATATAAATATACTGTAATTTTAGCAAATGACCTACTTAGTTGTTAGAATAACAGTATTTTCTACTCCGATTAATAAAGTAATTAATTCTCGATTCCAACCCCTTCTAGAGTCGATGTCTTAATAAATTGTGGTTGAAACGGATTTAATTGCAGTCAGTTTCCTGGACAATTATTCTCCAATTTTTACCCAAATAAATGGTAGGTAAATTACTATTTAATTGCCGTGGTAACAATCGGATAAAACTAGCCTTAACTACCTCCGTGGTGTAGTGGTTTGAGCTCCGTGGTGTAGTGGTTTGAGCCATGGGCTTTCGACCCAGATATACTGGGTTCGATTCCTAGTGGGGGAACACAAAGTTGATACTTGTAAATGTATCACTTTGTGACATATTCCAGAGTTTAATTAGGACATTGCAGGTAAATTGCCCGAAAAGAAAAAAACTCCGTGCTTCGGAGGGCACGTTAAGTCGGTCCCATGGTTCAAATTAATCCTTATGTACTTTTAGGAGTTAAGGTTGAAGCCAATTGGCTTAGTAATGACGGTTGGGAAAAGGATAGCTACCCGCCTGGTCAGTTGTTGTGACCAGGGGACCGAAGTCCAACCCACAAGTTTGGAACTTGTATATCTGCAGATCCCTGAGAAAACTTCGATACTGAATTCAGAACTTGTGTTTCTTGATGTGGCGCCATCTGTCGGCTACATACTGTATGGGACGGCAGCGAAAATTAGTCGATTTTCTAGTACCCCTAACACCCCTTAAACACCATATCAATATAGAAAGGGCAGATTATCGGCATTACTGTATCAGCCACAACAGTCCACTGCTGGACATAGGCCTTCCCAAAATTGGGGGTATATGCCATACTCACCACCCTTGGCAGAAGTTTTCCATTCACAGGGAACGCTGCTGCCCATTCCCTGAATTTATCCCTTAGTCGCCTATTACTACACCCACGGGAAGTTATGGGGTGATGCTATTCTAACCCGGCACCACACAGGGATTACTGTATACCACATCTATACTATACTAGGTACCAGTGGCGAGGGGTGCAGTTTTATCGACTGTAAGCCAAAGCACGACAAAAGCATTCAAGAAGGTACTATATAGTTTCGACGTACCTAATTCCGGATTTGGTGGAGGTGGAATTCTTGAAAGGGAAGCCGAAGGGAATCGGCTTGTATAGACCCTTTGCCACTGCTACGTACTGTAATCATCTATCGCTTTCTTACAACAAAAAAACAAACAAACAAGAATCTATTTATTTGTAACAACTTGTACATTTGCGTATAGCTAGGCGTACATTAATACTTAACAAATATATCTATGGTTCCTGGTCCTCAAACTAGGATCCCCTGTACTATGAGGGACCAGGTCCTACAATCCGTTTGCACTTTTACTTTTAATAAAAGAAAAAAGCCGAGTAAACTAAATTTATAAAAACTTACATATTAAAAAGCATCGGTGGGTATGTTCCGATCATGCGGACAATCAAGCAGACAAGATATTTGACAGACGCAGAACAAGGCCACTCGATTTAATTATGGCGGCGAACATAAAACAAAAGCTCCGTATAGTGCCAGACTATACCCAAATGTCTGGATTCCTAATAGGGCGCACAAAACCGGTTATATCGAAGAACCATGAACCGATATCTGTCTTAAAACTGCCACTGAGCCATAGACTACCGATCCGGAGATCATAGGTTCGATTCCCACAGGCAGGGGGAATAAAAAGTTGATATCTGTCAATTTGCCACTTTTAGAGATTAGGACAATGCAGGCAAAGATTTGCATCGAAGGGCACGTTAAGCCGTCGGTCCCGGTGGCTGTCTTTGATAGTGGTCATTACACAAACGATAGGCGGTTTAAAAAATCTGGCACTGCGGTTCATCAAGTCGTTCGTAAAACTCGAAGACCTACACGATAATAAGAAATTTATATCTCTTTCTATCAAGATATTTGACAGACGCAGACCAAGGCCACTCGATTTAATTATGGTGGCGAACATAAAACAGAAGTCCCGCATAGTATGCCAGACTTTATCAAATATCTGGATTTCTAAAAGGACGTAATACGGGTTTTAGAAAAAAAAACCGGTATTTTCCACAATCTTTTTCTTCTCACCGAGTGAGTTTTTGACCCAATGAACCCTGCTGTTATGAGTTTAAAACCACCTATTAGTAACAACTAAACGAACTCTGACATAGTTTGTGCAACTTCCACTATTACAAATAGCAACTGGAACGGAATCTTTTATTTTACTGGTGATTCAACCTGCATGGTTCTAACCAAACTAATATCGTTTAATACCGTAGATATTAGTCGTTAAGCCGTGTCAGTACACACACATTTCAATATAAAAATATTTTTATCAAACGTTTTTACTACGCGTGTTACGCTCTGATTACCCAATTAGAGAAAAAGGCGTGATTTTATGTATGTGTTGGTATTCTTATCTTATATAGCCATTATGTGTCCCACTGCTGGGCAAAGGCTTCTCTCCGCTCCCTCCAGGACTCTCTATCTTGTGCCTCTTCCGGCCATCTCCGCCTAGGTCTACCGCGTCGCCTTCTATCACTCGGTGGCATCCACTGTGTAGTAGTTTTAGCCCACAACTCATCAGGCATGCGGCAAACGTGGCCAGCCCAATCCCACTTCAGTTTGGCGGAGGCCTGGGTCAGATCAGTAATTTGGGTTAAAGAGCGCAATACAGTGTTTATGTATTAGTATTACCAGTCAAAAATAACCGGAATGGAACCGGTTATATAATTTCAGTCCAGTTTCGCATTCGCCAAACAAAACCTACTTGGATGACAGCCAAAGAAGTGTGGCGGCATTGCGAGCGGATAACAATACGAGTTCCAAGTTTTTAGAAGAAAAAATTAAAAAAGAATGTGAATTCACGAAAGTAGGTGAGAAGTTTTCAGTTTTAAAAATAAACAGCCGCAGATACTTCGCTTTGTTTTGGGAAGAGATGATTTGATGGCTGGATGAGTCTGCAGTAATTTTTTATATAGTTATTTATAGGTGTTTAATTATGTTATAGACCAGTATTTCTGTATAAAGTTTGAGAGTTTTGAGTTTTATAAGGTTTTTATATCTTATTGCTTTTAAGGTTTGTGGGTGAGCACGCTCCATCATTTACTGAGCTGTTTCCACAGAAATAAAAACAAACTCTTTACACTCTTGATACTTGGTGTATATAATTACATGTCGTCTTAAATTCACCAAGTATCAAGCAAGTACATAAACGTATAATTTCATTCATAGTGTATGGAACAAGCAATTTACTCAGGTCACTACAAACTATACGCGGGAATGGGCCGGCCTTATTCGATTTTATTAAAATCCCTTCGATTTTTTCTCTGCTCGTAGTAATATTCTATAAAAAAAAGTATCAAAGTATCGGACAACTACCTCCAGAGAAATAAATTAAATTCTGTTAGTGGCAGCCGCGGACAATGTTGTACGAAATACTGATTATTTTTCTTACACAATTAAAAAATAAAATTTGAAGGTGATAGGAAATAGTAAGGTGGATAGGGCCGCTGCCTCCTGAGCGGGAGGTCGTGGTTCGAATCCCACCACGTACCAATGTATTTTCGGTTTTCAAATTTCATATGTACGTTTATTCGGCGCTTTTTCCGTGTTTCGAAAGGCACGTTGAGCCGTTGGTCCCGGTTAATATCGTTTAATACCGTCATTAGTCGTTAAGCCAAATCAGAGGCCAGTGCTAAGCATTGGCGGCTTGAAAACTCTGACCTAATCTAGGATTGGGTCTGGTTTCCCTTATGGGTTAAGGAGGTCAGATGGCTGTCGCTCTGTGTAAAAACCAGTACCCTCGTTCAACCCCCTACGTAACCGAACCCATTTATTTACTGTTTATTGTACACAAGTAACATGAGAAAAACAATACACAAGGAATACCGACACAACAGGTACAGCTTATTTCTACTAAGAAATTTCTTCCAGCTGACCTACGGAAGTGAGACTTAAAATGAGAGGCAAATTAGGCGTGCACAAATAAAGCATAATATATAAATAATACCAGAAAATTATAAATTACATAAATAACTAATTATATAAATACTTAAAATCATAATAACTATATATACATGAATATATATAAATACCATTTGATACGGGATAAAGGCTAGAGAGATGTGATGTTTTAGTACGCCGCCTAACAGAAAGGATTTAGCGCGGTATAGCTGTCAGGTCAGTCAAAAAGTGAACAAACGCTGGCACTGCGGCCCTACCCTCGCCTGTACTTGAGAAATATCTGTTAATATCAACCAGTCAGCCAGAAATGTGTCTACTGCTCTTCACTATTGGCAACCGAACACACAGCTCTCGGATACAGCTCTTGATAGTTTATTGCAGCCAAATCATCATCTCCCTAGCCTTATCCCGTATCTCACGGGGCGGCTACCTTATCTAGGAGATTGAACGAGGGTACTGGTTTATACACAGAGTGACTGCCATCTGACATCTGCAACCAAGAGGGGAAACCAGACCTAATCCTAGATTAGGTCAGAGTTTTCAAGCCGCCAATGCTTAGCACTGGCCTCTTGACATGGCTTAACGACTAATATCTACGGTAATAAACGATATTAACCGGGATCAACGGATAACGTGCCTTCCGAAACACGGAAAAAGCGCCGGATAAACGTACTTATGAAATTCGAAAACCGAAAAACACATTGGTACGTGGTGGGATTCGAACCACGACCTCCCGCTCAGGAGGCAGTTGCCCTATCCACTACATAATCGGGCTCTCATAATTTATTGCAGCCAATCCCTTGAAAGGAGGCGTTTTAATAGATTTGGGAGAATATTCATACTGTTTTATCTATTGTAAGATTTGTAAATACTGATAGGCGAATAAGCTACGGGGTGTAAGGACGGCATGCCACAAACTGATGGGGGGGGGGTTGTTCAGACAGGTACTGAACAACTTTCACCAGAAAATTATTTCAGAAAGTGATTTGCTTTTTGCTTTTCCATACACAATGATCAATCACTTCGAGCAAACAATTTGTATGGAAAACCCAAAACAAAAAGCACACATCCTGAAAGAATTTCCTGGTGAAATTTGTCCAGTGACGCTGACTCAGCAGCTTGTGGGGTGCTGTCCCTTACACCCGGTATACTCTATATTTTAACACGAGATGCCTATATATATATACATAAAATCACGCCTTTATCCCTTACGGGGTAGGCAGAGCGTTAAACTCGTAAAAGGCGCTTTCGCCGCGTCTGACAAAAATTGAGGGCAATTTTAGATTGTAATGTATGTGTATTGCTAATGTGTAGTGACAGGTTGTCAGCCCATCGCCTAAATAACAAAACACTGTAACCCTCGAGTCCCTTTTGCTGTCTTCTACAGCATGCCCGGGAGGAAGGGCAGCTGGAACATTCTATGTTTTTCTATCTCTTCCAGTCCAGCATGGAAGAAATAGAGATGCCTATATAAAATGCCTAAAATAAACAGCTACGAATATGGCTACAAACTTGCTACGACGCGCCGCCGCCCCGTAGCACATAACTACGAACTTAATATTTACCCTAAAATATCGAGTTTCTAACAAATAGGGTGTTGTTTTATGCGATTTCTTCCAAACAACCTTCTAACAATTACCCTCGGAGATGTGACATATGACAGTTGAGGTGACCAACTTTAGGCAGATAGGCAGAGCGTAAACATACATACATACATAAATCACGCCTTTACCCCTACGGGGTATGTAGAGCGTTTAACGCCTCTTAAAAGGCGCTTTCGTCACGTCTGACAAAAATTGAGGGCAATTTTAGATTGTAATATGTATTGCTTTAGTGACAGGTTGTCAGCCCATCGCCTAAATAAAGGTCGTTCCGCCATGTCTGACAAAGTTTTGAGAGTTATTTAAAATAGATTTATATGTATATTGCTATAGTGACAGGTTGTCAGCCCATCGCCTAAATTTCAATATACAGAAACCCTCGGATCCCTTAGCTGGTTTATACAGCATGCCCGGGAGGAAATGCAGCTGGCACATTCCATGTTTTTCTCTCGATCACAGTCCATCATTTTTCTTTTTTTAAGGGTTGTCTGGAATAGATCGCTTAAAGCGATAAGGCCGCCTTTGCGCACACTGTTATTTTTAAGTTTTTCAAACTATACGATTTATGCGCAATAAAGAGTTTATCTATCTATCTATCTATCCATCATGGAAGAGAACTACCGAAACAACCTTATCTATTCAAGTACGTCAACTTGTCAAATAGCAGTTCCATAAAAAAAAATAACTCTTTTGACATTTTTGAAACAATGCTACCTAATATACGGCAAGGGTTTAAATGAAGCCTTGAAATTCGCTGCAGTGTATGAACTGACAAATTCCAAGATGGCGGCGTTAGTTTTTTTTAGCTATACATATAGTCACGCCTTTATCCCTAATGGGGTAGGCAGAACAAACAAGTCTGACAAAGTTTTGAGGGGTATTGAAAATAGTATTTGAAATAACAGGTTAAAAATTCAACCGCTGTTATTTCTAACATTTTCATAAATTGTGTGCGCATTATTAATTATTAAAGATAGATTTGTAGCTATATAGCTGTAGTGACAGGTTGTCAGCCTATCTCGCCCGAACCGCAATACACAGAAACCCTCGGATCCCTTAGCGGGTTTTTACAGCATGTTCGGAAGGAAATGCAGCTGGCACATTCTATGTTTTTCTCTCGCTTCCAGTCCAGCAGTTTTTAGCCACATTCATTTAAAGCTATGACGTACAAACCCTTATCTCGGTTTGAACCAACGCTGTTATTTTTTAGCACGCTCATTTACTAGCACCCTGTTAATAACAAGTGCAAGCGAGATAGGTGTGTAATAAAGTGTTGCAAGAGGGAAAGGAACGGTTATATGTTTCAGAGTGCCGTTAGTTGATTTGCTTTATTTAATTTTGATTCTGTGTTCGCGAGTTGTTTCGTTACTACATAGTATAAAACAAAGTCGCTTTCTCTGTCCCTATATCCCTATGTATGCATATATCTTTAAAACTACGCAACGGATTTTGATGCGGTTTCTTTAAGTGAATAGAATAATTCAAGAGGAAGGTTTACATGTATAATACATGCATAATATAGTAGAGAAACACTGATAATTTCCGTGCGAAGCCGGGGCAGGTCGCTAGTTTAATATATTTTTTTTTTTTGTTAAATAGTTCGTGTGAATGTAGCACATTTGGTTGTTGTTTATTGCTTTTCTTTTTATTCCGTCCTGGACTGGGAGCGAAAGAAAAACAGAATGTGCCAGCTGCAAATCCTCCCGGGCATGCTGTAAAAATCAACTAATGGATCCGAGCATTTCAGTATGTTGTAATTTAGGCAATGGGGTGACAACCTGTCACTACAGCAATATACCAACAAATCTATCTTAAATAACCCTCAAAACCTTCTCGGACATGGCGGAACGACCTTTGTTTAGGTCGTTTACGTTTTGCCTACCCCATTAGGGATAAAGGCGTTATTATATGTATGTATGTTATTGCTTTACACAGCAGGAACAAACATTCATAAGTATTCTATGAAATCAAACTTACATACATATAATGGGGTAGACAGAGCAAAAACGGTCCAAACAAAGGTCGTTCTGCCACTATTGTCAATTTTTGAGGGTAGCAGATGATATATTATAAGTATTATAAAATCACTAGTGACCCTCTCCGGCTTCGCACGGAAATCATCAGTGTTTCTGTACTATATTATGCATGTATTATACATGTAAACCTTCCTCTTGAATCACTCTATTCACTAAAAGAAACCGCATCAAAATCCGTTGCGTAGTTTTAAAGATTTAAGCATACATAGGGATATAAGGACAGAGAAAGCGACTTTGTTTTATACTACGTAGTGATTAACTAATTACTGGTGACCGTTATGAATTCAGAGTTATAAGCAAACCCAAAGCAAATAAAGGAAACATGAAAATTCTAATTAATTCCCGCCCCAAACCTTGCGTGGATAAATTGTGCGTGGCGACAGAAATCGTGGTTAATACGAATTCCGTCACGCCACTCCGCCTTGTGCGTGGTAGCGCGACATACATTCGCTTTTTTGTATAGCTGTAAAAACCTCTCCTCGACAAAACCCATTCCACAATATAGCATCATTTATTTATACATACATGTAATCATGCCCTTATGCCTAATGGGGTAGGCAGAACGTAAACGACCTAAGCAAAGGTTGTTCCGCCACGTCTGACAAAATGTTGAGGGTTATTTAAGATAGACTTATATGTATATTGCTATAGTGACAAGTTGTCAGCCCATCGCCTAAATTGCAATATACTGAAACCCTCGCAGCCCTTAGCTGGTTTTTACAGCATGTCCGGGAGGAAATGCAGCTGGCACATTCTATGTTTTTCTGTCGCTCCCAGTCCAGCATGGAAGAAGTCGCTTTTTTGTATAGCTGTAAAAAAACCTCTCCTCAACATAACCCATTCCACAATATAGAATCAGTAACAAAAAAAAAAGTATCCGATTATAATTTATTATTTACTGATACCTAATTATAATTACCTAGGTAAATTAAGAAGGCACATAGGTCAAAATTTAGTTAAAATACGAAAAATAAAATTAGCCCCCCCTTACTAAAAGCGCGATCAGTCATTTGTATGGATGAGCAAATTTTTTTTTTTCGTATTTCGACCTATGTTTCTTGGGGAAAGTTGTTCCGTTTCATGGGTAGATTCTGTAGGTAGATTCACACACACACACACGTTGTAATTAAATAAATAAATAAAAAATAAAACAGTACTTTCGGTTGCATGTACCCATCCTATACATGTAATAATTGCGTTATATAAACTAATAGCCACGTATAGCGTTGCCAGGTAGATTGCATCCCATCATCTTATTTGCATTTAATTTAGGCTAGTAAGCCGTTCAAGATCTGCTTACCCCGTAAGATGCAGGTAATAGATACTGTATTTTTATGGTTATAAGTACTATATTATACAGGGTATATGCACCCTGAAGGATCTGAATCAGTCTATAGAACTGAACAACTTTCCCCAAGGAACTAGGTCGAAAAACGGAAAATAAAATTACGCCTTGTCTGGCCTCATTCGTTTTGTTCAAACAGCAAATAAATTTTTCGTACCAACCTATGTTTCTTTGGGAAACTTGTTCATTTTCATGGGTAGATTCCGTAGGTAGATTACACCCTGTACAAGTTTCATTGCGTTGTATAAACTTGTTTCTTCCATGCTTGACTGGGAGCGAGAGAAAAACATAGAATGTGCCAGCTGCATTTCCTTCCGGGCATGCTGTAAAAATCCGAGGGTTTCAGTATATTGCAATTTAGGCGATGGGCTGACAACCTGTCCCTACAGCAATATACCTACATATTTATTTAAAATAATCCTCAAAACAATGTCAGACGTGGCGGAACGACCTTTGTTTAGGTCATTTACGCTCTGCCTACCCCATTAGGGATAAAGGCGTGACTATATGTATGTATGTATAAACTTGTAGCCACGTATAGTGTTGCCAGGTAGATTGCATCCCATCATCTTATTTGCATTTAATTTAGGCGGGCGGCGGTGCACTTCCCAAATTGCATAACTTACCACCGCTAGCGAGGAAGTACATACATACCAGCTGTAAGGGACAGCGTCCCGCAAACTGATAGGGGGCTGCTCAGTCAACGATACTGAACAATTTCCATCAAGAGATTATTTCAGGAAGTGAAAATAAAATTTGACTTTTCCATACAAAATGTCCACCTCGATCAGACAATTTGTATTAAAAAGCATTTTTTTTTCACTTCCTGAAAGAATTTCCTGGTGGAAGTTGTTCAGTGTCGTTGACTGAGCAACTCCTATCAGTTTGCGGGATGCTGTCCCTTACACCCCGTAAAATTACTCCTTTATCTCTCATGGGGTAGGCAGAGCATAAACGACCTAACTTACGCCACGTCTGAAAATGTTTTGCGGGTTACTTAAGATAGATTTGTAGGTATATTTCTGTAGTGACAGGTTGTCACTCGTCTAAATAGCAATATACAGAAACCCTCGGATCCCTTAGCTGGTTTTTCCAGCATGCCCGGGAGGAAGTCCAGCTGGCACATTGTTATTCTCTCGCGCCCAGTGCGGAACTACATTAATCTACTTATTCTGTCGTGTGGCTATCGAGCCGATCGACCCGATGAACCTTGGTGTCAGAGTTTTTAAACCGCCTAATGACCTAATAGCACACTGAATAGGCCTCTGACATGATTTGTGTAACGACCACTACCAAAGACAGCGACGGGGACCGACGCCTTAACGTGCCCTCGGAAGCTGCAATCTTTCTGAGCACGAAATCTTTTTTCCTCCAGACAACTAGGTGATACAGCCTGCATTGTCCTAACCAAACTGGGAAAATCTTATAAAGTGATAAATTGATCAACTTTGTGTTCCCCCCTCTGGAAATCCAACCCAACACCTCTGGATCGTGAGCCCATGGAAGCAGTTGTCTAGAAGTATGTAAACAAAACTTTGTAGTAAGATTGACGTTATAAAGTATATCTTACAAAAGATTTCACTTATAAGGTGCGAGACAGCCGGCGCCATTTTAGCGAAGACAGCGAAAACCCCCTTGAGATGTAGTCCTACTTTTGCACATATTTCTACAAACATACTATCACGCATGTATCCCTTATGGGGTAGGCAGAGTGTCAACAACCCAAACATAGGGGGTTCCGCTACGTCTGACAAGTTTTGAAATTTGTTTAAGATATATAAGGTCATTTTGAATTAAGGGATCGGAGGGTTTCAGTATATTGTTATTTAGACGATGGGCTGACAACCTGTCACTTCAGCAATCTATCCTAAATAACCCTCAAAACTTTGTCAGACGTGGCGGAACAACCTTTGTTTAGGTCGTTTACGCTCTGTCTACCCCATTAGGGATAAAGGCGTGATTATATGTATGTATAGAATGATTCAAGAGTAAGGTTTGTATGTATAATACATGCAGAATATAGTAGGGAACCACTGATGATTTTCGTGCGAAGCCGGGGCGGATCGCTAGTATTCATATAAACGTATCTAGTGTTGTCATGAGTTACTTTTTACCATCATCTCCATCATCTCCCGAGCCTTATCCCGTATCTCACGGGGCGGCTTCCTAATCTACGGGATTGAACGAGGGTACTGGTACTTACACAGAGCGACTGCCATCTGACCTCCGCAACCTAGAAGGAAAACCAGACCCAATCCTAGATTAGGACAGAGTTTGCAAGCCGCCAATGCTTAGCACTGGCCTATGACATGGCTTGACGACTAATATCTACGGTGTTAAACGATATTAACCGGGACCAACGGCTTAACGTGCCTTCCGAAGCACGGAACTTTTTACCATGAGAAAGTATTTCTTTCCCACGGGAATAAAATAATTCCTTTTTCGTGCGTGCGGATTTGTATCTGGAATAATAGGTTACTTTTTGCCACGAGGAACCTCATTGCTAGTTCAGTAGCGAATGTTAAATATAAAAAATGGTTGATGCTTACTTTATTAAGTGGTGAACAGTGGCGCGACGGTGGCGCCATCATCAACTGAAATACAAATATTTTTATAAACATTTTACGTCTTTCTTCCATGTTGTACTGGGAGCGAGAGAAAAACGTAGAAAGTGCTGTAGAAACCACCTAAGGGATCCGAAGGTTTCTGTATATTGCAATTTGGGTGATGGGCTGACAACCTGTTACTACTGCAATACATCTGCAAATTTATCTTAAACATTTGTCAGACGTGGCAGGACGACCTTTGTTTAGGTTGTTTTCGCTCTGCCTACCCCCTTAGGGATAAAGGCATGTTATATGTATGTATGTATATTTTACATTTCGCGAGAATTGCAAGTAATTCTCTATTTTATAACCTAGAATACAATTATTAACAGCTGTTTCACTAAAAGTGGCCACTTTTAGCACATTTGTGAAACAAAGCTTAAATACTCAATATGAATTATTCCATTCTGGACTGGGAGAGATAGAAAAACATAGAATGTTCCAGCTGCCCTTCCTCCCGGGCATGCTGTAGAAGTCAACAAAAGGGACTCGAGGGTTACAGTGTATTGTAATTTAGGCGATGGGCTGACAACCTGTCACTATAGCAATACACATTACAATCTAAAATTGCCCTCAGTTTTTATCAGACGTGGCGAAAGCGCCTTTTACGAGGCGTTTGACGCTCTGCCTACCCCGTAAGGGATAAAGGCGTGATATTATGTATGTATGTATGTATGAATTATTCAATTATGGAGAATTAGTTGCAATTCACGCGAAACGTAAAATATTCATGAAAATGTTTGTATTTCAGGCACAATTAATTCCGTAGGTCAGCTGGAAGAAATTTCTTAGTAGAAATAACCTTTACCTGTTGTTTCGTCATTCCTTGTATATTGTCTTTCTCATGTTACTTGTGTACAATTGCTGCTTTAGCAATAAGGCCGCCTATATTGTACTGTTTTGTTTCTTACTTTTCTGCTGTATGTATTTGTGTTTCTTTGTGCAATAAAGTATCTTGTATTGTACTGTATTGTATTGTACAATAAACAGTAAATAAATAAATTTAAAACTAATAGCGCTACCGTCGTGCCTCTATTCACCTCGTAAGCTACAACTTGTGCGTGTTAAGCTAACATACAGACGTCGGGTTTTTGTTGCGTTATAAAAAACCACACCTTCTACCTACCTACCTACCTATTTAACGTGGACTATAATTATTTCTCTCCCTAGAGTGTAATAAACAATTTTGTGAACATGACAAAATATAATACTGCCGCCTGAGCGGGAGGTCGTGGTTCGAACCCCACCACGTACCAATGTGTTTTTCGATTTTCGAATTTCATAAGATAAGTTAAGATAAGAATATACTTTATTGCACAGAAAAGACACAAGAGAAAATAAAATTAAATGAAACAAATACATACATACATAAATCACGCCTTTATCCCTTACGGGGTAGGCAGAGCGTTTAACGCCTCGTAAAAGGCGCTTTCGCCACGTCTGACAAAATTGAGGGCAATTTTAGATTGTAATATGTGTTGCTATAGTGACAGGTTGTCAGCCCATCGCCTAAATTACAATACACTGTAACCCTCGAGTCCCTTTTGCTGACTTCAACAGCATGCCCGGAAGGAAGGGCAGCTGGAACATTCTATGTTTTTCTATCTCTCCCAGTCCAGCATGGAAGTTACACAAATAGTAGTACAAATAGGCGGCCTTATTGATAAGCAGCAATTTCTTCCAGGCAACCTTAGGGTACAGGAAAATAAAAAGTTGAACTAGTGGGCTGGTATACATTTTAGGCAATATAATGTATAGGTAAGTAAATAAGCTACTTAGGTGTATAATTAATAACAATCAAATCAAATTATTTATTTGTGAAACACAGGTACAAGGTCAAGATCTTGAATAGATTAAAGAGCGCTGTGATCAGCTGTAGGGCATACAAATAATATAGAAAACAATATATATATACATGCATATAATCTATACATATAATCACGCCTTTATCACTAACGGGGTAGGCAGAGCGCAAACGACCTAAACAAAGGTCGATGCGCCACGTCTGACAAAGTTTTGAGGGTTATTAAAGATAGATTTGTAGGTATTTTGCTGTAGTGACAGGTTGTCAGCCTATCGCCTAATTTGCAATATAATGAAACCCTCGGATCCCTTAGCCGGTTTATACAGTATGCCCGGGAGGAAATGCAAATATATATATATATATAGAAAATAATAGTCATACATATAAATAATCATCATAATCATATATACGTTTATTCGGCGCTTTTTACGTGCTTCGGAAGGCACGTTAAGCCGTTGGTCCCGGTTAATATCGTTTAACACCGTAAATATTAGTCGTTAAGCCATACCAGATGCCAGTGCTAAGCATTGGCGGCTTGAAAACTCTGACCTAATCTAGGATTGGGTCTGGTTTCCCTTCTGGGTTGCGGAGGTCAGATGCCAGTCGCTCTGTGTAAAAACCAGTACCCTGTTCAATCACCTAGATTAGGTAGCCGACATCGAGAAATACGGGATAAGGCTAGGAAAATGATGATGACAATATATAATACTTATTTTATAACGCTGTAATTCTAAGAAATATTATTTTATACTTGTTTGTTCAGAGCCCGACGGTGTAGTGAATAGGGACGCTGATCCCTATTCACTACACCGTGAATAGGGATCAGCGTCCCTTGCAGGAGGTTGTGGTTCGAATCCCACGACGACGTATCCATGTGTTTTTTTTGGTTTTTGAATTTGATATGCACGTTTATTCGGCGCTTCGGAAGGCACGTTAACACATTGGTTCCGGTTAATATCGTAGATATTAGTCGTTAAGCCCTGTCTAACTGAGTTAGCAACTAACCTGGCTGCCTAATCTAGGATTTGGTCTGGTTTCCCTTCTGGTTGCGGAGGTCAGATGGCAGTCGCTCTGTGTAAAAACCAATACCCTCGTTCAATCGCCTAGAGTAGGTAGCCGCCCCGTGAGATACGAAATAAAGTGATGAACGATGATAAGGTGATGAAGAATATAATCATAACATAACTTTGTATATGAATTGTATCATTTATTCTTCTTATCGAGTCAATGGCTTTAACTCCTTTGTTTATTTATTGTTTACTGTACACAAATAGCATGACAAGAGCTATAATAGACACAAGAGGTAGTATTTATTAAAAAAAAACTTCTACTGACCTATAGAAGTGTGTTATTTTATTACATAAACACAAAATAAATACTATTGACAACATAAAACATAAGATATGCAAGGGCAAACTTCTTCTTCTGTCGAGTGGGAGTCGAGTCTATGGACCCGATGAACCCTGGTGTCAGAGTTTTTAAACCGCCTAGTAGCACAACTATCAGGCCTCTGACATGGTTTGAGTAACGACCACTTTCAAAGACAGCAACCGGGGCCCTCCGAAGCACGAAATCTTTTTCTTTTTCGGACAATCAGGTGATTCAGCTTGCTATGTCCTAACCAAACTGGGGAAAAATTCATAGAGTGATAAATTCTCAAATATCAACTTTGTGTTTCCCCCCTGGGAATCGAACCCAGGACCTCCGGATCAGGAGCCCATGGCACTAGCCACTAGACCACGGAGGCAGTTACGGCGTGATTATACGTATGAATGGTATGCAATGGCGCGTTTATCTTAAATCTCTTCCAGCCAACCCAAGTATTTTCTACATCTCGGTCGAAAACGTTGTTTTTTTTGTTAATTTCAAATCCCGCTAGACTCAGTGCCGACGGTAGTGCAGTAAAAGTCTTAACTTTTAATTGAGAACGCCGGTAGGTTGCAGGTTCACTCCCTGGGGGGCAGGCGGGACTAATAGAAGAGATTTATTACGTCGAAACACTTTTAGGGTTCCGTAGGTACAAGAGGAAATAACCGTTGTCATATATAGCCACGCCTTTATACATAATAGGGTAGATAGAACGTAAACGACCTAAACAAAGGTCGTTCCGCCACGTCTGACAATGTTTTAAGGGTAATTTTAAGATAGATTTGTAGGTGTATTGCTGTAGTGACAGGTTGTCAGCCTATCGCCTAAATTGCAATGTACTACAACCCTCGGATCACTTAGTGCAGCATGGAAGAAACTTAAATTAACGTGCATAAAAAGGTCTTATCGGTGGAAGCGATCTCTTCCAGACAACTTTTTGTTTGGACGTGCGACTGAAATCACCAGAAATCATCCCTACAGTTCAATGGTTGCGCGGAACCCTTTATTTGTCTGTCCGACTCACACTTATCCACTTTTTTGTAGCCTTTCACCTGGAAGTGTGTACAGGAATAAAAGTTTTTCTAGAGTATACATTAATACGTTTTTCAGAAGGGTTTTGGATTACCACTAATCTATATTAAGATAAGATAAGACAAAATGTATTGATAACATTCGGTTACACGTCCTCTTATTAACAATATAGTTAATAAAACATAGGTAATTATTTTAAACACCATTAAGCGTGAGATTACATAACATAAAATACAACTTAATATCAATATTAAACAAGTATGATGCTATGTTACAATCATTATCTATTGAGTAAAGGTTAGACCGCATTAATAAAAAAATAAAAAATAAATAAATACCAGGCCACTCAGAAAGTATTGCGATAAATAGTTTTTATATATGGCAGACTTGCCGGTTAGAATCTTTTTTGAAAATATGATTACTTGTAAGTAAAAATATGTGTGTTCCATTTTCAAAATTTCCCTCCACATTTTTTGCGAGCCAATTCAAAGTATCGTGTCTTACTGAAAAATGGATCTGCGCCGGGAACATTTTAGAGCTATGATTTTTTACGATTTCAAGTGTCGCCTGAAACCGGATGAATCGTTCGATAGACTTCAAATGGCATTTATGAATGAAAGCCCCTCCAAGGCAACCGTGCATCGTTGGTATAACGAATTTAGGCGCGGTCGACCAACCTTGGGGGATGAAGAAAGAAGCGGTCGCCCTTTGACGGCTATTACGGAAGAAAACGTGCTAGCAGTGAAAAATTTAATCCAAGATAATAGGCGAATTACATATCAGGAGATTCAGCACATATTAAAGATTGGATCGGGAAGCGTTCACGAGATTCTACACGGGCATCTTCGCGTGAGGAGGATAGTATCGCGCTGGGTGCCGCACTACCTCACCGACGCTCAGAAGCAGGCCCGGGTGGAATGGTGCCGTGATATGCTGAACAAATTTGAAGCAGGCTCGTCTCGGCGTGTTTACGACATCGTAACAGGTGATGAGTCCTGGATTTATCAATACGATCCAGAAACCAAGCGCCAGTCGACAGTTTGGGTGTTTCAAAATGAAATAACGCCTACCAAAGTGAAGCGATCTCGAAGCGGGGGGAAGATTTTGATCGCCAGCTTTTTTAATTTGACTGGCCACTTGGCCTCAATTCCCTTACGAGATCAAAGAAGCATTAACGCCGAATGGTATACTACCAAATGTTTACCAGAAGTTTTTTCTGTTGTGAGCAACAAGCGACCAAACACAGGGCTCCGCGGACTACTGCTCCACCACGATAATGCGCCTGCACACACCGCGCTCAAAACGATGGACTTCCTGGACAGCACACCAGTCGAACTCCTGGGTCACCCTCCTTACAGCCCTGATCTAGCACCGTGTGACTTCTTTTTATTTCCAAAAATAAAAAATCAGCTCAAGGGGATACAATTTTCGTCGCTGGAAGATGCGCTGGCTGCGTTCGAGCAGGCTGTAAACGAGGTGTCTACGGCGGACTGGAAAAAGTGTTTTGAAAACTGGTTCAGACGCATGAATCTTTGTATAGAGGCTGGTGGAGAGTACTTTGAAAGATTTAATAAAAATATATGTACCTGTAGAACAATTTTTTTTAGTGTCGCAAATCTTTCTGAGTGTCCCACGTAAATCGTTTATTCATTTCGGCAGTACAGTTTTACAATTTTAACAAAATCTGCCAAACTATACAATAGTTTGTTTGCAGAAGTGGCTCCCCATAACAATACAAACTGTTTTTTCTATATTAAATAAAATGTATTACACACTGTTGTTTTTCAAATGTAAGAAACATGTATAGTACATATATTTAAAGTTAGAAGTCGAAAATAATATTATTATTAAACTGTGTTAATAAATGCTCTCTAACCATTTTCTTAAATACCTGTTTACTTTCACACTTTGTTATCTCATTATGGTGTAGCTGCAGCGAAGCGGAGCGACGCGGCGCGGCACGGCACTGCGCGACAAAATCTATCAAAATGTATGCCTGACATAGCCGCGCCGTGAAGCGTCGTGAAGCGCCGCGCCGCGCCGCTGCAGCTCCAGTGCAGCTTCAGTGTGCCTCTCATACATTTTCATACAAAGAATTATTTGACGCGCAGTGGCGCGCCGCGCCGCTCTGTTGCAGCTCTGTCCTAGTGCGGGCTTACCTTTAGGACACCAAAATGTTACTAGAACAACGAGATTTATTTTTAAAAACAGTAATTTTCCAGTAAGATTGAATAATGTTTCCACCTTGTTTCCACCACTGTTTAATTATTCGAGTTTTTGCAATACCCCTAGTATTTTTGCGAAGATTCGAATTATAATAAAAAAAAAAATTACAAAGTATAAAACAAAGTCGCTTTTTCTGTCCCTATATCCCTATGTATGCTTAGATCTATAAAACTACCTACGCAACGGATTTCGATGCGGTTTATTTTAATGGCTAGAGTAATTCAAGAGGAAGGTTTATATGTATAATAATATAGTAGAGAAACACTGATAATTTCGGCCGCTACCAACCCGAATTTGGGTCGCTAGTATGTAATAAAATAATAATTGTTTTGTTTCTTTGTTCACAGTGACTGCAGGGTGGTCAGAGATCCACAGACTCTCAAATCTAAAGGATACGGATTCGTTTCGTTTTTGAAAAAATCTGTAAGTATAACCTTTACAATAAGGCATGACTCTAGATGCATATCGCTAAAAGTTTAGACTTAAAATCGCCAAGTTCAAAGGCTCATATTTATAATCAGCACTTGAGACTGATAGCGAGTTTAATTTCGTATCAGAAATGTAATTTCAGTCCATTTTGACCTGTCAAATCTATCACGGTTTGCAATTGCAACATGTAAAAGTATTCTAAGTCATAAATAAGTAGGCTAAAAAAACCTGGAACTATGTTAATCAGTTTTGATATTCCTTCAACGGTTCCTTCCGGAAATTATCCGTATTATGAGTATCTAAAATCGCAACATTGCTGTTTTTACTACGTCTCGTGGTTTTTATAGAATTAGCATTGTTGTGTGTTTTTCGCATATTTTTGCCGCGGCCACGGACGTAACCGCCACGCCGTAGCGCGCGCTGATTTGAACAATATTCTAAGGCATTACGGGCGATGAAATCTACCTGCTCATCTGCCTGAAAGATAGATCTTAATGGGTCGTCTAACCGTTAACCTCTGTTGCAGGAAGCGGAGTCTGCGATCACAGCGATGAACGGTCAGTGGCTGGGCTCCAGGTCGATCCGCACCAACTGGGCCACAAGGAAACCACCAGCGCCTAAGAACGAGTGTAAGTATCTTTAAATAGTTTGGAGACATAAGAACAATTTGGGGAGATAAGAACAATTTGAGGAGATAAGAACAATTTGGAGAGATAAGAACAATTTGAGGAAATAAGAACAATTTGGGGAGATAAGAACAATTTGGGAAGATAAGAACGATTTGGGGGCCTTTTGGGGGAAAGAACAATTAGAGGAGATAAGGACTATTTGGGGAGATAAGAACAATTAGGGGAGATAAGAATAATTTGGGGAGATAAGAACAATTTGGGGAGATAAGAACAATCTGGGGGCCTTTTGGGGTAAAAAGACACCCTGATAGAGTAACTAGGCATAGGTAGGTAGAGTCGCGGGGTAGGTAGAGATATGAACGGTAACTGGATGGGCTCCAGGTCGATCCGCACCAACTGAGCCACGAGGAAACCACCAGCACCTAAGAACGAGTGTAAGTTTAATTATACATTCACTCTGTTCGGAAATTGAACCCACGATCTTTATATTGAGAGCTCATAGTTTATGATCATACCAAGAGATTATGGAGTAGCAGTTTCTAACAATTAAGATTAAGCCAGATTCAGTGTAGGCGTAGTAAATGCCAAGACGTAGTAACTGCTACAATACATGATACTTGAGTTTATAGTATTTCCAAGTCAGTTTTTAAATAAAAGGTAAACAAAGTTGCATGTCTTTTTATTTTATTTCCTCCCGGGCATGCTGTAAAAACCAGCTAAGGGATCCGAGGGTTTCTGTATATTGTTATTTAGGCGACGGGCTGACAACCTGTCACTATAGCAATATACCTACTAATCTGTCTTAATAGCCCTCAAAACTTTGTCGGCTGTGGCGGAACGACCTTAGTTTAGGTCGTTTACGCTCTGCCTAGTAGGGATAAAGGTATGATTAAATAAATAAAAAAATAATTTATTGCCAAAATTTTAAGTACAGTTAAACTAGAACTAAAACATTATACAGAATTAGTCAGGCAAAAGGAGCTGTCTCAGCTTATCCTTGCATAGAACGATTCAGTTCCATACAATGCTGATTTTCAGCCAACCCCTTCTTTTATGTATGTATGATTTTTCTAACTGATGAGAATGACCTTAACCAACGTGATTGCTAAGCACAAACAGTTGTGACGTCACATGTTTACTCCAAACTGTAAAATGTGAAAAGCTAAAGAATGCAGATTGAACGCAAACAAACCCGGGAGCGCAAACATGGTCGTTTCGTCAGCGTTCGATTAAAAAAACAACCTTGCCATCCCTCTCATTAATTCGGTTCCCACGGGGGAATACAAAGTTGATACATACATACATACATATATTCACGACTTTATCCCTAATGGAGTAGGCAGAGCGTAAACGACCTAAACAAAGGTCGTTCCGCCACGTCTGACAAAGTTTTGAGGGTTGTTTAAGATAGATTTGTAGGTATATTGCTGTAGTGACAGGTTGTCAGCTTGTCGCCTAAATTGCAATATACAGACATCCTAGGATCCCTTAGCTGGTTTTTACAGCATGCCCGGGAGGAAATGCAGCTGGCACATTCTATGTTCTTCTCTCGCTCCCAGTCCAGCATGGAAGTATGAACATGGAAGTAATACAAAGTTGACACCAGGTGTAAGGGACAGCGTCCCGCAGACTGATAGGGGTTGTTCAGTCAATGATGCTGAACAACTTCCACCATGTTTTTTTTCAAGAAGGTAGAAAAGTATTGGTTCATCCATACAAAATATTCACCTCGACCGGACAACTTGTATGGAAAAGCCGTTTTTTTTTCACATACATACATAAATCACGCCTTTATCCCTCACGGGGTAGGCAGAGCGTTTAACGCCTCGTAAAAGGCGCTTTCGCCACGTCTGACAAAAATTGAGGGCAATTTTAGATTGTAATATGTATTGCTTTAGTGACAGGTTGTCAGCCCATCGCCTAAATTACAATACAGTGTAACCCTCGAGTCCCTTTTGCTGACTTCAACAGCATGCCCGGGAGGAAGGGCAGCTGGAACATTCTATGTTTTTCTAGCTCTCCCAGTCCAGCATGGAAGAAACCAATAATGTAATAAGTTACTGGAAATTGTTCAATGTCTTCGACTGAGCAACCCCTCTATCTATATGCGGGACGCTGTCCCTTACACCCGGTTTTAGTCAATTTATCACTTTGTTAGAATTACCCTATTTGGTTACGACAATGCAGGCTAAATCACTTGAATGTCTGTAAGAAAAAAGACTCCTTGTTTTGGAGGGCACGTTAAATCATCGATCCCGGTGGCTGTCCTTTGTTAGTGATCGTTACCACACCCCACAAACCCTGTCAGAGGCTGTTACTGTAGGCGGTTTAAAAACTCTGATATTTAATTTAAGGGTTCATCGGGTCGCTTGGTATTCAAATAGGTATGCTTTTTTGTTCACATATATACATATAATCACGCCTTTATCCGTAATGGGGTAGGCAGATCGTAAACGACCTAAACAAACGCCATTCCGCTACGTCCGACAAAGTTTTAAGAGTTATTTAAGATAGATTTGTAGGCATATTGCTGTAGAGATAAGTTATCAGCTCATCGCCTAAATTACAATATACTGAAACCCTCAGATCCCATAGCTGGTTTCTACAGCATGCCCGGGAGGATATGCAGCTGGCACATTCTATGTTCTCTCGCTCCCAGGCCAGCATGGAAGATACACATGCAAGTTGGTAGCGATTTCTTCCACTATTCTATATACGGAAATTATCAGTGTTTCTCTACTATATTATGCATGTATTATACATATAAACCTTCCTCTTGAATCACTCTATCCATTAAAAGAAACCGCATCAAAATCCGTTGCGTAGTTTTAAAGATTTATGCATACATAGGGATATAGGGACACTTATATTTTCCCTTAGCAGACGAATTTCTTCAAAGTATCTGGCTACTCTCAGAACATCTAAAATTAATGAGCCATATCTTTATGTAAGTAGAAATGTACATTTATTTTTAAGATTTTTCTTTGCCTTGCCTTTAATCTCATAACTTATGAATAAACAATTAGAAGGTTCTTTTGAACGTATCTCTGAAGGAATTTCTGTAGTGCTGGGAAAAGATTTATATCTATAAAAATTATCGGGAAAATATATGTGCTACAACCATGTCGCATGATTAAAATAAATCGGGGTTTTGATAAAAAATCTAGGATTATGATCAAAAACCGGAGTTAGTTAAAATACTCACCATAATCCTGAAATCTAGGATTTTAATAAAATACTTAATCCTAGATTCTGAAATTTATTATTTTTTACCTCCTGAGCCTCTCAGTAAAATGAACGAACGGATTATGTATTGCTGTAGTGACAGGTTGTCAACCCATCGCCTAAATTATAATATATTTAAACCCTCGGATCCCTTAGCTGGTTTTTACAGCATGCCCGGGAGGAGATGCAGCTGGCACATTTTATGTTTTTTCTCTCGCTCCCAGGCCAGCATGGAAGTAAATGACAACGCTAAAACTTTCATTCTCCTGTACTGATTTGTACAGTAAGCCCGGGAAGAGAAGCAGCTGGAACATTCAATATTTTTATTTTGCTTCCATGGAACTTCTTATTAACTACCATCACTTTTATTAAAAAGAACCAGATTTTGTTTTTTTTTTGTTTTTTATGTATTACTAGCGACCCGCCCCGGCTTCGCACAGAAATCATCAGTGTTTCTCTACTATATTATGCATGTATTATACATATAATCCTTCCTCTTGAATCAGTCTATTCATTAATAGAAACCGCATCAAAATCCGTTGCGTAGTTTTAAAGATCTAAGCATACAAAAGGATATAGGGACAGAGAAAGCGACTTTGTTTTATACTATATACTGATTTCCCTCAACCATTATCGTTATGTTTCGTTACTTTGCCAACACTATTTCTAATTACTCAAAAGAATAAATTAAAAACATTGTGCGTATATCTAATTATTTATTAAATATTTTTATGTAAATTAAAGATAATGTTACTTTAACATTTTATTTGTGAAAATATATTTCCAGGGAGCTATTTTGGTATGCAAATACCTAAAGTATTTTTACACATTTTATAAGGTAAATTAAATAATATTTCTTTTTAAATAATTTAAATAAATCAAAGATTAAATTACAATGTATTCGCGTTAAGTTTTTAATAAATATAAACATAGGGTAGACAGAGCGTAAACGACCTAAACAAAAGTCGTTCCGCCATGTCTGATAATGTATTGAGGGTTATTTAAGATAAATTTGTAGGTATATTGCTGTAGCGACAGGTTGTCAGCTCAGCGCCAAATTGCAATACACTGAAACCCTCGGATCCCTTAGCTGGTTTTTACAGTATGCCCGGGAGAAAAAGCAGTTGGCACATTCTATGTTTTTCTCTCGCTCCCAGGCCAGCATGTAAGATTTAATAAACAGTTAGGTCCAAATGAAATAAATCAAAATCGATAACCAATGCCGATTATAACACAATACAAAAGGCTATTATATAGGGTGTTAATAAAATAATTATTCGTTGATTAGCATTTGAAGACTACTTTTATGCAAAGCGAGATTTTCCTGTACAAAACCCACAAAAACAGATCAAAAAGATCACACGCATAGCGCCCACTAGGATTCCCTGTATCGGGGTGCTATGGACATGCACAGAAACAACCTTAAAGAACACCCAGACCCAGAAACATTTATTTAAATGTCTGCCCGGCCGCAAATCGAACCCGGGACCCTCTGCGTAGCAAGGCCGATGCACTGCCAACTAAACTATGCGGGTCGTCACAAAATAATTAATAAATTAAAGGTGCAGGTTTTTCATCACATCCTGTATGATCAAAATAAATCAAGACCGATACAATGTACAATTCAAAATGGCGGACCCTGAATAACTGAAATAAATCAAACAATTCAAAATGGCGGCTATAATGCTATTTCAAGGTATTCGATGTAATCGGTTCTGTTTTAATTCCGCCTGCGGTTAACTGAACGACTTACCGTCGGATTAATTTTAAACTTTATAGAGCTGATATTACCTGCATAGAGAAAGTTCCTAAATATTATTGGACCTAAAATATATAATAAATTCCAGAAGGATATACTGGGCACACCTACGATTGGGTCATTTGTTAAAAAGTTAAAAGAAAACTAATTGCTGATGCACTGTTTACAGTAAATTAATTTTTGACATAACTTTGTTTTGGCCAGGCCTGTTATTAAAGATGAAATCATAGAAATTAAATTAACTATCTTGTATTTTAAAATGTTTTAAAATGACGTGATATGACTAATTTTAAAACAAATTTTGTAATTATGTTATAAGTACAATGCATTATGTGAGGTGTAAAATTTTTATTTTATAAATAAAGTATTGAATTGAAAGTACCTTGCTTATGCTGGATTGGGAGTGAGAGAAAAACATTGTGGCAGCTGCATTTCCTCCCGATCATGCTGTAAAATCCAGCTAAGGGATCCGAGGATTTCTTAGAAATCCTTTCTAAGGGATATTATGAGAAATAGACATCACTACATATTATAAAACAAAGTCGCTTTCTCTGTCCCTATATCCCTATTTATGCATAAATCTTTAAAACTACGAAACGGATTTTGATGCGGTTTCTTTTAATGGATAGAGTGATTCAAGAGGAAGGTTTATATGTATAATACATGCATAATATAGTCTTCTTCTGTCGAGTGGGTATCGAGTCTATGGACCTGATGAACCCTGGTGTCAGAGGTTTTAAACCGCCTAGTAGCACAACTATCAGGCCTCTGACATGGTTTAAGTAACGACCACTATCACAGACAGCGACCGGGACCGACAGCTTAACGTGCCCTCCGAAGCATGTTTTTTTTTTGTTTTTCGGACAATCAGGTGATTCCGCCTGCAATGTCCTAACCAAACTGAGAAAAAAATCACAAAGTGATAAATTCTCAAATATTAACATTGTGTTTCCCCCCTGGGAATCGAACCCAGGACCTCCGGATCAGGAGTCCATGGCACTAGCCACTAGACCACGGAGGCAGTCAGATAAAGGGGTGATTATTATGTATGTATGTAGAGCAAGTATGTATTCACTAGAGATCGCATTACGAACTAATATATTCACGCACGAGTTGAAGCTCAACTCACCAACGCTCAGTCACGCTTCATTCGACAACGCATCAAAATAGTGAACAACAATTTGAAAAAAATATTTGTACAGTTCAGAAAATTACAGTGATTACACAAATATTCAGGAAAAAAAACATATTAATGAGGCATACCAAACATAATTTAACAAAATAGAGCTGCTAATGGCGGCAATTTTAGACGCGCTATTACTTAATCAATTCTTAGCTAGCGCTATCATTTTCTTAACTTTGACATAAGAACAGGATAGCAAATGAACTCACGACTTTGGCATTCCTAATTTGACGTAAGACGCTTTTAAAAGGATCTGACCATAGAGCATGCTCCCTTATTTTACCTAAGCAGTCTTACGTGAGATTAGAAATGCCAAAGTCTTGTGTTTATTTGCTATTCTGTTCTTATGTCAAAGTCAAGAAAGTGTCAGCGCTAGCTAAGAATTAGAATTAAGTCGCGAGAATGGACGCAATTTATTTTATATGGTTTTGTTACTACCGCGGTCCTGCCATTTTTGTAAATGCCAAACACGAATAAAAAAAAATAACTCCTATGCATATATACCGGGTGTAAGGGACAGCCCCGCAAACTGAAAGGGGGTTGCTCAGTCACCGAAATAGAACTTTCAAACTGTCCCTTACATACACCCCATATTATTATTTTTGTATATTTCAATAGAATACTGCAATATATTACCAGTATAAGAGTGTGATCGGCTTACAGCCCGCTCGCCTCCAGTGCTTCAACAAAGCCCGGATTTCAGAGACGAACCGAGAGAATAGTGATGTGAACAATATTCTATCGTGGAAATATCCGAAAATCAAACAGATACAAAAAAATAGAGACTCATCAAGCAAAAAAACTGTATGCCAAATAACGACTCAATGAACTCGGGTGTCAAAATTTTTAAACCACCTAAAATGCTTTTTTTCATCCATGCTGAAATGGGAGCAAAATAAAAACATAGAATGTGCCAGCTGATTTTCTTCCCGGGCATGGTGTAAAAGCCAGCTAAGGGATCCGAGGGTTTCAATATACTGCAATTTAGGTGATGGGCTGACGACCTGTCACTACAGCAATATACCTACAAATGTATCTTAAATTGACAGACAATCAAGCGATTCAGCCAGTACTGTCCTAACCAAACTGGGGAAAATCTCACAAAGTGATAAATTGACAAATACAACCTGTGTACTCCTCCGATGGAAATTGAAGCAAACCTACGACCTCCGAACTGAAGCACATGGCTCAGACCACTAGACCATGGAGGCAGATTGTATGATGTAACAAAAACTCTGGTTTTGAATTTCTTAAGATCAAACCAGTATGCTGAAATAGGCGCGGGGTTCGTTCTTCCCTACGTCCCCCGTCCCTATTCACATAATCATCATTATCATAGGTTTAATGAGAATAGTCTTGTCGGTGTAACTATCGATATTTCGTATATTTTAAATGATATTATCGATATCCGAATCATGCACATCACTAGCACAAATCTGCCTGGTGGCCGCAAGATACCTCGGTAACCTGATTCCTTGGAAAAGTCCACAATACCTTTGACTATTTGATTCGATCCTGATATTCTTAAGTCATAGTTGCGTGAGAATGAGAATAAATTCAGTGTGCATTATTATTTTCATTTTTTTTATTTCTCTACCGGGTGTAAGGGACAGCGTCCTAGAAACTAATTGGGATTGCTCAGTCAACGACACTCAACAACTTTCGCCAGGAAGTTCTTTTGGGAAGTGCTTATTTTTTGATTTTCCATCCATACCAATTGTTTGATCGAGGTGGTAATTTTAAATGAGAAAGTCAAAATGTTTTTTCATTTCCTCAAAGAAGTTCCCGATGAAAGGTGTTCAGTTTCGTTGACTGAGC
This sequence comes from Scrobipalpa costella, assembly GCA_949820665.1. Taxonomy (NCBI): domain Eukaryota; kingdom Metazoa; phylum Arthropoda; class Insecta; order Lepidoptera; family Gelechiidae; genus Scrobipalpa; species Scrobipalpa costella. The sequence continues at coordinate 1,370,867 of OX463322.1, read as the reverse complement.
AATCAGATTTTGAGACGCTGTCCCTTTTAACAACAACAACATCAGCCACAACAGTCCCCTGCTGGACATGGGGCTCCCAAAAATTGTGGATATATATACCATACACACCATATATCTTCCATGCTGGACTGGGAGCGAGAGAAAAACATAGAATGTGCCAGCTGCATTTCCTCCCGGGCATGCTGTAAAAGCCAGCTAAGGGATCCGAGGGTTTCTGTATATTGCAATTTAGGCGATGGGCTGACAACCTGTCACTAGAGCCATATACCTGCGAAACTATCTTGAACAACCCTCAAAACTTTGTCAGACGTGGCGGAACAACCTTTGTTTAGGTCGTTTTCGCTCTGCCTACCCCATTAGGGATAAAGGCGTGATTATATGTATGTATGTATGTATACACACCACGCTTGGCAGGCGGGTAGGTGAGCGCAATAGAAGTTTTCCATTCACAGGCAACGGTGCTGCCCATTCCCTAGATGTATCTCTTAGTCGCGACGACACCCAAGGGAAGTTATGGGGTGATGGTATTTTAATCCGGCACCACACGGGGAACTGTCCCTTACACCTTGCATAAGTATTTGTCTAATCTGGCGAAAACACTTCAGCCTATCCAGTAATGTAGGCGTAATTATAAGTTGAAGTTAAAGATCATCCAAACCACAAACCATTAGTCGTATATAGGCCGTATAACTGACTAATAGAGCGGTTATAACACCTCTATATAACTCGCTGTTGTAATTTCCGGTTGGCGGTAATATCTTCCCCCGTTTAGGCAACCACTTCCGGTCTCTATACAACGCTGCTCCACTATGTTCCGAATTTCGAATGTTTAATACATTACATGCGGGTAGTTTGATTTGTATTGTAGGGCTATTGATAATAAACCGGATATTGATTATTTTTGCGACCTAATTTACTTTTACTATTAGATACTTCCAAGCCAAACATAGAATGTGCCATCTGCATCTCCTCCCGGGCATGCTGTAAAAACCAGCTAAGGGATTCGAGGGCTTCAGTGTATTGTAATTAGGGCGATGGGCTGACAACCTGTCACTACAGCAGTATACCTACAAATATATCCTAAATAACCCTCAAAATTTTGTCAGATGTGGCTCTTCCTACCCCATAAAGGCGTGATTATAATGTATGTATTACTGATTTTAGAAGTATTATTATTGATTTTATATTTAAGTCGAATGACTATAGATTTAAACCATAATATTTAACACTAAATGGGACCCTGCGATACAGGCTTGCCTAGTGTATGGTCCCCACACATTAAACCTTACGTAGTTATCACACCAAAATGTACAAAGTGAAGTGTAATGGATAAGAGCATTTTTTAATTTCTGTAGTCTGTGCATCAAGCCTTATCCCGTATCTTACTTAAACGAGGGTGCTGGTTTTTACACAGAGCGACTGCCATCTACCTCCGCAACCCAGAAGGGAAAACCAGACCCAATCCTAGATTAGGTCAGAGTTTTCAAGCCGCTAATGCTTAGCACTGGCCTCTGATATGGCGTAACGACTAATATCTACGGTATTAAACGATATTAACCGGGACCAACGGCTTAACGTGCCTTCCGAAGCACTAGTCTGTGCAATTGTTTATAAATATATTTTTCATTTACATTTTCATGTATTCTCTGTATAATTTTGTTTAGAATCTTATAATGCTGCTTTGCGTCTTAAGAACCTCTAAACTCTGAAAAACCGTCTACAAAGTTTCCTCCTATCAGCTCCAGTTATCAGATTGTTATCGGTTTATCACAAAAGAGACTTGTTTGCGTAACAAAAGCTCTTTGTTTGTTTTTTAATCTACAAAGATATAAGACGCCATTTTGTTACATAAATCTGACAACTGGTTCTGTAGTCTGGTGGTATTCTTCTTAGCGAGTGGATTTTTGAGTCGAACGACGCGTTGAACCCTGGTGTCAGAGTTTTCAAACCGCCTAGTAGCACGAACAAAAAACAGTGACCGGAACCGACGGCTAAACGTGCCCTCCGAAGCATGGAATCCTTTACCTTTTCGGACAATCAGGTGATTCAACTTGCAATGTCCTAACCAAACTGGGGAAAACCTGACAAATATCAACTTTGTGTTCCCCCCTCCCCCCCCTTAGAATCGTACTCAGGACCACTGGATCGTAAGCCCATGGCTCAGACCGCTAGAACTGCCTCCATCTTCTCCATCTTCTCTTCCATGTCTGGTCTTCCATGGGCTTCCGAGTGAGTTTTTGCCCAGTTTGTTTAGGACATTGCAGGCTGAATCATCTGATTGTCCGAAAAGAAAAAGGATTCCATCTTCGGAGGGCACGTTAAGCCGTCGTCGTCATCGGTCCCGGTCATTTTCTTGATAGTGGTTGTGACACAAACCATGTCATAGGCATACGCGGCTTAACAACTCTGACACCAGTGTTCATCAGTTCGATCGACTCGAAACCCACTTGACGGAAGACTTTAAAGTGCATTGCGTACTTAATTAAAATAATGGAGAATAAAAGTCAGACCGCAATAGAACGTAGCTGAAACGGAGCGGGGCGAGGCACGACGCGACAAATGAATCTTTGTTTGAAAATGTATGAGATGTACCGCACTGCTGCGGGGCACTGTAGCTGCAGCAGAACTGCGCGGCGCGGCACGGCGCGGCAATGTCAGTTCATACATATTGACAGTTTTTGCCACGCAATGTCACGCCGCTGCAGCTACATCCTAGTGCGCTCTGACCTTTAGCCTACAGTACGTCAATCAAGGCTTTTACTGCCTCCGTGGTCTAGTGGCTAGTGCCATGGACTCCCGATCCGGAGGTTCTGGGTTCGATTCCCAGGGGGAAACACAAAGTTGATATTTGAGAATTTATCACTTTGTGAATTTTTCCCCAGTTTGGTTAGGACATTGCACTCTGAATCACCTGATTGTCCGAAAAGAAAAAAGATTTCGTGGTCCCGGTCGCTGTCTTTGATAGTGGTCGTTACTCAAACCATGTCAGAGGCCTGATAGTTGTGCTACTAGGCGGTTTAAAAACTCTGACACCAGGGTTTATCGGGTCGATAGACGAAGAAGAAGGCTTTAAATTAACATGACCAAAAAAGGAACTAACGCCGCCAAGTTGGCCGCCAACGCCAATTTGTCAGATCTTCCAACATACAGCGCCCCTGCTCACGTTCACTTAAATCCTTAACGTCTGTACAGAGTATATTATAATACATACATATAATCACGCCTTTATCCCTAATGGGGTAAACAGAGCAAACGACCTAAATAAAAATCGTCCCGCCACCTCTGACAAAGTTTTGATGGTTATTTAAGATAGATTAGCTGTAGTGATAGGTTGTCAGCCCATCGCCTAAATTACAATATACTGAAATCCTCGGCTCCCTTAGCTGGTTTTTACAGCATTTCCGGGACCAAATTCAATTCAAATTCAATTCTGGCACATTCTATGTTTATCTCTCGCTCCCAGTCCAGCATGGAAGACACGAGTATAATACATATATAGATCGACAAAATTATATTGCGATCTGCACGTTAGCCTTGTTTGCTAATGCACATAATAATGTTATATCAATCCATGCGAAGACTAATTTACAGCTTCAAATTCCTCCCAAGATTCGTACAAATTATACACGACCCAGTAAAAAACAAGGCAGACTTTAAACTTTTTTCAGCCGAAGAAAAGCTTCGACAAAACTTTTCATCCCTTGAAGTTATAAGCACAGTTTTTCCAATTCGGTCGCTGGGAGTTTTGGAGAGACGACAATTGTTACGGCCGGTCAACTTTTATTTGTTATTTCTGTACTTCGCGCGAGTTTTCAGCGTTTGAAACAAAGAAAACTTTGCGTGATCCATTTACTTGTATTATCCTGGTTTAATGAGTTTAAAGGGAAAGAAGGAACAGTGAGCTGAGAAAAGATAAATTAAAATTCTTTAACACCTCTATTTAATACGTGATCGGACCGATGCACCCGTGATATCAGTTTTGTCTTTGTAGCGTTTTGGAAGGAATGTTATTTGAATCTATTTTAATAGGTTTTATAAAATGACGTCTGGATATCTTAAGGGGTGAGCGGAGCATTAATGTAGTTTAAAATCCATTTTAGTATTTTGATTGGGATTCTATTTGATTCGTTCTCGTTCATTTATATACAGCATTTGAGAGAAACAGCGACTTTGAGTTCGTATGAGAAATATAATTTCAGTAACAAATGGCCCGTCAAATACATACTTGATATTGCTCTCAATCTTGAGATCGCTTTATAAATACAAATAAAAAAAGTTTATTAAATAGATTAACATGCTAAAAGAAGTAAAAAACATATATGTTTATATATATATATATATATATATATTTTGTTACATAGTTAAGTACAGTATATATATATATATATACTGTATATATATATATATATATATATATATATATATATACTGTACTTAACTATGTAACAAAAACAGTAAAGCAAAGCAGTGTCTCCCACACTAGGTATTGATAAATACGAGCCCTAACATAGATTAGTACCTAAAAAAGTTAGCTTCCATGCTGGACTGGGAGCGACAGAAGAACGTAGAATGAGCCAGCTGCATCTCCTCCCGGGCATGCTGTACAAACCAGCTAAGGGATTCGAGGATATATTGTAATTTAGGCGATGGGCTGACAACCTGTCACTACAGCAATATCCAGTTCTATGTTAAACAACCCTCAAAACTTGTCAGACGTGGCGGAACGACCTTTCCTTAGGTCGTTTACGCTCTGCCTACCCCATTAGGGATACAGGCGTGATAGTATGTATGTATGTAAAAAAGTTCACAATTTTCTTACACACAATGTTTACTTCACACAATCACAAGTAGGTAGAGATCCAATCACAAATAATCCCAATCAAAATACTAAAATGGTTGTACAACAGCATTAATTCTCCGCTCACCCCATTAGATATACAGACGTGATTTTATAAAACCTATTACAGATAGATTCAAATTACATCCCTTCCAAATACACGCCGTATTTACTTTCTTTAAAAAGTCTCCGTTTTATTATCGGCGAGTCCCTCAATCCCTCCGGTCTGGAGGTCTCGCATTACGCCAAATTGGCTCCTCAGATCCCGAAGAGGTTGGAAAGTGATACCTTACATTACATAATTCAATATTGTATAGGCTACTTTTCGGTAGCTCGCATGCTGGACTGGGAGTGTGAGAAAAACATGGAATGTGCCAGCTGCATTTCCTCCCGGGCATGCTGTAAAAAACGGCTAAGGGATCCGAGGGTTATGGTATATTGCAATTTAGGCGACGGGGCGACAACCTGTCACTACAGCAATATACCTACAAATATATTTAAAATAACCCTCAAATCTTTGTCAGACGTGGCGGAACGACTTTGGTGTAGGTCGTTTACGCTCTGCCTACCCCATTAGGGATAAAGGTGTGATTATTATGTAGTGACTTTCTCCGTAGTCTGAGCTAGCCGATTTCGAGGTCCTGTGTTCGATTTCCAGGGGGAACACCTACACTAAAAAGAAAGTTGTTATTTGTCTGTTTATCACTTTGTGAGATTTATCCAGTTTAGTTATGATAATGCAGGCTGAATTCCCTTATTGTCAAAAAGAAAGATTGCGTGCTTCGAAAGGCTCGTTACGCCGTCGGTTCCGGTCGCTGTTTTTGATAGTGGTCGTTACACAAAAAACAGGTCAGAGGCATATTAGCTGTGCTGCTAGGATGTTAAAATAATCTGACTCCAAGGTTCATCGGTTAGGTTGACTCGAAAAACCCGCACGACAGAAAAAGAATAAGGTGTAGTGGATAGTAGGTCGTTTAAGATACGTTTTTTCTGCGCTTCAAGGGCGCTTCCTTCCATGCTGGACTGGGAGAGATAGAAAAACATAGCATGTTCCAGCTGCCCTTCCTCCCGGGCATGCTGTAGAAGTCAGCAAAAGGGACTCGAGGGTTACAGTGTATTGTAATTTAGGCGATGGGCTGACAACCTGTCACTATAGCAATACACTTTTCAATATAAAATTGCCCTCAATTTTTGTCAGACGTGGCGTAAGCGCCTTTTTCGAGTCGTTTAACGTTCTGCCTACCCCGTAAGGGATAAAGGCGTGATTTTATGTATGTATGTATGTCAGGGGCGCTTAATTAGGATTAAGCCGGCTGAATCACGATTTTTTTGTTCGGCTTCAATAATTTTTGTTAGGTAGTTCAAATACTCTGACACAAAAGTTCATCGATTAAAAACTTCCATGCTGGACTGGGATTGATAGAAATACAGAATGTACCAAATGATTCTCTTCCGCGGGCACGCTGTAAAAGCCAGCTAAGGGCTTCGAGGGTTTTAGTGTATTGTAATTTAGGCGATGGGCTGACAACCTGTCACCACAAAAATATACACTGAAATAACCAAAGTTCGAATCTTATAATATAAAATAAAGGAAATAATAAATTCGTTTCTGCCAGAACTCGAACCAGCGTCTCTAGAATGCCGGTACATCAAAACTTGTCAGACGTGAATGAACGATTTTTGTATATCGTTGACGGTCTGCCTACCCGTGTAGGGATAAAGGCGTGATTGTATGTATTGCCTAGTTATTCTTTTATACTTTTCCTTCTTTCTCCCAATCCCAACATTCCCAACTCATTAAAACCATAAACATTTTGTAATTGTTTTTGACGCCTAACTTTATATAGAGTATTAGTTTTAGTGTTAAGTTGACAATTGTAATCCTATAATAAATAAATTTATTTGTAACCATAAATAATGGAAGTAAACGGATCACGGTAAGTTTCTTTTGCTTCAAACGCTTCTTCTTCTGTCGAGTGGGTATCGAGTCTATGGAGTCGATGAGCCCTGGTGCCAGAGTTTTTAAACCGCCTAGTAGCACAACTATCAGGCCTCTGACATGGTTTTGTGTAACGACCACTATCAAAGACAGCGACCGGGACCGACGGCTTAACGTGCCCTCCGAAGCACGAAATCTTTTTCTTTTCGGACAATCAGGTGATTCAGCCTGCAATGTCCTAACCAAACTGGGAAAAAAATCACAAAGTGATAAATTCTCAAATATCAACTTTGTGTTTTCCCCCCTGGGAATCGAACCCAGGACCTCCGGATCGGGAGTCCATGGCACTAGCCACTAGACCACGGAGGCAGTTAAGTTCGAACGCTGAAAACTCGCGAGAACTACAGAAATAACAAATAAAAGTCGGCCGGCCATAACAATTGTCGTCCTTTCAAAACTCCCAGCGACCGAGTTAGAAATACTGTGCTTATAACTTCAAGGGCTGAAAACTTTGCTCGTAGCTTTTCTTCGGTTGAAAAAACTTTAAAGTTCGCCTTGTTTTTTTTTTAACTGGATCATGTTCAATTACGTATTTGGTAAAGATTTTGAATCTGTAAAAATTGCTTAAAACCTGCGCTATGCACTTCACTTTCAATTGCTACTTTAATAAAGTAATAAGTAAACTGCCTCTGTGGTCTAGTGAACACGAATTTGATATTTGTCAATTTATCACTTCGTGAGGTTTTCCCCAGTTTGGTTAGGACATTGCGGGCAGAGTCACCTGATTGTTCGAAAGATAAAAGATTGATAGTGGTCGTCACTCAAAACCATGTCAGAGACCTAATAGCTTAGGTAGCTTAGCATAGCTGTGCTACTAGGCGGCTTGACAACTCTGACCAGGGATCATCGGGTCGTTGTTCGACTCGGGAATCTACTCGCTAAGAAGAAGAAGTAAAGTAATTCACAACGCAAGAGACATACATACATACGTATATTCACGCCTCTATTCCTAATGGGGTAGGCAGAGCGTAAACGACCTTTTTTTTTTTTTTTAATATATATAGGCGAGCATTTGTCCGCCATCTCACCTGGTGGAAAGTGACGATACGGACTATGTTGAAACATACTCGCCTATGTAGTGCCTATTCACTCTCGCCTTGAAAAGGCCCAGGTTATATTGTTCCGGAAACAGATCCGCCGGCAGGGAGTTCCACTCCTTAGCCGTTCGCATTAAGAATGTGGAAGCGAACCGCTTCGTGCGAATTTGTGGTATATCCACGACATAAGGGTGGAACCCCTGTCCACGCCTCGTGCTCCGGAGATGGAAAGGGGAGGGGGGTATAAGGTCATGAAGTGCTAACGCGCACTCCCCGAAATGTATCCTGTAAAATACCGACATGCACGCCACTCTGCGACGGTGCTCAAGGTTCTGTAGTTTTGCCTCAACCAGTGCTGAGTCTCCAATGAGCTTCTTAGCGCGTTTCTCGATTGAGTCTAAGGCAGCCAGCTGGTATTTAGCTGAACCGTCCCAAAGGGCCACCAAGTGCTGCCAAGCAGTACTCCATACACGATCGGACTTGAGCTGTGTACAACTGCAATAGCTGTCCCGGCGTGAAGTATCGCCTCACCTTCGAGAGGATACCAAGTTTTTTGGCAGCTGTTGTGGCCAGAGACTCAATGTAACGTCCAAAGTTCAAGTCGGACGTAAGGCTCATACCAAGAAGCTCAAGATGGTCAGAAATCGGTACGGATACATCCCGGAAAGTTGGAGCCAGGTTAAAAGGACTCCGTTTTGTCGAGAATAGACACGCCTGGGTTTTGGATGCGTTGAACTTGACGAGATTAGCATCGCCCCACTCGGTTATCACCCTTAGCGATGAGTTCAGACGATCCACCATGGACTCCCGACAAGACTGGATTGTTTCACTGTTGGCCCATGCACTGGACAGATATCTGTCAACAACCGTGCTGTCATCAGCGTACCCAAAGGTATCGGGTGTAAACATGTCGTTGATATGCAGCAGGAATAAGGTTGCAGACAGGACAGAACCCTGAGGAACTCCGGCATCAATAGCCTGTAGTCCGGAGGAGCAGCCTTCTAAGACCACTTGTATGGATCGTTCGCTCAAGAAGTCCGAAATCCAGTTGCAAAGGCCAGCAGGTAACCCGTAGGCGGGAAGCTTGCCAGTAAGGCTAGCGTGCCAGACCCTGTCAAAGGCCTTGGAGATATCCAGAGACACGGCAAGTGCTTCACCATGTCTCTCGATAGCCTCGCTCCATAAGTGAGTGGCATGTACGAGTAGGTCCCCCGTCGATCGCCCTCGGCGGAAGCCGTATTGGTGATCGTTAAGGAGATCATTATCCTCAAGGTATGCCAGGAGCCGATTATTCAGTACACGCTCCATAATCTTGCAGAGTATAGAGGTTACCGATATGGGTCTATAGTTGACAGGGTCTGCTCGACTACCTTTTTTGGGTACAGGTTGCACATTTGCAAGCTTCCACGATTTGGGAACAACACCAGTCTCAAGTGAGAGGCGGTACAGGCGTGTCAACACCGGAGACAACTCAGGCGCACAGTTACGCAGGACGATTGCAGGGATACCGTCAGGGCCACTTGCTTTATTCACGTCTAGATTTCGCATGGTTTTAAGGACCTCTTTTTGCCGGATGCGTACGGCTGCCATAGAGCAGTCGACACGAGGTAACGGGGGTGGTATTTTACCTGCGGCATCAAGACGCGAACTTTCCGCAAAATAGGAGGCAAAAAGATTGGCTTTCTCCTCCGCAGTATGAGCAAGCGACCCATCAGGTCTCTGCAGAGGCGGTAAAGATGGCCTAAACAAAGGTCGTCCCGCCACGTCTGACAAAGTTTTGAGGGTTATTTAAGATAGAATTCTAGGTATATTGCTGTAGTGACAGGTTGTCAACCCATCGCCTAAATTACAATATACTGAAACCCTCGGATCCCTTAGCTGGATTTTACAGCATGCCCGGGAGGAAATGCAGCTGGCACATTCTATGTTTTTCTCTCGCTCCCAGACCAGCATGGAAGTTATATGGAAGCAACGCAAGAGAGGAACGGCAAAATTATGTCTTGGCCCGCATGTTACTCCTGTGTACATGTTAGTTGTAAAAATAGGGTACTTGAACGTCATTTTTAAATTATTAGTAAGAATTGTAGTCACCATACAAAAAAAAACTTTGTTTAAAAAGCTGGTTCCGAACTGCCTTGTGACGTCACATGACAGGAGCGCCATACTACTTTGTACTACTTCATACCTACATACATACATAAATCACGCCTTTATCCCTTGCGGGGTAGGCAGAGCGTTTAACACCTCGTAAAAAGCGCTTTCGCCACGTCTGACAAAAATTGAGGGCAATGTTAGATTGTAATATGTATTGCTTTAGTGACAGGTTGTCAGCCCATCGCCTAAATTACAATACACTGTAACCCTCGAGTCCCTTTTGCTGACTTCAACAGCATGCCCGGGAGGAAGGGCAGCTGGAACATTCTATGTTTTTCTATCTCTCCCAGTCCAGCATGGAAGTAACTTACTTCCTAGTACTTCATTCCTATACGTAAAATGTCGTTTCAAGAGAGTGATAGATAGATTAGCGTTATAATGGGTGATTATTTGATTTTAATTTCTGTTTTCACTATTGTTATTATAATATTCGACACTTTTTTTAAATAAGCTCAGGAACCGAAAATATCAAATAGGCATAGACTCTATTCTCCAATTCTTCTTATATCCAATGAGCTGAACTAGCCACTTACCAAATTTCATCTCTTTCAGTGAACTCGAAGCCGCTGACATTCGACGAGGTTTACAACCAGAGCTCGCCCACCAACTGCACGGTGTACTGCGGCGGACTGACTGCTGGCTTAACCGAGGAGCTGATGCAGAAGACCTTCCAGCCCTTCGGCACCATCCAGGAGATACGCGTGTTCAAGGACAAGGGATACGCTTTTATCAGGTCAGAATAACTTGGTCAATGACGTAAAATCACGCGCTCGCTTCGCCCGCGAAATGTTAATGTTAACATACTTAAGTCTTTACCGTAAAATCTCTGCACTCTCTATATGAGTTAATACTAATATCTGGATGAGTAGTTAATGCGAAATATCGCGCTCGTTTTGCTCACTTTTATCAAAAACTTCAAATTTCGAACACGCTTTTGTAGGTATGAGTTACTATACTTCTACCAATAACGTGAATTATCGCGTTCGCTGCGCTCGCTCTATGTGTATATATACCTCGATCACTATTTTAAAATGTATTAACCGTTATCTCTCCAATTTCAGATTTTCAACGAAGGAAAGTGCAACGCACGCCATCGTGGCGGTGCACAACACCGACGTCAACGGGCAGCCCGTCAAGTGTTCCTGGGGGAAGGAGTCCGGGGATCCGAACAACGCTCAGCAGCAGGGACAGGTGAGTGAAACGACAGGACATTCAGTGAAACAACAAATAATATAGTGACGCCATCATCGTGGTGCATAACACTGACGTCTACGGTCAACCCGTCATTATCTACAGGGACATGTGAGTGAAACGACAAGACATTAAGTGAAACAACAAATAATATAGTGACGCCATCATCGTGGTACACAACACTGAGGTCTACGTGACCATAGACCCTTCATTAACAGCAGGGACATGTGAGTGAAACGACAGGACATTAAGTTAAACAACAAATAATATAGTGGCGTCATCATCGTGGTACACAACACTGACGTCTACGGTCAACCCGTCATTAACTACAGGGACATGTGAGTGAAACGACAGGACATTAAGTGAAACAACAAATAATATAGTGGCGCCATCATCGTGGTGCACTGTGCACAACACTGACGTCTACGGTCAACCTGTCATTAGCAGCAGGGGCATGTGAGTGAAACGACAGGACAGTGAGTGAAACAACAAAGAATATAGTGAATGTATCATCGTGGTGCACAATACCGATGTCAACGGGCAGCCCGTCAAGTGTTCCTGGGGAGCCGAACAATGCTCAGCAGCACGGGTAGGTGAGAGATACAATACAGCAAGTGATATAACAGGAAATAAAGTGAGTGAAACAGTGAGAAATATTGTGAGTGAACAAGTGAGTGAAACTAAAAGAATTTAAGTGAAACACTAGAAAATACACTGAGTGTAACACTAACACTGATTAAAAGTGAAAAATCTGAAAATGCCTATACTAATTAGAACTAAAAATAATGAACCTTAATAATAGTACATACCAAGCGGTATTTTTTATCATTAGATTTTTTACATCAATTTGTTACAAAATCTTTTGCAGCTCGGCGGCACCGCTTACAGCCCGTTCGGCGCTGCCTACACAGCTGGCGGAGTGCCCCCCACCTCCTACTGGTACAACACGTACCCCCAGCAACTGGGAGGGTTCCTGCAAGGAGTCCAAGGCGTCCAGGGATACTCTTACGCTGGCCAGTTCGCGGGATACCAGCATCAGTATATGGGGTGAGCTCTGTCTATATCGGAGTATTAAAAACATGTAAATATACAAAATTTTCGCACAAGAAGGATTTGAACCCACTATTTTCGGCGAACTGTACCGCTACTCTAACCAAAATACCATGCCTGCAAATGCGTCGGTGTAATTAGTTTTTCGTAGTATTCGAAAATAAGCATAATAGTAACAGATAGTTTCTAAGCCTTTTGAATACCTTTCTTTATCCCCTTCATCTTTGACAGTTTCTCTGGTCTTTAAAGCCTTGAGTTCAATTCCTATAGAGATAATGAAGTTAATAGTACCACTGTGTGAGTTTGTTCTCTGTTCGATGCATAGATAAATAAAACAAAACAGACAGTGAAATCATATTAAGTACAGTAAAACACTAGGAAATACACCGAGTGAAATATTAGGCAAAAAAATGAATGATACAAAGAGGAATACACTCAGTGAAACATATGATAATATTTTTACTTTCCACCAAAAATTCGGTAACCAAAGGGCATATCTCAACTGAGACGTAGACACCTAAATTCCAGCATGGGCGGCGTGCAGCTGCCGTGGGCACTCGGGGGCGGCGTGGGCGGCGTGGGCAGCGTGGGCGGCGTGGGCGGCGTGGCTGCCATGTCGCAGCCGCCCCAGGTGCTCCACTATCCTCTGCAGCACTTCCAGGTGCAGCCAGTAAGTGCATAATCCATGTTTTGGTATCGATTTAGACAAATGCTTCCATGCTGGCCTGGGAGCGAAAGAAAAACGTAGAATGTGCCAGCTGCATTTCCTCCCGGGCATGCCGTAAGAACCGGCTAAGGGATCCGAGGGTTTCAGTATATTGCAATGTAGGCGATGGGCTGACAACCTGTCACTACAGCAGTATATCTTCAAATATATCTTATATAACCCTCAAAACTTTGTCAGACGTGGCGGAACTACCTTTGCTTAGGTCGTTTACGCTCTGCCTACCCTATTAGGGACAAAGGTGTGATTATTATATTTATGTATATATGTTGATTTACTAAGGCCAAAAGTACTATTTAAAGGTCCCCATTCATTTGTCCAAGCAGGTCCCCCAAATCGGCGAGGACGAATGGCTGGCCCCGAGCCTTCTTGTCTGAGGTCAGCGCGCGCCGCCGCCTGACACCTGCTGCTGTCAACATAAGGAATGGATGTAGCTTCTGGAAACGCTTTCAGTATGTTATTGGAAAAATTTGGTTTTATAATTTGGTGATTGCTGGATTTAGTTGAGAATTTAGTGATTGTAGGAAATGTTTTTAGTTATTCTAATGATTGAAAGAAATATCTTTGGTTATTTTAGTAATAAATGTTTTCGATTAATTTAGTTATTGTTGGAATTGTTTTTGTTTATTTAGTGATATTTGGCAATACTTTCAAGATAATTAGAATTTTGCGGTGATCATTGAAAATATTATTGAGATGATTGGAAAAGTAAGCGCTGGATATATTTTCTAGTCGAGATGATTGGAATTAATTCCGCGATGATCGGAATTATGCAGTGATCACTGAAAATATTTTGGAGATGATTTAAGTAATTTAATGGTCACTGGAAATATTTCCAAGATGATTGGAAATAAGCAATGATCACCGGAAATTGTTTTACATATTTCTAAGTTGGTCAAAACTAAAAAATTCAAAGCAACAGGATAAATTCCAGGAATCATCTATTTAGTTTATTGGACTTTAAAGCTTGTTTATGATTTACTGGACATTTTGGGATGGAATATGTTTCACTGATCAATGCGTTTGTTATAAAAGTTGTCACGGTTTTAGTGGTTTGATTATTTATTTTAGTTGGAGTTGGTGAGGATTTAATCCAGCAATAAATGGACCAGTAAACATTTTTACTGGTGACCCTGTATATTTCTGATCATTGTTTAAAAAATTAACGTATGATGTTTTATGGTTATTCATTTTAGATTTACCCAGTGAATCACGCTTTCATATTTATGCTGTTTTCTTACTAATATGTGAAAATGCCTACTACCCTATTCTATTATGTTCCTACTAATATATTTCCAATTTCTTGCAATTAAAAGGCGGCAGGCACCGAAGTGCGACTAGACGTGGATTTAAAAGGCAAAGTCTTTTAAAATATATTTACCCATACGCCCAAACTATACGGGTATTATATAAAAGAATATATAAAAATGTGAGTCACTTATAACGAAATGTTTGGTTTCTATCGCAGCTTATGAGCCAAGATGCATTAAATATTATAATTATATGAAGATAGTTTTAGATATTATATGAGTTGTTTTTGTAGCTATAATTATGAAGGTTTCAATTTTAAACTCTTGAAAATACTATCATATATATTTGGAATATAGAAAGGAAAAATTATGATTTAACGAACGTTTAAAAATCTCTTATTCTTGTTCCGTTATATTTATAGCTAAAAAAATAACTCCTCAATATACTTATTGGAAATAAGAATTAGTTTAAGTGTTTAGATGTAATGATCTACAAAATATCAAATTCACACGCGGGCCAAAAAAGGTTGCAAAATTTTTTGATAAAAAAGAGTTAAAAGAAAAATCGATGGAATGGTTATTAAAAAGAGTTGTACCAAAAACATCTGACAGCACAAGTTTAGAACTTAAGACGTAGTTTTTTTGAAAAATGTTTACGTAGGAAACGTAGATGACATAGGAGGTTCCGATCAAGAGAGTGAGAAATTTTTTAAGACAATTTTTTATCCGAGAAAGACTAGGAGTGTAAGGTGAGATAGAGTAAAAAGAATAGTCACAAGCGATCGTTTTCAATTCGAATTTTTCAAAAAGAGAAAAATGAAGAAAGAAAGATGGCATAGGCCAAAGTAGGTATATCTGTTAAGGCACGAAATAAAGACGAAAGTTTCGCAAACGTCAATGCCGTAC
This sequence comes from Scrobipalpa costella, assembly GCA_949820665.1. Classification (NCBI taxonomy): domain Eukaryota; kingdom Metazoa; phylum Arthropoda; class Insecta; order Lepidoptera; family Gelechiidae; genus Scrobipalpa; species Scrobipalpa costella. The sequence continues at coordinate 1,355,719 of OX463322.1, read as the reverse complement.
ATGAAAACTTGCAGTTGCCATACGTTAAAACTAAAAGTAGAGTTCTTTAAATTATTGAAGTATTTCAATCATAGAAAACTCTGCAGATTAAACAATAAGGTTCTCAAGATAAGTTAAACGTAGGGTTCTCTACCTGGGCTTAGTTTAATACCTTCGTAAAGGCAATGCACGAGTGACTAAAATAATGTTGAACGTATTAATTACGCAGATGGATACTGATCTTTTAAGAAACATCTTTAAATAGATGATTTCCATTATGCATAGTTCAAAAAGATCTAATTTCACAAGCGTTTGCGAGTTAAGAAGTAAGATGGTCGTAATTGATAGGATCTTAACATAGTTTGCCTGTTTTGATACAAAAGAGGGAGTTATGTGTAAGCGTGTATTTGAATACAGCAGGAGCAGATGGTAAAGTTACCTTAAATTAGAGAGATGTCGCTCTTTAAATACTCGAATTTGTAAAAGAACTCGAAAAAGCGAATTAAGATACGCCTGTCTATTCTTTTGGGGAGGTTGTGACTGTTAAGTTTTTACTGGATCATAATCAGAATATTTACTTGCAAATTTTCTGATTCCAGTAATTGCTCAAGTCACAGAGGACGCAGCGAGAGGATAATCTTTCGAAATTAATTGCGATGAAAAATATCACGTCAATATTTTTTTCTTATCTCAAAGATTGAAACGGATCGTACAAAGAGATATCTAGTCAGTTCAATTTTGTTTTTATAAAGACAGAGACAATGCCAAATTCAGACCCAATACAAAAAATATAACGAAAGCATGATAAATAATACTGTTATAAAAAATGGTTGTGTCTAATTATAAAAAGGATACATGAACTTTCAAAATACCGAAAAGTAGTGAAATTAGATTTATTTATAAAAATAGACTAATAAGAAAAAATATATTTATTGCGACTAGTATCTAAGAAGCATTTAATCATTTACTGTAGTTAAATAAAAGATGTGATCTTTATTTAGTTTCTCTCAAAAATGGCATTTTTGTTACCAAGTTTGGCTGTCTTTATTATGTATATAATATTGATTCTTTTACCGTTAACCCTTCTAGGAAGACATTTAAACTTAATTCATAAACAACATTTAATGTTGTTACACATCATTTTGTGGATACAAAGGGAATGTCATGCGATTCTTGCATATTCGTTTATGTAGCAATTTTAAATTCTATGTCATAATAATAGTTAGATGTCTTCAGTAGGGTTACTAATTCGACTAGATTTTTGAAAGACTTTCAAAGCTAGAATCCTTAGTTCTGCGTAAGAGTTAGTCTTCTATTCTTACAGTATGCATATTCTACGATATAATGGAGTGTAGCTGTACTACATTGAAGTCTTTTTTGAAAACTTTTTGAGCGTGTCTATCCACGCTATTCGATATTTGGATATTTTGTAAAAGATGTATTTTATATACAGGGCTGGATTTGTTCAGTTTCAGGCATATAGAGACTTGATATCTAACTGTTGCTGTACGTCAAACTGTATTAAACATCTTTGTAAACTGGAGACCTGCCCCAAACATACTTGGGTCTTTTGTAAAATTTACCAATTTGAGTGCAGCTCCCATTAAAAATATATTAAATATTTTAAATATATTATATTATACCTTTATATGCCTTGGACGGAAATAATACAACCCTATATTATATTGAAAGTTTATCGTTTGTCTGTCGTAGTGTTTGTTTTAGCAATGTTTATTTTGCAGTAGTTCGACTTGAGAGACATATCGCTAGAAGTTATATTAAGATTATTATATATTATTAATATTACGATATATAGTAAATTTCTGCTAAGGAACGAATTGTTACGTCAATTTTGTCATCCAGTCAATCGAAGAGAGGGTCTTAAACATATTTTAATATATATTCGCAAAATATATTTCACATGATATTCAGAACTACTTCTACTTCAACTTCTCTTGTACTGGTGTATATGGGATTGATTTATGTAAAAAAGGACACGCTAAAACAATGGTATGTACTCATTTCTTAATTATTTTTATCATTAAATATTGATTTTACAGAATTTGTAACGATTATTTTTTCTACATATTTTGCGAATATTTTAAAATATTGTCCAGATGGAGGTGCGACCTCTTAGGAAAACTGAATATATCACAAAAATATGTATGACAGAACAGATAGATAGTCAAATTTAGTCATAGTCAACATATAATGAAGCTAGTGTTAGTAAAATGAATTCATTTATGCCTATAACTGCTTGTATTAGAAAACTAGGCGTTATATATATTCAACATAGAATAAGCATTAACATAACATTAAATATATTGCCGACCGTCTGATCATATAGTGGATACATATGTTTAAGAAGTACTTCTTAAACTTAATGTGATTTATACATCTCAGGATGAATCAGGAAGTCAAATATATTTTACGTGAATTTATTATGTACACAGGCATATTGCTTCATGTATTAATATGACTTGAGATTCTTCTGAGGATGTAAAAATATATATATGCGTCTATAACTTCAAAATGACGAGTCGTTGCCTTTCTCTTGTTGCTATGTACTTCCTTCAACTATACATATAGTTATATGCTACATATATAAACTTAAGGATAGATTAAAACGGCTTCGCTGTTTCCACTAGGATTATGATTAATATAACGTAACTATAAAAACATATATTAACGATCAGTCGCTGTTATAAGACAGAGTAAGTTAGCTAGGCGAAATTTCAAGATATATTTAAAGTATTGTATATTATATATACAAAATTATTGTGCAAAATAACATAACATTATATATCGTTTAGATAGGCTATTTAAATTTTGAGTGTCATATTTATTTCGATATATTTTAGTTCAACTTTTGATTTGTTAAATCCATTCCATTGTATAAAGTATATATAATTTTAAGTCCCAAAGGAAACACCAAATATATGATAATCCTCTACATATATTTATATATTAAAGTTAGAATCGGCGATAAATAGAAAAATTTAAATGTCTATTGAAATGCCTTAAATACTGTCTCGTTTATGTGTCATAGAAGTCGCGTTGAGTTAGTAATGGTATCTCAAAAGTATAATACTCAAATCTTGGATAAATAATTTCGTATGATAGAATTATATGGATATGCGTAACATAATACGTACAGATTTCTACTAATAAGCCAATTTATATACATTTTCTAAAACATACTTTAATGTTGGAGAATTTAAAAGAAGAACGTATTTTCTGAACTGTTCGCGTCATACATGAGAACTTATATCAATAAATAACTATCAGGAAAGTATTTTTCCTTTCTGGAGGACATAATGTTAAGAACATTGTGTCTCCCATTTTGACGTACCATACCTAACTCACAAAGTGCCAAACATTATTTTTGTTTATCATTTCACTATATACAAAATGTCTGTCGTTTTGTCCGTCTGTCCCGTTAATGGATAACACCAATGTCAGACTTATCCTCGTAGTGATTCTAAATTGTGTCTATTAAATACAGCCTTGAATATACAACAAACTATGAATTAATAAAATAACTAAGAAAGTTAAATTACATGTCTGTTATTATTATATATAATTGGTATTAGTTAAAAGTTAAATGTGACTGTCTTGATTGCCTTCTTGATGCTGTGATCATCAGCAAAAAAATAAAAAGATGTTTTATTTTCAAACATGTTATTTTAAAAATAATCATCTGTGTTTGCTGGTATTATATTTGTATTCTTATTTTATAATGCAATAGATTCAGCTGTTGGACCAGTTCGTTTCTATCAAAAGGTTTGAATGACAAAATTATATTATTTGCTTATAACCTTTTCACTATATTTATTTAGTATATATTTTGAGGACTTTAGCACTCACAAAGCTATTTTATTTCATATAATATGAAAGAAAGAAAATAAAAAATTCGGCATTCCAGACACGTACGTTCGAGTCCTGCCAGAAACTTTTTTTTTCTTTCATATTTTATTTAGCATGATCACTCAATTATATTTTTATCTCTTAGTAAAAAAAATGAGACATAAACACTCTTAAACAGAGACAAGTGTTCAAAAATGTTGTAAAAGAATTTTGTCCTTTTTATAGGACATTTTGTATATCTTTATAGATTCAAGGCTGTTAAATAGACTAGTAGACATGAATAGATATTTACTCAGTGTTTTTAGTTATCTTGAAATTCTAGTAGAAAAATATTTTTTGTTTTAGAAAAAGCTAGACTTTTGATGTGTTGTAGAGATAGTCCCTGTCGCGTGCTTACGGAAAAATTGTTTTCGTACACAATAAAAACGATATTTTTTGAGACGTGTAAAAGTGGATATTTTAATCCATGTTTTATATTTGTGTTTTTCCTTGTAGCGTCGTGGGTGCGATTAATTTTACCAAAAATAGCACACTTTTTTATTCAGAATTGATCAAAATTGTATAAAATTTTGATCATTGAGAATAGACAAGCAGAATTGATATTGTTGTTGTGTTTACAAACAAGTGATGATATGATGCCTTTTTATAGGCGATAATCGGAAACAACATATAAATACAGATGTTACAAAACGCATGTAATAATGTAAGGGTGGTGTGGGTGGTATGTTCTTGTGTATTTCCGTTTCCATCAAACATGTGTTGAGGATCGCAATAATGGATCTTACAGTACATTATAACTCGGGCCTTTTTATGGTGACAGAGCAATTGCCACAGAAACATACACTATCTTAGTATTACAAGCTGTTTTGTAACGACTTTTGCCTTACAGTAATAAGTGCCATCTTTGAAGAACTAAGTGCAATTAATTGATCGTACCCAAGATTGTGTGTTCGTAGGAATTATTGTCATGTCTCGTGCTGTTTTATTTATAGTGTTTATGTTGTTTCACTGTTCTCTTTTAGCAATATCTTTAAATAAATATTTATCTACTGTTTAAATATGTTTGGGGTGAGCATCGGCGTTATTGTATAATAAATGTACTGATTGTGTTTTAGTTTCCATAGTAGTTCACTTAGCTTAAAGATAGATGAATTCGAAGTCTATCTTTTATTGATAATAATATCAACAGCAAATATTTCTTAACTATTTTTTTTTTACATAACTTACATGTTTAATCATAACAATAGTAATTAAAATAATACAGATGTTCAATTAAATTATCTAGCAATATTTCAGTACCATATAATAGAAATAATAAATAATAACAAAATTGACGTTGAAAGAAAGTATTAAAAACTCCAGAAAATATAAAAATATCCATTCAATGCCGAATAACACAATATCGCATAATTATTTCATAATTTATAAAATAATAAATTTCATGCATATATTTTTTTTTTATAATTTATATAAAACAAATTTTGGTTAATATAACGCCGATTTTCACTCCGAACCCAGCAATAATCTGAGCAATAATATCGCAATAGATGTGTAGAGTTCTTTATTTCTTGTACCGCTAGTCAATGTTACGTAGATAGAAGATACGTCTTTTATCTAAGATCGGGTTTATATGCGAAAAAAGGCGTGTCGAATAAAAATATGTTCTTGTTCGAATCTAAAAGAACAAGTCGAATTATTGCGAGAGCCCGATGGTGTAGTGGATAGGGCTGCTGCCTTCTGAGCGAGAGGTCGTGGTTCTGGGATTGGGTCTGGTTTCCCTTCTGGGTTGCGGAGGTCGGATGGCAGTCGCACTGTATAAAAACCAGCACCCTCGTTCAATCCCATAGATTAGGTAACCGACCCCGTGACATACGGGATAAGGCTAGGGAGATGATGAGATATCGTACCTATCTATCTGCTTAAGACGTCGAGTATTGCAAGTTCTATATCAGATACATATGAGTAAAATATTGAATATGTATGTCCCGGATTTAAGTGTTACTTAACGAAGGAGAAACGACAAAATAGCTAATAGCCTTAAAAACGTTGGAGTGTGGCAGCCTTGTGACAGCATAATCAACTTTACGGGAAAGTAAATAATAAAAAAACAAGGAAATGGGCTCTCTTTTGGCCTTTGCATATAAACCCAATCTAAATTTTCTGTTTTATGTGTACTTACTAGTAAAGGTTGGTTTGAACTCGGCGATTTAGAAAATCAATTGTAAAATATGCACTTTTTGTTTCAAAAGTTTTCTCCCCTCCTTTTTTCTACCGTCCATGGGTGTCGTCTTTAGACTTAGATAAGTCTTTTATTACGCTCAATTTTTCGTTTCATAATGGGCTATGAACTTCTAGAATAACACAACACCAAAAACATAAGGGTCATGTTTGGCAACTATCTGCAAATCGGCGTTTAAGATGTTATTCTATGAGTTTTATACGTATATAGATACTTTAGGAACTTATATTAATGATGTTTTATAAATCTCTGTATAATAAATAAAACGGATTATAAAAAAGTATCTGATTTGAGTAGTAGTCATCTATCTACCCAATTAAGTTATCCACCTGAATGAACGATCACTGAACTGAATTAATCGTATTTCAAAAATCAGAAACTCATTTACAAGTCCTTTAAGTCGTTAATATAAAGTTCCCAAACGCCCAGTTATTTAATTTGATCTAAATATCTTCAACGCACACTTTTAATTGTAGAAAAAAACTGAGCTTTTTTTAAGAACAATTAAAATGTGATCATTCGAACTTATTACAAAAAATGACCACAGAATGTTAGTGATTTTAACTTCCCCCTCTTTTTTATATTTTATTAAAATTGCGACTTTACACATTTTTTATATTAAAAATGTGATGTACCTCATGTCTATGCTATGACAGTACCTTAGGCCCGGAACGTCTTAATAGCACTTTGTTTTTTAAAGTATTTTCTAAGGAAAACATTTAAGAAAAAATACTGTTTATAAAATATAAATTTAGATTGTGTCTCAAATTGATTCAATTTAATAGTATTTGAACATGAAAACCTAAAGAGCCAATCTAAAATATAACTCCTTTATAAAGGACTTCAATACAGCTAAATCATGACTGCAATTAATATAGTAAAATAATCTATATGAAGTAAAAAAAAACATACAAATTACTTATTAAATGCAATTAAAAATATGCTTCTATTAATTGCCTTTAAAGATTACATGCGCGAGACGACATAGTTTTGTCGTCGCATTATCTCGTACGATGCGCACTTAGCTTTGAATAATGCCTACGTATTTCTAATGTGAAGTGCCTCATGAAAAAAAGCGACGACAAACAACTGTCGTAGCAAAAAAAAAGTTCGAGTTATATTCCTTTGTTATTTTTACACCACCGTAAAAAAAACCGTAAAAACCACCAAATGAAAATATATTTAAAAAACCAAGTGCAAAAAATAAAATTGTAAGACGTATGGCCTTAGAAAAATCTCACATTTATTTTTTATACCCCATTTACTTAGTTTTGTACCTTTTTAATTTAATTCGAAATATCTCGAGTAAATTTAGTGGAAAAAGACGTAGTTTTTAAATGAAAATAGCTATATTTATAATAAGTCTTATGCGGTTGCAGTTAAGTTTAAAATTGTATGTTTCTGACTTGTTTTGTTCTCTGAAACACTGTTTTCTGTTATTTTTAACCATTTTTCGGGAGCCAGGAGGAATATGTTTTTTATGAAATGTAAATGACATAAAATCAACACTGTAATATTAATTTTACTATTAAAAATGCGATTTATATAATTTATACATACGAACAAGCATATAATCACGCCTTTATGCCCTAATGGGGTAGACAGAGATTCATGTAATTTATTATTATTAAAATCAATCAACAGTATAATATATTTTATAATCTTATTATAAAAATATACTTGTTTTAGAAATACATTAACAAGTTTAATTTGAGTTAGACAATTTTTTTTTGTTTTTAAAAATGTCATCAATAAAAAAAATTAAATACCATATTCCTCCTAGACCCATCACTGTTGCTGTTGATTTTAATTGTTTTTTTCTCTAAGAAAAAAAAAGGTTAAAAATACATAAAATCAAAAATGAAGATATTCATTAGTTATAAAGATATACTATGTACCTACCTAGTGAGTAACATATAGTTATATGACATACATATGACTTAGTGTATAAGGTGACGCGAAAAGAAATAAAAATAAATAAAATATTTGATGTTTTATTTGCTCAACCAGTAGTTAATTCCCCATTTCAAACTGCTGTCAGGATTAAGATGCCGTGAACACTTTATTTTTTTAAGGCAGCTGTCAAAAAAATAAAAGAATTATAAATTAAAAAAACAAAAATAATAAAAATATACTACAGTGTCAAATCTGTCAGAATTTCTACACTTTTATAATATTAAGGGGCGCTCGGGATATTTCGGTCGCTTACAAGGCCTATAAAGTATACTTCCTCGTTACATAAAAAATATGAAATAATTATATGTTGTAGGTTGGTCTCAGCTCTTCATTACACTCTTAAGATTATTTAAAAATATTGAGTAATTGATGAGAAATACGAATTCTTCTGGCCCTCTTTCCGTGTCTAAAACATTGACTAAACTTTTTTAATTTGCGACTTGCATTTATGATAATTATTTTGAACGTTATAAATCATAAACACTAAAATGTGATCTGCTAGTTTTTTTATTTTGATTATTAGTTTTGGAGAAAAAAAATAAAATCTGATTTCTGGGAGGTTCGCAAAGGGCGGGTCCGTGCGCGGGCGACGGGCGGCAGACGGCCCACGGCCTTCGCGAGGGGAACCCGCGTCGCTCTTGTCACGCAAAAATAGTTTTCGTAAGTTCTGTTTGGACATTTTGTGTTTAAGACTTTTAATATTCATTGTTTAATATTAGTGCGAATTATTCTTTATCTACTGATTATGATTGATGAGTTTCTCTAAAATTCTTATAAAATATGAAAAAACAGTAAGTATTTACTTCAACATAATATTATTTTGTTTTATTTTACTACTATTTTATTAGTCAGCTACTGTAGAATGTAGCAAATAGTTCAGCATTTTTTTTTAGGGAATAACAAAAATATCTTGGTTCCCTAAAAATATTGATAGCTGTTTGATCGGAATGTTTTATTCTATCTGACAGCGTAAAGATTGCATATTGTCTACAAACCAGTGCATAATTTCGCCACACAAACTGTCAGCCACATTAGTGCGGTGGCAGTGCTAGTGCCTTTCAATCGAAGTAGTACGAGATCGATCCTATCCAATTTTCGATTCTAATCAAGTTTTTATTTATTTTTTTATAATTTGTATTATTTTTCTCATTAATTTCTAATTGATTTTTTTTTTCAGTAACCATCAACAAAATGTTAAAAACGAAATTTCTACACAAATATCTTGAATCACAATAGTTCAAAGCATTACGTCGTCGGACCAACAAAAGTAAGTGAAAATAAACTTACAGCTTTAATTTGGTTTATGTGAACTGTTTGATTATAACGGTATTCCACAACTTTGTTTCCCTTTTCGGAGTAAGTATATTATATTACTCCATGCCTCTACTGACTACAGTATGCCCGGGAAAAGAAGCAGCTGGTTTTTCTATCGCCCCTAGTCAAGCAAAGAAGAATTAAGACATGTAAATTTTGAATTTACATTTACAGCACTTGCAAGTTTAATTATAGTCCAAGAGATCAAACTATTTTAAGAACAGGAATATACTACATATCCAAATAAAGTCGTTATCAAAATTATACATACATACATATGATCACGCCTTTACACCTAATGGGGTAGGCAGAGCGTAAACGACCTAAACAAAGGTCGTTCCGCCACGACTGACAAAGTTTTCAGGGTTATCTATACATTTATAATAAATCTCTAGAAGGGTCGTGTCTGTACATTGAATATATTTACAAAAAATAATTGCAGCAGGCATTATTAACGATATAAAGATCAAAACGATTTTTTTAAGAATTTTTGTCTGTCTGTTTGTCATTCTGTCTGTCTGTATGTTACCACATCACGCCAAAACTACTGTTCCGATTTCGATGGGACTTTTTTTATTCAACAGTGTGTTACCCGGGTTGCAACTTAGGATCCCTAAAATCACGCTACTAGACGTAGGGGTTAGGCAGGAAATTGAAATTTGGCTGTTTCGCAACCGATTTTATGGAACTTTTTTAATTCGACTGAGCAATATTTAAAATGAAAGTTACAATACAAAAAATCACGCCTCACGACTTACGAGGTAGGTAGAAAATTGAATTTCAGTAGTTTTTAACCGATTTTGATGAAACTTTTTTTGTTCGACTGAACATTACTTAAGCTCAAAGTTACGATACAAATTATCACGCCACCTGACTTTGGGGGTAGGCAGGAATTTGTACATTAGATTATATATTTTTTATGTTCTTTTTACCATCACTATAATTTTTGTTTTCTGTTTCAGTTATCCATTAGTACAAAAGAAGAAAAACTACACAATGCGACACACATCAGTAGAAGAATCATCAGTTTATCATAACTTCATATAATATAATTGATGACCTTTATTACTATTACTCGTATACCTTCTAAGCTATTATTTTCAGTAGATTTATATATTTCTAGTCATATAGTTTAAGAATCATTTCTTCTATGCTGGCCTGGGAGCAAGAGAAAAACATAGGATGTGCCAGCTTAATTTCCTCCCGGGCTTGCTGTAAAACTAGTGTTCGAGAGTTTCAGTATATTGTAATTTAGGCAATGGGCTGATATCCTGTCACTTCAACAATATACCTACAAATCTATCTTAAATAACCCTCAAAACTTTGTCAGACGTGGCGGAACGACCTTTGTTTACGTCGTGTACGCTCTGCCTACCCCACTGTGGATAAAGGCGTGATTATATGTATGTATGATTTGAACTTCAAGAGATTATATTTCTGTACTTCATTATATCTTGCCAAATTTTAATCGCCTCTTAATACAACCTTTATAAAATATATCGCAATATTAGGTCATTCATTATAGCAGAGTTAAGACACCAAAAACCTAATAATAATAATAAATCTTTTAACTTCTGTTAGATTTTAAAATAAATTGACCTACATACTTAATTCTTTAATGAATATATTTACATCAGATATATACTAATGACTGGCTATAGATTATAATCTAAAATAATACATAGCTAGGCTAGATTTCACAACCATGTAATGCCTAATAATTGAAAATTGCATATTTTATACATGACAGGCGTAAGAGACAGCGGCCCGCAAATTCTTTCAGGAGATGAAAGTCTAGGTAGACCCATACAACATACCAAAAGAGCAATTTTATTCGAATTTTATTTATTAGAATTCACTTACCAAAGAGGTATGAAATGTTGTGGTTTCTCATGATTTTAAATACATAATTAAATTTTTAAAATATACAGATATTGAGCCCTCTACCAGCCATCTAAAAATATTAATTTCAAATAAAATCGAAAAGAAGTTGTCGGTTTAATTTAGTTTTTTTTTTCATATTTTTTTTGTAATTTGGTGCTTTTTTTGAGCCCGGGTTTATTATAAGTGAAAAGTATTTATTATAGTAAGATTTTAGCAAATTGCTTCACATAGTCATTTTGCTCCGAACAGCATCTCAAAATTAAATTTGTTTTATCTCTTAAACAGGTTTAAACTTGGTGTAATTAATTTACGCGTAAATACAAGGTCTATTACATCATATACAATTTTCAAATCTTTTTAAAATAAACTGCTGGTAAAGGGGTAAAAGTAGTATGGGCGTTGACTGAGGAACCTCTATTAGTTTGCGGGACGCTGTCCCTTACACCCGGTACATTTACATACATAGGGTTCATGGGGTCGATAGATTTGATACCCACTCGACAGAAGAAGAACATATATAAAAAACCGAGGCATATCATTTACCTAAGAAATTTTAAGAACTTGTTTAGACAATGAAACTGATCAACTTTCTCGATTGAACATTGGTCAAAATATGAAAAAAAAAACTATCGTGGCAAGTCCATTTTTTCACCTTACGTTCCAAAAAAAAACAGTTTCATAATCTCACCAACAATAACAAGCCCTTAAAATTTCCTTAGTGAATAAAAAGTCTTGCTGTATTTCAATAACATAATAATTTAATTCTTTAAAATGTTCGCAGGCTCTTGGACTATTTTATAGGATAATTTTGAATAAAGTGTAAATAATGATAACGGTGTTTTCTACTCATGAAACTGTACAACTTTTTCGAATAAAATATAAAATAATAATTTAATATTATGATAAATAATTATTTAATATTATATAAAATTATAATTTGGAAAATTGAATATGTACATAGTTAATTAGTATCAGTAGTGTAGTAGTATATATCGACACATTTGTAATGTTTTCATATTATTTCGACAGTTGTATGGAAAAGTTGTTTAGTTTAATGAGTAGAACACCAAGAGAACACCCGTAATATTTGCTATTTTAATTATAAAGTCTTTTATGGATTACATGGTTCAAAAATATACCCGGTGGTAAAGGAGATGATCACAAACTAGAACCCATCGCGTGTTGTAGTAGTACAAGCTAAATCCGATAGATGGCCAAGTTTATTTAACTTTACGTAACAAACATCAGGGGAAAGAACGGGTGGGTGGGGTGTCAGGTAAGCAAAACGCTCAAGGTCATTGAGACAGGGGAGCGTCTTAAATCAAGGAATTACTTACATATAATCACGCCTTTATCCCTAATGGGGTAGGCAGAGAGTAGACACCTAAAAAAAGGTCGTTCCGCCACGTCTGACAAAGTTTTGAGGGTTATTTAAGATAGATTTGTAGATATATTGCTGTAGTGACAGGTTGTCAGCCCATCGCCTACATTGCAATATACTGAAACCCTCGGATCCCTTAGTTGGTTTTTACAGTATGCCCGGGAGGAAATGCAGCTGGCACATTCATGTTTTTCTCTTGCTCCTAGGCCAGCATTGAATTACCTCCGTGTATTAAATACAGGGTGTAAAGGACAGCGTACCGCAAACTGAAAGGGTTTACTCCGTCAACGAAACTGAACAAGTTTCAACAGTTTTTCGGGAAGTGAAAAAAAATGTTTGTTTTCCATACAAATTGTCCGATCGAGGTGGTCATTATTTATAGGAATGATTTTTTTTCATCTCTTAAAATTATTTTTCAGTGCAGGGCAAAAGCCTCTCTCCCTTCCTTACATTTCATCGACACCAGGCTCATAAATAATTAATAATAAATAAAATTTAAAAGAATCCCCGTGAAAAATGTTCAGTTTCGTTGACTGAGGTATGTGACTAGTGACTTAAATTAGAGAAAGATGCGAATTTCAACAAGACCCTCAAAGAATTCTTAGTAACAAATTGTTTCTATAGCATGCAGGAGTTTTACGACCACATATAACCTAAACATTAATAAATTGATTGACATTGAAATTATATTTTGAATTGTTATCAATATCATTGTGCAAATTATTATTATTATTATCTTATCGGACATGATTTACAGACTTTATATAATTTTAGATATTTGTTAATTTGATTCGATTGATTTTTATTTTTATTTATAGATTGTTTATTGTAATTAATATTATTATTATGTCATATTGCAGTGCCCTAACCGGGCTCATGTGTAAAGAACCATTATTATATTTATCATCTTATGTACTCACATGAAGCAATAAAGAACTATGACTTTTAAAATAATTTAAAGGCATCATCAAAATAATAGTAAGGATAGGTATAGAAATGAAAATCAGAAAATCGAGTACAAAAATATTAATTGCATTGTTTTCTAACATGGCATGGCATTGAATATATTACTATTACAATATAATAACAAGAAAAAAACAGGATCATTCTATAGAACTACACAAAATATACCCGGTGTAAGGGACAGCGTCCCGCAAACTGATAGGGGTTACTCAATCAACGGCACTGAACCACTTCCACAGAGAAATTCTTTCACGAAGTGAAAATAACAATTGTCTTTTCCAAACAAAATGTCCACCTCGATCAGACAATTTGTATGGAAAAGCCATTTTTTTCTTTTCACTTCCTGAAAGAATTTCCCGGTGAAAGTTGTTGAGTGTCGTTGACTGAGCAACCCTTATCAGTTTGCGGGACGATGTCCCTTACACCCCGTAACGTATTTTTTATTTTTTTATTTTTTTGTTCATTTGTGACGTTAGCAAAACTATATACTAATTCAAAACATAACATTTTAGAGGAAAATAATAATTATTATTATTTACTTCCATGCTGGACTAGGAGCGAAAGAAAAACATAGAATGTGCCAGCTGCATTTCCTCCCGGGCATGCTGTAAAAACCAGCTAAGGGATCCGAGGGTTTCTGTATATTGCAATTTAGGCGACAGGCTGACAACCTGTCACTACAGCAATATACCTACCAATCTACCTTAAACAACCCTCAAAACTTTGTCAGACGTGGCGGAACTACCTTTGTTTAGGTCGTGTACGCTCTGCCTACCCCATTAGGGATAAAGGCGTGATTATATGTATGTATGTAAATAATTATTACGAAAACTAAAATATGTTTTAGTTTATTCGCACAAAGTCTCACTTGGGAAATAATATGTAACAATACATATTTCATCACATACCGTATATGAATAACACATACCGTGTTATTCATATTTATAAAATATCGGGCCATATTTTGGGGCGTGATTCTACCCATGAAACTGAACAACTTTCCACAAGGAACAATTGTCAAAATATGAAAGATAAATTGAGAAAACAACGAGCCGCTGACATTTGTATGGCAGGATTTTTTTTAAATTGTGTTTCGAACTATGTTCCTTGGGGAAAGTTGTTCAGTTTCATGGGTGACACACCCTAATATATGACTCTTTTTTTTACTCCTGGTATAATACAGCTCAACTTAATGCAGCTGTGATATTTTCAAGTTATACATTTATATGTATTTAATAACATATGTATTGAGATTTATAAAAATAATCGGCAACTCACTTGTGGGTTTGATAGAGGTTCTTTTTTTATTAAAAATGGGTTTGCTCTTGACTCCAGTCTAGGTCGGGAACGACTGAGACGGAGCTCACCCAGAAGATGCCTGTTCACTCTAACTTTGAAATGTTGGGGGTTGAAGGCGTTCGGAAACACAGACGCAGGTAGTGAGTTCCACACTTTTGCCGTGCGCATTATAAAAGAGATTTGGAAGCGCTTTTTACAATTTGGTGGAATATCAACCAGGTATGGATGGTATCCTGCGGTGCGTCTAGATGTCCGATGGTAGAAGGGAGCTGGCGGGATAAGGTCGTGGAGCTCTTGAGCACACTCACCGAAGTACAGCCTGTAGAAGACCGACAAGCAAGCAACCTTACGGCGATGTTCCAGGCTATAAAACTTGGGTTCTAGCAGTTTTTCGTCACCAATAAGCCTCTTGGCTCTGCGTTCCACCGAATCGAGTGCGGCAAGTTGGTATTTGGCTGAGCCATCCCAGAGGTGACTGCAATACTCCATGCAGGATCGGACTTGTGCTTCACCTCACCTTGACGTTTCGACCCTATACGAGGATCTTCTTCAGAAGAGAAGAAAGTCACACTCCTCCGCGCGTCGAGTGCGACTTTCGACTGCGGTTCGCTGCTCGCTGCGCCTGCGCCGACAACACGACGGGGGGCGCTGCAGCCGGCGCTACAGGATCGAAACGTCGAGGTGAATATACCCTCAAGTGAGTTGCCGAATTATTTTATAAATCTCAATACATATGTTATTAAATACATATACATATATAACTTAAAAATATCACAGCTGCATTAAGTTGAGCTGTCTTATACCGGGAGTAAAAAAATGAGGGCCATATTTTAGGGTATTTCACCCATGAAACTGAACAACTTTCCCCAAGGAACATAGTTCAAAATACAATTTTAAAAAATCCTCCCATTCAAATGCTGTCAGCGGCTCGTTATATTCGAAAATTATTTTTCATATTTTGACCAATGTTCCTTGGAGAAAGTTGTTCAGTTTCATGGGTCACTTTTGAGGGTTATTTAAGATAGATTTGTAGATATATTGCTGTAGTGACAGGTTGTCAGCCCATCGCCTACATTGCAATATACTGAAACCCTCGGATCCCTTAGTTGGTTTTTACAGTATGCCCGGGAGGAAATGCAGCTGGCACATTCATGTTTTTCTCTTGCTCCTAGGCCAGCATTGAATTACCTCCGTGTATTAAATACAGGGTGTAAAGGACAGCGTACCGCAAACTGAAAGGGTTTACTCCGTCAACGAAACTGAACAAGTTTCAACAGTTTTTCGGGAAGTGAAAAAAAATGTTTGTTTTCCATACAAATTGTCCGATCGAGGTGGTCATTATTTATAGGAATGATTTTTTTTCATCTCTTAAAATTATTTTTCAGTGCAGGGCAAAAGCCTCTCTCCCTTCCTTACATTTCATCGACACCAGGCTCATAAATAATTAATAATAAATAAAATTTAAAAGAATCCCCGTGAAAAATGTTCAGTTTCGTTGACTGAGGTATGTGACTAGTGACTTAAATTAGAGAAAGATGCGAATTTCAACAAGACCCTCAAAGAATTCTTAGTAACAAATTGTTTCTATAGCATGCAGGAGTTTTACGACCACATATAACCTAAACATTAATAAATTGATTGACATTGAAATTATATTTTGAATTGTTATCAATATCATTGTGCAAATTATTATTATTATTATCTTATCGGACATGATTTACAGACTTTATATAATTTTAGATATTTGTTAATTTGATTCGATTGATTTTTATTTTTATTTATAGATTGTTTATTGTAATTAATATTATTATTATGTCATATTGCAGTGCCCTAACCGGGCTCATGTGTAAAGAACCATTATTATATTTATCATCTTATGTACTCACATGAAGCAATAAAGAACTATGACTTTTAAAATAATTTAAAGGCATCATCAAAATAATAGTAAGGATAGGTATAGAAATGAAAATCAGAAAATCGAGTACAAAAATATTAATTGCATTGTTTTCTAACATGGCATGGCATTGAATATATTACTATTACAATATAATAACAAGAAAAAAACAGGATCATTCTATAGAACTACACAAAATATACCCGGTGTAAGGGACAGCGTCCCGCAAACTGATAGGGGTTACTCAATCAACGGCACTGAACCACTTCCACAGAGAAATTCTTTCACGAAGTGAAAATAACAATTGTCTTTTCCAAACAAAATGTCCACCTCGATCAGACAATTTGTATGGAAAAGCCATTTTTTTCTTTTCACTTCCTGAAAGAATTTCCCGGTGAAAGTTGTTGAGTGTCGTTGACTGAGCAACCCTTATCAGTTTGCGGGACGATGTCCCTTACACCCCGTAACGTATTTTTTATTTTTTTATTTTTTTGTTCATTTGTGACGTTAGCAAAACTATATACTAATTCAAAACATAACATTTTAGAGGAAAATAATAATTATTATTATTTACTTCCATGCTGGACTAGGAGCGAAAGAAAAACATAGAATGTGCCAGCTGCATTTCCTCCCGGGCATGCTGTAAAAACCAGCTAAGGGATCCGAGGGTTTCTGTATATTGCAATTTAGGCGACAGGCTGACAACCTGTCACTACAGCAATATACCTACCAATCTACCTTAAACAACCCTCAAAACTTTGTCAGACGTGGCGGAACTACCTTTGTTTAGGTCGTGTACGCTCTGCCTACCCCATTAGGGATAAAGGCGTGATTATATGTATGTATGTAAATAATTATTACGAAAACTAAAATATGTTTTAGTTTATTCGCACAAAGTCTCACTTGGGAAATAATATGTAACAATACATATTTCATCACATACCGTATATGAATAACACATACCGTGTTATTCATATTTATAAAATATCGGGCCATATTTTGGGGCGTGATTCTACCCATGAAACTGAACAACTTTCCACAAGGAACAATTGTCAAAATATGAAAGATAAATTGAGAAAACAACGAGCCGCTGACATTTGTATGGCAGGATTTTTTTTAAATTGTGTTTCGAACTATGTTCCTTGGGGAAAGTTGTTCAGTTTCATGGGTGACACACCCTAATATATGACTCTTTTTTTTACTCCTGGTATAATACAGCTCAACTTAATGCAGCTGTGATATTTTCAAGTTATACATTTATATGTATTTAATAACATATGTATTGAGATTTATAAAAATAATCGGCAACTCACTTGTGGGTTTGATAGAGGTTCTTTTTTTATTAAAAATGGGTTTGCTCTTGACTCCAGTCTAGGTCGGGAACGACTGAGACGGAGCTCACCCAGAAGATGCCTGTTCACTCTAACTTTGAAATGTTGGGGGTTGAAGGCGTTCGGAAACACAGACGCAGGTAGTGAGTTCCACACTTTTGCCGTGCGCATTATAAAAGAGATTTGGAAGCGCTTTTTACAATTTGGTGGAATATCAACCAGGTATGGATGGTATCCTGCGGTGCGTCTAGATGTCCGATGGTAGAAGGGAGCTGGCGGGATAAGGTCGTGGAGCTCTTGAGCACACTCACCGAAGTACAGCCTGTAGAAGACCGACAAGCAAGCAACCTTACGGCGATGTTCCAGGCTATAAAACTTGGGTTCTAGCAGTTTTTCGTCACCAATAAGCCTCTTGGCTCTGCGTTCCACCGAATCGAGTGCGGCAAGTTGGTATTTGGCTGAGCCATCCCAGAGGTGACTGCAATACTCCATGCAGGATCGGACTTGTGCTTCACCTCACCTTGACGTTTCGACCCTATACGAGGATCTTCTTCAGAAGAGAAGAAAGTCACACTCCTCCGCGCGTCGAGTGCGACTTTCGACTGCGGTTCGCTGCTCGCTGCGCCTGCGCCGACAACACGACGGGGGGCGCTGCAGCCGGCGCTACAGGATCGAAACGTCGAGGTGAATATACCCTCAAGTGAGTTGCCGAATTATTTTATAAATCTCAATACATATGTTATTAAATACATATACATATATAACTTAAAAATATCACAGCTGCATTAAGTTGAGCTGTCTTATACCGGGAGTAAAAAAATGAGGGCCATATTTTAGGGTATTTCACCCATGAAACTGAACAACTTTCCCCAAGGAACATAGTTCAAAATACAATTTTAAAAAATCCTCCCATTCAAATGCTGTCAGCGGCTCGTTATATTCGAAAATTATTTTTCATATTTTGACCAATGTTCCTTGGAGAAAGTTGTTCAGTTTCATGGGTCACGCTCCAAATTATGGCCATCTTTGTTTTTACTCCCGGTATACCGTCGAACAATATGGAAAACAATTTCTAAGGCACAGTAAGATAAAATAAAAAACAGAGAATCAATTTTCTGAATTCCGTAACTATTTAGAAACCTGTAGATGATATTTTTTTCCAAAACAATAGATAGTCTATATTTCTAATTATTTTCGAATTTTCGAACCGAATATTGGAAAAAATATAATGTTTAACTTATTCTAAACACATGGAAGATAAATAATGCACTTATTAAATAACTACCTACTTATTGATATATACAAAAACACAGGTTTTTTTTGTATACCTAGATAAGAAACTTAATATTACCATAAATATGAGAACTTAAACAGTGCTTTGGGAATTTCCCATGGGAAAACGCTACAAGTAGCACCTTTGCACTAAACTATATATTTAGTTAATTAAACTTAAGATAACTTTATTATATCGATACTGGTTAACACATTTCTAAACTAATTTAAATTAGTCCGGTTACTTCGTCGAAAATAGAACTTAATTAAAAGTTTTTATAATTATTTAAATGAAGTATTTTGAGCAAGATCATTAATTAATTCAAAATATTTGGTTCATCATGTTGTAATTAAAAATATTCGAAAAAATATATTTGTATCAAAGTTATTTGAATCAAAGATATCATCAAATATATTTGTATCAAAGATATTTGAATGAAATATCTAAGATATAAATCGCTTTCGTAAATTACAAAATGACTTAACTTTACGTTTGTCAAAGTAATGTTAGACGTCTCAAATTACGCATTTTTATTATTTATTATTTTTAGAGACATTCTTACGGTACAAATTTACTTTTAGTCTGTCAAAAATTATCTCGTAATAATGAATGGGCCTGTAGATTAACTGTACTTTTTTCATCTTGTTTTCGAAATATGTACTGTATTTAAATAAGTTTAGAATTAGAAATATGTTAGCCGGAATTGGATGACAGTCTTAATTTAATTTGGTAAGTATATTTAACTATAATTTCGCAACACGGCAGCATTTTATTATATCACATTTACATTAATTTAGCTTGCTTTTATATAAAGGCATTTTGAGGCAGATCTAATAACAAACATTCATACATACAAGGGCCCAATTCTGGACACCACTCTCAAAACAAGATAAGGCTCGGGAAATGAAGACTTCCAAAGAAATATTCACGATTTTTCTGGAAGATTTTAGTACATTTTCACATATTTTCCTGTTAATGTTGCCTTAAAATTAAAAGAAAAGTGTAAAAAATAGATAAAGGAAAAATATATAAACTATTAACTTATATCACGTCTCTTTTTAATATCATAAAACCTAAAGAGACAAATCTTATTCATATTTAGTAAGTGACATACAGAATTGAGCACAGTACTTCATTTACTCTTTCTAATACATATATTTATATCTAGTTTAGACATTTGTATTTTATTCTAAAAATATTTGTTCAGTTTGTTAATATTCGTTGGAGATTAACATTTGGAGGTATATTTCACTTAAAATCAATGCATTTTATATATACCTATATATGTGTTATCGGAAATGTATACAATTCCGAGGCTATCTAGATAATTCATTAAATACTGTTTCAAAGATTTTTTAATACACATATCCTGGGAAATGTATAGATTTTCTAGAAAATATATCTTTTACTCGATCTTGTATAATTATTTATTTAACACATTTCTGGGTGTATTTAGGAATTATATTTTCCTAAAAATTGTATACAATAAAGGATTTCATACATTCCCGTTAACATATAAACATCATTGACGCTCTGTCTAACCCATTAGGGATACAGGCATGATAATGTGTATGTATAAACATGCTACAATGTTTACACTTACTAATATAAAGAAATACTTATTTGAAGGGATTTCTGTGATGAATACACTCAAAATCAACAGGAACGGATTTTGTAACTGATCAATTTGATCACTGTGATTTTATTTTTATGTTCAGTTTTTTATTGCATGTGTAAGGGACAAGAATGGACAAGATTAGGAATGAGTGCATAAGAGGAAGATAACATACATAAATACATACATAAATCACGCCTTTATCCTTACGGGGTAGACAGAGCGTTTAACGCCTCGTAAAAAGCGCTTTCACCACGTCTGACAAAAAATGAGGGCAATTTTAAATTGTAATATGTATTGCTATAGTGACAGGTTGTCAGCCCATCGCCTAAATTACAATACACTGTAACCCTCGAGTCCCTTTTGCTGACTTCTACAGCATGCCCGGGAGGAAGGGCAGCTGGAACATTCTATGTTTTTCTATCTCTCCTAGTCCAGCATGGAAGTAACAGATAAAGTGAGAGGAAATCGGCTTGCGTGGTATGAACATGGTATGGACATGTAATGCGGAGGGATGAAAGTCATATAGGTGAAGGACGACCGAAGAAAAGATGGATGGACTGTGTGAAAGATGATATGTTGAAAACAGGTGTTAATGTCGAACTGACGGCTGACAGGGATGATTGGAAGAAGAAAACATACTGCGCCGACCCCAAGTAACGGGATAAGGGCAAGGGAATGATGAATTTCTTCTATGCTGGACTGGGAGAGATAGAAAAACATAGAATGTTCCAGCTGCCCTTCCTCCCGGGCATGCTGTAGAAGTCAGCAAAAGGGATTCGAGGGTTACAGTGTATTGTAATTTAGGCGATGGGCTGACAACCTGTCACTACAGCAATACAAATTATTACAATCTAAAATTTGCCCTCAATTTTTGTCAGACGTGGCGAAAGCGCCTGTTACGAGGCGTTTACGCTCTGCCTTCCCCGTAAGGGATAAAGGCGTGATTTTATGTATGTATGTATGTATGAACGATGAATGATGATTGTAAATCCCTGGTGATAGCTGTTCAGTTTCGTTGACTGCGCATGCCCCTATCAGTTTCCGGAACGCTGTCCCTTACACCCGATATATATATGGTGTAGTAGGGTTCTTCGGGTCGTTGTTCGACTCAAGAATCCACTCGCTAAAAAGAACGGCTAAACGGTGGTAGGCTCCGCAATGGGCCCCTGACTCGCGACCACCCTCTCACCGGAGTCCGGCGCTAAACAGCTTGCTGAGTTCCGTCGGTGCGTGAGAATGCCAGTGCCATAACAGGCATCTTCTGGGTGAGCTCGCTCCATCGTCGACTCTGTCACGGTCGTCCCTGACCTAGTGTCTATAGTGAACAGCAAACCCATTTCTAATTAAAAATAAACTTTTTTTAATGGCCTGCTTCTTCTTAGGGAGCGGATTCTCGAGCGAAACGACCCGATAAACCCTGGTGTCAGAGTTTTAAAACCGCCTAGTAGCACAGCTATTAGGCCTCTGACATGGTTTGAGTAACGACCACTATCAAAGACAGCGACCAGGACCGACGGCTTAACGTGCCGAAGCACGGAATCCTTTTTATTTTCGGACAATCAGGTGATTCAGCCTACAATATCCTAACCAAACTGGGGAAAACTAACAAAGTGATAAATTGACAAATATCAACTTTTTGTTCCCCTCCTGGGAATTGAACCCAGGACCTCCGGATCATAAGCCCATGGCTCTGACCACTAGACCACGGAGGCAGTAATAATTTTAATTGCCTATAAATCGTTACACTGCTGGGCAAAGGCTAAAACTTAAAGGCTACAAAATGTTATATATTTTATTTATTACTTAGGTTTAAGCTTAGGTAAGGCAGTTTTGCACTTCTTCGTATTCGGTTCGTATCCGATTGGTACATACATACATATATACATACATATAATCACGCCTTTATCCCTAATGGGGTAGGCAGAGCGTAAACGACCTAAACAAAGGTCGTTCCGCCACGTCTGACAAAGTTTTGAGGGTTATTTAAGTTAGATTGTGTAGTGACAGGTTGTCAGCCCATCGCCTAAATTGCAATATATAGAAACCCTCGGAACCCTTAGCTGGTTTTTACAGCATGCCCGGGAGGAAATGCAGCTGGCACATTCTATGTTTTCCTCTCACTCCCAGTCCAGCATGTACCGATTGGTATCCGTGAAAATTCCATATAAAACGGATATAGATGGGTGCACAAGCTGTTGTTCATTTACTATGAAGGCCAATTCGGATTTAAACCGAATACAAAGCAGTGCAAAAACGCCCTTAGGTAACAACGTTTTTATCTCATACTAGCGACCCGCCCCGGCTTCATATGTATTATACATATAAACCTTCCTCTTGAATCACTCTACCCATTAAAAGAAACCGCATCAAAATCCGTTGCATAGTGTTAAAGATTTATGCATACATAGGGATATAGGGACAGAGAAAGCGACTTTGTTTTATATTATGTATGAAGAAGACCGTAGCACATCGCTACGACTCGTAGCGCCCGCTACGTGATTCGTAGGTGCAGCGTAGCATTAACTGAGATTCGAAAGAGTAATAAAAATATGATATGTGATTATTTTTCACTTCCATTCTGGAGCGAACTGGGAAAAACATAGAATGTGCCAGTTGCTTCTCCTCCAGGGCTTTCAGTAGATGTCAGCAAAAGGATTCCCAACCTGTCTTCTTCTTCTGTCGAGTGGGTATCGAGTCTATCGACCTGATGAACCCTGGGATATAGGGACAGAGAAAGCGACTTTGTTTTATACTATGTAGTGAAGCGACAGACAGAGCATTAACGACATTCAAAGCGGCTTGTTTCGCTTAGAAATACTATTATAAGTACGTAATATTAATCAAAACGATCAGAACTCTTTATTTAGTTAGTAGCTGCTCAAAAATTAATTATTTTTTGTAATCTATAGTTCATGTTTTTAACGTTGAGTTACCGACACCAACGTATTTTGCGGCCCATAAACTGTTTCTTCTTTGCAACTTAGCAGACGCTCAAATTTCGGAACCGCAGACGATAACCTTGTTATAAACATGTTTTGCGGCTGATTTTCCTTAAATTTGTAAAGCAATAAGTATTTTAAAAAAGAATTCTAACAACCCGAATGTAGTACCTATAAAAACATGTTTTAATACATTCATTGTTCTAAAATTTACTGTTAACATGTGAATCATATATATTTGTAATCTCCTTTTAATTACCTTTATTTTGATACCCCATTCTATAGGATCAGTCGAAAAAAAGATATGAAGACTTACATTTTAGCGACTAAAATCCGCCATTTTGAATTTTGAAAAATCACGCGTATTTAAGAACACTCGGGTGCTTGAGACCAATCGAGCATTACCCTAATTGTCGAATTCCATTCAGCAGTTTCGGAGATACGAGGTAACAAAAAAAACATCAGTATAATATAATTTATCCCTAATGGGGTAGGCAGAGCGTAAACGACCAAAATAAAGGTCATTCCGCCACGTCTGACAGGGTTTTGAGGGATATTTAAGATAGATTTGTAGGTATATAGCTGTAATGACAGGTTGTCAGCCCATCGCCTAAATTACACCTAATTATGCTGAAACCCTCGGATCCCTTAGCTGGTTTTGACAGCATGCACGGGAGGAAATGCAGCTGGCACATTCTATGTTTTTCTCTCGCTCCCAGACCAGCAGGGAAGAGTACATGACAGTCGGGGACACACAGCTTTTGAGCCGCAAAACAAGTTGGTATCGCTAACGCAGCGTTAAAAAAACGGAGTTATAGTTATGTAGTAAAAATACGGTTATTCTTAATCCTATCAACACGAGCAAAACTCTTTGTTCTTAGCTTTGTAAGCCGCTTCTTCTTTCTGTAGCTGCACTCGCAGTTCTTCCACGTTCCTCATCATTTTCTGATCGGCAACGCAGTCGTCGACTATTTTTTGGAATAATTCGTCTGTAACAAAAAATACAGTCACGTGTTTGACGTATACGGGTAGGCAGAAAACGGGCTGGCAAAAGATTTATCCGTGTTTGACATACATACATATAATCACGCCTTTATCCCTAATGGGGTAGGCAGAGCGAAAACGACTTAAACAAAGGTCGTTCCGCCACGTCTGACAAAGTCTTGAGGGTTATTTAAAATAGATTTGTAGGTATATTGCTGTAGTGACAGGTTGTCAGCCCATGGCCTACATTGCAATATACTGAAACCCTCAGATCCCTTAGCTGACTTTTACAGCATGCCCGGGAGGAAAAGCAGCTGGCACATTCTATGTTTTTCACGCACTTCCAGTCCAGCATGGAAGAGATTTTGACCTTTTGATTTTTATACATACATAAAATTACGGGGTAATCTGAGCGAAAATGACCTAAACAAAGGTCGTTCCGCCACGTCAGACAAGTTTTGAGGGTTTTTACAGATTCTTCTTCTGTCGAGTGGGTATCGAGTCTATCGACCCGATGAACCCTGGTGTCAGAGTTTTTTTAAACCGCCTAGTAGCACAACTATCAGGCCTCTCACATGGTTTGAGTAACGACCACTATCAAAGACAGCGACCCGGACCGACGGCTTAACGCGCCCTCCGAAGCACGAAAATCTTTTTCTTTTTCGGACAATCAGGTGATTCAGCCTGCAATGTCCTAACCAAACTGGGGTAAAATTCACAAAGTGATAAATTCTCAAATAACAACTTTGTGTTTCCCCCCTGGGAATCGAACCCAGGACCTCCGGATCGGGAGTCCATGGCACTAGCCACTAGACCACGGAGGCAGTTACAGTTTTTACAGATGATTATGATGTTTATTGCTATGGTGACAGGTTGTCAGATTTGATTTTCGATAGAAGTAAAAGAAGAAGATAATTATTTTTTTACCTTTACTTTTTGCATATTATTAATAAAGAGCCCGATGGTGTAGTGGATAGGGCCGCTGCCTCCTGAGCGGGAGGTCGTGGTTCGAATCCCACCACGTACCAATGTATTTTTCGGTTTTCGAATTTCATATGTACGTTTATTCGGTGCTTTTTCCGTGCTTCGGAAGGCACGTTAAGCCGTTGTTCCCGGTTAATAT
The DNA here is from genome assembly GCA_949820665.1 of Scrobipalpa costella. Taxonomy (NCBI): domain Eukaryota; kingdom Metazoa; phylum Arthropoda; class Insecta; order Lepidoptera; family Gelechiidae; genus Scrobipalpa; species Scrobipalpa costella. Next base: position 1,329,675 of record OX463322.1, on the reverse strand, counting down.
CGTTTAATACCGTAGATATTAGTCGTTAAGCCATATCAGAGGCCAGTGCTAAGCATTGGCGGCTTGAAAACTCTGACCTAATCTAGGATTGGGTCTGGTTTGCCATCTAGGTTGCGGAGGTCAGATGGCAGTCGCTCTGTGTAAAAACCAGTACCCTCGTTCAATCCCCTAGATTAGGAAGCCGACCCCGTGAGATACGGGATAAGGCTAGGGAGATGATGACTTTTTGCATATTATTGTTACTATTTTTTCAGTTCAAATTACTTCAATATCTAGTATTGCTCATAAATAATCGCTAGATGTGCCTAATATTATTATTATTATTTTGAGGACAGGCAGCATATATATGCTGATAAGTCCTATCAGTGTTGGATTTATGTTGTTTAGTTATCACTATTCACTATTATAATAAAGTCTATTGTTCATTTAATATGGTTACTATTAAAAATATATATTACAAAGATTTGTCAAATTGTAGTTCAAGTTGTTCTGTGCTATTTCATTTCTATCCTCTTCTGTACACCTGACATAGGGTGGACTTAAAAACAGTCAAGTTATGTCCACACCTTTTTCCACTTTTGTATAAAATATCCTGCGTACCTGTCCTGTTTGTTATATTATTATTATTATATTATTTAATCAGGCAGGCAGTTGTAGCAACTGATAGTGCCTGTATCCCATTGTTCACGATTTGCTTGTCTTATTGAAGTTTTGTAGGTATTTGTCCAATTTGTTCTTAAAGACATTATTCTTGATTGTATGTTTTATTTTTTGTAATGTGTTTTGTGGAAATGAAGTGATTTGTATAATAAAAAGAGCACTTACCAACATTCTCCCCAGTCTTACTAGACGTGAGGTAATGTCCATGTAGACCTTGTGAGTAAGTGGCTACAATGTCCTCAGGAACTTCCCTGGAGACCGCTCCAGCATCAAGCAGATCTTTCTTGGTGCCACAGAGGTAAACTTTACAGTCCTGACGATCAAAAATACATATGACATACATACATACATACATATAATCACGCCTTTATCCCAAATGGGGTAGGCAGAGCGTACACGACCTAAACAAAGGTCGTTCGGCCACGTCTGACAACGTTTTGAGGGTTATTTTAAGATAGATTTGTAAGTATATTGCCATAGTGATAGGTTGTCAGCCTATCGCCTAAATTGCAATATACTGAAACCCTCGGATCCCTTAGCTGGCTTTTACAGCATGCCCGGGAGGAAATGCAGCTGGCATATTCTATGTTTTTCTCTCGCTCCCAGTCCAGCATGGAAGATATGACACCTTTATTTTTATAACAGGTGTAAGGGACAGCGTTCCACAAACTGATAGGGGTTGCTCAGTCAACGCAACTGAAACTATCACCAGGAAATTCTTTGAAGAAGACAAAAAAGAACAGGCTTTTTTAAACACTTTTTTTTTTATACTTCCATGCTGGACTGGGAGAGATAGAAAAACATAGAATGTTCCAGCTGCCCTTCCTCCCGGGCATGCTATAGAAGACAGCAAAAGGGACTCGAGGGTTACAGTATATTGTAATTTAGGCGATGGGCTGACAACCTGTCACTTTGGCAATACACATTACAATCTAAAATTACTCTCAATTATTATCAGACGCGGCGTAAGCGCCTTTTACGAGGCGTTTAACGCTCTGCATACCCCGTAAGGGATAAAGGCGTGATTTTATGTATGTATGTATGTTTTTTAAACAAAACGTCCACGTCGATCAGGCCATTAGTATGGAAAAGCGTTTTTTTTCTCACTGCCTCAAAGAATTTCTTTGTATATTATGGCGTGTCCATTCCAGAATCTGATTGTATACATACATACATAAATCACGCCTTTATCCCTTACGGGGTAGGCAGAGCGTTTAACGCCTCGTAAAAGGCGCTTTCGCCACGTCTGACAAAAATTGAGAGCAATTTTATATTGTAACATGTATTGCTTTAGTGACAGGTTGTCAACCCATCGCCTAAATTACAATACACTGTAACCCTCGAGTCCGTTTTGCTGACTTCAACAGCATGCCCGGGAGGAAGGGCAGCTGGAACATTCTATGTTTTTCTATCTCTCCCAGTCCAGCATGGAAGAAATTGTATACAATCTCGTTATTGTTATTATGTGTGTTCCACCATATCTCGGCACATAGAGTCCCGGACTTTTGGAAGGTGTGCGTGGGCCCGAAGCCAACGCGTATGTATAGGCCCTTTTAACATACATACATACATATAATTACGCCTTTATCCCAAATGGGGTCGGCAGAGCGTAAATTGACCTAAACAAAGGTCGTTCCGCCACGTCTGACAAACTTTTGAGGGTTATTTAAGATAGATTTGTAAGTATATTGCTGTAGTGACAGGTTGTCAGCCCATCGCCTAAATTACAATACACTGAAATCTGTAACCCTCGGATCCCTTAGCTGTTTTTTACAGCATGCCCGGTAGGAGATGCAGCTGGCACATTCCATGTTTTTCTCTCGCTCCCAGGCCAGCATGGAAGAAAGAAACATAGCCCTTTTAAACAACTTTAATATTAGTAATGTGACAGTAGCCAACGGCTATTATAGCCAGCCAGTGGTGTATTAACTGCCTCCGTGGTCCTGTGGCTAGTGCCATGGACTCCCGATCCGGAGGTCTTGGGTTCGATTCCCTGGGGGGAAACACAAAGTTGATATTTGAGAATTTATCACTTTGTGAATTTTCCCCCAGTTTGGTTAGGACATTGAAGGCTGAATCACCTGATTGACCGAAAAGAAAAGATTCCGTGCTTCGGAGGGCACGCTAAGCCGTCGGTCCCGGTCGCTGTCTTTGATAGTGGTCGTTACTCAAACCATGTCAGAAGCCTGATGGTTGTGCTACTAGGCAGTTTAAAAACTCTAACACCAGGGTTCATCGGGTCAATAGACTCGATACCCACTCGACAGAAGATGAGGTGTCCCAGCTCGTTATTACATACATACATACATAAAATCACGCCTTTATCCCTAACGGGGTAGGCAGAGCGTTAAACGCCTCGTAAAAGGCGCTTCCGCCACGCCCGACAAAAATTGAGGGCAATTTAAGATTGTAATTTGTATTGCTATAGTGACAGGTTGTCAGCCCATCGCCTACATTACAATACATTGTAACCCTCGAGTCCCTTTTGCTGACTTCTACAGCATGCCCGGGAGGAAGGGCAGCTGGAACATTCTATGTTTTTTTATCTCTCCCAGTCCAGCATGGAAGCAGAAGAAGCTCGTTATTACAATTATGAAAAAAGAACGTACTTCTTCCACGGTCTTGAGTTCTGTGAGCCAATGCCTGAGACGTTGCCATGACAACAGCGAGGACGGCTCGTAGCAAATGATGGCCGCGTTTGCCCCACGATAGTACATTCGTGTCATCGCTTCATATCTGAGGGAAAGGAAGAAAAAACATCCTAAGTCATCTCCCTAGCCTTATCCTGTATCTCACGGGGTCGGCTACCATTAACAGCGTGTTGAGCGCAACCTTACGTGCAATAAGTGTCGCCTGTGTGTTGCTGCACTAACCTCACACAGCAACATCTCCCTAGCCTTATTCCGTATTTCACGGGGTCGGCTACCATTAACAGCGTGTTGAGCGCAACCTTACGTGCAATAAGTGTCGCCTGTGTGTTGCTGCACTAACCTCACACAGCAACATCTCCCTAGCCTTATCCTGTATCTCTCGGGGTCGGCTACCAGTAACAGCGTGTTGTCAACCTTACGTGCAATAAGTGTCGCCTGTGTGTTGCTGCACTAACCTCACACAGCAACTTCTCCCTAGCCTTATTCCGTATTTCACGGGGTCGGCTACCATTAACAGCGTGTTGTCAACCTTACGTGCAATAAGTGTCGCCTGTGTGTTGCTGCACTAACCTCACACAGCAACATCTCCCTAGCCTTATTCCGTATTTCATGGGGTCGGCTACCATTAACAGCGTGTTGAGCGCAACCTTACGTGCAATAAGTGTCGCCTATGTGTTGCTGCACTAACCTCACACAGCAACATCTCCCTAGCCTTATTCCGTATTTCACGGGGTCGGCTACCATTAACAGCGTGTTGAGCGCAACCTTACATGCAATAAGTGTCGCCTGTGTGTTGCTGCACTAACCTCGTATTTCACGGGTAGGCAGAGCGACTGCCATCTGACCTTCGCAACCCAGAAGGGAAACCAGACCCAATCCTAGATTAGGTCAGAGTTTTTAGACCGCCAATGCTTAGCACTGGCCTCTGAAATGGCTTAACGACTAATATCTACGGTATTAAACGATATTAACAACGGCTTTACGTGCCTTCCGAAGCACGAAAACCATCCTAAGTAAAATAGAAAAAATATTTAGCTACTTCCACACAAGTGATGGTAAGCTTAACTGCCTCCGTGGTCCAGTGGTCAGAGCCATGGGCTTACGATTCGGAGGTCCTGGGTTCGATTCCCAGGGGGGGAACACAAAGTTGATATTTATATTATCAATTTATCGCTAGGTTTTCTCCAGTTTGGTTAGGACATTGCAGGCTGAATCACCTGATTGACCGAAAAGAAAAAGGATTCGTAACTTAAACCATGTGAGGCCTAATAACTGTGAGGCTAGGCGATTTGAAAAACTCTGACACCAGTGATCATCGGGTCGTTCGGCTCGAGAATCCACTCGCTAAGAAGATGATAAGTTATGCAATTAATTAAGTGCACCGCCCACCCGCCCGCAAATAAATGCACATGCACAGGCAATGCACCACTGCCACCAAATCTAGAGAACACGAGCTTCGCCCGTCCACGGAGCATCATCAGGAGAATAGACCGTGACTTTAGGTCAAGTAAATTAAATAAAGCATTAAAATTAAACCTCAGAAAAGACAAAAATACCGCTAATTATCTGCTGCCCCATTTCAAAATGATTTGTCAATAAGTGATCTGATCATGGGTAAAATGAAACCAATTTATTAAGCGACTTCCACACAAGTCTCGTCTCGTCTCGTCTCGTCTCAGCCGATAGACGTCCACTGCAGGACATAGGCCTCCCCCAAGGACCTCCACGATGATCGGTCCAGCGCCTTCTGCATCCAGCAGCTTCACCAGATCGTCGGTCCACCTTGTGGGAGGCCTGCCTACGCTGCGTCTACCGTGCCAAGGCAGCCACTCCAGGACTTTCCTACCCCAGCGGGAGTCGGTCCTGCGAGCAATGTGCCCCGCCCACTGCCACTTAAGTTGAGCAACTCTTCGAGCTATGTCGGTGACCTTGGTTCTCCTCCGGATCTCCTCGTTTCGGATTCGATTGCGGAGGGAAACTCCGAGCATAGCCCTTTCCATTGCCCTTTGAGTGACCTTGAGCCTTCTTATGAGGCCCATTGTGAGTGGCCACGTTTCGGTTCCGTAGGTCATCACTGGCAACACGCACTGGTCCCAGACTTTTGTCTTGAGACATTGCGGTAGTTGTTTGGATGAGAAGATGTTACGTAGCTTCCCGAACGCTGCCCAGCCGAGTTGGATTCGACACACAAGTAAGTTATGCAATCAGTTAAGTGCACCGCCCGCCCGCCCGCAAATGAATGCACATGCACAAGCAATGCACCTGCACCACTGCCACCAAATCTACTCAACACGTGTTTCGCCTCTCCACGGAGCACCATCAGGAGAATAAACCAAGGACGACAATTGATGGACATACATACATACATATAATCACGCCTTTATCCCTAATTCTCTAATTTCTTCCATGCTGGACTGGGAGCGAGAGAAAACCATAGAATGTGCCAGCTGCTTTTCCTCCCGGGCATGCTGTAAAAACCAGCTAAGGGATCTGAGGGTTTCTATATATTTCAATTCAGGCGATGGGCTGACAACCTGTCACTACAGCAATATACGTATAAATCTATCTCAAATGACCCTCAAAACTTTGTCAGACGTGGCGGAACGACCTATGTTTAGGACGTTCACGCTCTGCCTACCCCATTAGGAATAAAGGCGTGATTATATGTATGTATGTATGTTTATCCCTAATGCGGTAGGCAGATAAACTGTTTTTCAGTTACAAACAATTTTGTCTAAATATGACAAGCAAGATATTAAAAATTCGCCGCGGGCCCCACTCCGATAGCTCACTTGGCAGAGTGATGGAACGGCATTCCGAAAGGTGGCAGGTTCAAACCCTGGCCGCGGCGAAGTTTTCATTTCTTCCCTCGCTTATTTATGACGTAAAATAGTACTGTGCAAAAAACCTCAAAAATATTTTGTCTAATAGCGTTTGTACACTGCTCCATATTCGACTCATAGACGTGAAAAAATATATGGATTGGCGCGAAAATTAATGACAGCTCCATTTTTTTTTCAGCAGTGCAAAAACATCCTAAGGTAAAAGAAAAATAAAAGATTATAGTATTTTTCAGATAGCATGAGTCTCTTCACAGCGGGCAGGCAATGAGACTTTTTTGTAACTGTAAAAAATTAATGTGTTTCACATGTGTCAGTATGCTCATGCTATTTGAAAAGGGGTATATTTTTGGTCAATCTTTGTAACTAAGCTCTTGTCACTTTGACATTGGCAGTAATGGCTGTATAATGACGGCCGATTGCCATATCAATAAAAGTTTGAGTTGAAGTTGACCTTTCTTCCTCTAACGTGCATTTTCTATGAATACATTTTGCAATCTGTGATGTTTGTGTTGTGCCTAGTCAACGTCCAGGAAAGCAGGATTATGTTTTTAAAAACAAAGAAAATTGAGAGCTTGATCAATTTTTAATGAAAGAAATTATAATTAGTGAGACGTGCACACCGATTTGGAGGCGAGACACGAATGGGAATCTATGCTTAACGCTAAACTTAGGACTAGGCTTATCTAAGAGTTCTCGGGAGCTGTGCCACCCTGAAGTTCTGACCTCACAGCATCTTAGGGGTTTACTGTTATGGTTCTTAAGGGTTGAGGTGGCATAACTACCTACTCTGTGTGTTATTTGTTTTAGGTATTCCTGTCTCTTCCTCACACTTTCAACATTTTTGACCAAACAATCTCCGTGTCGTGATCGAGTTTACATCGTCATTGGCAAAATACATCTTAAATCACAAGATGTGTAGCCATTAAAAAGAAAAAAAAGGGGTATATTTTGTTTGGTCTCACCGCTCACTGCCCGCAGTATCCCAGATACCAACGTTGAAGTCACTGCCATTGGACCGTAACGTCTTTGCACAGAAGGCTGCTCCTATAGTCTGTAACAATACAAGTTCTTCTGTTGTGCGCGTATCAAGTTAATAATCGCCAATCTGGTGAGCCCTGGTGTCAGAATTTTTAGAGTAAAACATAAAATGTGCCAGCTGCATTTCCTCCCAGGCATGCTCTAAAAACCAGCTAAGGGATTCGAGGGTTTCTGTGTTTTGCAATGTACGAGATGGGCTGAAAACCTATCACTACAGCAATATCAATACCTACCTATAACCTACTATACAAAGATATCTTAAATAACTCTCAAAACTTTGTCAGATGGGCGGAACAGCCTTTATTTAGGTCGGTTACGCTCTGCCTACCCCATTAGTGATAAAGGCGTGATTATATGTATGTATGTAAGCCTGGAAATTAAATAAAAGCAAACACAATTAAACATGCTGGAGAATATTATGAACTATGTCGCATTTCCCCCGCAAATGATCAAAGAAATAATTTATAATGTTATATTTTATTTCTTTTTTCGTTAGAATGCTTAATAATATATGTATGATGGTATGCATTTTTTTTTACTCAATTACTTTGCCTTATATTAATCTAGGCACTTATACATACAAACAAAGACAGTTGAACATATTCAGCGATCTAGGAGTCATCAATTATCATGATTCAGCTAATTTATTGATATAAGTAATTAATGTAAACAATGTTATTTGGTACTTACATTTTGATACGGCGTGCCCATATTGAACCTACAATTCACGAATCTAAGCACCAGGCTTGTCTTACCTACATGTTCGCTACCTAATAGCACAATTTTAAAATCACAGCGACTCATTTTTAACGCAATAATAGATAAAAACTCAGATCACAATAAACAGTTGATTAACTAAACTTTATTGGTAGATTTCCGGCGCCGTTTGGCCATTTACCGTACTCTGTTGTAATCGTTGATAATTTATGCAAATGTCCCTGGACATCAGAATACAATCACGCGATTTTTCAGCTAGAAATACGATAAAAGAAATGTTCGCATCGCAGTTCGCAAATAAACAAAGTTTGACAGTTGCGCTTCTTTTAGAAGTTACAGGATTTATACAATTTTATAGAAAGAAAGAGAGCTATACACAGAATATTTATATTAGTCGTCGTTAGAAGCTAAAACTGTGTACAAAAAACGCATTGCTGTGATTTGTAACGCCATCTATTATTGAGTAGCTGGACTATTTAGAAAATTATTTGTGCTATTTGATTTTAGGTGGCACTATGCAAGGAAAAGATATTTTGTGAAGTTTTTTTAAATCTTTTAACTACTTCGTTGCGGGTTAGGGTCACATTCAGGGTCATATAACCCCAAAATTAGCATAAAAGGTCAGCAGGTCAACATAAAAAATCTATTACCTGATCTTATTCTGATAACAAGACACAACATACGTACCCACCTATAGTATGAGTGATAAAGAATCTTGCGTAGGTATTCATTTTTTCTTCAATTGTGTACAACTTTATCGATTATTCGCTTAGTTCAACAATAAAAGCACACACGAGTTATCTGTTTGCAGAAATAGATATCAAAGATATTACAAGTGATAGAGCTAAAATCAAACCCTTGTAAACAATAAGTGTAACATTATCGTGAGTAAATTAAAAAGAAAAGGGTTCCTAGAATTCGGAAACTTTTAAATTATATTAAAATAGCATATCTGTATGTATTGTATATTTAATCATGATCACGTAAACATCCAGTCTAGTCCATCAAAAATAAATTAAGTACCTACCTATTAATTACAATCAGTTATTTAAGTTTGACGACGAATTTTGAGACGATCAAAGTTATATTTTAGTGTAAAACTAGTTAATAAACCATAAATTAATTAATAAATATGAATTTAAATCACTATTTATTATTTAGCAATATAGAAAATTAATGCACCATTTTTAAAAACAAAAATAAAAGTTTATTGTATGCGTTTGCTATCATTAGCAGAGTACAACATTAAGGAAATAAAAATTATTAATTAAAAAACAGGTTGGTTTGCGTCAGTCGGTACAAACATCATGCAAGGTGAAACCGTACAAAAGAGTAACCTCGAGTGTTTGAGGCGCGGGCGATAACACCGACAGCGATAACGTAGTAATAATACGATGCCAACGCGACGTCCCAACCTACCTATACCTATTGTTACGACTGTCTTCCTTTGCGTTTCGGTCCCACACCCATGCCCAATGTTACAAGTTTAGGACAAAAATCGATCAACTTTATGGGTGAAATAATTTTTAATTTGTTTAAAATTAAAGCCGTAAAAATGGGATACATATTTTAGTTTCATTAAAATATTTTAAATCAGTTTAGTTAAAGATTGATGAAAATTTTCCATAACCCGACTACATGCGAATGCCCGTGGCGAGTTTTGTAAACTTTTGTTGTTGTTCCGATTTGCGGTCTGAAGCTCAACGTTTGATCTTAAGTGTAAACAGCCACGGGTTCACGGGAATAAATAAATCATATTACTAGGATTATGACGAGTTGTATTTTGTACAAGTGATAGCTAAAATAACGTGCAAATAAATAGGTAGTAATGCAATTCAAAATTCAATTAAGTTTTATGTATACAGGAATCACTATATTACAAAATAGATGTGCACAGAAGGAGAGGGGTTATTGTTCAGGTAGTAATTTTTGCCAGACACCCTTGCAATAATAATGAGTAAAAGAGATAAACACATATAGACGCCTTTATCCCTAATGGGGTAGGCAGACCGTAAACGACCTAAACAATGGTCGTTCCGTTCCGACACGTCCGACATAATTTTGAGGGTTATTTAAGTCATAGCCTAAATTACAATATACTGAAACCCTCGGATCCCTTTGCTGATTTTTACAGCACGCCCGGGAGGAAATGCAGCTGGTACGTTCTATGTTTTTCTCTCGCTCCCAGTCCAGCATGGAAGAAAAGAGTAGGTAATAATGGAGAGAGGGAGAGATAATTGTGTTCAATGTTATGATATATTATTTCTTCCTTTATTCTATTTTTCATTAAAAATTATAATGTGAATCATTCGTTTTTTTAAATGTCTAATTAACACGTAGAATAACAAATGTAGATACCTAGGTACAATAACAATACGGAAAACAGTTGACAAAATAAACAAGTAAATGCGCAAACAACAAGAAAATATAAACAAAACTTTTATCACCATTTTCATATCATTTATTACGTACCAACCATGTACCGCAAATTCTATTTTATTTCACACAGCAGTGAACGCACAGATTAGACAGTATATATGTCCTACGGAGTGAACGTGTTATGTTTCAGCATGGAGGTACGATGCGGAATATGCAGCGCCGCCATCTTGGGCTCTTAACAAACTGTCACGTCACTACCAGTGTTGCCAGCGCAAAAATACAATCTTCCTTTTCGCACTTCGAGAAGGCAGTAGCATCATCCTCTTGCAGTTAATGGACGTCAAGCAGATTTCGGGATTTCGCGATTTTTGTTTATATCTCGGACAATCGGCGTCGAAAACTTTTGTAAATAGTTTTCAAAAGGTTTTTAACCCTCGGGAATCAAGTGGAAACTATTAGAAGTGTTCGGAAAAGTCTTTTATACGCGTTTTCGTATAAGCATAAACGTACACCATTTTAGTTTGTCCAATAGAAGAAAAATCGACATTTGTGAACAATTTTTTGCGATCGTGTAGGAGTTTAATTCCTTGTTTGTTGTTAATATTAAGTTTATATCGTGTCTATTTAGTGTATTAGTTGTTTTTCTCGCAATATATAAGTGTTTGTTGAACCTTTAGTGCCTAAGTTATTTTCTAAGTGTATTGGAGACAAAATGGTTCTTGCTAACTAAAGGGTAAGTATTATATGCAGTATTACGACACACAGTAGTCATTGTTTTACAGCCTGTCGTGTTGATAAGTATAATTATAATTACATTGTTCCTTGAGCAATTCCATCTTGCTATGACTGTACTGATTTAGAGTGAAAGTACATTCAGATGGAAAAATGTTTGATCCATTTTCATAACAAAATTATTTCACTAAAATTGTTCATTTCTTCCTAATTATCCAGACCGGTATAATTAACACCTGTTCTGCTTTTCAATGTTCTTTGAATTGTCTTCTGTGTCAAGGTTTTTATAAAAATCCCATACTGGTCAAGGGTATATTACATACTTTATTGTATTGAGTGAGTGTTGAAGAAAATTTATTGTTCCATTTTCTTATAAAAACTCTACATCGAGAATTTAAGGACATGTTCAAGGCCATAAAACTGAACAACATTCCTTAAGGAACATATATTGAAATATGAAAATAAAATTTAACTCATAACATGAGGTGTCAGCTGTTCAAGTAGGTTTGTATGGGACCACTAAATTAGATTTACATATTTCCACCTATGTTCAGTAGAAAATGTTGTTCAGTTTCACGGCCTAAACTGCCCTTTAAATTTCCATAGTGAATTAAATAATTTCATATTTAATTTGTTGAATTGATGGACTTAGAATAGAATAAAAATCATTTATTATTACTTCATGCTATTCAAAGGTATATGAGATAATTATTAAATGAATTAGCTTATTAGTAAGATAATTATTAAATGAATTAGCTTAGAGAGTATTCTTTAGAAATTTAAAGATTGAATTCCAGCCAGTACATCTTTGATACTGTTCATATATACATATAATACCGCCTTTGTCCCTAATGGGGTAGGCAGAGTGTAAACAACCTAAAAAAGTTGATGTACCACATGTATGCTGCATATCATACAAATAAAACAAGCACTGCACCATTGAAGGACCAGTTTCAGTGTCCTGTTCATGATATTACTAATCATGTTCAATTCTCTTCCAGTAGCTAGTATAACTCCGTCATCGGAGTATGCTTGCATATATACCATGGTTCTGTTTATAGTCTTAATTAGGTCATCCAGAAGAAGACACCACATAAGTGGTGAGAGACAGCCTCCCTGGGGGAATCCTCTTTTCGCTCGAACTATGTGCGATGTGCCTCCTAGCCCTGCCATAATGGCACGATGTTTCAGAGCGTTCATCACCCATCTGGCTAGACTTTGTTCTATTCCTTCTCTCTTCAGGGAGTTAGCTATGGCATATGAGGTTGCCTTGTCAAAGGCACCAAAACTAGTTGATTTAATAAACAGAAACAAAAACTTGTGGAATGTTGTATCTAGGATTCAGAACTTTAACAGAATATCTACAGAATAACTAAATAAAACAACACTACAAGAACTTAATAAAAAAAACAAAATTGATATGGCACCTGTTCCATAATAATTTTTTTTTAGAATACTTATCACTACATAGTATAAAACATGGTCGCTTTCTCTGTCCCTATATCCCTATGTATGCATAAATCTTTAAAACTATGCAACAGATTTTGATGCGGTTTCTTTTAATAGATAGAGTGATTCGAGAGGAAGGTTTATATGTATAATACATGCATAATATAGTAGAGAAACACTCATAATTTCCGTGCGAAGCCAGGGCGAGTCCCTAGTACTATAATATAATAATATATAATTCTTATACTATACATCAGTTGAATCAGTACAAAAGAAACTTCTGAAACTAAACAACTTTCCTCCAAAATGTTTTCAAACTTTTTTAAAAGTGATTTTTCTACATGTCTAGATCTCTTCCATGCTGGCCTGGGAGCGAGACAATAACATAGAATGTGCCAGCTGCATTTCCTCCCGGGCACGCTGTAAAAACCAGCTAAGGGATCTGAGGGTTTCAGTATATTGTAGTTTAGGCGATGGGCTGACAACCTGTCACTACAGCAATATACTTACAAATCTATCTTAAATAACCCTCAAAACTTTGTCAGACGTGGCGGAACGACCTTTGTTTGGGTCGTTTACGCTCTGCCTCCCCCATTAGGGATAAAGGCGTGATTATATGTATGTTTATCTAGATCAGCCGACCTATTTGTTAAGGACAAACTTTTCTATCCTGGAGAAAAGTTTTTTAGAAAAGTTTTTCACTTTCTGGAGTAGGTTGTTCCATATTTCAGTATACATACATACATAAAATCACGCCTTTATCCCTTACGGGGTAGGCAGAGCGTCAAACTCCTCGCCACGTCTGACAAATATATTTCAGTATATATATTTTAAATAGATCAACAGAAGATATAAAATTTCTAAACTTTTCCTGACCTAACATGTATTTACTCTAAACTATAAATGCCAAATTAACATAAAAAAATATTTAAAATATCATGATTAATTCTACATTCTAAACCTTTAGTATATTATCTGGAACAACTAAAAAAACGAAATAAAAAGTATGTACATACTATCACGCGTTTATCCCTAATGGGGTAGGCAGAGCGTCAACGACCCAAACAAAGGTTGTTCCGCCACGTCTGACAAGTTTTGAGGGTTGTTGAAAATGGTTTGTAGATCTGTATACTGCTGTAGTGACAGATTGTCAGCCTATTGCCTAAATTACAATACACTGAAACCCTCGAATCCCATACCTGTTTTTACAGCATGCTGTCAGATGCAGCTGGAACATTCTATGTTTTTCTATCACTCCCGGTCCAGTATGGAAAAAAATAAAAATAAACTTCTGAATATGGATCGTCCTATCTGGAAAAAAGGAATAAAAAGTAATAATAATACCTTTCTCCCTTACAGTGTGAATAAAAGCATCAAAATACCGAACCACCGAACGATGGCCCTCTGCGAAAGCCAACTGGACTCAGCCCTGCCCGCGCTGCAGAGAGACAGAGAAAGAGATAGAGAGAGGGAGAGAGAGGATTCATCCTCTCACAGCAGTCAGGAGTCACCCGGCAAAAAACCCAAGATAAAGCCCAATGGAGACATCTATGGTCAAGGTATGTATAGCAAGAATTTTTAAACTGAACAACTCTAAAACTGAACAACTTTCCCTAAAAACTGAACAACCTTCCCTATAAAATCTGAACAATTTTACAATGCATCTTAGAACATGGTGCAAATATGAAACGTTTACCTATGTTTTGTGGAGAAAGTTGTGAACTACTTTCCCTAAAACTGAACAACATTCTCCATAAAATCTGAACAATTTTACAGTGCATCTTGAAACATGGTGCAAATATGAAACATTTACCTATGTTTTGTGGAGAAATTGTTCAGTTTTATGGGTATGTTTATAAACCTCAGCCCAATGGAGGTACCTATGTGTAGCAAGAATTTTCAAACCGAACAACTTCCTTAAAACTGAAAAACCAAAATCTTTAGAAATGTATTAAAAAAATACATACATACATATAATCACGCCTTTATCCCTAATGGGGTAGGCAGAGCGTAAACGACCTAAACAAAGGTCGTTCCGCCGTACATTAAAAAAATGCTGACTATATTTTAGAACAAATCATAAATTGTTTAGTTAATGAAACTGAAAAACTTTCATAAAGTAATTGTTTTAGGAAGTAACAAAAAACACTGTGAAAATGTAGGCATTTTGTATGGAAAGTTTTTTTTTATTATTGAAAGTTAGTTTTTAATTGTGATTAAGTGGGACACCATTCCTTACTCCCTGTATACATTTTCCATACTTATTTCATGTCTGGACATTATCCCACAGTGCCCGGAGGCTTGCCGCTAGCAGTGGACTACCGTTCCCCGGTCTCACACTTTGTGCCCCCGGCTGTGGAGATGTATGCCAACAGACAGAAAAACGAGCCACTTGACAGTGGCACACGTGAGTATGAATGTCAAATCTTGACATTACCCCACAGTGGTCCGAAAAGAAAAAGGATTCCGTGCTTTGGAGGGTACGTTAAGGTTTCGTCCCGGTCGCTGTCGTCGATAGTGATCGTTACACAAACCATGTCAGAGGTCTATGAGCTGTGCTATTAGGCGGTTTAAAAACGGACAGCCGGGTTCATCGGGCCAATGGCCTTGAAACCCACACGACAGAAGATACATACATTATAATCAAACCTTTATCCCTAATGGGGTAGGCCGACCGTAAACGACCAAACCAAAGGTCGTTCCGCCACATCTGACAAAGTTTTGAGGGTTATTTAGGATAGATTTGTAGGTATATTGCTGTAGTGACAGGTTGTCAGCCCATCGCCTAAATTGCAATATACTGAAACCCTTGGATCCCTTAGCTGGGTTTTACAGCATGCCCGGGAGGAAATGCATCTGGCACATTCTATGTCTTTCTCTCGCTCCCAGTCCAGCATGGAGGAAGACGAGAACGAGAAGAGACTTTACAGACAACAATACTTTTTTACAGCGGAATCAAGCGGAACACCAACTCCAATTAAACGCAAGCGCGGTAGACCGAGGATCGATAAGACCAGCCCTGAATACCTCGCCAACCTGGCCGCCAGGAAACAGGCTAAGGAAATGGGTATGTACTTAGCAGTGGCGAGAGGTGCAATTTTATCGAGGATAAGCCAAAGCAAAAAATAAAACATATATATAATTGTGGAATTCTCGAAAGGGAAGCCGACGGGTTCCGGCTTGTATGGACCCTTCGCCACTGGTACTTAGATAGATTTGCTGTCATGTTAGATTTATATTAAAAAAAAAATAGATTAGACAATAGAAACGTATATATAACATTTTAATTAGTAGATAGATGCTTATTCTTATTAAATATATGGTAAGGTAAGGGACAGCGTCCTGTATACTGATAGGGGTTGATCAGTCAACGAAACTGAACAATATTCACTAGGAATTTCTTTCAGGAGATGAAAAGAATTTTAGACTTTCCCATACGAAACGACCACCTTTATCAAACAATTTGTATTTATTTATTTATTTTATTTTTATTATTTACCACAAAAAGAATGTACATTATACACACTGTACAACAAAAGCATAAATAAAGAGACGCCTATAAACATCACTAGTGTTCAGTAGCAGCCCCAATGAACCAAAGTATGGAAAAGAAAAGAAAAATAAATGTCCTGATTATAGTTGTTTAGTTTCATTGACTGAGCAACCCCTATCAATTAGCGAGACGATGCCCCTTACACCCGGTATTCCCCGTAAAAAATGATGTTTTCTTTAAATTATTTTCTGTACTTATTATATTTTTTATTATAAAAATTCTATCGTAGCAAATAATTAAGACTTTTATTATATTGGTTTTGTTATTAATATAATTTTTATAGAATCTCATTAAATTATAGTGCATTAGCTATTGATATCGAGTATTTTATCTATGTTTTGTAATGCGGCCTGAAATATAACAAAATCAATATTAACTTAATATTTATAATAATTTAATATTATTAAGAGGCCTTGCCGCGAGCGGTGGCGCCCTCACTCGTTAAAAAATCATAACTCGTAAAATATAGACATTTTCAAAACTTTTCTCTGTCTCTTCCTTAGATTTATATCTTAGGTATTTTTATAATGAATTAAGGACCAAATAGTACCCTGGAGTTACTATCGAAATATCAACCGCCTCCGTGGTCTAGTGGCTAGTGCCATGGACTCCCGATCCGAGATCCTGGGTTCGATTCCCAGGGGGGAAACACATAGTTGATATTTGAGAATTTATCATTTTGTGATTTTTTCCCCAGGTTGGTTAGAACATTGCAGGCTGAATCACCTGATTGTCCGAAAAGAAAAAGATTTCGCGCTTCGGAGGGCACGTTAAGCCGTCGGTCCCGGTCGCTGTCTTTGATAGTGGCTGTTACTCAAACCATGTCAGAGGCCTGATAGTTGTGCTACTGGGCGGTTTAAAAACTCTGACACCAGGGTTCATCGGGTCCATAGACTCGATACCCACTCGACAGAAGAAGAAGACTATCGAAATTTCCGCCAAGAGTGGCCGTATTTAGCAATAATTTCGATAGTAACTGCCCGGTACTATTTGATCCTCAATTCATGACTTCAAAAAAGTACATAGGTCTAAATCTAAGGAAGTGACAGAGAAAAGTTTTGAAAATGTCCATATTTTGCGAGTTATGTTTTTTTTTACTAGTGAGGGCGCCACTGCTCGCGGGAGGTCTTTTAAAGTATTTTTCTATGTTGGAAACTCAAATTGCTGTTGAATGTAGGATATAGTCTTTTATAGATGTTTAGTGGTCCCCCTATTCCAAATGATTATGAATGAATATTTCTAAGTTCATTTTAATATTGAGTTAAATACATAGTTACAAAAAAAAACAGGATGTAAGGGAGAGCTTTCTTGGTAAAAGTTGTTGAGTTTCTTTGACTGAGCATCCCCTGGTAGTTAGCGAAAAACTGTCCCTTACTCCTTTTATAATTTAGTTTTCTTTACACTCAGTATTAAAATTCATCTATTTAGTATTATATTTGGCTGTCATAAATGTTGGATTAGGACTGTCAATGGAAAAAAAAGTAAATTCAACAATGCGATATACATGGTGTAAAAAAGGTGTAGCGTTCCTTTAAATCATGTTATGTATTAGTGATATACAACACAAACCACACAATAAATAAAAATATATAAATATTTAAAAAAATCCTAAAGCAAAAAAAAAGTAGGCCAACTGTAGTTGTGTACATTATGGAAGGCGTGGCGGCGGGAGGGCCGGGTGGGCGCGGGGCAGAGTACCTGTGGCATGCATAACTACGGTTAGCTTACTTGTTTCTGTTTTACGAATTTAATAATACTTAAATATTTTTGTTTCTTTGTTTGTGTTGGTTTGTGTTGTATGAAGATAGACAGCAGATCTGAAGAAGCAATTGTTGCAAAAGTATGGATATCGCCAAACCATTTAATTACCCAAGTAACAAAATTTTGATTATATAAAAAATGAAGAATGTTCCAGCTGCTTTTCCTCCCGAAAATGCTGTAAAAACCAGCTAAGGGATCCGAGGGTTTCAGTATATTGTAATTTAGGCGATGAGCTGACAACCTGTCACTACAGAAAATTATCTTATTTCTTTTAAATAAATAAATAACCCTCAAAACTATGTCAGACGTGGCGGAATGTTTGTATGTATGTATGTTTTTCATATTTTCAATTTTTTGTTACTTGAGTAACGAAATGGATTGGTTATATCTGTACTTTTAAAATAACAGCTACTTCAGATCCGCTCTCTATTTATAGTAATTTTCAGATAGCATGAGACTCCTAAATATAAATTCCTCACTATGTATGCGTTTGACATGTGTCAGGATGCTCAAGCTATGTGAAAAAGGGTTATAGTTCCGCATCGTAAATCGCAAACGCTTTTCGCAAAATGTCCCTTTCGCAAAATAACCGTTTTTTGATAGTTTTAGTTCAAATATTGAGCAGCTACTGAAAACACTTAGAAAATTATATAGGGACCTCTAATTAAAGATTTTAATAACGGGCACTCACTTTGGAATATAAGTCGCTTACTTCACAACATGTTTCGGGACATTCGGAGTCCCCTCATCAGGTTGAGTGTGTCAGCTTCTTTATTTAAAATGTCTCACTTAAGTTTACATAGTTTGAAAGGGACATCTTGCGAAAGGAACATTTTGCGTAAAGGGATATTTTACGACGTTACCATTGACAATCCTATTCTGTAGCATGCCCCCTTGCCCAGCATGTGTTGTATTGATGTATATCTGAACCAGCCGCTATGATGTCTCGCGGTGAGGGTGGCACGCCGACTGGAGAGAAACGCAAGCGAGGCAGGCCGAGGGTCGACAAAACCAGCCCCGAATATCTAGCCAGGAAACGCGCCAGGGAATTAGGTAAGAAAAATAAGAGATAGGATATTTCTAGCCTTGAATATCTAGGTAATTAGGTAAGAGATAGGATAATCCTAGCCCCGAATATCTAGCTAGGGAGAAGGGAAGGATAGGCAGGCTCAGGGTCGACAAGACCAGCCCCGAATATCTAGCCAGGAAATGCGCCAGGGAATTAGGTAAGTGATATAAGAGAAAGGACACTTATAGCCCCGAATATCTACCCAGGGAATCAGGTAAGAAAAGTAAGAGATAGGACAGTTCTTACCCCGAATATCTAGCCAGGAAACGGGCCTGGGAATAAATAAATTAGGTAAGAAAAGTAAGAGATAGGACAGACAGTTTTAGTCCCGAATATCTAGCCAGAGAGAAGAGGAAGACGCAGGCCCAGGGTCGACATGACCCGTCCCGAATAACTAGATAGGAATAGGAAACGCGCCAGGGAATTGGGTAAGAGATAGGACATTTCTAGCCACGAATATCGAGCCAGGAAATGTGCCAGGGAATTAGGTAAGAGATAGGACATTTCTAGACCCGAATATCTAGCCAGGAAATGTGCCAGGGAATTAGGTAAGAGATAGGACATTTCTAGACCCGAATATCTAGCCAGGAAATGTGCCAGGGAATTAGGTAAGAGATAGGACATTTCTCGACCCGAATATCTAGCCAGGAAACGCGCCAGGGAATTAGGGAAGAGCTAAGACATTTCTAGCCACGAATATCTAGCCAGGAAATGCGCCAAACAATTAGGTAAGAGATAGGACATTTCTAACCACAAATATCTAGCCAGGAAATGCGCCAGGGAATTAGGTAAGAGACAGGACATTTCTAGCCACGAATATCTAGGCAGAGAATTAGGTAAAGGACATTTCTAGCCACGAATATCTAACCAGGAAACGCGCCAGGGAATTAGGTAAGAGATAGGACATTTCTAGCCACGAATATCTAACCAGGAAACGCGCCAGGGAATAGGGAATACTCATGATTTTTTTAAAACTATTAGTAAGAATTATTGTCACCATAGATAAACGGATGTGAAGAAATTTTCGCAAAATATTCATTAGTTTAAGAGTTATAATGCCTTAAAGTGGTTAGTTAAAAAGAGAGGTCCGAACTGTCATGTGACGTCATAAGACAGGAGCGCCATACTAATTCCATATAAATCGTCGTTTCGAAGAGAGAGATAGATAGTCTATCTTTATAATGGTATATCTCGGTGATATTTTGATCAATTTTATTTCTGTTTTCACTGTTCTTTTCATAATTTAAGATGTTTTTAGACAATAGGTTCAGGAACTGAAAATATGTTATATGCACGTTCTCTATTAGGTAAGAGATAGGACATTTCTAGCCACGAATATCTAACCAGGAAACGCGCCAGGGAATTAGGTAAGAGATAGGACATTTCTAGACCCGAATATCGAGCCAGGAAATGTGCCAGGGAATTAGGTAAGAGATAGGACATTTCTCGACCCGAATATCTAACCAGGAAACGCGCCAGGGAATTAGGTAAGAGATAGGACATTTCTAGACCCGAATATCTAGCCAGGAAATGTGCCAGGGAATTAGGTAAGAGATAGGACATTTCTCGACCCGAATATCTAGCCAGGAAACGCGCCAGGGAATTAGGTAAGAGATAGGACATTTCTAGCCACGAATATCTAACCAGGAAACGCGCCAGGGAATTAGGTAAGAGATAGGAAATTTCTAGCCACGAATATCGAGCCAGGAAATGTGCCAGGGAATTAGGTAAGAGATAGGACATTTCTAGACCCGAATATCTAGCCAGGAAATGTGCCAGGGAATTAGGTAAGAGATAGGACATTTCTCGACCCGAATATCTAGCCAGGAAACGCGCCAGGGAATTAGGGAAGAGCTAAGACATTTCTAGCCACGAATATCTAGCCAGGAAATGCGCCAAACAATTAGGTAAGAGATAGGACATTTCTAACCACAAATATCTAGCCAGGAAATGCGCCAGGGAATTAGGTAAGAGACAGGACATTTCTAGCCACGAATATCTAGGCAGAGAATTAGGTAAAGGACATTTCTAGCCACGAATATCTAGCCAGGAAATGCGCCAGGGAATTAGGTAAAAGATAGGACATTTCTAGCCCCGAATATCTAGCCAGGAAACGAGGCAGGGAATTAGGTAAGAGATAGGACATTTCTAGCCCCAAATATCTAGCTAGGACGCGCGCCAGGGAATTAGGTAAGATATAGGACATTTCTTGCACCAAATATCTAGCCAGGAAGCGCGCCAGAGAATTAGGTAAGAGATAGGACATTTCTAGCCAGGAAATGCGCCAGGGAACTAGGTAAGAGATAGGACATTTCTAGCCAGGAAATGCGCCCGGGAATTAGGTAAGAGATAGGACATTTCTAGCACCAAATATCTAGCTAGAGAGAAAGGGTAAGGACAGAAGGAGAAGGACCTCGGAAGAGGTATGGATTTATAGTTTTTTCATCTCCTAACTAGTCCAAACAAAGCCCCGAAGTCAAACCTCCTGCTTCCGACTTCCGTCTAGATTCCCCTTCTGATCATTAATTTATGAAGCTAAGGATAAAAATATAAAACCGCTTCTAAAAC
Source organism: Scrobipalpa costella (assembly GCA_949820665.1). NCBI lineage: Eukaryota > Metazoa > Arthropoda > Insecta > Lepidoptera > Gelechiidae > Scrobipalpa > Scrobipalpa costella. The sequence goes on along the minus strand of OX463322.1, from coordinate 1,308,255 downwards.
GCAGGTAAGTCTGGACAAATTAAAGGATATTTTTTAAATTAAAATACCGGTTTTAAAAATAACCGGTAAAAATAATTAGTATTTTTTTATGTCTGCGATATAAGGTTTAGTGCCTGGTAGTAGCATGCACGTATTTCGTTTAATATTCCGGCGTATCGAGAAATTTCCCCACGGTAAGTAATAGATAGTAAGTAAGGGATCTGAGGGTTTCAGTATATTGTATTTTAGGCGATGGGCTGACAACCTATCACTACAGCAATATACGTGCAAATATATTTTAAAAAGCCCTCAAAACTTTGTCAGACGTGGCAGAACGACCTTTGTTTAGGTTATGTTAAGCAGAGACCTAATAGGGTAGGCAGAGCGTCAACGACCCAATCAAAGATCGTTGCGCCACGTCTGACAAGTATTGAGAGTGATTTTAGATAGATCTATGTATTGCTATAGTGACAAGTTGTCAGCCTATCGCCTAAATTACAATGCACTGAACCCCTTGAATCCCTTAGCTGGTTTTTACAGCATGCCCGGGAGGAGATGCAGCTGGCACATTCTATGCTTTTCTGTCGCTCCCAGTCCAGCATGGAAGAATCTGTCATATATAGGTTTTAAATGAACTGCGAAATATCTGATTTATACTAAGCTTCGGCTTTTCGAGTAGTTGTTTTTAATTATAGCTTCCATGCTAGACCGGGAGCGATAGAATAACGTAGAATGTGCCAGCTGCATCTCCTTCCGGGCATGCTGTAAAAACCAGCGAAGGTATTCGAGGGTACATTGTAATTTAGGCGATGGGCTGACAACCTGTCACTACAGAAATATACAGTTCTTTCTAAACAACCCTCCAAACTTGTCAGACGTGGCGGAACGACCTTTGTTTTTTTGGGTCGTTGACACTCTGCCTACCCCATTAGAGATACAGGCGTGATAGTATGTATACTTTTAATTATTTGCTATTTTAAGTACTTTTCTGTCTAATATCATACATTATGAAGTGCTTGAAATAAAAATTGTTCTAAACTCAGTACAGATTGTAAGTTGAGTTCAGAGTAAAATATGCATCTTAAAAGTTTATTCATTTATATATTTTTGTATCTACAGAAGCCTTGGAGAGAAAAGCTAAAAGGGAGTACAGACGTCGCACTACTGGTGGTAAGTTTTCTATACAATTTGACTGAAATATTGTTAGAGACATTGTACATAAATCATGGTGTGGTCACTGCACTAAACAGAGTGTGGGCTTACTTATTTGACAAAAATATCCTTTGAATGAGAGATCGTTTGAAAATAATTGTCTGTTTGAATACGGGGTGTAAGGGACAACGTCCCGCAAACTGATAGGGGTTGCTCAGTCAACGTAAACCAGAAATTTCTTTCAGTTAATAAAAAAAATATTTTCCATACAAAATGTCCACCTCGATCAGACAATTTGTATGGAAACGCACATTACTTTTTTCACTTACTGACAGAATTTCCTGGTGAAAGTTGTTCAGTGTCGTTGACTGAGCAACCCCTATCAGTTTGCGGGACGCTGTTCTGGTATAATAAATAATTATACCTTATAATAGTTAACCTTATTAGAATTATGTCAGATTTCCGTTTTTTTAAACATATACAACATGTAACAGAAAACTTATATGCACTCGAAAGGATATGAACCAGCCTATGATACTGAACAACTTTCTCAAAGGAACATAGGTTGAAATACAAAAATATTTTTTTGACCTTCCATACAAAATGCATCAGCTAATAGCGCGTGTAGTATGGGAAGTCAAAATATTTTTTTCTGTTTTGACTTATGTTCCTTTGGGAAAGTTGTTCAGTTTGATGGGTTGGTTCAGATTTTTGCGGGTGCATATACCATTTCTGTTACACGTTGTATATATTTATATTATTTGATAAAATCATCTGCATCACTCAATCAGATTAAAATACTTGTCTTGATATTACATTATAATCTCGTCATAAAGGATTTTTTGTCCAAAGACACATTGTCACTAACATCCACCCTCACTTTAATAACACCAGAGTGCAAACCACTTTTCATAGATAACTCATTTTAGATATGTTTCAATTATTAATACGTTTAAAAATTCGTGTAAAGTAAGAATGGTTTTAATTATTCAAGCCAAAAAAAATAAAATGTTTCTGATTTTCCAAATAACATCAAATTGTATTGTTTATTATCTGTCGTTATTTTCTTTTATAATAAAGTTTTACTTCAGAAATATTAGAGGAAATAACTCGGATAATATTGACTTGAATAATTTGTTCTTTTATACTTAGATCAAATATAGTTATAGATCCACGGTCCTATACAGAATCAAACTCAAACCGTGGCACCACGTCAACTATGTACAAAAAGGTCGTAAAGTGGTTTGCTTAAAGCTTCAATATGGACCTTACTGCTTATAAAATAAAGTTTGATTTGTCAATTAGCGAACGACATAAAAGAAGGCGATAACCATGTGCAAAACGGCCGTAAAGTGGTTTACTTAAAGCTTTAATATGGACCTTACTGCTTATAAAATAAAGTTTAATTTGACAAATAGCAACTGACATAAAAACAAGGCATATACCTTGCTTTTTTGGTGCCATTTTTCAAGCGGCGTTTGTGTATCTATAATTATATTTGATCTAAGCTTTTATACGAATTTTTAACTCACTTTATATATTTCTAAACCAGCGAAATCTGTCACCAAAATGGCGGCGACACAGCCGAGACACAAAGTGTCGGCGAGACTCAACAAAAAAATACCGGTCACAGCCAGTAACGGTAAACGAGTACCGGTTAACAGAAAACCGGTGCTTAGGAAAATACCGGTTCTAAGTTCCAAAGTAAAACCCGGTGACCGGAAAGTTCTCGTGAGGAGAAAACTAGTAAAAAAGAGAGGTAAAAAGAAAAATACCGGTTTTTTGTAGGTAGTGCATGGCCGTAGAAAAGAACCAGCTTATTGGGTCTGGTTAAGAGGATAGTTCGTGAACAGTTTTTTACACAAACGCTCGACAGGAGTGTCTTTCAAACTGTGGGTCGCGGCTCCCCTGGGGGTCGTGGAGTCTTGCTTGGGGGTCGCGAAGAGACGCAGGTAAAAAGTTTAATGTCTGCAATCCTACAATGGCTTTGTGTTTGGTATAACAAATGACAGTAATTTAATAACGTGAAATGTCGCGCTCGTTTCACTGACGTTATGAATATTTCTAAGTATTTTAGTCGTTTTCCATGAATTTTCGCGCTCACTACGCTCGTGGTACCTATGTATCGATCGCTTCTGCTTACTAAGAAGCAGATACTTTCCTGATAGTTTTTTTTTTTATAAATGTTAAATTAGAATCCTGTTGTGATCTACCAAAAAAAAAATGCGCAAGACCTTAGAGTTAGCTGGGGGTTCGCCGGATATTTTAAGTACAAAAGGGGGTCGCGTAGTCATAAACTTTGAAAAACACTGCTCTACTGTAATCCCTCTGACAAATCGCAAACGATAGCGACATTTAAAAAAAAAATAAGTTAAAAGCAACGAGTCCTAGGTTTCTCTTACCTTATATTTTAGAATGTTGAATTAAAATGAAAATGTTTTTTTTTTTATGTTGAGGACGTCATTATATTTTTTACATACATACATGTATTCACGCCTTTATTCCTAATGGGGTAAGCATAGCATATACTGAAACCTTGGGATCCCTTAGCAGATATTTACAGTTTTCTTTTTAAGTGTAATATTTCTAAGCCATAAGGAAAGAGAGACGTAGATCTCCTTGTCTTGAGTTTATTTTCCAAAATGGCCGCAATCGAATACCATATGACAGAGATTCGTGTAGAGCGTTTGTATTAAAAATCTGTTCATGGAGTATAGTCTAAATTAATGTTTTTGTATGATAAATTATGAGCCATTGCAAAATAATCGGAGATATGATTGCCTTCGTATTTTTATATAACTTTAAAATAACTGTTGTAGTTTATTGTTGTGAAATAAAGTTGTAATATTGTATAGTGCTGCCAAGTGCGGAGATTTATCGCCAGGTTAGTGTAGGTTATTACCGAGGGTGCTGCAAAAATTGCGATTTGTGACTGGTCGCAATTTAGGCTATATTGAAAAAAATATTAGGCGAAATTAGGCTACATCAAAAATAAGGCGAAGTAGGCTATTTTCATCATATAGGGTAAGAGTACAAACAAAATGGGCCTTAACACAAGGGGTTTTTAAATAATCACTGGAAATTTCTACTATCCATCCTCTTTGACTAAGTATTTTGAGATCGAAGGTAATTATTTCAATAACATCCCTACTAAATTACGTAGAGTCTTAAGGGATAAGTCTCAAACATTTCAGTAGTAGCTATTTAGACTATTCGTCAAATATTTAGGTGATTTTAGGCTTCTTCACCTTGGGCGACTTTTAGACGACTTGAAATTGAGCCGTTTACGAGGCGTTTTACGCTCTGCCTACCCCGTAGGGATAAAGGTGTGATTATATGTATGTATGAAATTGACTTTTCGGTGATTTCATACTAAAAAGACTTGGCAACACTGTCATTGTACGTGAATGATGAATGTTTACAAATAAAGGCTGTCAGTATACAATAAAGGAATGGTATTTTATATTAGGACATAATTTGTTATTATATAATTATTTTGTAGGTAGGAATTGTATTGCAAGTATTTAAATATAAACGCTTTTTATATGTTGATTGCATTAAGTTACAGACTAATAAAATAAATTGCACAGAAAAATATTTATATTTGTAACTTTATGTAATTTTCTATGGCTTTAACGTGTTTTAGGTAGGCAATAAATAATTTGGAAATATTGGTAATGTTTTTGATATGTTGTGCATGGTAGTTGATGTTATATTACAGTTAGTTAAGGGTCTGCCAGAGATGCGAAATCTCATACAAACATAGTTACGTTTTCATTTAAAACCGTAAAACCAAACTTAACCAAACTTACACACACAATCAAATGCAACATATCTATGTTTCTCAAAAGTTTTGATGTGAAAATGTTAAACATGATCAAAATTTAAGACCCGAAAACCGGGTTTGCGTTAAAATCACCTAAAATTAAATTTGCTCTCTCTAATTTTGTACTTGTTTAATATTTTTAATCCAAAACTAATTAGAAAAATAGATATGATGCAAATTTATGTGTACAAATTTTGGTTAAGATTGATCCTTCAGTTTGAGAATGAAAACGAAACTACCTTTGTATGGAAATTCGTTACTCCGGGGAAGCCTTTTTAATAAAAAAAATGTGTATGCTCTTTCGTGCATCATCAAACATATTACTTATTTTAAATTCTCTCTTATAAATATCAATTTTTTACGTTGAGTTAAACAACGTGTATTGCGGGGCCTAAAACTGTTTTTTCTTTATAACATAATGTAATTCAAATTTAGAAACCGCAAAACATGTGTTAGTAACAAAGTTATAATCCAGTGTTTCGAAACTTGAACTTCTGCCAAGTTGCAAAGAAAATGCTGTTTACGGGCCGAAAACAACTTTTGTTATAATCTCATATTTTCAGAAATAAAAAATTGTAAAAACCTACCGCAACAAAAACATTGGCGTCGATTCTCGCGACATAATTCTAATTCTTAGCTAGCGCTGTCACTTTTTCAACCTTGACATTAGAACAGGATAGCGAATAAACACATGACTTTGACATTCCTAATTCCTAATCTGAGACAAGACTGCTTATTTGACATAAAATACGGGAGCATATGTTCAGCTCTTATTTAAATCGTCTTACGTCAGATTAGGCACATGCCTAACAAAACTAAACTAAGCGCATGACTGACATCAGTCATGCGTTTATTTGCTATCCTGTTCCTATGTCAAAGTTAAGAAAGTGACAACGCTGGCTAAGAATTAGTTAAGGAATAGTGCGTCCAGAATTTCCGCCATTCTTCTTCTTCTTAGCGAGTGAATTCTCAAATCGAACAACGACCCGAAGAACCCTGGTGTCTGAGTTTTCAAACCGCCTAGTAGCACAGCTATTAGTCCTCTGATATGGTTTGAGTATCGACCACTATCAAAGACAGCGACCGACGGCTGAACGAAGCACGGAATCCTTTTAATTTTTGGACAATCAGGTGATTCAGCCTGCAATGTCCTAACCAAATTGGGGTAAAGCTCACAAAGTGATAAATTGTGTAATAACTTTGTGTTCCCCCCGGGGAATCGAACCCAGGACCTCCGGATCGTAAGCCCATGGTTCTGACAACTAGATCACGGAGGCAGTTAATTAAAAATTTCCGCCATTGAAAGGTTTGGTCTAATCAGTGTTTGTATTGCAGACTCAGCCGCGTCTTCTTCAGCGGGCGAGTCGACGCCGCGAGTCAAGCGCAAATATACCAAGCGGGCGCCGAGCGCTAAGAAGAACGATGTAAGTTGCCGGCCGTCGCTCTACCGCTGAGCTACCGAGGCGGTAGTGTGATAAAATAAAATCGTATTTTTTTAGGAACATAGAATATAACTCGACGTCTACTAACCAGTATTAACATTCATTATTTTTTTAATATAAAACTGTAATGTACGAGTCAGTCTGTCAGTCTCCCTAGCCTTATCCCGTATCTCACGGGGTCGGCTTCCTAATCTAGGGGATTGAACGAGGGTACTGGTTTTTACACAGAGCGACTGCCATCTGACCTCCGCAACCCAGAAGGGAAACCAGACCCAATCCTAGATTAGGTCAGAGTTTTCAAGCCGCCAATGCTTAGCACTGGCCTCTGATATGGCTTAACGACTAATATCTACGGTATTAAACGATATTAACCGGGACCAACGGCTTAACGTGCCTTCCGAAGCACGGAAAAAGCACCGAATAAACGTACATATGAAATTCGAAAACCGAAAAAACACATTGGTACGTGGTGGGATCCGAACCACGACCTCCCGCTTAGGAGGCAGCGGCCCTATCCACTACACCATCGGGCCTATAAAGTAATATGTTATGTACGAGTAATATGATTATTTAAGTAAAGGCAACTCTGATGTTTGCTGTGCCCTTACAGGGCGTCACTTGTACTATATCCTTGTTATGTAACAACTATTTAACCTGTGGCTTTGCAATAAATGAAAAACGAAAAGCCATTGATGATTTTAGCAAATAAATACATGACTTTGACATTCCTGAATTGACGTGAGACGCTTTAAATAAGAATTAGGCATAAAACATGCTCTCTTATTTTAGGTCAAATAAGCAGTCTTATGTCAAATTAGGAATGTCAAAGTTATGTGTTCATTTGCTATCCTGTTTTTTATCAAAGATAAGAAAGTGACTTTCTCTTTCTTTATCTTTGACATAAGAACCCTACTCATCATCTCCCTAGCCTTATCCCGTATCTCACGGGCGCGGCTACCTAATCTAGGGGATTGAACGAGGGTACTGGTTTTTACACACAGCGACTGCCATCTGACCTCCGCAACCCAGAAGGGAAACCAGACCCAATCCTAGATTAGGTCAGAGTTTTCAAGCCGCTGACATGGCTTAACGACTAATATACTGACTGAGACTATATGAAACGATATTAACCGGGACCAACGGCTTAACGTGCTTTTCGAAGCATTGGTTTAACATGGGAAGACCTACTAAGAATTAGAATTATGTCGCGAGAATCGATATAATTTTCTTTTGTTTTCTTTCTGAATAGCATCTGTCGCAGCTACCATTCTAAGTTTTACAGAGTATAATTAAATTGTTTATTTGTCTACAGACCCCCGGCGGCGAGAAAGTTAAAGGCAAGCGAGGCCGGCCGCGTAAGACGGACCTCGCGGCGCAGGGCCGGTCGGGACAACAGCCCAGTGAGTAAAGATCATTGCAGGAAATGATTCCCACCGCACCAGGTTTAAGGGACAGCGTCCCGGTAACTGATAGGGGATGCTCAGTCAAACAACTATCAGCAGGTTGTTAAGACTTCCGTGGCCGATCTGGAAGTCTTTAAATAGACTTTGGTCTCAGGTCGGCAGAAGCAAAGATAACATGGTCAGGTGGGGATTCTCGGGAAACTCCGAGGGCGACTGTGTTTGCAGTGCAATTCAAACAATGGCACATCTGACATCGTGTCCTGCGTGCCTTAATCTCTATATGGATATACCTGGTCTCTAAGATATATGATAAATGCACCAGGAATAAATAAATACTAAATCATTATCATCTTCCTAGCCTTATCCCGTATCTCACGGGGTCGGCTACCTAATCTAGGGGATTGGACGAGGGTACTGGTTTTTACACAGAGCGACTGCCATCTGACCTCCGCAACCCAGAAAGAAAACCAGACCCAATCCTAGATTAGTTCAGAGTTTTCAAGCCGCCAATGCTAAGCACTGGCCTCTGATATGGCTTAACGACTAATATCTACGGTATTTAACGATATTAACCGGGACCAACGGCTTAACGTGCCTTCCGAAGCACGGAAAAAGCGCCGAATAAACGTACATATGAAATTCGAAAACAGAAAATCACATTGGTACGTGGTGGGATTCGAACCACGACCTCCCGCTTAGGAGGCAGCGGCCCTATCCACTACACCATCGGGCTCTCAAATAAATACTAAATCTAAATATAATAAAATAACATAGTGTTTAAGTGTTTTTTACTAACAAAAATGGATCTGTGTAATCTGATTAAATAAATGAATTATTATATTAATACCTGCACGCAAGCGGATCTAATGAACGCCAGCCGATCCGCAATTCAAGTGGCAATATTCTGGGCCGCCACTTTGTGATAGTTACGAGTTCCAACGACACGATAAGAAGAAGAAGCAGGTTGTTTTTTGAGGAAGTGAAAAAGTTGAGAGGATGGATGAAAGCAGATTAAGTAAACAGATATATATGGCGAGTGTGAGTGGGAACGTTGGAAGGGGAAGATCTCGACGAACGTACCGCAACCAAATCATAACATAAAAATACTTTATTGAATAGAATAGAATAGAAAACACTTTATTCTCCGGTTCACAGTACAAAACACAACATAATCATAGAACAGTATACAAAATATATTAAAACAGGTAACGCTATTAATTACAACAACGTTTGAAACATGTAAACAACGTAAAACCATTACTACAACTGCTATGCTATGTACTGCGCCAGAGAAAAGGAACTGACTCAGTCGCAGCAGAAGCCACGACGCTGGTATTCTGCCAGCACCACGTGGTGACAACCGGTCGGCATCGCTACAGAGCATGACGTCACGTGATCATGTACCTACCTAATATATTTTAATATCGTAATACCTTAGAGGAGATACATAGATAGTAATAAAATAACAATTTGAGTAGATGGATATAAATTTACATACATAATCATGAGTAAACAATAATTATAAGTATATAATAATAAAATAAATAAATAATATATAATATATAAGTATTTATTGCACGTAATAATACAACATACAACACAACAGATAACAAAAAACAAGTACAACATAGGCGACCTTATTGCTATTATATTCTTTATTGTTTTAAAAATTAAAATACAGTTCAACTTAAAAAATTAAACAACAGGCAAGCTTATCTCTATAAGAGATCTCTTCCAGCCAACCTAATGGGGATAAAAGATGGTAAATTCACGGGAACAGATACAGTTAGTATAATTTAATTACAATTGCTAAGTCTAATATATTGCTAAGGTAGCAAAAGGTAGAAATCAGGGACGTTCTAGAGAAAGGTCAGGTCAGGAGTACCCTAAACCGACGAGCGTGCATGAAAAGATTGATGAATTTAGATGAAGCGAAAGAAGTCTGCAAGGACCGTAGCAAGTGGATGGTATGTGATCTCTGCCTACCCCTCCAGGAAAGAGGCGTGACGTTATGTATGTATTTATGTTTGTGAAAAAAAATTACGTCCTTTCCATATAGATTGTCTGATCGAGGTGAACATTTTGTATGGAAAAGCCATGTTTTTTCTCTTCCTGTAAGAATTTCCTGGTGGAAATTGTTCAGACTGAGAAACCCCTTTCAGTTTGCGGGAGGCTGTCCCTTACACCTGGTATTCAACGAGTGCCAAGCGTATTAAAAAATATGATAATATTTAGAGAAACAGAACCTATAGTATTTTTTTTGTACTATAGAGGTTCCATCACAGTATATACTTAGAAATAGAAATATCTTTATTAGCAAGCAGACACGGTAACAAGGTCTTGTAATTATTAATTCGCACAAGCATATTGCGCCAGTTATTGGCATGCAAAATTACATTAAAAAGAAATATGCTAATTTATCATCAGTCGTCATTATCATAAAAAAAATCATTAATATCATAATAACATTTCTTAACTTGCCATTTTCGTAATCTTGACAAAAAATACCTAGTAGGAAGTTCTCATAATTGCGCGGGTAATTTATTGTACACTTTTATAGTCATTATAAAACATTTTTTTTTATATATAAAGCAGTCCTACAGAACGGCTTTACTAACTTGTAAGGTATCGGTCTCGTAATTTAGGATTCTGTTCCAATTTTGTGAAAAATAAAGGATTATAACGGACAAATTTGGCTATTTCTAATATGTAGAGCCCCGTTAGAGTCAAAAGACTAAGTCGGCGAAACAATGGCCGACAGGGTTCAAACCGCCAACACCGCACAAAGCTCTGACACATTTCTTCTGCACTATAAAGGTATGAAGCTCGTCGGTAGAGTTCCCCCAAACTATTAGTCCGTACCTCAATACGGACGCAACATAATCATACATACATATAATCACACCTTTATCCCTAATGGGGTAGGCAGAGCGTAAACGGCCTAACAAAGACCGTTTCGCCACGTCTGACAAAATATTGAGGGTTATTTTAGAAATAAAATGTAGGTATATTGCTGTAGTGACAGGTTGCCAGCCTTTTTACAGCATGCCCGGGAGGAAATGCAGCTGGCACATTCTATGTTTTCCTCTTGCTCCCAGGCCAGCATGGAAGAATGAACTTGTATTCAAGTGTCAAAAAATGAAATTAAAATGAAATCGTACAGTTTTTTTTTAAATTTATCACAATTAAAAAAAATAGTAATGCAAATAAATTGTTCGATTGCAGAAATTCGTGTGCGAAGTAACTTGATGCCTTCGAACAGTGAAACAATCACGTTGGACAGCGACGATGAACCGGATTTGGGTGAGATGAACATGTATTTTACAATTTTTACCCGACTTCTTCTTTTCGAGTGGGTATCGAGTCTATCGACCCGATGAACCCTGGTGTCAGAGTTTTTAAACCGCCTAGTAGCACAACTATCAGGCCTCTGACATGGTTTGAGTAACGACCACTATCAAAGACAGCGACCGGGACCGACGGCTTAACGTGCCCTCCGAAGCATGAAATCTTTTTTTTTTTTCTTTTCGGACAATCAGGTGATTCAGCCTGCAATGTCCTAACCAAACTGGGGAAAACCTCACAAAGTGATAAATTGTCTAATATCAACTTTGTCTACCTCTTTGTTCTAATTTTTTTTCTGCGAGAGAAAAACATGTGCTAGCTGCATTTCCTCCCGGGCATGCTGTAAAAACCAGCTAATGGATCCGAGCGTTTCTGTATATTGCGATTTAGGCGATGGGCTGACAACCTGTCACTACAGCAATATACCAACAAATCAATCTTAAATAACCCTCAAAACTTTCTCAGACGTGGCGGAACGACCTGTTTAGGTCGTTTACGCTCTGTCTACCCCGTTAGGGATGAAAGCGTGATTATGTGTGCATATTGTTTTAATTTTTAATTGTTTTACAGGATCCCCAAGTCAAGCGTCGGATTCTCTAAGTTTGGATGAGAATCTGCGAGCGCTCAGACATATCCACGAGAAATATGCTAACATTGATAAGGTGAGAGATAAAACTTAAATATCTCTTTCGCGAAATGTTCCTTGGTCGCAAATATCCCTTTGTCATAATGTTTCTGGTCGCAAATATCCCTTTGTCATAATGTTTCTGGTCGCAAATATCCCTTTGTCATAATGTTTCTGGACGCAGATATCCCTTTGTCATAATGTTTCTGGTCGCAAATATTCCTTTGTCATAATGTTGCTGGTCGCAAATATCCCTTTGTCATAATGTGACTTCCGCAATCCCTTTGATTTTTAAGGTGAAGGTTGCCTGGAAGAAATTGCTACCTTAGCAATACGGCCGCCTATGTTGTACTTGTATTTTGTTGTTATCTGTTGCGTTGTATGATTTGTATTGTTACGTGCAATAAAGTATTTTTATGTTATGTCTTTATGGGACACTAACAGCTAAATAAGATTAGTTGTCTTTTTAGTATGCCTACTGTTTGAACTAAACCTATCCAATGAGACATTTTTCGAAAATGACGCATTATGAGAAAAGAGCATTTTGCAAAAGGGTATTCTGCGACGACACGTTTCAGATTAGATTAAAGGTGTAAGGGACTGTTATTTGATTTTGTGAAATATTTTCAGGGACGGTATAAAAATCTTGGAAATCAGGTTTATTATTTTTATACTTATTTTAAATTTACATTTACGAAACATTAAGAATGCTCTCTATTCCTTAAACTAATTTTAAGATAGATTTCTTAACTTTGCCTTTATTTTTCTTCATAGAAGGGCTTCCGTCGTTTTTATACGCTGATTCCGCCAAAGCCACGGTATAGAGAAAACACTGGTATTAGTCAAACATTCTTTTAAATTTCCAGTTATATTTCTGTCGATTCTGGTAGGCCCATTCTTTTACTAATTTTAAGATAGCGTTTTGACTTTCTTAACAGAAAGATTATAGAAAAATAAAATAGAAAATATTTATTTGCCACCAATTTACAAATTTTAAACACTAAGGTTACAAACGTGTCCTTAAGCGACAAATGGGTCACGCTCAGCATTAATTTAAAATATGAATGATTTCGCGTAAACGAGAACATAAAAAACTAACTAAAAAAAGAACAATAAAGAGTATAGAAACTAACTAAAAACAATTATATTTCATCTCCCTAGCCTTCTCCCGTATCTCACGGGGTCGGCTTCCTAATCTAGGGGATTGGACGAGGGTACTGATTTTTACACAGAGCGACTGCAATCTGACCTCCGCAACCCAGAAGGGACACCAGACCCAATCCTAGATTACGTCAGAGTTTTCAAGCCGCCAATCCTTAGCACTGGCCTCTGAGATGGCTTAACGACTAATATCTATGGTATTTAACGATACTAACCGGGACCTTGTGCCTTCCGAAGCACGGAAAAAGCACCGAATAAACGTACATATGAAATTCGAAAACCGAAAAACACATTGGTACGTGGTGGGATTCGAACCACGACCTCCCGCTCAGGAGGCAGCAGCGGCCCTATCCACTACAATTATATTTAAAATAATTATATTTATTTATTATTATTACTTATTTGTCGTAAAAATAAGAGAACATGCTTTACTTCTTGAAATTTCATATTTTAAGCGTCCTACCTCAGCCTATCTTTGACTGTATATATCACTACATAGTATAAAACAAAGTCGCTTTCTCCGTCCCTATATCCCTATGTATGCATAAATCTTTAAATCTACGCAACGGATTTTGATGCGGTTTCTTTTGATGGATAGAGTGATTCAAGAGGAAGGTTTATATGTATAATACATGCATAATATAGTAGAGAAACACCGATTATTTCCGTGCGAAGCCGGGGCGGGTCGCTAGTTTGTCTATAAATCTTCCTAAGAAATAATAAAGAAAAGAAATAAAGGGATATTATATTAACAACTTTAGGGAACATAAGGATTGAAATGTTATTGGCATGCAGAAACATAAATGTATTACTTAATTTAAAATTGTTTCTATGCAATAAATAAAATGCTATTCAAAATCTAAATCCGGAATAAAACAAATACTAAGAAAATAAAAAAATAAAAAATTGTGATGTCATATTTTCGTTTAATACCGTCGTTAAGCCATATCAGAGGCCAGTGCTAAGCATTGGCGTCTTGAAAACTCTGACCTAATCTAGGATTGGGTCTGGTTTCCCTTCTAGGTAGCGGAGGTCAGATGTAAAAACCGGTACCCTCGTTCAATCCCCTAGATTAAGTAGCCGACCGTAGATACAGGATAAGGACGAGATTATGGAGTGATGTGATATCTTCTGTTCCTGCAGGATGAACTGTATGAGGCACATTTGTTGGCGGCGAACTTCAAAAAGCCGCCGCAAGAACAGAGACTGAGAGATGAAGATGATGTTTTGTCCATAAGGAGTTCCGAAGGTACGCATTTTAAACGTTTCCCGCCATTTTATATAGCTAGTTTTTACCTCGGGGAAAGTAAGCTATTCCCAACATTTGAGAAACTAGCTGTCAGTGTCACCCGCTGCAGATTTTTCCGTGGGAATGATATACTTTCCCGTGGTAAAATGTAGCCTATGGTAAAAGGTATGAAAGGTACGCATTCAGATTGTATTCGGCGTAACTTTTTATAGCAATTTTTTTAGATACATATACCGGGTGTCCGAGGGTTCCAGTATATTGTAATTTAGGCGATGGGCTGACAACCTGTCACTACAGCAATATACCTACAAATCTATTTTAAATAACCCTCAAAACTTTCTCAGACGTGGCGGAACGACCTTTGCTTAGGTCATTTACGCTCTGCCTAGCCTATTAGGGATAAAGGCACGATTATATGTATGTGTGCATGTATTTCTCATATTTTGGGAATAGCTTATTTTCCCGAGGTTTTCTTCCATGCTGGACTGGGAGCGAGAGAAAAATATAGAATATGCCAGCTGCATTTCCACCCGGGCATGCTGTAAAAACCAGCTTAGGGAGCCGAGGGTGTCAGTATATTGTAATATAGGTGATGGGCTGTCAACCTGTCACTACAGCAATATACCTACAAATCTATCTTAAATAATAATAATATAACCCTCAAAACTTTGTCAGTAATTTACGCTCTGTCTACCCCATAAGGGATAAAGGCGTGATTATAGCGGGTGTAAGGGAAAGTGTCCAGCATACTGATAAGGTTCGCTCAGTCAATAACTGAAGAACACTCACCAAGTAAGAGTCACTCATTCACGAGAAAAAAAAGGGACTTTTCATACAAATTGTCTGATCGAGGTGGTCATTTTCTATGAAAAGTACTGAAACTTGCAATATACTGAAACCCCGCTGATCCCTTAGCTGGTTTTTACAGCATGCCCGGGAGGAAATTCAACTGGCACATTCTATGTTTTTCTCTCGGTCCCAGTCCAGCGTGGAAGAAAACCTCGGCAAAATAAGCTATTCCCAAAATATGAGAAATACATACATACATATAATCGCGCCTTTATCCCCAATGTGGCGCAAGCAGAGCGCAAACGACCCAAACAAAGGTCGCCGCCACATAAGGTGCGTATTTATAGTAGGTAAGTTGTATTTATATTTTAAAAAATGTGTATTTTTTCTAGGCACGTCATCCGTCAAAGAAGTTGATACCCGGGTAGAGAAACTAGAAGACAGTTCTAATTCTGATTCTGACAGCAGTACCTCCGGATCAGGTAAGGGAGACAGCAGAGGGGATGTAACTTGGACGAATAACATCTGGACGCGCAATTATGACGTTTTACTCCTTACCCCTCTAGTTTGACAGGATGAATTTTGGCCACAGTACACAAACTAAAGCCGATAGTGTGTGACTTCAAATTTAGAAGACGAAACATACCTTTGAAACTGGTGAAATGTGCTGTTTTGTTTTGCTGAACTTATAGTGATCGAACGAGCAATATTTCTTTTCATTCGTAAGTGTGTTTTAGATCCACATTTCTCGTTATTTTCTTGTAAAATTAATAAAATACGGAGGGACATGACTGAATAATACGACTCAATAAAACGTCCATGGTTCTGAAAGCATAGTAACCAAAATATTGTCATTCTGTAATGAGTCGGATTATAATTGTTATTTTTACATTCGTTCATTCATTTTTGTTGAAATCTAGAGACGTGACATTATCGATGACCGATATCGATAGGAATGATTTACTGTATAAACATTTACGAACAAAATAAACATTTGTGGATGGACAACGCTAATAGGAATTTGAATATCACAGTTAACCTCACCTTTTATTAGGGTTCCGTATTACTAAGATTCCACTGTCTGTTTTTTTTGAACCATGATAGCTACATAATAGTTGAAATCAATCGTCCACAGGATTTAAGCTAAGTGTTTTTACTTCAAATTGCATGTGGCGCCCTCTAGAGGGCATGAAGTAGTGAAATAAAATAAAACCTTTTTTATAATGACGTTTCAGAGGAAAGGGTTTAATTACCAAATTCCAAATACATATTATTATATTATTAGTTGTAGTGCATTTTTCTGTAATTTGAGGTTTTTATTATCATGTATATTTAATTGTTTATCCAAAATAAATAAAACAAACTTTTTCCCGCGGGTTTGTTTGTATTTACTCGATAAATAAGAATATTTTCTAAAATCACTCCACAGATCGGAAAACTAGCCTTAAAGGTATCTAGTGGCGATTGCCACCCGGACACCAGCGCATTTACCCCTACTTGCCCCAAGCCATATAGTAGGTGGGATAGGGGGGCTCACGCAAGTCCCAGTAAAGTTGCCAGGTAGCGGGACTCACCAGGATTGTACCGAATGTAAATAACTGATGTAATATATGTGGCATATACATTTTTGCGCTCGCTTCGCTCTCGATACGCTTGGTCAAAATAAAGTTTAAAATGTATATTATATTTTATGCGGTCGTTTTACATGCAAGAACGTTCTAGGTTTTCTTCCTAGAGTGTTTGAAACAATTTCAACACTTCAAATTCAGAATTTTAACCAAATTGACTTTCATAGATCTGATAATGACAATGTAAATCACGTTGATGAACTGGGCAAGGCAATAGCGCAGATATACTTAAACACCCGAATTGCCTTTATTAGAAAACAAAGTATAAAAAAGAATTCGAAAAACATATTTTCTAAAAGCTTGTTTTGTAAGTTTTTATCTCCTAATGTAAGCTGCTCCACATTTGGTGTCAAAATTATTTGCACTTGCAGCGGGTGTGCTAATTTGATGATGGGCAACAGACAAAAAAAATCGACGGGAAAAAATATATTTTTCATACAAATTGTCTGATCGAGGTGGTCATATTGTATGGGAAGGTATTTTTTTATCGTCCCCTGACATAATGGTGATAGTTGTTCAGTTTCGTTGACTGAGCAACCCATATCAGTTTGCGGGACGCTGTCCCTTACACCCAGTATGTATTCTATCTTTGAGTCTACAAAATATGACATGTATAATTTCAATTATTAATATTCGATTTGAAAATTCTACTCTTCTTTTATTTCCTAATCAAATTTAATTAAAAATACGTCTTCATATTTCTTTAATACAGGAAACATCATTCACTCAACCATTCATTCTTTATCGATTATCGACTAGGGTACAACACTATCTAAAACGCCTAATAGCACAGATTAAAAACTCATATAACCCGATTATTTGAGAAGTGTCAAAAATAAACAAGTATATTAGGAAACGCGTACTTTTATATTTGTTCGAGTATTATATGTCATACCTCCCTCCCCCCCCCCAGTTTTGGTTGAACGAGTTCTCATACATTTTTGTTTCGTGGCGTGTCCAGATGTTGTTCGTCCAAGGGATGTAACTATAGTGAGAATGACCCTTAGTCGGGGTGTAAGGGGACAGCGTCCCGCAAACTGATAGGGGCTGCTCAGTCAACGTAACTGAACAAGTATCACCAGGACTTTTTTTCATGAAGTGAAATAAAAAAATCAAGTTTTTTGATAGAGTTAGTTTTAGTATGGGAAGGTAATGTTTTTTTTATCTCCTGAAAACACCTCCTGGTGGAAGTTGTTCAGTTTCGTGCACTGAGCAACCCCTATCAGTTTGCGGGACGCTGTTCCTTCCCTTACACTCCGTATTTTACATAAATCTTTCGCCGCACGATTTGACCTGAACTATTCGTTCCCACACGTAACTACAAACCTAAAATATACATACATATAATCACGCCTTTATCCCTAATGAGGTAGGTTAAACGAATTAAAAAAAAATTAACCTAAAATATACTTGGTGATTTTTGTCTAAAGTGTCACATTACTGAGATATTTTCACTTTACAATTGTTTTCTCGAAATTTCGATATCTTTGATTTAGAATATCACAGTAATGTGACGCTTATAATAATAAAGATTTTATTTAATTAACCAGGACTCATAATATTAGTAACATTTACAACTATATTAATAAAAAAACAAAAATCTCAAAAAATATTTTTGATTTCTATTTGTTTGTAGGATCGAATGGTTTAGGTTTGATCGTGCGCCGCGATGTTAAAGTACTAACGATACTAGCCAAGTAGCGCCCCATTAGAAAAAAAAAACATAATTTACCAAAAACGCAGTGAATCGACAAACCGTTCCAACAGAATCAAGTTATAGTAATTAAGATAATTTAGAACCTTATAAATTAGCGATTCATAGCTCGTTGTCGTAACAGAAAGAAAGTTTGCCGTGGGTGGTTATTCGCAATGTTTGTTCCTATTACTTCAATGAACTATGATATTTTTATTTATAATTTTTGTGAATTGAGTTTTTTTTTTACTAATAGGGGCGCCACTTGGCTAGTGTCGTCACCTTAAAATAGATTCGCCATTCCTTACGCAAATAAAAGTTTTTATTTTATTTATTTATTTAACAGTTTATTGTACACAATAAAAGACAAAGAACATATACATATAAAACAAAGACACAACAGGCACAACTTATTTCTAAAAAGAAATCTCTTCCAGCAGACCTAGGCTATTGAAATAGCATTCTGAAAGACAGAATAAATAATAAATCATAATTTACTTATCACAAAAAAAAAACAAACACAATTACTTGAAAAATATGCTAAATAATCCTACTAATAAATATTAATTAAATTTATTATTTTAACAGTATGCCAGGCTCCATTTAAAAATTTTACATACATACATACATGTAATCACGCCTTTATCCCTAATGGGGTAGGCAGAGCGCAAATGACCTAAACACAGGTCATTCCGCCACGTCTGACAAAGTTTTGAGGGTTATTTAAGATAGATTTGCATTTACAATATTGTCATGGGTAGCAGGATCAATCTCAGGATTGTCTATCAACAGGCAGCTCAAGCTCCGGATCCAGTTCATCATCATCGGACAGCAGCAGTTCCTCCGACTCATCCGACTCAGACTCAGACTCAGACAACGAGAATCAAGCGGAGAAAAACAACGGAACAGCTTCCATCAACCAGCACAACACACACGAAGACAATGACAGGTAACTGTCCTGAAAGTAATGTAAGTTGTCGATAGATGGCGCTGTAAGCAATCAAATAGGGTCTAAAACACGGTATCAAAGTGTTTTCGGGAAACGTATAAGTATGAGCTGTTCTGACTCAGACAATTAGATAGAGACAGAGAATAAGAACGGAACAGCAGCTGTCAACCAGCACAACTCGTACAAAGATAATAACATGTAACTGTCTTACATGTAATGTGAGTTGACGGTAGATGGCGCTTTAAGCAATGAAAAAGGGTATATGGTCTAGTCATCAAAGTGTTTTCGGGAAATGAATGACGACAGTCAGATAGAGACAGAAAAACAACGGAACAGCAGCTGTCAAGTGTATAATTGTTGTTTGATAAAAACAGTTTGGTATTCCCCAGCAGGTCGTTCGGCGCGTGGTCGGCCAGCTCGCACCCTGTCTCCGACTCGGGCTCCGACTCGGACCCGGAGCGCCACGTGGACGCAGACGCCCTGCCAGCCGCCGCCAGCCACGACGAGATCAGCGAGTCGGACAACGAGTCCCAAGACAAGAGCTTCCAGTGCCACATCTGCCGCAAGTGGTACTCCACCCGCGTCACGCTCAAGTGAGTGTCCCACCAGCCGCCGCCAGCCACGACGAGATCAGCGAGTCCCACAACGAGTCTCAGGACAAGAGCTTCCAGTGCCACATCTGCCGCAAGTGGTACTCCACCCGCGTCACGCTCAAGTGAGTGTCCCACCAGCCGCCGCCAGCCACGACGAGATCAGCGAGTCCCACAACGAGTCTCAGGACAAGAGCTTCCAGTGCCACATCTGCCGCAAGTGGTACTCCACCCGCGTCACGCTCAAGTGAGTGTCCCACCAGCCGCCGCCAGCCACGACGAGATCAGCGAGTCCCACAACGAGTCCCAGACAAGAGCTTCCAGTGCCACATCTGCCGCAAGTGGTACTCCACCCGCGTCACGCTCAAGTGAGTGTCCCACCAGCCGCCGCCAGCCACGACGAGATCAGCGAGTCCCACAACGAGTCTCAGGAAAAGAGCTTCCAGTGCCACATCTGCCGCAAGTGGTACTCCACCCGCGTCACGCTCAAGTGAGTGTCCCACCAGCCGCCGCCAGCCACGACGAGATCAGCGAGTCCCACAACGAGTCTCAGGACAAGAGCTTCCAGTGCCACATCTGCCGCAAGTGGTACTCCACCCGCGTCACGCTCAAGTGAGTGTCCCACCAGCCGCCGCCAGCCACGACGAGATCAGCGAGTCCCACAACGAGTCCCAGACAAGAGCTTCCAGTGCCACATCTGCCGCAAGTGGTACTCCACCCGCGTCACGCTCAAGTGAGTGTCCCACCAGCCGCCGCCAGCCACGACGAGGTCAGCGAGTCCCACAACGAGCCCCAGGACAAGAGCTTCCAGTGCCACATCTGCCGCAAGTGGTACTCCACCCGCGTCACGCTCAAGTGAGTGTCCCACCAGCCGCCGCCAGCCACGACGAGATCAGCGAGTCCCACAACGAGCCCCAGGACAAGAGCTTCCAGTGCCACATCTGCCGCAAGTGGTACTCCACCCGCGTCACGCTCAAGTGAGTGTCCCACCAGCCGCCGCCAGCCACGACGAGATCAGCGAGTCCCACAACGAGCCCCAGGACAAGAGCTTCCAGTGCCACATCTGCCGCAAGTGGTACTCCACCCGCGTCACGCTCAAGTGAGTGTCCCACCAGCCGCCGCCAGCCACGACGAGATCAGCGAGTCCCACAACGAGTCTCAGGACAAGAGCTTCCAGTGCCACATCTGCCGCAAGTGGTACTCCACCCGCGTCACGCTCAAGTGAGTGTCCCACCAGCCGCCGCCAGCCACGACGAGATCAGCGAGTCCCACAACGAGCCCCAGGACAAGAGCTTCCAGTGCCACATCTGCCGCAAGTGGTACTCCACCCGCGTCACGCTCAAGTGAGTGTCCCACCAGCCGCCGCCAGCCACGACGAGATCAGCGAGTCCCACAACGAGTCCCAGACAAGAGCTTCCAGTGCCACATCTGCCGCAAGTGGTACTCCACCCGCGTCACGCTCAAGTGAGTGTCCCACCAGCCGCCGCCAGCCACGACGAGATCAGCGAGTCCCACAACGAGTCTCAGGACAAGAGCTTCCAGTGCCACATCTGCCGCAAGTGGTACTCCACCCGCGTCACGCTCAAGTGAGTGTCCCACCAGCCGCCGCCAGCCACGACGAGATCAGCGAGTCCCACAACGAGCCCCAGGACAAGAGCTTCCAGTGCCACATCTGCCGCAAGTGGTACTCCACCCGCGTCACGCTCAAGTGAGTGTCCCACCAGCCGCCGCCAGCCACGACGAGATCAGCGAGTCCCACAACGAGTCTCAGGACAAGAGCTTCCAGTGCCACATCTGCCGCAAGTGGTACTCCACCCGCGTCACGCTCAAGTGAGTGTCCCACCAGCCGCCGCCAGCCACGACGAGATCAGCGAGTCCCACAACGAGTCTCAGGACAAGAGCTTCCAGTGCCACATCTGCCGCAAGTGGTACTCCACCCGCGTCACGCTCAAGTGAGTGTCCCACCAGCCGCCGCCAGCCACGACGAGATCAGCGAGTCCCACAACGAGCCCCAGGACAAGAGCTTCCAGTGCCACATCTGCCGCAAGTGGTACTCCACCCGCGTCACGCTCAAGTGAGTGTCCCACCAGCCGCCGCCAGCCACGACGAGATCAGCGAGTCCCACAACGAGTCCCAGACAAGAGCTTCCAGTGCCACATCATACATACATACATATAATCACGCCTTTATCTCTAATGAGATAGGCAGAGCGTAAACAAGCTAAACAAAGACCGTTCCGCCACGTCTGACAAAGTTTTGAGGGTTACTTAAGATAGTTTGTAGGTATATTGCTGTAGTGACAGGTTGTCAGCCCATCGAATAAATTACAATATACTGAAACCCTCAGATCCCTTAGCTGGTTTTTACAGCATGCCCGGGGGGAAATGCAGCTGGCACACTCTATGTTTTTCTCTCGCTCCCAGTCCAGCATGGAAGTACGTATAATACTACTGTAGTACTACGTATAATGCAACCCGATCATCTGTGATTTTTATTAAAATTTAATCTATGTCTTAGGCGAGGGACATAAGTAAACTGCATCAACGTAGGAGATTGTTCTTAATTCTATATTTATTTTTCGGAAATGGAATCGATTCAGCGTGCGAGTAACATGTTGTTTTCCCTTGTAGAATCCACCGGCGCAGTCACCAATCGCGCGGGGGCGCGGGCGGGGGCGGGGGGCGCTCGCGCGCGCGCTCCTCCGACCGCTACGAGTGCGACTGTTGCAACGAGACCTTCACGCGCCGGGAGAAGCTGTGGGAACACAAGTCAGTGTTGCCAGACTCATTGTTTGCTTGGTTATGGTCAAAAGTCAAGTTAAAACTACCAATCTGGTTGTCAAAACTTAACAATATGGTTGCCAAAAGCTACCAATATGGTAGTCAAAAACTACCAATATGGATATGGAAAGTTACTAATATGGTAGCCAAATGTTACCAATATGGTAGTTAAAAGTTACCAATATTGCCGCCAAAACTTACCAAAATGGTTGTCAAAAGCTGTGAATGTGGACGCCAAAAACTACCAATATGGCCGCCAAAAGCTACCAATATGGATGCCAAAAGCTACTAATATGACCGCCAAAAAGCTACCAATATTATCGACAAAAACTACCAATATGGCCGCCAAACTTACCATATAATAGCCAAAACAAAAAAAAACATAAAAATAGACTTACTAATAACTCTATTTGTTTTCCAGAGCGAGTGCTCACCGCGGCGCGATGACGGTCCGGTGCGAAGTTTGCCGCAAGTGCTTCGAGGACGACTCCGAGCTCTCGGCGCACCTCGCCACGCACACGCTCGACGAGCGAGCCGGTAACAACTATATACATTTAACTAGCGACCCGCCCCGGCTTCGCACGGAAATTATCAGTGTTTCTCTACTATATTATGCATGTATTATACATATAAACCTTCCTCTTGAATCACTCTATCCATTAAAAGAAACCGCACCAAAATCCGTTGCGTAGTTTTAAAGATATATGCATACATAGGGATATATAATATAACTGCCTCCGTGGTCTAGTGGCTAGTGCCTTGGGATTTTTCGATTTCCAGGGGGTATAAAACACAAAGTTGATATTTGAGAATTTATCACTTTGTGATTTTTTCCCCAGTTTGGGTAGGACATTGCAGGCGGAATCACCTGATTATTCGAAAAGAAAAAGATTTCGTGTTTCGTAGGGCACGTTAAGCCGTCGCTGTCTTTGATAGTGGTCGTTACTCAAAACCATGTCAGAGGCCAGGTAGTTGTGCTACTAGGCGGTTTAAAAACTCTGTCACCAGGGTTCATCGGGTCCATAGACTCGATACCCACTCGACAGAAGAAGATAGGAATATAGGGACAGAGAAAGCGACTTTGTTTTATACTATGTAGTAATTTATTTACACTTTTGTTGCACTGACCCGCGCCAATTTATTTTATTCCTCTGTTTCCTACTGCCCGGTTGTTTAGAAGATATTGCTACATTAGCAGTAAGGCAGCCAATTGTGCTGTGCTACTTTTCTGTTCATGTAATTTGTAATTTTTGTGTTTTTGTGTAATAAAGTATATTGTATTCTAAGAACCTTTCACACGATATTCAATGTTACGAATAGAGGGCGTTGACGTCATGCATGGACGATACAATTAATTACTTCCAGGCTGGACTGGGAGCGAGAGACATAGAATGTGTCAGCTGCATTTTGTCCCGGGCATGGTGAAAAACCAGCTAAGGGATTCGAGCCTTACAGTGTATTGTAATTTATGCGACGGGCTGACAACCTGTCCAGCAATACACATCATTACAATCTAAAATTGCCCTGTTTTTTGTCAGACGTGGCGGAACCACCTTTGTTTAGGTCGTTTACTCTCTGCCCACCCCATTAGGGATAAAGGCGTGATTATATGTATGTATGTATGTATTAAATAAATGAATGTTTGTCTGTGGGCAGGTCGCTGCAGCGAGTGCGGCGCGTCGTTCTCCCGCTTCGAGCAGCTGCGGCGGCACCGCGCCGTCGCGCACGGCGTCAGCCCGCAACACACGTCCAGGTAACAGGCCATTTTCACTAACACCACACCTCGGACACTCATAACTACAATGTCATTTTGGTCACACATCGACAGACGTCATGTTGCACTTGGCATGCGTTTGTGTGCGTGTTATAAGGGTTGACAAATTTTGTTATACCGGTCATATTATAGAATAAGCTTGGTGATATAATATTAATAACATAAAGTATGTGTAGGCTTGTAAAGATTCTGAAAAACCGCATTCATGCTGAGCAATCTTGCCTTTTTACCAGCTGTAGTATTAGTTAGTGATTAAGTCTTACAAATAAGTTATACTGTAATTTGCATACTTGTTGGTAAATACATACATACATATAGTCACGCCTTCATCCCTTACGGGGTAGGCAGAGCGTAAAACGCCTCGTAAAAGGCGCTTCCACCACGTCTGACAAAAATTGAGGGCAATTGTAGATTGTATTTTGTATTGCTATAGTGACAGGTTGTCAGCCCATCGCCTAAATTACAATACACTGTAACCCTCGAGTCCCTTTTGCTGACTTCTACAGCATGCCCGGGAGGAAGGGCAGCTGGAACATTCTATGTTTTTCTATTTCTCTCAGTCCAGCATGGAAGAATGGTAAATAAAGTTCTTATTTATTTATTTATTTTATTTGTTCATAATCATCACTTGATTAATCTGGTTCTTGATTAAACCAACGTTTTAAAGTAGTTAGAATAGATTAGGTTGCATATTTTGTATGAATGTAATTACCGTCATTCATCACTGGAATCTAAAAAGTACATATTGGAGTCATATCTTGTGGTAGTATGACATCCGTACACGGAACAGTACCTAACCATATTTGGAACACAAAACTTTATTATTTCCGTTACACTGGGAAACATGCGCGCGCCATACCCGCTAAGCGTACGCTCAATGTGGCCCACAATCCGGCGCGGAGTGTGACGTATGTCGGACTGGAGATGGGAGGCGAATGACCGCTCTGTATCTAGTACTATTATATATTCTGTGCTAACACGACATAACGCAACAACCACACACATGCACCCACAGATACAACACTTATAAATGTTAGTTAATAATTAGTTAAGCTCTAGTCTATAGTTTGTTGTAAATTTATTGTATGTTAATTTTTTTTTTTTAGCCCGATGGTGTAGTGGATAGGGCCGCTGCCTCCTGAGCGGGAGGTCGTGGTTCGAATCCCACCACGTACCAATGTGTTTTTCGGTTTTCGAATTTCATATGTACGTTTATTCGGCGCTTTTTCCGTGCTTCGGAAGGCACGCTAAGCCGTTGGTCCCGGTTAATATCGTTTAATACCGTAGATATTAGTCGTTAAGCCATATCAGAGGCCAGTGCTAAAGCATTGGCGGCTTGAAAACTCTGATCTAATCTAGGATTGGGTCTGGTTTCCCTTCTGGGTTGCGGAGGTCAGATGGCAGTCGCTCTGTGTAAAAACCAGTACCCTCGTTCAATCCCCTAGATTAGGTAGCCAACCCTGTCAGATACGGGATAAGGCTAGGGAGATGATGATATAATTAGATTAAGTTTAAATTTTATATTAAATTAAAAAATATGTATTTTTTTTCTAGGCACGTCATCGGTCAAAGAAGTTGAGATTAGATTAACCCATCTCCCTTATCCCGTGATCACGGGATAAGGGAGATGGGTTATTTTTTTTTTTGTAATTTTACTGTATATATTTTCTTTTTTTGTTATGGTATGTCGTGTTGGAAATGAAAGAAAGGTTTATCTATCTATCTGTCTATCTAATAAACATAAATAAATAAATTAAAGTAAAAAGTACTTGTCCTTCCATGCTGGACTGGGAGAGATAGAAAAACATAGAATGTTCCAGCTGCCCTTCCTCCCGGGCATGCTGTAGAAGTCAGCAAAAGGGACTCGAGGGTTACAGTGTATCGTAATTTAGGCGATGGGCTGACAACCTGTCACTATAGCAATACACTTTTCAATCTAAAATTGCCCTCAATTTTTGTCAGACGTGGCGAAACCGCCTTTTACGAGGCGTTTATCGCTCTGCCTACCCCGTAAGGGATAAAGGCGTGATTTTATGTATGTATGTTAAAGTAATTATCTCGCTTAAATCTTACATAACTGTGATTGCATAAAGATTTCTATAAATAATAATAATAGAATATGTTTATAGCCTTTTACAATTTACTAGGTAAATTATTATATCTAAACATATTAGATATAATAATTTACCATTTATAAAGAAAATATAAAGAAAAAAAAGGCAAAAGGAAATGTCTCAGCTTGTGCTGAGATAGAGATAGAGAGATAGAGATAAATTTATTAATAATTGTAAATTACAAGTCAAGAAATTATAAGCACTTAAGTATATCACATTAATAATCATTTAAATTGTATTGCTATTATTATCATTAAAATTAATAAAATCATTATAACTATAGAATGCCTGTTCGACAAGCCAACGCTTAAGCCGTGATTTAAAGCTATTTAAGCTTGGTGCCTGCTTGATTACATCGGGTATTTTATTAAATACAGCCGTGCCCATCACATGCGTGGTTCTGGCGGTCTTCTCCAACGTGTGCCTCACTACGTACAACATGTTCGCATGACGTGCGTTTTCTCCAAGTCTATCGCTTCTGCTCTGATACTGGTTCCTGACGAGACCTAGGTCACGCCAGGGCTGTTTTTCAGCCCCATGCTCCTCCCTGAGATCTGATACGGGGTGGGTACAACGGTACAAGTGTCGAGGGCTAACAAAATACTTATCTAGATGCATTCGTACGTAATAACAAACCCTTAAATATAAACAAATTTATGTTATATAAATACTAGGTTTATGAACCCTGTCTCCTTAACTAGATTTCAGCAGTATCTCAGTAAGGCAGTGTTCCTCCGAGGATCGTGCGACATTTATTATTGTGTGTTATTGCTGTGCGTGTGTGTAAAAAGGTAACACTTCTAACAATATAAGGGCGCAAAGTCCAGAAAGGGAAGTGCGTCGAGGCTTGGGGTAAATTCTAGTGACGTCACTGGTAAACTGATAATAGTACCAGTGGGTTCTGATGACAGCACCTATAAACTTCAGTGCCAGTAAATTCTAATGATACGTGCCTGTAAATTCTGATAACAGTGCTGGTAAATTCTCTTGACAGTGCCGGTGAATTCTGATTACAATGCCTGTAAATTCTGATTACAATGCCTGTAAATTCTGATTACAATGCCTGTAAATTCTGATGACAGTGCCCGTAAATTCTGATGACAGTGCCTGTAAGTTCTGATTACAATGCCTGTAAATTCTGATGACAGTGCCTGTAAATTCTGATTACAATGCCTGTAAATTCTGGTGACAGTGCCGGTGAATTCTGATTACAATGCCTGTAAATTCTGATTACAATGCCTGTTAATTCTGATTACAATGCCTGCAAATTCTGATAACAATGCCTGTAAATTCTGATGACAGTGCCTGTAAATTCTGATTACAATGCCTGTAAATTCTGATGACAGTGCCTGTAAATTCTGATTACATTGCCTGTAAATTCTGATGACAGTGCCTGTAAATTCTGATTACAATGCCTGTAAATTCTGATGACAATGCCTGTAAAGTCTGATTACAATGCCTGTAAATTCTGATTACAATGCCTGTAAATTCTGATGACAATGCCTGTAAAGTCTGATTACAATGCCTGTAAATTCTGATTACAATGCCTGTAAAGTCTGATTACAATGCCTGTAAATTCTGATGACAGTGCCTGTAAATTCTGATAACAGTGCTGGTAAATTCTGGTGACAGTGCCTGTAAATTCTGATTACAATGCCTGTAAATTCTGATTACAATGCGTGTAAATTCTGATGACAGTGCCTGTAAATTCTGATAACAATGCCTGTAAAGTCTGATTACAATGCCTGTAAATTCTGATACCAGTGCTGGTAAATTGTAATAAATGTATGCTTATAAAACCGCAGATTCCTGTATCAATACTAAACAGCGGTCAATATCGCAATCCGTAAAATAAGCACTGAGTTAAAATTGAAATCCCTCTTCTCTTTCTTTCCAGCAACTCGTCTCTCCCGCACGCGTGTACGACGTGCGGCAAGCGGTTCGGGCACGCACACTCTCTCACTAGACACATGCACAACCACGCCAAACAACTTTACAGATGTGTTGTATGCAAGGTAAGGAAACAATCCACCCGATAAAACAAAAGAACTAAATAAATTACCAAAAAAATCAAAATAAACGACCCAAAAATCTAAATCAACTACCCAAAAACTAAATAAACTACCCAAAAACTAAATAAACGACCCGAAAATCTAAATAAACGACCTGAAAATTTAAATAATTGATCACAAAAAAAAACTAAATAAATGATGTGTACATCATGCCGATACTTGCTCTGCTTGCACTATAGAAATACAACCAGATTATTATCTCTATAAGAGATCTCTTCCAGCCAACCTGATGGGTGTGTACGTATTTTGAAGGTTGTTATTTTATTCCAGGCGTCGTTCGCGCGCGCGGACCAGCTCGCGCAGCATCTCAACAGCCACCTCGCCAACTACAAGCGCCTCAAGCCATAAACACACACACACACACACACAGGTCAAACACACACACACATACGCGAATACAAAGGTTATTATACCGGGGGTGGGGGACGGCGTCCCGCTAATAGATAGCGGTTGCTCAGTTAAAGATACTAAATAAGATTCAACGGGAAATTCTGTCAGAAGATTAAAATTTAAATTACTTTCCCATATCAAATGATTACCTTGATGAAACAGTTCGTATTGAAAAGCAAATTTAGTTATTTTTTCTGAAAGATATCCTAGTGATTGAATAACTTTTAGTCGAAGATACTGAATAAAATTCAACGGGAAATTCTGTCAGATGTAAAAAGATTTTTGCTTTCCCATACAAAGTTCAAACAGTTAGTATGGAAAAGCAAATTTATTTATTTTTTCTGAAATAATTTCCTAGTTAAAGTTGTTCAGTGTCGTTGACTGAGCAACGACGCTGTCCCTTACACCCCGTATTATATTGTATCGGGTTTGAGCGCGATTGGTTGGTATAGGTATTAAGGTATACCTTTGACCGACGTTTCGATCGTGTTGCATCAATCTTGGTCGCGAGCTCACTCACACAGAGGTGTTCGGCAAATGCCTAATTCGATTGTTTCTGTATTTATACCGTTTGGTAAACAGGTTGTCTTAAAGATGAAAAACTGAACAACTTTCACCAAGATTCGTCTCATAAGTCGATAAAGGCAATATAAAATACTTTCCATTCAAATGTTGCCACCAGATCGAGTCATTTTGTCAAAGAAGGCTTTTTATTTTGAGTCTTTGCGAAAAGTTGTTTAGTTGACGATTTGCGGAACTGACCAAACTGATAAGTCAAGTCAATAGTTGGTATTAACAACTTGACAAGACAAACAAGTCAATTGACTTCGGTTTTAACACAAAATACATTACAATACGGGGCATTTATTATTGCACTTCGAGTTGGAAAGAGTTAGTGACTTTTGAATTCCGAACTAAGCAGATGTGCAATATTTATAGCCTTTTAAGAACTTCACTGTACATGGCATGTGGGTAAGTTTTATATAAAAAATAACAAGTCAAACTTGAATTGGATGAAAATTAAAATTATGCCTAAACTAGGATTAAGTATAGAAATTTTCAGGGAATGTTGACCAAATAAGTAATTAGTAGAAAGGTCCTTTCATTTTGTCTGTTTTTTTTATTGTATTTTGATAGATCTATGAAAGTGGTATAATATGTACACGGGGAAATATCATCTATCTTTAAACGGAAAGAGTTCTACTGTGAAACTGAACAACTTTCAAATTAAAATTCAAATATTTATTGCAGTATCACAATCGGTAGTACATTCTTAAGAGTAGGTATAAGGTCTTAAAGATAATTGTGACGTCCCTTCAGGACATAGCAATGTTAGACAGAGAGAATTACTGTTTACAATTATTTAAAATAAGAAATGAATTATAATACAATTAATTACATTATAAATTGAATTTTTACTGTCCTCAGATAAATTCTAGATTTATAATTCATCAAGAAACGGGTCGAAATGTAAACAGAAACACTCAAAATTATATATATTTTTTTATTTGACTTAGGTACTGTGGGAAGTTGATAATTGTCTTTCATATTTGAACTTGTGTTTCTTGACAAAATTTGTTCAGTTTTATCAATAGAATAATTAATCTTCCACTTTAAAATAGATGTAATTCCATTGTGTATAAATAAATATGTCACTACATAACTCTTAAATCGGCACTCTAGACGTTAGTGGGTAGATAGATAAATTTCAAAATAGTATTTAGTTGAATCGAAGTTTATACGGAGTGTAAGGGACAGCGTCCCGCAAACAGATAGGGGTTGCTCAGTCAACGGAACTATACAACTATCACCAGTTAATTCTTTCAGGCAATAAAAAAAAATGCTTTTCTATACAAACTGACCACCTCGATCTGGCAGTTTGTATGGAAAAGCAAATCTTTTTCACTTCCTGAAAAAGAATCCTGCTGATAGTTGCTCAGTTTGCTTGACTGAGCAACCCCTATCAGTTTGCGGGACGCTGTCCCTTACACCCGGTATGTGAATCGGGCATTCGTCGAAACATATTAATTAAAAGTTGCAAAGGGATGTCCAAAAAGCTGTTTATTGTTAACTGAACAACTTTATCCATAATTAAAATTAAACTTTTTATATTGCCGATATATGTCATACTACAGCAATATACCTACAATGGCGGTACGACCTTTATTATGGTCGTTTACGCTCTGCCTACCCCATTGGGGATAAAGGCGTGATTATATGTATGTACATCAACAATAATGCGGCCTAAAATTAAATAAACTTAATAGTAAATGAAATAAATATTTTTTTGATTAGTATTTTTTGTTATTTAAGTTGTTCAGTTTGACAGTACAGCTTAGATATACATTCTTTGCATGTTGTTCGCGTGTGTAAAGCGCGTTGTTTCTGTGTGTATGTTTGTATATTAATACGCATTTTTATATACAGTGTGTGTACTTTCGTATTTATTGAGGAAATCTCACTGGATTTATTCCGTTTATTTATTTGTATGTTTTAAACTATGTTCCATTCGGAAATTTATAAAATCATTTATTTTTTTTATTTAAGTTTACATTGCCTTAAAGAATTTATTAAGTTGTTCAGTTCTTTTGACTGACCAACCTCTATAAGTTTGTGGGACGCTATCACGCCTGTATATAAAGCCGTGACTCCAGAGTTCTTCTATGCTGGCCTGGGAGCGAAAGAAAAACATAGAATGTGCCAGCTGCATTCCCTCCCGGGTATGCTGTAAAAACCAGCTAAGGGATCTGAGGTTTTCAGTATATTACAATTTAGGCGATGGGCTGACAACCTGTCACTAACAGCAATACACCTACAAATCTATCTTAAATAACCCTCAGAACTTTATCAGACGTAGCAGAACGACCTTTGTTTGGGTCGTTTGCGCTCTGCCAACCCCATTACGGATGGAGGTGTGACTATATGTATGTATAAATAAATAAAACCAGTATATTTTCTCAATATATAACGTATTGTACACAGTTACTATATGGACGATATCGCGCCATTTTGTTGCGTAAATGTTGCACATTCGGGGCCGAGCGACAAGAGGATAACTATGGTTAGAATAATACCGGGGGTAAGGGACAGCGTCCCGCAAACTGATAGGGGTTGCTCAGTCAACTATCAGTAGAAAATTCTTTCAGGAGATGAAATAATAATTTCAACTTCACATATAAAATGACCACCACGATCGGACTTTGTATGGTAAACCAAATTTATTTTTTCACTTCCGGAAAAAAACCTGGTGAAAGTTGGTCACATTCGTTGGCTGAGCAACCCCTATTAGTTTGCGGGACGCTGTCCCTTACACCCGGTATACAAAATTCTTGTTGCTAAGAGAAATCAAATCATTCAGACTCAGCGGTTTTTAGAGAATTAATTAAAAGCAAATATTTTTTTGCGCTGAAAATATATGTAAATGAATATTAATACATCGTGTTAATTTTACTCAAATTTAATTAGAAATATCGTTTTTTCCTTTTCTAATTCAACTATTTTATAAAAAATATATAAAACATAGATACCTGATTTATTTCTCCTCGGTAGCTCAGTTGGTAGAGCGAACGATCGGCATTCCAGAGTCAGTCCTGCCCGAGGCGAATTTATTATTTCTTCATTTAATTCTTTACATTATATAGATATCTAATAAATAGATCACTCAGTTTGAGGTATTCTAAATAGCTTATCAGACTTTAAATCTATTCAAGAATTTACCAACACCCCATGAAAAAAAGTTCTCTATATTGCACAACAAAAAAAAATAAGTGAAAAAAATATAATTTTTTTACAATAAATATACCATTTTCTATTGCTGCTTGGCCCTCAAAAGTCGTGATTTTAGCTGTTTATCTTTTAATTATATGTTAAGTAAGTAATTGTTTTATAGGCTCGTATGTATGGTTGGTGCAATTAATGTTTATAATGTATGCATGTATGTGTTTATGTCGCGGGGTTTGTGTATGTGTAAAATAAAAACGGGTGTAAGGGACAGCGTCCTATCGTCAACGATACTGAAAAACTTCCACCAAGAAATTCTTTCAGAAAGTAGAAATTAAATTTGATTTTTCCATACTAAATGCCCACCTCGATCAGACAATATGTATGGGAAAGTCACTTTTTTTTCGTTTCCTGAAAGAATTTCCTGGTGGAAGTTGTTCAGTGTTGTTGAGTCTGCTGTCCCTTACACTCCGTATAAGTTATAATGCCGATTCGGTTGTAAACAGAACTTATTTTACTTCGGTCCTGTCACTAAAATATAAAATTGGGACAGAAATAGAAAAGCGGATTTTAGTCCTGTCAAAGTGACGTATAGTAGTTAAAATAGGACCACACCATCTATAGTATTTCGCTCAGTTTTAGAATAAAGGTAAACAAAGTTTCATGTCTTTTTATACAAAAACACATTTCAAAATTAAATTATTATTAGTCAAATTACCAAAACTACTATTTATTATGTTGTCATATCTAATAGTTAAAACTTATTTTTAGAAACAAGATTTACGGTTGAAAGACATAAATCTTTATTTACCTTTATTCTGAAACTGAGTTGGAAAAACTATAGGCCGTCGTCTTATTTTATGCGTGTAAACTTTGACATAATTAAAATCAGCTATTATATAGTTGTATGTCTGCCTTCTTTTTATTCAAGTAGTAAGGTACAGGACCGACCTAAAATAAATTGTGTCTGCAACCGAATCGGCACCCATCTCCCATCTCCCTAGCCTTATCCCGTATCTCACGGGGTCGGCTTCCTAATCTAGGGGATTGAACGAGGGTACTGGTTTTTACACAGAGCGACTGCCATCTGACCTCCGCAACCCAGAAGGGAAACCAGACTCAATCCTAGATTAGGTCAGAGTTTTCATTTTCTATGCAACTATAGTTTTCTATATTAGTCCCGGCGACGCTCTATAAACATCAATTTTCATCAAAAAATTAACTTTTTAATGAAATTTAATATTTTTATTATCAGCTTAAACACAAAATTAAAACCTTACTTTAATATTGACAGAGTTCCAAACAAACTTCTCCTGTTTAACTCGCTTAGAGGTGAAAAATCCAAAAATCCTTTAATACTAGAATGTTATGTTATCTAAGGTTATACCCTAATTCTAAGTCACAAGGCTGGATGGCGCAACTAAAAGAAGATTAAGCCAGTTTCAAACCTGGGTAGATTTATTTTGATACCTATGATCTTTAGTCAAAATAAAAAACGACAAATACTAACTAAATTTATTTTAGCGACACTCAGCAAGTATGTTATTTCACTGTAAAAAAATCACGTCTATATCAAAATGTAAAACTATAGAATGTTCGAGAGAAAATAATGAGTTTCATGTAATTTAATTATAGTCAGAATTGACACAAATTGAGAAATTTTGGCATACTTGTGTGTACCAAATGCAATTGCATATATGTGTTGATTTTTGTTTCGTGGAATTCACGGATTTGAGAGCAGGATTCACGGCTTAAGACTTAGGTGAAAATTCTAGGCGACTCAATTCTTGTCAGAATAGTATATTTCTAAAATTGAAAAAAAAAGTACTTATGCTATTTATAAATCTCTTTCCATTTTTAATTTCAGAAAGTACTAACTTAAATTTCATTTAAGAATGTGACATCTAGGGTTGAGACCGATTTCAATATCACACTGAAAGTCGCTGAAAGACGGGTAGTTTAGTTTCACTGTTGCTTCTTCAATGTGTGTGAATAATTTCAAATAGTTAAATAATTAGTGTTCCAAAAATCTAAGACGCACTATTTTACTTTTCGAAGCCATTGGGATATAGCTTTCTCTCAGTGGCAATGGGCTTAGGTCTAGATGCCAGGCAGCTAAAATTAAAATCTATCTGTCACTTCCAGACAAAAGAAAAACTACGAGATCTATTCTCTCCGGTTTTCTCTTTAGTCTGTGACTTTATGCGTTATCTGTCACTTTTATCCGCTGTCATAAAATAGCAGATTCTTAAAATACTGGGGAATCGTGCAAATGCGCGTCAAATTGTGAAGAAGCGTTAAGCCATCAGCTGGCCTTCTAAATTTTTTTAAATCAGATTGTAACAGATATATTTTTAAGCCATTAATCAAGATTAACTTATATTTTAGTTTTAGCTGGTGACATCTAGAATCGGACCCAATAAATATTTAAAAATGTATTTTAAGAATATGAAATATTATGTTTTTTCTATTTCTTACGTCCATTGTAAGTACTTTTGAAATAATTTACTTTAATTTTATAGATTTTGTCTTTATGTATAAAAAAAACTAGAAATCATGATTCTTAAGTTTCAACTATTATATGTAGTTAAATAAATTAATAGGAATTGTGAACTGACTGATGTTGTATTTATACTTGTAAATAAGTTTAAAAAATCAAAATAAAATGTAACATCCAAAAAAAAATCGTGTAAAATACGTTTTTGAAAACAGCTAAAATTAGTCTTTAAGTGAATTTTGGTGGCTCAAATTGAAGTCACTAAACTGTTTTTCCACGCGAAAGTACATTCGATTAGTTTATATTTAAAAAGGGAAGAATTAACCCACTTTATAAACATCTAAAATTAACAGAAATATTTAGTATATTTTTAATTTTATTTGGCAACACCGATTACAATCAACCAATTACCGAACAGTTCTTCTCAGTGTTGCCAATTAAAAAATGAATTCATAAACAATTTTACTTATTTATTAAGGGCAATCTGTCCTTTTCTGTTCTGTCATGATAGAAAATGACAGCAATGGACTCAAATTAGTCAAGGGTGTCATTTGCAACGTCGAATTGCCCTCATTGTTATTTGAATATAAACTAATCGAATGCCTTCACGTTAATTTTAAGAGTAAATAGTTTTGTATAGCCGTGGAAGGAGTTTGTTGAAATACTATGAAATATTGGGAATGGGGATGAAAACGTTTTTATCCCCAAATCGTGGTTTCAAATACAGCTTTAGTGTTGGTTTAATACATTGTGTAAAGAAAACCTACTGTTCATTGTTTGGACCGAAGGGGTTTTCGTATTAGGATTTTTTTTCCATTCACCAGAAGATTTTTTTAAGTGAGCAAAGTAAGTTTTCGGGACACTCTGTATATCGGGAGAAGGATAGCAGAAAAGAAGGTGTACGTATTAAAATACGTTGTTTGATGATGGTTTTATTAACATTAAGCTGTATTTGGACCGCAGTTAGAGAGTTGAGGCGAGAGGGACCTATTTGGGGGAGTGCAAGGAAATTTTACACAAACACACAGACATACACACACACAATTATTATTATATTATATTAATATAGAGTTTTATTTAAAAATTTGAAGTGTTTTATTTTATATTCTTGAATAATAATATATCTTCACGAGTGACCCGGTTTGTAAGTAAAATTAAAATGGACGAAAAATAATCTGACATTTTTATCTCATTTTAACGTAAATACCAACTTAATTATTTCAACTGCCAATATGACAAGAAGGTTAAGGTTAAGTATGATAAGTGATTCGTTTCTTTTTATAAACAAAATATTTTAAAAACATTTATCATAGTCGTGAAAATAACTTAGAAACAACCACACGTGTAGATAAAATTGTGGAAATAAGTGGGTTTATAAAAGATAAGTGCTCTATTTGAAAACAATTTTTTTTGTTATTGATACAATATAGTGACTAAAAGTGAGAAAATTAGAAAGGCTGTAAAGTCTGAATTTAGCGAAGTCATAATAACACAAAGATATAGGAAACCTCCATTCTCTTGCGGTTTATTGTTCAGTGTGTTCAATAGCAAATCAGACTCGGAAACAGATTCACAATAGTGCTACAGATTCAAAAAATATCGGCTATCAAACGAAGACATGAAGACAGTCGCTCAAGCAATACTATTTTATGTGTTAATACTCAAACTCAACTATGCTCAATCTAAACCAACTACGAATGAAGAAACAAATGTATCGGATCTAGAAAACAAACTACAAGATGAGAATTTACTGAAAGAAATAGTATACAAAAGACAAATTAGTATGAATTGGTGGTATTTGCAAGGCAACGTTTACAATCTATACCGGAATTATTTTAACGAATATCCTAGCGATACGATAACTAACGGACCTGAATACAAAGAAAATTATGTATATGAAAACAATTACCATACAACTAATACATATAATAGTAACAACATTAATAATAACTACATTACTTCACCAAGACCTATACAGAATGGTGAATATGTATTAAGCAAGAGTTTTTATGGAAGTTACACTAATAACAATAACAATTATTTGAGAAGCAACCACACACAAATCAATAACAATAACGAAGCTCACTCTAACATTGGTAACAATTACGAAACCTCTAATGATAGTTACCAAAATAACAATACTGAAACAACAAAGCGAAGTAGAATCATGAAACGTCGAAGGAAAACAACAACATCTACAACGGAAGAGCCTGAAATTGTTCCTGTCTGCATCATAATGTGCCATCCAACTAAATGTGCAACTGGGTATAAAAGAGAGGGAGCTCTGTGTGTGCCCGAACCGAAGATTCCAGACGATTACGAATATTATTTTGAGGAAGACGATGAGGAATAAGTAGGTACAGTACGACGCGGTTTATAATGATCGTGGGAACGTGGGCTGCAGTACCACAGCTCGGACACTCCTAACTACAATGTCATTTTGGTCACACATCGACAGACGGCATGTTGAACTTGGCATGCGTTTGTGTGCGTGTAATAAGGGTTGACAAATTTTGTTATACCGGTCATAATCATCACTTGATTAATCTGGTTCTTGATTAAACGTTTTAAAGTAGTTCACTGTAACTGAATTGTTAGAATAGATTAGGTTACATATTTTGTATGAATTTACTTACCGTCTCTTCATCACTGTGGAATCTGAAAACTTTATTATTTCCGTTACACTGGGAAACATGCGCGCGCCATACCCGCTAAGCGTACGCTCAATGTGGCCCACAATCCGGCGCGGAGTGTGACGTATGTCAGACTGGGGAAGGGAGGTGAATGTCCATTTTGTATGTAGTAGGTACTATATTATATATTCTGTGGCAATACGTTACTTCGCAGAATGTCCCTTTCTAATGACGCCCCTTTCGCAAAACGATTCTTTTGCATAATATCATACATATAATCACGCCTTTATCCCTAATGGGCTAGGCAGAGCGTAAACGACCTAAACATAGGTCGTTGCGCCACGTCTGACAAAGTTTTGAGGGTTATTTAAGACAGATTTGTAGGTATATTGCTGTAGTGACAGTTTGTCAGCCCATCGCCTAAATTACGATGTATAGAAACCCTCGGATCCCTTAGCTGTTTTTCACAGCATTCCCAGGAGATGCAGTTGGCGCATTTTTTGGTTTTCCTTCGCTCCCAACCCAGCATGGATGCTTAGCAAGCTACTACAAGTTAAGTGCATAATATCCTTTTACACAAAATTACCCTTTTATATAGATTTAGTTCAAATAGTAAGCAGCTACTGAAATTTTAAAATATTTTGCGAAGTGACACTGCAATAAAAGGTGTTACTCCAGCGCTCAATCATTACACAAAACGGGCAGAGAGCCTGTCTTCCCCTCGGGGGTATTCGTATAATCTTTGAGAGCAGGAGTCACGGCTTGACTGCCTCCGTGGTCTAGTGGCTAGTGCCATGGACTCCCGATCCGGAGGTCCTGGGTTCGATTCCCAGGGGGGAAACAAAAAGTTGATATGTGAGAATTTATCACTTTGTGAATTTGTCCCCAGTTTGGTTAGGACATTACAGGCTGAATCATCTGATTGTCCGAAAAGAAAAAGATTTCGTGCTTCGGAGGGCACGTTAAGCCGTCGGTCCCGGTCGCTGTCTTTGATAGTGGTCGTTACTCAAACCATGTCAGAGGCCTGATAGTTGTGCTACTAGGCGGTTTAAAAACTCTGACACCAGGGTTCATCGAGTCGATAGACTCGATACCCACTCGACAGAAGAAGAAGACGGCTTAAGGAAATCTCAAGATGGCGGCGTTCTGTTCTGTGGTTCCTTTTTTTGCCACATTCATGTAAAGCGTGGTCGTACTGTAAAGATAATATGTGATAGTGGTTATTGCGAACAGCTATATTTCTAAGAATATGTTTTGAAAACTTTAAATAATAAGGGCAACACTCAAATTATTATAATAATATTCGTTATTAAAATGTAAATAAACTGAAAATTATTTGTTATAGTTTTTTACATTAATATTTATTATGATAGATAAATCTGGAGCTTTTTCATAGAAAGGTGTTTAAATAGTGTAAAGGTGGGTCAGCTTGCGCCTTTCATACAAATAATGTAGAAAAACGCTTAGTTTATAACATGTGCCATGCATACTTGGATCTTATTTATTTACCAATTTATTGTACACGATAAAATACATAAAAATACACAAATAAAATACACAACTTTCCACGTATTGTATGTACTCATATTATTTATATAATTATTTGGTTAGTATTTATACTTATGTATCTAAGGATATTTATATGTAGATCATTGTAGTCTTTGCGTGCACTCTTGCCTGCTGTTATCTATATATTTTTTTTCCTCTCACACGGTAAGCTGGAAGACTACTCAAATATTTTGAGTAAGGTCGCCTTTGTACATAATGTATCTAGGTTAAGTTAATTTTAAGAATATCTGTGTGTACAATAAAGAATAAATAGAAAATAGACAACTGGCATTGCTTATTTCTATGAAGAAATTTCTTATAGCAGACCTACATAAGTCGGGATTTAATGTCGAGAAGCGGATACACGTGAACAATAATTACTATAGAATATTACGGTAACATAAAAAGTTAGTCTATAGGTTTTAAAAATAAATAAACATACGTATTTAATCCCTATAATAAATACTTCTTCTTCTGGATCTTATCTTAATTTTGTGCAAAGTCTTCTTCTTATCGAGTGGGGTTTCGAGTCGATGAACGACCCGTTGAACCCATGTGTCAGAGTTTTTAAACCGCTTATTAGCAACAGCCAATAGGCCTCTGACATCGTTTGTGTAACGACACACCAACGACAGCGACCGGGACCGACGACTTAACGTGCCTGCATTGTTTAGTCGTGCGTTATTTAGTCTGCATTGGCCTTATCAAACTGGAGAAAATCTCACAGAGATGTGATAATGATAAATTGACAAAATAATATCAACTTTGTGTTCACTCCGTGGAAAGTAGACGCAGGATATCTTGATCCGGAGCCCATGCCTCAGACCACTAAAGCACGGAATAAACTAAAGTAATGCATGTATTCTTAGTAATAATGATTTTACTCTTGTTGCCACTTAGCCAAGGGGAGCTTCCCAAAAAGCCCTCCAAAATGCAAAAAGTAATGAACTTGCTGCCATCTAGTAATGAGTAGCGGAACTTCTTTGAAACGATCTTCACGAGAACCGCCCATGCACATTGTTTGAAAGAGAAGGAGAGCTCATATTGCTATCTCGTTTTACCTGTCGCCGCAAGATTTGCGTTTTGTTGTTGTAAATGCACTATGCAGTCTATACTATAAAAAAAAGTATTGTCAAAGTCAAAGTGACATGACAACAAAAAGGACGCTAGACGATGTTTTTGAGCATTTGGAAAAAACTTCGTAAAAATTCGTCTAAAATTGCAAAAAATCTATTCAAATCTCCACCGATAAATATTCTGTTTATAATACAGAAGCCAACTTTTATGAGAAATGAATGATTTGTGCTCAGCGTGCTTGTGTCCGGGCAGGAATTTGTCGTATATCGCTGACACTGGCTTTTACCATATTTACTCACAAATTCTAAGTGAAATCTCCGTAAGTACCAATTAAATATCTTTTTCGTCAATGTTTAAATGCTATTTGATCAGATTCTTGATGAAAATATGCACATAAGTTAGAAAAATTTACGACCAAACATTTGCCTAAAATTTCTGAATCCTTTGAATGTCCTTGTCCATAAGATTAAATTGTTTCCGCTAGATATTTCAGTTACCGTCGTGAAATACATCCATTAATAATAATCATATATTTGTATAGTCTTAAGCAGTTGCAAATATTCATAAAATTCCAGGTTTACGATCTATCTCAAGTATGTGTCCGTATCTGCTGGGAGTGTGCGGCGGCTCTCCGTCGAGTGCAACAGTTCAAGGTGCAGGTGCAGCAATGCTTCAACCTCTTGATGCAGCAAGCGCAGTGTGGTCAGGTACGATTGTCTTGTTTTTTGGAGTTGACAAACTGTTTATAAAACACTTATTTGCTTTTCTAAAGACACTCTGCGGTTTTGCACTGCTTCATATTTGTATATAAAAATATATGGAAGCTATCAAGCTTTTTTGCATACAATTATTCACAGATACAAACCAAATATGGTTCAGTGCAAAACCGCCCTAAGGTGGTTTGTGTACTCTTCAGTATCTAATCCAAATGGTCTTCCTAGTAATTGTACGATAGCTGTACCTATGATAAACATAAACAAACACTAAAATTCTAATAAAAAACATTTGTTTATTTATGTACATAGAAAATCATAATTAAGGAATTTACAGTTTTTAATATTTGATTAAATATGATTGATTGTCAGACTAACGTAATATTGAGTAAAAATTGTTACTAACATCTATGGACTAAGTTGTCTGAATTTTATTTCTTTATATTTATTTATTTATTAATTGTCCAGTTTTGAAATCTAAGTTGCAATTTTTATTATTACAGGATACAAAACTTCTCCAAACAGTACCTCATTTACAAATAAAGCAAGTAATATCAATAGACTATCCAGAAATCAAGACTGAGCTGGATTGTTTAGACGTAAATTACGATATTGACCGAGAAAACCGAGTTTTAGACCAACAGACACCAATAGTAGAAGATTTCATGGAAGAAAAGAACCTTCTGGAAGCAAAAGAAGATGTAAATTATGTAAAAGAGGAAGATCATAATGAACTCAAGACGTTTGTTAATGAATTAGAGGTTAAGAAACCTGAGAAGAAGCGCAAGAGTAGTAAAGTTGAGAAAATCAGGGTAACGAACATTTATCTATATGGAGTGAAAAAAAAGTATAGTGATAAATGGTGTTAGACCTCTAAATTAATTTATCAGTATGAATAACACTTGTTCATCAGTGATAAAAAAGTATAGTGTTTTTAACTCATTTATAGCCATACTTGTGGTTGTGAGTACAGACACGCGCAAATACAGGTTTCCTATAGCGAGCTCACGCACACTAAGAAAATGCACGTAGGTACATGTAGGGAGTAAAGGAAATAGCTGACCATATTTTGGGGTGTGATTCTACTTGTAAAACTGAACAACTTTCCCCAAGGAACATAGGTCGAAAGTTAAATCAAATTTTGTACCTCCCATACAAATTGACTCCAACCCTGAGATTTGTATGAGAGGGCAATTATATATTTTTTTATTTCGACCTATGTT
Source organism: Scrobipalpa costella (assembly GCA_949820665.1). NCBI lineage: Eukaryota > Metazoa > Arthropoda > Insecta > Lepidoptera > Gelechiidae > Scrobipalpa > Scrobipalpa costella. The sequence goes on along the minus strand of OX463322.1, from coordinate 1,265,883 downwards.
CCTTGGGGAAAATTGATCAGTTTCATAGGTAGAATCACACCCTAAAATATGGTCAGTTATTTCTTTAACATACTGTATACACACACACAAATATAACAAAGCTGTAGTCGAGAGATAAAAAATATATACTGCATTCCCTTAAAGTTTAAAATGCAGTACGTTTTTCACCATGTTCAAAGTTTAAACCATGATACTAATGAGACCTAACAACTATCCCAAAATATCTCAAACCTTATTCTCCCTAAAATGTTCACTCATCTAAAATTTTGTATGGAGAAACCAATTTATTCTAGTGCAATTTAAAATAAATAATTAAAAACAGTACTTGATAAAGTTGTTTGTTATCATTAGTACCTTTTTTACACCCTGTATTAAGTACGAAAGGGACAGCGTCCCGCAAACTGATAGGAGTTGTTCAGTCAACGAAACTGAACAACTGTCCCTTACATCCGGTCTTTTTTCTACATTAAACATTAATTAACTAACATACAGTAAATATTAATTTTCCACAGACACCAAAAGAAAAAAAGAAGAAAGCTAAACTGAAAAAGACACAGAAAGTAAAAAAGAAAAAACAGAAACCAGTTGCAAATGAAATCAAAAGTGATGTAGAATCTTGCCACGATTATGAAGACGATTATTTATCATTTGAGGAAAAAGAAGAAATAGATAAGAAAGAAATAGAAGATAAGTTAGAAGATGTTAAGGAAAATATAGAAGATAGTAAGGAATGTGATATTTATCAGAAGAATGAGCTTGATGTGGAGTTTGAAAATAGTGAGGTAAATCTTCTTACAATCTAGTCTAGGAATAAAATTGAAATATCCCTCTAGATCTCAAGATCTAGCTTCAAAGCTAGAGGCAACTAAATATAATATTTTGCTAAGAGACCTTTTCGGGATTTTAGACATCACTGAATCCAAAAAATCCTCTTAGCACTTCGACTTTTTACTGCTTGTGCCCGAAATCCGAAATGGCCGCCAAAATTAATAAAATAAAAAACACTATAATGATTAAGAACGGGAAATACACCGTGATTTTCCATTTTTGTATAAGTGTTCGATATGATATTTCAACGCGGTTTCATGCGTTATGATCACGGAGCGTAAATTTCCCGTTCTTAATAATTATAATGTTGATAACCGTGAGAGTTTAAAAGAAATATACATTTTTTCTCTATTCTGTGCCAAATACACTTACACTCTGTTCTATCTTCTAAAATAGGTCCAAATACCCGTTGTACCCTCCAACCATATTAAACTGAAGCCGCAGCGTAGGGCGGGCGGCGCAAGTTCTGTCAGCAAAACATCTGCAGAGAGACCGCAGTGCAACGAGTGTGGCAAGGTGTTCAGCTCCAGAAAAACGCTGAGATACCATTTGAAGTGAGTATTTATATTATAAATTAGCTTTTTGCGCCTTAGCTTTGATTACTTTTCTCTTGGGAATCAGATATTCTACAGTTAAAAGTAGCCTCTTGCATGGGATAAAGACGTGATTATATGAACGTAAAAGTAGCCTACGTTGTTTCAAGGTGAACATAAAAATGTCTTGGTCAATAAAGGTAAAAAAGGTTTTATATTATACGACAAACGTTTTTTATTTCCTTACAGTGTCCTACACGCGGGCAACAATCGCTACCCTTGTCCACGCTGCGGGAAGGTTTATCAGTGGAAATCGAACCTTGGACGACATTTACGCAGCCACAAGGCGCGCGACACAGGCGAGCTCTATTGCGCGGCGTGCGACAAGCGCTTTGCGTCAGTCGCAACTTACAGGCAACATCTAGCAGTGTCCAAACAACATGTTTCAGAAAGCGAGTTCAGTTTCACTTGTGACGAATGCGGCAAGAAATTCGTGAATAAAACTCGACTACGCGACCACATCGACTGGGAACATCTACAGAAGATTAAATTCAGGTGCCATCTGTGCAATAAGCCCTTCAAATGCCACACCTCTCTCTACGTGCACCTGAAAAACGTTCACCGCAACAAAGGTCTAAAAGACAACCTCTGCCATGTCTGCGGAAAGTCTTACCAGAACGCAGCAAAACTCCGCTACCACATAGTAGCGATGCACACGACTCAAACCCCCTACCAGTGCGAGCAGTGCACAGCGGCCTTCGGCTGGTACTCCAGTTTATACCGACATGTCCGGGAAGTTCACTATAAGGTTAGTAATATCAATGTCAGTAATACGCGCCAACATTTACGGCGTTTGTCACTCCAGGTGGCCAATAGGAATTCAATCGAATGCCGTTGGGACTTGCAAACGCTCCGGCAGTATTCCAACGTCATGATTAGATAAATAGCGTTCTCAGCCCAGCCTGATTTGTTAGAACAACTATGTTTATCGATATAGTAATTTATAGAAAATTAAGTTTATAATTCGCCACGGATAGGACTCGAACCTACGACCTTCGGAATGCCATTCCATCGCTCTGCCAATCAGGCTACCGAGGAGGGCAAATATGAACATTTTCTTGCGTTTTTACTCCAACATGTTTTTTTTAAAGAGCTCATTCAATAATTTCTGCTCCACAGATGAAAGTGCATCCCAGCAAAGCGAAGAAGGCTAAGAAGAGAACAACAGACACACTCACACACGCGCACACGTTGCCGGCTCACGCACACATGCACACACTGCCCACACACACGCACACACCCGCGCTGCATATATCACACGGCGTGCCACAGTGATACCTTTTAATTAGTCAATATTACAGAGTAGTATTATATACAGAGTTGTGAGACAGTGGAACCAGCTGCCAGAAGAAGTGGTTTCTGCGGTTAATGTTAACCAGTTCAAGAACAGATTTGACAAATTTAAACAAACTTCGAAATCATAAAGTGGTCAACTGGATACAGGCCTTATCAGTTGATAACAACTGCCTGCCTGTTTAAAATAATAATAATATTGAGACATTATGGAAAAAATGAATGGGCTAAAATAATAACACGTTTTGGAAAAAAAAAATATCAAACAGTTTTTTAGTCAGTACGGAAACTCGATGATTCTCAGACGACGAAATGAATGATTCAAGAAAAAGTTCGATACGAAAAAACAAAAATCCATACAAAATGGTAATTTTTAATTAATCGTTGGGTTAGGGGTGTAACATTTTTGGCCTAGCATACAGTGAATGGCGACCTTACTTTAAAAAAAAACATCGCGGCGCACGATCAAACCTAAACCATTCGATTCTACATAGCCATAACCATAAATACTTTTGAGTTTTTTTAAAAATTAATTTCAAAGTGAAAATATTTCAGTAAGGTGACGCTTTAGACAAAAAACACCAAGTATATTGAGATGAGATTGATAGATTTGTAGGTTGCCATAGTGACAGGTTGTCAGCCTATCGCCTAAATTGCAATATACTGAAACCCTCGGATCCCTTAGCTGGTTTTTACAGCATGCCCGGGAGGAAATGCAGCTGGCACATTCTATGTTTTTCTCTCGCTCCCAGGCCAGCATGGAAGTCTATTATAAGTTTGTATTTACGTGTAGAATCGAATAGTTTAGGTCGTTTAATCAGTTTAATCGTTCGCTGAATGATTTTTTAAAATAAAATGGTCGCCATTTGCACAAAGGGTTATATAGGTACTATGAATACAAGGAAGTATTTTTTTTTTCACTTTCCTTCCTGTTTTAGATTTAAAAATTTGTTGTCTGAGCAGTTTGTGTACTGAACTGACTGACTAAAATACCATTTATTTTATTAATTATGTGTAGAAATATCAATTATTTTTTACGCTGTATTGATCTCGATTTACATAATAATAAAGACCTTAAATTGATTGCTCACAACACTATGTGATTTGACTGAGTGAATTAAATGTATTTTAATTATATTATTTAGATGGTTATTATTATATAATAGTGAGTAACAAAATAATAAAAAGAAATGAAATAATACAATGAACTACGTAATATGTATTTTTATTTCTTCTTACAAAATCTAATAGTCATCATAATATTGAGTAAAGCATAACCTATCCCATATTTACTATAAATTGAAAAAAGACTTAATCATCTCCCTAGCCTTATCCCGTATCTCACGGGGCGGCTTCCTAATCTAGGGGATTGAACGAGGGTACTGGTTTTTACACAGAGCGACTGCCATCTGACCTCCGCAACCCAGAAGGGAAACCAGACCCAATCCTAGATTAGGTCAGAGTTTTCAAGCCGCCAATGCTTAGCACTGGCCTCTGATATGGCTTAACGACTAATATCTACGGTATTAAACGATATTAACCGGGACCAACGGCTTAACGTGCCTTCCGAAGCACGGAAATTTAAAAAACCCTTATCTTATAATAATATAAGTGGCGAAAGCGCTTTTTACGAGGCGTTAAACGCTCTGCCTACCCTGTAAGGGATAAAGGCGTGATTTATGTATGTATGTATATAATTGAAAAAACTCAATTTATAAATAGGTAATTTTGGTAGTTTTGTCTGCATTTTTATGTGAAATGCCAAAAGTTGTAAAAGGCGGATTTTTCTAACCACCATGAGCGGACATAATTAAATCATTTTTTATCTTTCTTCGCCTCTATCATACATTTCTCTAATCATTCTAGACAATTCTGACAAATTAATTCCTGTTTTCGCTGAAATCCCTATTACCTTAACATCCATTTTGTCATTGTTTCTTAAACTAATACCTTTACTTTTAACACTGTTTTCGTTATCTTGTATCATATTAAGTTCGTCGTCAAACTCCCCAGTTATTTTCGAATCTCCCCGAATCGCTTCGGATTCTCCCACATTCGCTTCGGAATCTCCCCGATTCGCTTCCAAAACTCCCCGTTTCACTTCTTCGAGGCCGATTCGTCCTTCTTTCAGGTCTATTTTGTTGACGACCAGGCTCTTTGGCCTGAGTGATAGTTTTTCGCTGTATTGGTGTAGTTCGTAGGTTAATGTTTCGTATTGTTTCAACGGTTCGTTTGTTCCGTCGAGGAGGAAGATCAGGCCGCGACAGCGTTCCACGTGCTGAAGGAATTGTATGCCTGAAATATAATTAAAAGTAAATACGTATGAATAAAATACGTGTAAGGGACAGCGTCCCGCAATCTGATAGTGGTTGCTCAGTCAACGACACTGAACAACTTCCCCGAGGGAATCCATAATAAATGTCCACCTCGACACAGACAATTTTTATGGAAAAGCAATCTAAAGCTGAAAGAATTTCCCGGTTAAAGTTGTCTAGGGTCGGTGTTGGGTTGACTTAGCAATCCCTATCAGTTTGTGGGACGCTGTCCCTTACACCCCGCAGAGTAAGTAACCATTTTGTGAAATTCAGGAATTTATAAAAAGTGCAATATTTTTAGACACACACACATGAAAAACATTGATACCTATCATCAATTCACTCTTAATTACCTAAGATAAAGATAACTCAGTCGGCTAGAGCGAAATAAAACTAATTAACAAGAGATGGGTTCACACACTGAGGAGCCCGATGGTGTAGTGGATAGGGCCGCTGCCTCTTGTACCAATGTGTTTTTCGGATTTCGAATTTCATATGTACGTTTATTCGGCGCTTTTTCCGTGTTTCGGAAAGCACGTTAAGCCGTTGGTCCCGGTTAATATCGTTTAATACCGTAGATATTAGTCGTTAAGCCATATCAGAGGCCAGTGCTAAGCATTGGCGGCTTGAAAACTCTGACCTAATCTTGGATTGGGTCTGGTTTCCCTTCTGGGTTGCGGAGGTCAGATGGCAGTCGCTCTGTGTAAAAACCAGTACTCTCGTTCAATCCCCTAGATTAGGTAGCCGACCCCGTGAGATACGGGATAAGGCTAGGGAGATGATGATGGGTTCACACACTGGTAGCTTCTTCTGTCGTGTTGGTATCGAGTCGATCGACCCGATGAACCCTGGTGTCAGAGTTTTTAAACCGCCTAATAGCACAGCTATCAGGCCTCTGACATGGTTTGAGTAACGACCACTATCAACGACAGCAACCGGGGCCAACGGCTTAGCATGCCATCCGAAGCACGAAATCCTAATCCTTTTTCTTTTCGGAAAATCATGTTGTACAGCCTGCAATGTAATGTCCTAACCAAACGGGAAAATCTCACAAAGTGAACCCCCCGGGAATCGAACCCAGGACTTTCGGGCCGGGAGCCCATAGCTCTAACCACAAGACCACGGAGGCATTTATTTCGAACTGGTCGGTTAGCAAAACAGTTGCATAATGTGCTCTTTGAAGCACAGATAACGCGTTAAGTGCAAGATTATACCGGGTGTGAGGGACAGCGTCCCGCAAACTGATGGGCGTTGCTCAGTCAACGAAACTGAACAACTATTGCCAGGAAATTCTTCCAGGAGATAAAAAAAATGACAATTTGAATAACTGCCTCCGTGGTCTAGTGGCTAGTGCCATGGGCTCCCGATCCGGAGGTCCTGGGTTCGATTCCCAGGGGGTAAAACACAAAATTGATATTTGAGAATTTATCATTTTGTGATTTTTTCCCCAGTTTGGGTAGGACATTGCAGGCTGAATCACCTGATTGTCGAAAAGAAAAAGATTTCGTGCTTCGGAGGGCACGTTAAGCCGTCGGTCCCGGTCGCTGTCTTTGACAGTGGTCGTTACACAAAACCATGTCAGAGGCCTGATAGTTGTGCTAGTAGGCGGTTTAAAAACTCTGACACCAGGGTTCATCGGGTCCATAGACTCGATACCCACTCGACAGAAGAAGAAGAAGACAATTTGAAAGGAAAAGCCATTGTAAGTTTTCACTTCCTGAAGTCGTTGACTGAGCAGCCCCTATCAGTTTGCGAGACGCTGTCCCTTACACCCGGTATAAACTCACCGAGTCCGTGGTTCATGTGCGAGCCGGGAATCAAACCGGGCAGGTCCGCGATCGCTACTTGCTCATAATCGTCATAAGGAACCATTCCTGAAATGGAAAAATATTAGTTATTCTTAACTAGCGACCCGCCCCGGCTTCGCACGGAAATAGTGTTCTCTACTATATTATACATACATACATATAATCACGCCTTTACCCCTAACGGGGTAGGCAGAGCGTAAACGACCTAAACAAAGGTCGTTCCGCCACGTCTGACAAGGTTTTGAGGGTTATTTATGATAGATTTGTAGGTTGCCATAGTGACAGGTTGTCAGCCTATCGCCTAAATTGCAATATACTGAAACCCTCGGATCCCTTAGCTGGTTTATACAGCATGCACGGGAGGAAATGCAGCTAGCACATTCTATGTTTTTCTTTCGCTCTCAGTCCAGCATGGAACAATATTATGCATGTATTATACATATAAACCTTCCTTTTGAATCACTCTATCCATTAAAAGAAACCGCATCAAAATCCGTTGCGTAGTTTTAAACATTTATGCATACATAGGGATATAGGGACAGAGCAAGCGACTTTGTTTTATACTATGTAGTGATGTCTATTTCGCATAATATCCCTTAGAAAAGATCTCTAAGTTTGTAGTAGGCCTAAATCTATCGAAAATGGTCTAATACATACAATCACATCTTTATCCCTAATGGGGTAGGTAGAGCGTAAACTACCTAAACAAAGGTCGTTCCGCCACGTCTGACAAAGTTTTGAGGGATATTTAAGATAGATTTGTAGGTATATTGTTTAAGTATTAAGATGAACTTAGTATGCACTATCCAGCTATCTGCTATGTACTATCCTACTACAATAGTAGATAATAAACCATAGTAGTGTGTCCTTAAAACTTCGCGTAGCGATCGGTAATGCTCATTATTGTCGTTTGTGGAAATTGCCGGCCGCTACGAACACTAATACCGAAAAGAGTGAATGCATGCTTTATTTTTTTAAATAATGAAGCTATTTCCGAGCAAGTGAGAGAAATAATACATACAAACATATTATCCCTTATGGGGTAGACAGAGCGCAAACGACCCAAACAAAGGTCTTCGCCACGTCCGACAAAGTTTCGAGGGTTATTTGAGAAACATTTGTAGGTATATTGCTGTAGTAACAGGTTGTCAGCCCATCGCTTAGATTACAATATACAGAAACCCTCGGATCGCTTAGCAGGTTTTTACAGAATTCCCGGGAGGAGATGCAGCTGGCACATTCCATGTATTTCTCTCGCTCCCAGTCCAGCATGGAGAAATAATAGCTTACCAATGTGAGGTCGCAGCGTGGTGAAAGGGTGCGGAGCGACAGTCGGCCGAGCGCGCGTCAAGGCTCGTAGTAATGTGCTCTTACCTGAAAATATATTTAAATATTTCGAATGCATACATATAATCACGCCCTTATCCCTAATGGGGTAGGCGGAGCATAAATGACCTAAACAAAGGTTATTCCGCCACGTCTGACAAAGTTTTAAAGGTTGTTTAAGATAGATTAGTAGGTATATTGCTGTAGTGACCGGTTGTCAGCCCATCAGTGAGTTAGTGAGTGAATGAATGGGTGAGTGAGCGAATAAGTGAGTGAGTGAATGAGTGAGTGAACGTACCAGCATTAAGAAAGCCAATAAGGCCGACGTGCGCCATGGAGCGAACTTCCAGAGTATACGCGTTGCTTTCACCCAGCGCGCCCAATTCAGCTACGTCTGGGGCCTTTATTGTGAATGAGTGAATGAATGAGTGAGTGAACGTACCAGCATTAGGGAAGCCAATAAGGCCGACGTGCGCCATGGAGCGAACTTCCAGAGTATACGCGTTGCTTTCACCCAGCGCGCCCAATTCAGCTACGTCTGGGGCCTTTATTGTGAATGAGTGAATGAATGAGTGAGTGAACGTACCAGCATTAGGGAAGCCAATAAGGCCGACGTGCGCCATGGAGCGAACTTCCAGAGTATACGCGTTGCTTTCACCCAGCGCGCCCAATTCAGCTACGTCTGGGGCCTTTATTGTGAATTAGTGAATGAATGAGTGAGTGAGTGAACGTACCAGCATTAGGGAAGCCAATAAGGCCGACGTGCGCCATGGAGCGAACTTCCAGAGTATACGCGTTGCTTTCACCCAGCGCGCCCAATTCAGCTACGTCTGGGGCCTTTATTGTGAATGAGTGAATGAATGAGTGAGTGAACGTACCAGCATTAGGGAAGCCAATAAGGCCGACGTGCGCCATGGAGCGAACTTCCAGAGTATACGCGTTGCTTTCACCCAGCGCGCCCAATTCAGCTACGTCTGGGGCCTTTATTGTGAATGAGTGAATGAATGAGTGAGTGAACGTACCAGCATTAGGGAAGCCAATAAGGCCGACGTGCGCCATGGAGCGAACTTCCAGAGTATACGCGTTGCTTTCACCCAGCGCGCCCAATTCAGCTACGTCTGGGGCCTTTATTGTGAATGAGTGAATGAATAAATGAGTGAGTGAGTGAACGTACCAGCATTAGGGAAGCCAATAAGGCCGACGTGCGCCATGGAGCGAACTTCCAGAGTATACGCGTTGCTTTCACCCAGCGCGCCCAATTCAGCTACGTCTGGGGCCTTTATTGTGAATGAGTGAATGAATGAATGAGTGAGTGAGTGAACGTACCAGCATTAGGGAAGCCAATAAGGCCGACGTGCGCCATGGAGCGAACTTCCAGAGTATACGCGTTGCTTTCACCCAGCGCGCCCAATTCAGCTACGTCTGGGGCCTTTATTGTGAATGAGTGAATGAATGAGTGAGTGAACGTACCAGCATTAGGGAAGCCAATAAGGCCGACGTGCGCCATGGAGCGAACTTCCAGAGTATACGCGCTGCTTTCACCCAGCGCGCCCAATTCAGCTACGTCTGGGGCCTTTATTGTGAATGAGTGAATGAATGAATGAGTGAGTGAACGTACCAGCATTAGGGAAGCCAATAAGGCCGACGTGCTCCATGGAGCGAACTTCCAGAGTATACGCGTTGCTTTCACCCAGCGCGCCCAATTCAGCTACGTCTGGGGCCTTTATTGTGAATGAGTGAATGAATGAGTGAGTGAACGTACCAGCATTAGGGAAGCCAATAAGGCCGACGTGCGCCATGGAGCGAACTTCCAGAGTATACGCGTTGCTTTCACCCAGCGCGCCCAATTCAGCTACGTCTGGGGCCTTTATTGTGAATGAGTGAATGAATGAGTGAGTGAACGTACCAGCATTAGGGAAGCCAATAAGGCCGACGTGCGCCATGGAGCGAACTTCCAGAGTATACGCGTTGCTTTCACCCAGCGCGCCCAATTCAGCTACGTCTGGGGCCTTTATTGTGAATGAGTGAATGAATGAATGAGTGAGTGAACGTACCAGCATTAGGGAAGCCAATAAGGCCGACGTGCGCCATGGAGCGAACTTCCAGAGTATACGCGTTGCTTTCACCCAGCGCGCCCAATTCAGCTACGTCTGGGGCCTTTATTGTGAATGAGTGAATGAATGAGTGAGTGAACGTACCAGCATTAGGGAAGCCAATAAGGCCGACGTGCGCCATGGAGCGAACTTCCAGAGTATACGCGTTGCTTTCACCCAGCGCGCCCAATTCAGCTACGTCTGGGGCCTTTATTGTGCATGAGTGAATGAATGAATGAGTGAGTGAACGTACCAGCATTAGGGAAGCCAATAAGGCCGACGTGCGCCATGGAGCGAACTTCCAGAGTATACGCGTTGCTTTCACCCAGCGCGCCCAATTCAGCTACGTCTGGGGCCTTTATTGTGAATGAGTGAATGAATGAATGAGTGAGTGAACGTACCAGCATTAGGGAAGCCAATAAGGCCGACGTGCGCCATGGAGCGAACTTCCAGAGTATACGCGTTGCTTTCACCCAGCGCGCCCAATTCAGCTACGTCTGGGGCCTTTATTGTGAATGAGTGAATGAATGAGTGAGTGAGTGAGTGAACGTACCAGCATTAGGGAAGCCAATAAGGCCGACGTGCGCCATGGAGCGAACTTCCAGAGTATACGCGTTGCTTTCACCCAGCGCGCCCAATTCAGCTACGTCTGGGGCCTTTATTGTGAATGAGTGAATGAATGAGTGAGTGAACGTACCAGCATTAGGGAAGCCAATAAGGCCGACGTGCGCCATGGAGCGAACTTCCAGAGTATACGCGTTGCTTTCACCCAGCGCGCCCAATTCGGCTACGTCTGGGGCCTTTATTGTGAATGAGTGAATGAGTGAGTGAGTGAACGTACCAGCATTAGGGAAGCCAATAAGGCCGACGTGCGCCATGGAGCGAACTTCCAGAGTATACGCGTTGCTTTCACCCAGCGCGCCCAATTCAGCTACGTCTGGGGCCTTTATTGTGAATGAGTGAATGAATGAGTGAGTGAACGTACCAGCATTAGGGAAGCCAATAAGGCCGACGTGCGCCATGGAGCGAACTTCCAGAGTATACGCGTTGCTTTCACCCAGCGCGCCCAATTCAGCTACGTCTGGGGCCTTTATTGTGAATGAGTGAATGAATGAGTGAGTGAACGTACCAGCATTAGGGAAGCCAATAAGGCCGACGTGCGCCATGGAGCGAACTTCCAGAGTATACGCGTTGCTTTCACCCAGCGCGCCCAATTCAGCTACGTCTGGGGCCTTTATTGTGAATGAGTGAATGAATGAATGAGTGAGTGAACGTACCAGCATTAGGGAAGCCAATAAGGCCGACGTGCGCCATGGAGCGAACTTCCAGAGTATACGCGTTGCTTTCACCCAGCGCGCCCAATTCAGCTACGTCTGGGGCCTTTATTGTGAATGAGTGAATGAATGAGTGAGTGAGTGAGTGAACGTACCAGCATTAGGGAAGCCAATAAGGCCGACGTGCGCCATGGAGCGAACTTCCAGAGTATACGCGTTGCTTTCACCCAGCGCGCCCAATTCAGCTACGTCTGGGGCCTTTATTGTGAATGAGTGAATGAATGAGTGAGTGAACGTACCAGCATTAGGGAAGCCAATAAGGCCGACGTGCGCCATGGAGCGAACTTCCAGAGTATACGCGTTGCTTTCACCCAGCGCGCCCAATTCAGCTACGTCTGGGGCCTTTATTGTGCATGAGTGAATGAATGAATGAGTGAGTGAACGTACCAGCATTAGGGAAGCCAATAAGGCCGACGTGCGCCATGGAGCGAACTTCCAGAGTATACGCGTTGCTTTCACCCAGCGCGCCCAATTCAGCTACGTCTGGGGCCTTTATTGTGAATGAGTGAATGAATGAATGAGTGAGTGAACGTACCAGCATTAGGGAAGCCAATAAGGCCGACGTGCGCCATGGAGCGAACTTCCAGAGTATACGCGTTGCTTTCACCCAGCGCGCCCAATTCAGCTACGTCTGGGGCCTTTATTGTGAATGAGTGAATGAATGAGTGAGTGAGTGAGTGAACGTACCAGCATTAGGGAAGCCAATAAGGCCGACGTGCGCCATGGAGCGAACTTCCAGAGTATACGCGTTGCTTTCACCCAGCGCGCCCAATTCAGCTACGTCTGGGGCCTTTATTGTGAATGAGTGAATGAATGAGTGAGTGAACGTACCAGCATTAGGGAAGCCAATAAGGCCGACGTGCGCCATGGAGCGAACTTCCAGAGTATACGCGTTGCTTTCACCCAGCGCGCCCAATTCAGCTACGTCTGGGGCCTTTATTGTGAATGAGTGAATGAATGAATGAGTGAGTGAACGTACCAGCATTAGGGAAGCCAATAAGGCCGACGTGCGCCATGGAGCGAACTTCCAGAGTATACGCGTTGCTTTCACCCAGCGCGCCCAATTCAGCTACGTCTGGGGCCTTTATTGTGAATGAGTGAATGAATGAGTGAGTGAACGTACCAGCATTAGGGAAGCCAATAAGGCCGACGTGCGCCATGGAGCGAACTTCCAGAGTATACGCGTTGCTTTCACCCAGCGCGCCCAATTCAGCTACGTCTGGGGCCTTTATTGTGAATGAGTGAATGAATGAGTGAGTGAACGTACCAGCATTAGGGAAGCCAATAAGGCCGACGTGCGCCATGGAGCGAACTTCCAGAGTATACGCGTTGCTTTCACCCAGCGCGCCCAATTCAGCTACGTCTGGGGCCTTTATTGTGAATGAGTGAATGAATGAATGAGTGAGTGAACGTACCAGCATTAGGGAAGCCAATAAGGCCGACGTGCGCCATGGAGCGAACTTCCAGAGTATACGCGTTGCTTTCACCCAGCGCGCCCAATTCAGCTACGTCTGGGGCCTTTATTGTGAATGAGTGAATGAATGAGTGAGTGAACGTACCAGCATTAGGGAAGCCAATAAGGCCGACGTGCGCCATGGAGCGAACTTCCAGAGTATACGCGCTGCTTTCACCCAGCGCGCCCAATTCAGCTACGTCTGGGGCCTTTATTGTGAATGAGTGAATGAATGAATGAGTGAGTGAACGTACCAGCATTAGGGAAGCCAATAAGGCCGACGTGCTCCATGGAGCGAACTTCCAGAGTATACGCGTTGCTTTCACCCAGCGCGCCCAATTCAGCTACGTCTGGGGCCTTTATTGTGAATGAGTGAATGAATGAGTGAGTGAACGTACCAGCATTAGGGAAGCCAATAAGGCCGACGTGCGCCATGGAGCGAACTTCCAGAGTATACGCGTTGCTTTCACCCAGCGCGCCCAATTCAGCTACGTCTGGGGCCTTTATTGTGAATGAGTGAATGAATGAGTGAGTGAACGTACCAGCATTAGGGAAGCCAATAAGGCCGACGTGCGCCATGGAGCGAACTTCCAGAGTATACGCGTTGCTTTCACCCAGCGCGCCCAATTCAGCTACGTCTGGGGCCTTTATTGTGAATGAGTGAATGAATGAATGAGTGAGTGAACGTACCAGCATTAGGGAAGCCAATAAGGCCGACGTGCGCCATGGAGCGAACTTCCAGAGTATACGCGTTGCTTTCACCCAGCGCGCCCAATTCAGCTACGTCTGGGGCCTTTATTGTGAATGAGTGAATGAATGAGTGAGTGAACGTACCAGCATTAGGGAAGCCAATAAGGCCGACGTGCGCCATGGAGCGAACTTCCAGAGTATACGCGTTGCTTTCACCCAGCGCGCCCAATTCAGCTACGTCTGGGGCCTTTATTGTGCATGAGTGAATGAATGAATGAGTGAGTGAACGTACCAGCATTAGGGAAGCCAATAAGGCCGACGTGCGCCATGGAGCGAACTTCCAGAGTATACGCGTTGCTTTCACCCAGCGCGCCCAATTCAGCTACGTCTGGGGCCTTTATTGTGAATGAGTGAATGAATGAATGAGTGAGTGAACGTACCAGCATTAGGGAAGCCAATAAGGCCGACGTGCGCCATGGAGCGAACTTCCAGAGTATACGCGTTGCTTTCACCCAGCGCGCCCAATTCGGCTACGTCTGGGGCCTTTATTGTGAATGAGTGAATGAATGAATGAGTGAGTGAACGTACCAGCATTAGGGCAGCCAATAAGGCCGACGTGCGCCATGGAGCGAACTTCCAGAGTATACGCGTTGCTTTCACCCAGCGCGCCCAATTCAGCTACGTCTGGGGCCTTTATTGTGAATGAGTGAATGAATGAGTGAGTGAACGTACCAGCATTAGGGAAGCCAATAAGGCCGACGTGCGCCATGGAGCGAACTTCCAGAGTATACGCGTTGCTTTCACCCAGCGCGCCCAATTCAGCTACGTCTGGGGCCTTTATTGTGAATGAGTGAATGAATGAGTGAGTGAACGTACCAGCATTAGGGAAGCCAATAAGGCCGACGTGCGCCATGGAGCGAACTTCCAGAGTATACGCGTTGCTTTCACCCAGCGCGCCCAATTCAGCTACGTCTGGGGCCTTTATTGTGCATGAGTGAATGAATGAATGAGTGAGTGAACGTACCAGCATTAGGGAAGCCAATAAGGCCGACGTGCGCCATGGAGCGAACTTCCAGAGTATACGCGTTGCTTTCACCCAGCGCGCCCAATTCAGCTACGTCTGGGGCCTTTATTGTGAATGAGTGAATGAATGAATGAGTGAGTGAACGTACCAGCATTAGGGAAGCCAATAAGGCCGACGTGCGCCATGGAGCGAACTTCCAGAGTATACGCGTTGCTTTCACCCAGCGCTCCCAATTCGGCTACGTCTGGGGCCTTTATTGTGAATGAGTGAATGAATGAGTGAGTGAACGTACCAGCATTAGGGAAGCCAATAAGGCCGACGTGCGCCATGGAGCGAACTTCCAGAGTATACGCGTTGCTTTCACCCAGCGCGCCCAATTCAGCTACGTCTGGGGCCTTTATTGTGAATGAGTGAATGAATGAATGAGTGAGTGAGTGAACGTACCAGCATTAGGGAAGCCAATAAGGCCGACGTGCGCCATGGAGCGAACTTCCAGAGTATACGCGTTGCTTTCACCCAGCGCGCCCAATTCAGCTACGTCTGGGGCCTTTATTGTGAATGAGTGAGTGAATGAATGAGTGAGTGAGTGAACGTACCAGCATTAGGGAAGCCAATAAGGCCGACGTGCGCCATGGAGCGAACTTCCAGAGTATACGCGTTGCTTTCACCCAGCGCGCCCAATTCAGCTACGTCTGGGGCCTTTATTGTGAATGAGTGAGTGAATGAATGAGTGAGTGAGTGAACGTACCAGCATTAGGGAAGCCAATAAGGCCGACGTGCGCCATGGAGCGAACTTCCAGAGTATACGCGTTGCTTTCACCCAGCGCGCCCAATTCAGCTACGTCTGGGGCCTTTATTGTGAATGAGTGAGTGAGTGAGTGAGTGAACGTACCAGCATTAGGGAAGCCAATAAGGCCGACGTGCGCCATGGAGCGAACTTCCAGAGTATACGCGTTTCTTTCACCCAGCGCGCCCAATTCAGCTACGTCTGGGGCCTTTATTGTGAATGAGTGAATGAATGAATGAGTGAACGTACCAGCATTAGGGAAGCCAATAAGGCCGACGTGCGCCATGGAGCGAACTTCCAGAGTATACGCGTTTCTTTCACCCAGCGCGCCCAATTCAGCTACGTCTGGGGCCTTTATTGTGAATGAGTGAGTGAATGAATGAGTGAGTGAGTGAACGTACCAGCATTAGGGAAGCCAATAAGGCCGACGTGCGCCATGGAGCGAACTTCCAGAGTATACGCGTTGCTTTCACCCAGCGCGCCCAATTCAGCTACGTCTGGGGCCTTTATTGTGAATGAGTGAGTGAATGAATGAGTGAGTGAGTGAACGTACCAGCATTAGGGAAGCCAATAAGGCCGACGTGCGCCATGGAGCGAACTTCCAGAGTATACGCGTTTCTTTCACCCAGCGCGCCCAATTCAGCTACGTCTGGGGCCTTTATTGTGAATGAGTGAGTGAATGAATGAGTGAGTGAGTGAACGTACCAGCATTAGGGAAGCCAATAAGGCCGACGTGCGCCATGGAGCGAACTTCCAGAGTATACGCGTTGCTTTCACCCAGCGCGCCCAATTCAGCTACGTCTGGGGCCTTTATTGTGAATGAGTGAATGAATGAATGAGTGAGTGAGTGAACGTACCAGCATTAGGGAAGCCAATAAGGCCGACGTGCGCCATGGAGCGAACTTCCAGAGTATACGCGTTGCTTTCACCCAGCGCGCCCAATTCAGCTACGTCTGGGGCCTTTATTGTGAATGAGTGAATGAATGAGTGAGTGAGTGAACGTACCAGCATTAGGGAAGCCAATAAGGCCGACGTGCGCCATGGAGCGAACTTCCAGAGTATACGCGTTGCTTTCACCCAGCGCGCCCAATTCAGCTACGTCTGGGGCCTTTATTGTGAATGAGTGAATGAATGAATGAGTGAGTGAGTGAGTGAGTGAGTGAGTGAACGTACCAGCATTAGGGAAGCCAATAAGGCCGACGTGCGCCATGGAGCGAACTTCCAGAGTATACGCGTTGCTTTCACCCAGCGCGCCCAATTCAGCTACGTCTGGGGCCTTTATTGTGAATGAGTGAATGAATGAGTGAGTGAACATACCAGCATTAGGGAAGCCAATAAGGCCGACGTGCGCCATGGAGCGAACTTCCAGAGTATACGCGTTGCTTTCACCCAGCGCGCCCAATTCAGCTACGTCTGGGGCCTTTATTGTGAATGAGTGAATGAATGAATGAGTGAGTGAACGTACCAGCATTAGGGAAGCCAATAAGGCCGACGTGCGCCATGGAGCGAACTTCCAGAGTATACGCGTTGCTTTCACCCAGCGCGCCCAATTCAGCTACGTCTGGGGCCTTTATTGTGAATGAGTGAATGAATGAATGAGTGAGTGAACGTACCAGCATTAGGGAAGCCAATAAGGCCGACGTGCGCCATGGAGCGAACTTCCAGAGTATACGCGTTGCTTTCACCCAGCGCGCCCAATTCAGCTACGTCTGGGGCCTTTATTGTGAATGAGTGAGTGAGTGAGTGAGTGAACGTACCAGCATTAGGGAAGCCAATAAGGCCGACGTGCGCCATGGAGCGAACTTCCAGAGTATACGCGTTGCTTTCACCCAGCGCGCCCAATTCAGCTACGTCTGGGGCCTTTATTGTGAATGAGTGAGTGAGTGAGTGAGTGAACGTACCAGCATTAGGGAAGCCAATAAGGCCGACGTGCGCCATGGAGCGAACTTCCAGAGTATACGCGTTGCTTTCACCCAGCGCGCCCAATTCAGCTACGTCTGGGGCCTTTATTGTGAATGAGTGAGTGAGTGAGTGAGTGAACGTACCAGCATTAGGGAAGCCAATAAGGCCGACGTGCGCCATGGAGCGAACTTCCAGAGTATACGCGTTGCTTTCACCCAGCGCGCCCAATTCAGCTACGTCTGGGGCCTTTATTGTGAATGAGTGAGTGAGTGAGTGAGTGAACGTACCAGCATTAGGGAAGCCAATAAGGCCGACGTGCGCCATGGAGCGAACTTCCAGAGTATACGCGTTGCTTTCACCCAGCGCGCCCAATTCAGCTACGTCTGGGGCCTTTATTGTGAATGAGTGAGTGAGTGAGTGAGTGAACGTACCAGCATTAGGGAAGCCAATAAGGCCGACGTGCGCCATGGAGCGAACTTCCAGAGTATACGCGTTGCTTTCACCCAGCGCGCCCAATTCAGCTACGTCTGGGGCCTTTATTGTGAATGAGTGAATGAATGAGTGAGTGAGTGAGTGAGTGAACGTACCAGCATTAGGGAAGCCAATAAGGCCGACGTGCGCCATGGAGCGAACTTCCAGAGTATACGCGTTGCTTTCACCCAGCGCGCCCAATTCAGCTACGTCTGGGGCCTTTATTGTGAATGAGTGAATGAATGAATGAGTGAGTGAACGTACCAGCATTAGGGAAGCCAATAAGGCCGACGTGCGCCATGGAGCGAACTTCCAGAGTATACGCGTTGCTTTCACCCAGCGCGCAAAATTCAGCTACGTCTGGGCCTTTATTGTGAATGAGTGAATGAATGAATGAGTGAGTGAACGTACCAGCATTAGGGAAGCCAATAAGGCCGACGTGCGCCATGGAGCGAACTTCCAGAGTATACGCGTTGCTTTCACCCAGCGCGCCCAATTCAGCTACGTCTGGGGCCTTTATTGTGAATGAGTGAATGAGTGAGTGAGTGAGTGAGTGAACGTACCAGCATTAGGGAAGCCAATAAGGCCGACGTGCGCCATGGAGCGAACTTCCAGAGTATACGCGTTGCTTTCACCCAGCGCGCCCAATTCAGCTACGTCTGGGGCCTTTATTGTGAATGAGTGAATGAATGAGTGAGTGAACGTACCAGCATTAGGGAAGCCAATAAGGCCGACGTGCGCCATGGAGCGAACTTCCAGAGTATACGCGTTGCTTTCACCCAGCGCGCCCAATTCAGCTACGTCTGGGGCCTGCGACAAAAAAAAACAATATATTTTTTTAACCTGCATTCGTACATATCATAGCGTCTTTATCCCTAATGGGGTAGGCAGAGCGGTAAGGAAATTCTTTCAGGAAGTGAAAACAACTTTGGCTTTTGATCCGTCAGGTGGCGCTGCTTTGTAAACACTGTCTCCACGCATATATTTTTTAAACTGCTAATTAAAGTGTTATTGTCGAGAGCGAGAGGTTGAGCGAGACAAAAACATAGAATGCGCCAGCTGCATTTCCTCCTGGGCATGCTGTAAAAGTCAACTAAGGGATCCGAGGGTTTCAGTATATTGTTATTTAGGCGATGGTCTGACAACCTGTCACTACAGCAATATACCTACAAATCTAACTTAAATAACCCTCTAAACTTTGTCAGACATGGCGGAGCGACCTTTGTTTAAGTCGTTTACGCTCTGCTTACCTCATTAGGCATATTATACATTAGGCGTGATTGTATGTATGTATGTTTTTTTTTCCTTTCTGAATTCCATCTGCCATCCACTTCAAAGAGCCTTTATCAGCTTGTGTACAAGACAAAGCCATTGCTGGCAAAGTCTGCACATGATGGAACATGGCGGGATATGATGACGGGTTATGATGGCGCTCGCGGTTGCGAGGTATTGAGACGAAGAGCTCTTGATTCAGTCTGATTTATTGTAAACATACATACATACATATAATCACGCCTTTATCCCTAATGGGGTAGGCAGAGCGTAAACGACCTAAGGAAAGGTCGTTCCGCCACGTCTGACAAAGTTCTGAGGGTTATTCAAGATAAATTTATAGGTTTATTGCTGTAGTGACAGGTTGTCAGCCCATCGCCTAAATTACAATATACTGAAACCCTCGGATCCCTTAGCTGGTTTTTACAGCATGCCCGGGAGGAAATGCAGCTGGCACATTCTATGTTTTTCTTGTATTGTAAAAGATAATGCTATTTTATATGCAAGTTATGTTAAACACACAGTGAAAGGTTTATTTATGTATTACATGCGTGTAAGTTGCAAGCTCAGCATGTCACGCAGTATTGTCAATAATGTAGTAAGCAAGTCGACGCCCTGTGCGACATGCTGAGTAAGATGGTTCGAGTTGGCTCGAACAGCTTGTATGATGCTGAACCGCTTAGCACAGCTAATAGGCCTCTGACATGAATTGAGTAACGACCACTATCAAAGACAGCGACAGCGAAGCACGGAATCTTTTTTTTTTTTAACAATCAGTTAATTCAGTCTGCAATGTCCTAACCAAGCTGGGAAAAACCTCACAAAGTGATAAATTGACAAATATCAACTTTGTATTTCCCCCTGGCTCTAACCACTAGACCACAGAGGCAGTATGTATGTAATGTTACCTGTTCAGTATCGGTGAGAAAGAACTTGTTCCCCCTGCCTCCCGCGCCCCCCCGCGCCGCCACGAACATCACCCCCTCCTCGCTGAGGTCACCGACCACAGTCCCTGATGCATCTTTGACTATCGTACCTGAAACATACAAATATAATCACGCCTTAATCCCAATAATGGGGTAGGCAGAGCGTCAGCGCTCTAAACAAAGGACTTTTCGCCACATCTGGCAAAGTTTTGAAGGTTATTTAAGATAGATTTGTAGGTACTGGGTGGCGCAAAAGTACTGGCACTAAAGAAAATATTTTTATTTTTTTTATATGACATTTTCTGTCATTCTGTTGTTGAAAATTGTGTAGTGAACAAATGTAAAATACACTGAAAATAAACATGGACCGTTTTACTCTCCAAGAACGTGGAATAATTGTGTCAATGTTCTTACGGAATAATTCATCAGTGATAAGAACACAACGTGAATTTCGTCGACGATTTCCCCACCGTCCGGCACCGATTGGTCGCACAATTCGACGCTTTGCCACACGCCTTGAAGCAACTGGCTCAACATTGGATAGACCTAAGTCTGGGAGACCAAGAACAGGCCGTTCAGCTGAAAATATCGATGCTGTGCGCGAAGATGTGGAAGAGTGTCCAGAAACATCAACGAGGCGACGTGCCACGCAATTGGGCATTTCCAGACGGACCCTGCAGCGTATTTTGGTGAAAGACTTAAAGATGTTCCCGTATAAAACTCAAATGACTCATCAGCTGCTGCCTGCTGACCACCGAGCTCGTCTAGATTACTGCCAGCGCGTCATAAACCTCAACCTTGAAGAGGATAATTTTCCTTCAAAATTGGTTATGAGTGACGAAGCGCATTTCCATCTCTCAGGGCATGTCAATAAGCAGAATACTCGGTTCTGGGGCACTGATAATCCGCGCATTATTCAAGAAACACCTCTACACCCACTAAAAGTTACTGTATGGTGTGGCATCTGTGTTGACAGAGTGATCGGACCCTATTTTTTCGAAGACGCTGGAGGCAATGCGATAACTGTCACTGGAGAACGCTACAGAACCATGTTACGTGAGTTTTTGATACCCAGTTTGGACGAATTGGGGCTGGAGCACATCTGGTTTCAACAAGACGGCGCTACGGCACACACAGCGCGCGACACTATGGACTTAGTGAGGGACGCTTTTCCAGGCCGAGTTATCTCTCGTTTTGGCGATTTACCTTGGCCTGCAAGATCACCCGATCTGACCAGTCCAGACTTCTTTCTTTGGGGTTTTTTGAAATCTCGGGTGTATTCGAACAAGCCACAGACTCTCGCAGCTCTAAAAGAAAACATTCGTCAAGAAATAACGAACATATCGCAGGAAGTGTTACGGCAAGTTATGCAAAATGTCATAAATAGGGCTCAAATGTGTATCAACTCTGGAGGTCACCATTTAAAAGACATCATCTTTAAATCCTAATGGTACGAAATTTAATGGCACAAATATACATTTAAAAAAACCTAAATCTAGTTTTCTAATTTAGAAAAAATGTTATAGCTGAACCAAATAGGGTCTTTACTTTTGCGCCACCCAGTATATTGCTGTAGTGACAGGCGCTAAACACTTTTGTTGCCCAACACGACATTCTATTAAACATTTTTTTTTATTATTATTATTGACATATGTATTAATCTGACATTTTAAATTTGATATTGACATTTTTATTAACCTTTTCGCCGCCAAGCAATACAGTTAAAAAATTGCAACCAGCGCCACAGCAATTTCTAGGTAAAGAAATACTCAATAAAATGGAGATGTCCAACAGTTCATATCGATAGTAAATGTTTACTGTTTAAACCAAGTTTTAATTAATCCAAAACCATTTATTTGCTTCCTAATTTTCAGTAATTCTTTTATATAGGTCAAAACAATAATATATCATAGTGGTAGTAGTGGTGGTATAGTAAACAACATTTGGAATTTCAATAAGTTTATCTTTAGTTCAGTTTTCGAATTAGCACTGGCGCTTCTCTATTACGCGTCTCTATACATCGCGTTGTTGGCTATAGACGACTGTGGCGTCGGTGGCATTTCAATTTTCTCAAACCGATAGGACAAATAAGAATGTAACATCGATAAAAAATATGAAAATGAAATTCTTCAACTTTAGAACATCAAAGGATTTATTCTGGTACCTATTTTAATATTTCATTGCGACTTTTTTATTCATTCATTTCCTTTCCTTTTTACTATTTTACTAATGTTGAATATTCATTAAAAACGTCGAACTATCAATGGTCAAGCAATTATCACTGTGCACGAGTCGGCGAAACCGGTTTGTCGATACTCAATCAAACAAAGAAACTACTAATTCTTAGCATATTTCTGCAAATCGATGTCGGAAATATTTTCATTATACATTAGAATAATAAGAAAACGTTATTGTTATGGCAGATTTGACAAATATACACATAGTATAATCCGTATAGATATTGTAGACGTATCGATGTTTTATATTTGAACTAGCAAGAAACAACACTTCCAGTCGTGTAGGGCCGACTGTGGCGTGTGCGAATTGTACTTCTGCAGGTTCAAAACGTAATCAGTATTTTTTTTATTTTATACTACAAAACGAATAAATATACATACATACATACATAAATCACGCCTTTATCCCTTACGGGGTAGGCAGAGCGTAAAACGCCTTGTAAAAGGCGCTTTCGCCATGTCTGACAAAAATAGAGGGCAATTTTAGATTGTAATATGTATTGCTATAGTGACAGGTTGTCAGCCCATCGCCTAAATTACAATACACTGTAACCCTCGAGTCCCTTTTGCTGACTTCAACAGCATGCCCGGGAGGAAGGGCAGCTGGAACATTCTATGTTTTTCTATCTCTCCCAGTCCAGCATGGAAGAATAAATGAATAAATATCCAAGCGCAAAAGTTTATAAATCGAAGTAGAAGGTACAAAAATGCAATATGCGAAAATATAAAAAGATACAGTTTGAAAATCCTGGTTTATTAACATAAACTTTTTAACTATGTACATTTTGTCGGCTGTAGCCGACCGTGGCGCTGACGGCAAGTCGCAGGTTGTCGGCTATACCCGACTGTGGCGGTGAAAAGGTTAATGACCTAGAAAATCTTGACTTTATAAATATAAATTCTTGTATTATTTAATTATTATTGAATATTTGCATACCAATTGTTGGTGCACCATGCCTGTACATAGCCTGTAGATAAAATCACAAGATATATAGTACTATATATCTTGTGATTTTATCTACACTGTAATTTTACCTTGTGTGTCTGCAAATATATTTTTCTTTTCATTTCATTTAATTGTAAATATATTATATTGTATTTAATTATATTATTTATTAATAACATTTACATAACACAATTCAACAAGTTAAATGGCATCACTGAACCTTATATTGCTGTAGTGACAGGTTGTCAGCCCATTGCCTAAATTACAATATGCTGAATCCTTCGGTTCCTTAAGCTGGTTTTTACAGCATGCCCAGGAGGAAATGCAACTGGTGCAATCAATGTTTTTCTCTCGCTCCCAGGCCAGCATGGAAGGTTTAAGGTTTATTGCGGGTGAAAGTGTCAGCGGCCCGCAAACTGATAGGGGTTGCTCAGTCAACGACAATGAACAACATCCACCAAGAAATTCTTTAAGGAAGTGAAAAAAAAATTGGCTTGTGCATAAAGAATGTGCTGAAAGAATTTCCTGGTGGAAGTTGTTCAGTGTTGTTAACTGAGCAACCCCTATCAGTTTGCGGGACGGTATCCCTTACACCCCATATGTGTTTTTTGCATTTCAAAATGTTTTAGCTTATTTCTTAAATTTTTATTTTTAAAAAACAACAAATCATAATTTTCAACCACTGATAGGATTTGAACCTGCATCATTGGAATACCGTTCCAACGAATTAGCCTTTATGCTACGGCGGCTCTTGCCCTGAGCTGTGAAATTTGTGACCGCAAGACTGATGGCTTAACATGCTCTGCAATATCTGATTCCCACGGTAAAACTCATTGCGCCACAGATGAAAAACTGCAGTATGTGTAATACATACATATAATCACGCCTTTATCCCTAATGGGGTAGGCAGAGCATCAACGACCTAAACAAAGGTTGTTCGCCACGTTTTATGTGTAATTGTAAAAGATAAATCCCACTCACATTTATACCGTGGTTTGACTCTGCCAGCCTCACAAGAATAGAACTTGTTTCCACACTGAGGCTGTGTTCCGGGCACATTCCAGGAAACAAATTTTATCACATGATGGGTGTGAAAAAGTCTCCCCTTTGTTTGACATGTAACAAGATTGATGATCTAAATCATATAATGCTGGAGTGTTCCCGGAACGCTAACGCTAAGGGCTAGATTTATAGGTTCAGAAAATGGTAATAATGGTCAGCTAAATTGTTGGTTGGCAGACCCGCTATCCAGCAGAGCAGTTGCGTTGTACCGTTTTCTGACTCTATCTGGTTAAATACATGTATGGCATAGTCACCAGATGACTGAAGCTTCGTTAAAAATTTACAGACAAGAAAACCATCACTCACCTAAAGGTACAGGCACAATAATATGAGACGCATTCTTCCCGCTGCAATCTTTGTTGAAACCTCTCTCACCGTGCTTTGCTGTGATCACAGACTTACAATGGTTCAAACTTTTTACCGTATGTGTGGCCTGAAACATACATACATAAATCACGTCTTTTTCCCTAATGGAGTAGGCAGAGCATCAACGTCAACCTATGCAAAGGTTGTTCTGCCATTTCTGACACGTTTTGAGACTTATTGTGAATCTACAAGACTGTGTCGTCTGCAACAGGGCAACTATTATTATTTGAACAGGTAGGCAGTTGAAACGATATACATATGAAATAAACCCCGAAAATCGCGTTATTATGGAGAGCATACATGTACAACTCACCTGACAGTCTAGACTGGTTTTTCTACATGTACCCACATGTTTGGTACATAACAACATACAACACAACATATTAGCTTCTATGTACTAAACTGCCTCCGTTGTCTAGTGGTCTGAACCATGGGCTCTTGACCATCCTAGGTTCAATTCCCGGACGGGGACAATGTTGTTGTAGTTTCTAGTTTGGTTAGGACATAGCAGGCTGATCACCTGATTTTCCGAAAAGTAAGATAATCCATGCTGTCTAATGGGCATGTAAATAGTCGGCCCTGTGCCTGATTTCTCTCTGGTCATGACAAGTCAATCTGTCCCATCAGAATAAGCGATTGAATGAAAAGGGAGTCCACCTGTGTGTAGCGCAAACACATGGCTCTAAAAATTAGTCATGGGCAGTACACCGATCTCTGATCGGCCAGAGATCGGCCGCCATCACCGAAAATCGGTAGGAGGACTATTTTTTTTTTTACTAACCTGAAAAATTACATGTCCTCCGTGGCCACCGTCCCCGCCGTCAGGCCCAGCGTGGTCTTTACACCACACGCTCAAGAAAGAAATACAACCATCGCCTCCATTCCCAGCCACGGTTCGAACTCTTTGCTGGTCGACATAAAACTGCACAGTATTCCGCTCCGACTTAGCTTTCAAACTCCTAAGCGCTTTAGGAACGTACTCCTGGCTGTAATTTCGAAGTAGGTGCGGTTTTGGTGCGAATAAGAATAGTTTTAGACACTTTTTCGTAAACATTTTGTAAGTAAACATTGAATATTTTGAGGTTAGGTTAGGATGTTTTCTTTATGTCAAAATTGCGTTTAGGTGTTGGTTTAGGAAATTTTCGTCAGGCAGGAAGTCCATTTATATTTTTCAATGTTTTAGATTTTATTTTAGAATTTGAAACAATGCATTTGTAATAACTGCATCTGTAATAAATATTTCATAGCTTCTTGCACTCACCCAGAGGCCCCGCCCAGTCATTTTAGCATATTTTAATTTCAACAAGGCAGAATGATAATGATATCATTAGCCATTCTCTTTATGAAGACTTGTAAACCGATAAAATAAAATATTTGGCGCGCTTGAAATTTTCATAAATTCGTGGTCTTTCTTGTTGATTCGTAATCGTAATTAAATAATAAAAGTTAGTGTAGTGATTTGATCAAAAATAGAATAAATAGAATAGAATTGATGATCTTTACAGAAATCATCGTCATCGCTTTGGTAAGTAAATTACAATTATTTTAACGATATGGAGAACTCTTCATTCTCGTTTTTTTTTGACGCTTCAGTTTTGATTATATTTTGGTTTTGTCTGCTGTGATTCTTATATCATTCATGAACTTGGAGGTACTTGAAAATACTATTACCATAAAGCCGTGACTCCTGCTGTGAAAGATTACACGAAACATACGTCCGCGAAGCAGAGAGGGGAAAGGAAATGTTTGTAAAACCCTTCCCCTCTCTCCCCGCGGGGGTATGTTTTGGTGCGCTTTAGTCACGGCACAGAATATATAATAGCACTACATAGTCACGGCTTAATATCTTCATTGCATGATGCGTGTCGGTCGCTCGGCAATTGTTTTTCAGACGCCGCCGCGCCGCCGGCCGGCTTTCAAAGTATGAAGCCTGAAGCCGCCGTGGTGACTACAGCGCGTAAAAACATCGCTAAGCAATGGAATGACTTTACACAAAACTACCTTTAATTTAGATCTTCTAATGTTGCTAGCTAAGTACCTATTTAAGTTAAGTTAGATGATTATCATCTTCCTAGCCTTATCCCGTATCTCACGGGTTCGGCTACCTAATCTAGGGGATTGAACGAGGGTACTGGGTTTTACACAGAGCGACTGCCATCTGACCTCCGCAACCAAGAAGGGAAATCAGACCCAATCCTAGATTAGGTCAGAGTTTTCAAGCCGCCAATGCTTAGCACTGGCCTCTGATATGGCTTAACGACTAATATCTACGGTATTTAACGATATTAACCGGGACCAACGGCTTAACGTGCCTTCCGAAGCACGGAAAAAGCGCTGAGTAAACGTACATATGAAATTCGAAAACCGAAAAACACATTGGTACGTGGTGGGATTCGAACCACGACCTCCCGCTCAGGAGGCAGCGGCCCTATCCACTACACCATCGTTTTTTAAGTTAAGTCACTTAACTTAAAAAAATAAGTTACAATTGTTACATTGTTAAGCAAGAATAATTGTAAACAGTTTTCTTATTGTGTGGCAAATAAATGGTTTAAATGGTTATTTAAACCATGGGATTCCATCAGAGGGCGTTTAACAGTCAACATGGTCTTATTGTTAAACTTACCTTTTATATAAGCCACCAAGTTAAGCAAAAAGGAATTACGCAGGGCTCGATTCGCCCACATAGGCCGAGTAGGCGCTAAGCTTGCTTCCTATCCGGCTGGCAGTAAAGCATTCTGGTCGCTTGCGAAAGCAGTGGAAACAAATTTCTGCCAGCCATCTTTACCGCCTCTGCAGAGACCTGATGGGTCGCTTGCTCATACTGCGGAGGAGAAAGCCAATCTTTTTGCCTCCTATTTTGCGGAAATTTCGCGTCTTGATGCCGCAGGTAAAATACCACCCCCGTTACCTCGTGTCGACTGCTCTATGGCAGCCGTACGCATCCGGCAAAAAGAGGTCCTTAAAACCATGCGAAATCTAGACGTGAATAAAGCAAGTGGCCCTGACGGTATCCCTGCAATCGTCCTGCGTAACTGTGCGCCTGAGTTGTCTCCGGTGTTGACACGCCTGTACCGCCTCTCACTTGAGACTGGTGTTGTTCCCAAATCGTGGAAGCTTGCAAATGTGCAACCTGTACCCAAAAAAGGTAGTCGAGCAGACCCTGTCAACTATAGACCCATATCGGTAACCTCTATACTCTGCAAGATTATGGAGCGTGTACTGAATAATCGGCTCCTGGCATACCTTGAGGATAATGATCTCCTTAACGATCACCAATACGGCTTCCGCCGAGGGCGATCGACGGGGGACCTCCTCGTGCATGCCACTCACTTATGGAGCGAGGCTATCGAGAGACATGGTGAAGCACTTGCCGTGTCTCTGGATATCTCCAAGGCCTTTGACAGGGTCTGGCACGCTAGCCTTACTGGCAAGCTTCCCGCCTACGGGTTACCTGCTGGCCTTTGCAACTGGATTTCGGACTTCTTGAGCGAACGATCCATACAAGTGGTCTTAGAAGGCTGCTCCTCCGGACAACAGGCTATTGATGCCGGAGTTCCTCAGGGTTCTGTCCTGTCTGCAACCTTATTCCTGTTGCATATCAACGACATGTTTACACCCGATACCTTTGGGTACGCTGATGACAGCACGGTTGTTGACAGATATCTGTCCAGTGCAAGGGCCAACAGTGAAACAATCCAGTCTTGTCGGGAGTCCATGGTGGATCGTCTGAACTCATCGCTAAGGGTGATATCCGAGTGGGGCGATGCCAATCTCGTCAAGTTCAACGCATCCAAAACCCAGGCGTGTCTATTCTCGACAAAACGGAGTCCTTTTAACCTGGCTCCAACTTTCTGGGATGTATCCGTACCGATTTCTGACCATCTTGAGCTTCTTGGTATGAGCCTTACGTCCGACTTGAACTTTGGACGTTACATTGAGTCTCTGGCCACAACAGCTGCCAAAAAACTTGGTATCCTCTCGAAGGTGAGGCGATACTTCACACCGGGACAGCTATTGCAGTTGTACACAGCTCAAGTCCGATCGTGTATGGAGTACTGCTGCCACCTTTGGGACGGTTCAGCTAAATACCAGCTGGCTGCCTTAGACTCAATCGAGAAACGCGCTAAGAAGCTCATTGGAGACTCAGCACTGGTTGAGGCAAAACTACAGAACCTTGAGCACCGTCGCAGAGTGGCGTGCATGTCGGTATTTTACAGGATACATTTCGGGGAGTGCGCGTTAGCACTTCATGACCTTATACCCCCCTCCCCTTTCCATCTCCGGAGCACGAGGCGTGGACAGGGGTTCCACCCTTATGTCGTGGATATACCACAAATTCGCACGAAGCGGTTCGCTTCCACATTCTTAATGCGAACGGCTAAGGAGTGGAACTCCCTGCCGGCGGATCTGTTTCCGGAACAATATAACCTGGGCCTTTTCAAGGCGAGAGTGAATAGGCACTACATAGGTGAGTATGTTTCAACATAGTCCGCATCGTCACTTTCCACCAGGTGAGATGGCGGACAAATGCTCGCCTATATATATATAAAAAAAAAAAAAAAAAAAATATATATATTTCTTCAGTTTTCAGACATAGTTTTTAGTTAATGGTCTGAGCCATGGGCTCACGACCAGGAGATCCCGGGTTCGATTCCTGACGGGGGACAATGACTTTGTGTGATTGTTTCTAGTTTGGTTAGGACATTGCAGGCTGATCACCTGATTGTCCGAAAAGTAAGATGATCCATGCTGTCGGATGAGCATGTAAATAGTCGGTCCTGCGCCTGATGTCTCTGGTCGTGTCAGTCATTCTGTCCTTTCAGAATATAAGATTAAAGGAATAGAGAGTGCACCTGTGTGTAGCGCAAACACTTGGGCACCAAAAACTAGTCCTGCGCAGTTGGCCTGTCTCTGAGAGATTGGCCGCCATCACCGAAAATCGGTGGGAGGACTATTACGCTGCATCTAGTGTTATCTTCTTTTAGCGAATATTGTAATTAAATTAATAGAACGAAGAAAAATAACGGATTTCGTCAACATGGCCTACATTTTGGACTTTTTGATACTTCTAATTACATGCAGAACCCCTCCCACTCCCATGCCCCCCCTTGTACTGTAATCCTAGGCCCTTTAATCATTTAAATTGATTAAGAGATGATGAGCTGTGTTTATTTTTAACTAGATTTCTAATTTAATTTTTATACGTAATAATAAAAATAATGCTATTTAGTAGGTATTTGGAAATAAAACAGATCGATAAATTTGCTGAAGTTTAATTTTCACAATTTCATAACAAAGTAAGTAGGTATAAAAGTTTGATGGTAGAAATATAAAAAAAATACTAAATCTTACTCTATGATCGTTAAAATTCTATCAAAAACTGGACTCCTTTACTAAGGAGTTTTATGTCTTTATTAGCTTTATTAGACGCGTGTGAATATAACTTCTTCGGTGTCTGATTGTGAACCACTGCTGCTGCCAGCATCAAAGGTCTTCCAGGTTTCCTTGTATTCCCCATTTGGAGTGTAGATATAGGACACAAAGCTCTTAGAAGCCTCCTTTTTTTTGGTCACGTCTAGTTCGTGGAAGTTGTTAGTAGACTCTTGGGATATAACACCGTTTTTGACCACGAATACTTGCTTGCTACCGGAATCGGAAGAAGCCTGTTGCTTGCTTGATTCGGAAGAGCTGATGCTTTGGACTGATGAACCACCTGATTGAACTTTGCTTCCAGATGATTGGTTTCCACTTGGTCCGTTTCCAGATGATTGGTTTCCATTGACAACGACGACCTTCTTGCTAGAAGATGCTTTATGCTCGCTTGATTCGGAAGAGCTGGATCTGATGCTTTGGACTGATGAACCGCCTGATTGAACTGGGCTTCCAGATGGTTGGTTTCCACTTGGCTTTCCTGGATGTCCTGGTTTATCAGGTTGGTCTGGCTGATCTGGTTGAACTGACTTTCCTGGATGTCCTGGTTTATCAGATGGTTGGTTTCCACTTGGTCCGTTTCCAGATGATTGGTTTCCATTGACAACGACGACCTTCTTGCTAGAAGATGCTTGACGCTCGCTTGATTCAGAAGCGCTAGAGCTGCTGCTTTGGACTGATGAACCGCCTGATTGAACTGGGCTTCCAGATGGTTGGTTTCCACTTGGTCCGTTTCCAGATGATTGGTTTCCATTGACAACGACGACCTTCTTGCTAGAAGATGCTTGATGCTTGCTTGATTCGGAAGAGCTAGAGCTGATACTTTGGACTGATGAACCACCTGATTGAACTGGGCTTCCAGATGGTTGGTTTCCACTTGGTCCGTTTCCAGATGATTGGTTTCTATTGACAACGACGACCTTCTTGGCAGAAGATGCTTGTTGCTCGCTTGATTCAGAAGCGCTGGAGCTGATGCTTTGGACTGATGAACCGCCTGATTGAACTGGGCTTCCAGATGGTTGGTTTCCAATTGGCTTTCCTGGATGTCCTGGTTTATCAGGTTGGTCTGGCTGATCTGGTTGATCTGGTTGTCTTGGTTTATCAGGTTGGTCTGGTTTACCTGGTTTTTCTGGCTTTCCTGGGTGTCCTGGTTTATCAGATTGGTCCGGCTGATCTGGTTGATCTGGCTTTCCTGGCTTTTCTGGCGTTCCTGGCGTTCCTGACTGTCCTGGTTTATTAGGTTGGTCTGGCTGATCTGGTTGATCTGGTTTTCCTGGCTTTCCTGGCTTTTCTGAATGTCCTGGTTTATCAGGTTGGTCTGGCTGATCTGGTTGATCTGGCTTTCCTGGATGTCCTGGTTTATTAGATGGTTGGTTTCCACTTGGTCCGTTTCCAGATGATTGGTTTCCATTGACAACGACGACCTTCTTGCTAGAAGATGCTTGACGCTCGCTTGATGCAGAAGCGCTAGAGCTGCTGCTTTGGACTGATGAACCGCCTGATTGAACTGGGCTTCCAGATGGTTGGTTTCCACTTGGTCCATTTCCAGATGACTGGTTTCCATTGACAACGACGACCTTCTTGCTAGAAGATGCTTGATGCTCGCTTGATTCGGAAGAACTGGAACTGATGGTTTGGACAGATGAACCGCCTGATTGAACTGGGCTCCCAGATGGTTGTTTTGGCTGGCTTTTTGGCTTTCCTGGTTTTCCTGGCTTTCCTGGATGTCCTGGTTTATCAGGTTGGTCTGGCTGATCTGGTTTATCAGGTTGGTCTGGCTGATCTGGTTGTCCTGGTTTATAAGGTTGGTCTGGCTGATCTGGTTGTCCTGGTTTATCAGGTTGGTTTGGCTGATCTGGTTGATCTGGTTGTCCTGGTTTATTAGGTTGGTCTTGTATACCTGGCTTTTCTGGCTTTCCTGGATGTCCTGGGTGTCCTTGTTTATCAGGTTGGTCTGGCTGATCTGGTTGATCTGGCTTTCCTGGCTTTTCTGGCGTTTCTGGCGTTCCTGGCTTCCCTGGCTTTTCTGAATATCCTGGTTTATCAGGTTGGTCTGGCTGATCTGGTTGATCTGGCTTTCCTGGCTTTCCTGGATGTCCTGGTTTATCAGATGGTTGGTTTCCACTTAGTCCGTTTCCAGATGATTGGTTTCCATTGACAACGACGACCGTCTTGCTAGAAGATGCTTGATGCTCGCTTGATTCGGAAGACCTGGAGCTGATGCTTTGGACAGATGAACCGCCTGATTGAATTGGGCTCCCAGATGGTTGGTTTGGTAGACTTTTTGGCTTTCCTGGTTTTCCTGGCTTTCCTGGATGTCCTGGTTTATCAGGTTGGTCTGGCTGATCTGGTTGTCCTTGTTTATCAGGTTGGTCTGGCTGATCTGGTTGTCTTGGTTTATCAGGTTGGTCTGGCTGATCTGGTTGTCCTGGTTTATCAGGTTGTCCTGGTTTATCAGGTTGGTCTGGCTGATCTGGTTGATCTGGTTGTCCTGGTTTATCAGGTTGGTTTGGCTGATCTGGTTGATCTGGTTGCCCTGGTTTATCAGGTTGGTCTTGTTTACCTGGCTTTTCTGGCTTTCCTGGATGTCCTGAATATCCTGGTTTATCAGGTTGGTCTGGCTGATCTGGTTGATCTGGCTTTCCTGGCTTTCCTGGATGTCCTGGTTTATCAGATGGTTGGTTTCCACTTGGTCCGTTTCCAGATGATTGGTTTCCATTGACAACGACGACCTTCTTGCTAGAAGATGCTTGATGCTCGCTTGATTCGGAAGAACTGGAACTGATGCTTTGGACAGAACCGCCTGATTGAACTGGGCTCCCAGATGGTTGGTTTGGCTGGCTTTTTGGCTTTCCTGGATTTCCTGGCTTTCCTGGATGTCCTGCTTTATCAGGTTGGTCTGGCTGATCTGGTTTATCAGGTTGGTCTGGCTGATCTGGTTGTCCTGGTTTATCAGGTTGGTTTGGCTGATCTGGTTGATCTGGTTGTCCTGGTTTATCAGGTTGGTTTGGCTGATCTGGTTGATCTGGTTGTCCTGGTTTATCAGGTTGGTCTTGTTTACCTGGCTTTTCTGGCTTTCCTGGATGTCCTGGGTGTCCTTGTTTATGAGGTTGGTCTGGCTCATCTGGTTGATCTGGCTTTCCTGGCTTTATTGGCGTTTCTGGCGTTCCTGGCTTTCCTGGCTTTTCTGAATGTCCTGGTTTATCAGGTTGGTCTGGCTGATCTGGTTGATCTGGCTTTCCTGGATTTCCTGGATGTCCTGGTTTATCTGATGGTTGGTTTCCACTTGGTCCGTTTCCAGATGATTGGTTTCCATTGACAACGATGACCGTCTTGCTAGAAGATGCTTGATGCTCGCTTGATTCGGAAGAACTGGAACTGATGCTTTGGACAGATGAACCGCCTGATTGAACTGGGCTCCCAGATGGTTGGTTTGGCTGGCTTTTTGGTTTTTCTGGCTTTCCTGGATGTCCTGGTTTATCAGGTTGGTCTGGCTGATCTGGTTTATCAGGTTGGTCTAGTTGATCTGGTTGTCCTGGTTTATCAGGTTGGTCTGGCTGATCTGGTTGTCCTGGTTTATCAGGTTGGTTTGGCTGATCTGGTAGATCTGGTTGTCCTGGTTTATTAGGTTGGTCTGGCTGATCTGGTTGTTCTGGTTTATCAGGTTGTCCTGGTTTATCAGGTTGGTTTGGCTGATCTGGTTGATCTGGTTGTCCTGGTTTATCAGGTTGGTGTTGTTTACCTGGCTTTTCTGGCTTTCCTGGATGTCCTGGTTTATCAGATGGTTGGTTTCCACTTGGTCCGTTTCCAGATGAATGAATTCCATTGACAACGACGACCTTCTTGCTAGAAGATGCTGATTGAACTGGGCTCCCAGATGGTTGGTTTGGCTGGCTTTTTGGTTTTCCTGGTTTTCCTGGCTTTCCTGCATGTCCTGGTTTATCAGGTTGGTCTGGCTGATCTGGTTTATCAGGTTGGTCTAGTTGATCTGGTTGTCCTGGTTTATCAGGTTGGTCTGGCTGATCTGGTTGTCCTGGTTTATCAGGTTGGTTTGGCTGATCTGGTTGATCTGGTTGTCCTGGTTTATTAGGTTGGTCTGGCTGATCTGGTTGTCCTGGTTTATCAGGTTGTCCTGGTTTATCAGGTTGGTTTGGCTGATCTGGTTGATCTGGTTGTCCTGGTTTATCAGGTTGGTCTTGTTTACCTGGCTTTTCTGGCTTTCCTGGATGTCCTGGTTTATCAGATGGTTGGTTTCCACTTGGTCCGTTTCCAGATGATTGGTTTCCATTGACAACGACGACCTTCTTGCTAGAAGATGCTTGATGCTCGCTTGATTCGGAAGAACTGGAACTGATGCTTTGGACAGATGAACCGCCTGATTGAACTGGGTTCCCAGATGGTTGGTTTGGCTGGCTTTTTGGTTTTCCTGGTTTTCCTGGCTTTCCTGGATGTCCTGGTTTATCAGGTTGGTCTGGCTGATCTGGTTTATCAGGTTGGTCTAGTTGATCTGGTTGTCCTGGTTTATCAGGTTGGTCTGGCTGATCTGGTTGTCCTGGTTTATCAGGTTGGTTTGGCTGATCTGGTTGATCTGGTTGTCCTGGTTTGTTAGGTTGGTCTGGCTGATCTGGTTGTCCTGGTTTATCAGGTTGTCCTGGTTTATCAGGTTGGTTTGGCTGATCTGGTTGATCTGGTTGTCCTGGTTTATCAGGTTGGTCTTGTTTACCTGGCTTTTCTGGCTTTCCTGGATGTCCTGGTTTATCAGATGGTTGGTTTCCACTTGGTCCGTTTCCAGATGAATGATTTCCATTAACAACGACGACCTTCTTGCTAGAAGATGCTTGATGCTCGCTTGATTCGGAAGAACTGGAACTGATGCTTTGGACAGATGAACCGCCTGATTGAACTGGGTTCCCAGATGGTTGGTTTGGCTGGCTTTTTGGTTTTCCTGGTTTTCCTGGCTTTCCTGGATGTCCTGGTTTATCAGGTTGGTCTGGCTGATCTGGTTTATCAGGTTGGTCTAGTTGATCTGGTTGTCCTGGTTTATCAGGTTGGTCTGGCTGATCTGGTTGTCCTGGTTTATCAGGTTGGTTTGGCTGATCTGGTTGATCTGGTTGTCCTGGTTTGTTAGGTTGGTCTGGCTGATCTGGTTGTCCTGGTTTATCAGGTTGTCCTGGTTTATCAGGTTGGTTTGGCTGATCTGGTTGATCTGGTTGTCCTGGTTTATCAGGTTGGTCTTGTTTACCTGGCTTTTCTGGCTTTCCTGGATGTCCTGGTTTATCAGATGGTTGGTTTCCACTTGGTCCGTTTCCAGATGAATGATTTCCATTGACAACGACGACCTTCTTGCTAGAAGATGCTTGATGCTTGCTTGATTCGGAAGAACTGGAACTGATGCTTTGGACAGATGAACCGCCTGATTGAACTGGGCTCCCAGATGGTTGGTTTGGCTGGCTTTTTGGTTTTCCTGGTTTTCCTGGCTTTCCTGGATGTCCTGGTTTATCAGGTTGGTCTGGCTGATCTATTTTATCAGGTTGGTCTAGTTGATCTGGTTGTCCTGGCTTATCAGGTTGGTCGGGCTGATCTGGTTGTCCTGGTTTATCAGGTTGGTTTGGCTGATCTGGTAGATCTGGTTGTCCTGGTTTATTAGGTTGGTCTGGCTGATCTGGTTGTCCTGGTTTATCAGGTTGTCCTGGTTTATCAGGTTGGTTTGGCTGATCTGGTTGATTTGGTTGTCCTGGTTTATCAGGTTGGTCTTGTTTACCTGGCTTTTCTGGCTTTCCTGGATGTCCTGGTTTATCAGGTTGGTCTGGCTGATCTGGTTGATCTAGCTTTCCTGGATTTCCTGGCTGTCCTGGTTTATCAGATGGTTGGTTTCCACTTGGTCCGTTTCCAGATGATTGGTTTCCATTGACAACGACGACCTTCTTGCTAGAAGATGCTTGATGCTCGCTTGATTCGGAAGAACTGGAACTGATGCTTTGGACAGATGAACCGCCTGATTGAACTGGGCTCCCAGATGGTTGGTTTGGCTGGCTTTTTGGTTTTCCTGGTTTTCCTGGCTTTCCTGGATGTCCTGGTTTATCAGGTTGGTCTGGCTGATCTGGTTTATCAGGTTGGTCTAGTTTATCTGGTTGTCCTGGTTTATCGGGTTGGTCTGGCTGATCTGGTTGTCCTGGTTTATCAGGTTGGTTTGGCTGATCTGGTTGATCTGGTTGTCCTGGTTTATTAGGTTGGTCTGGCTGATCTGGTTGTCCTGGTTTATCAGGTTTTCCTGGTTTATCAGGTTGGTTTGGCTGATCTGGTTGATCTGGTTGTCCTGGTTTATCAGGTTGGTCTTGTTTACCTGGCTTTTCTGGCTTTCCTGGATGTCCTGGTTTATCAGATGGTTGGTTTCCACTTGGTCCGTTTCCAGATGATTGGTTTCCATTGACAACGACGACCTTCTTGCTAGAAGATGCTTGATGCTCGCTTGATTCGGAAGAACTGGAACTGATGCTTTGGACAGATGAACCGCCTGATTGAACTGGGCTCCCAGATGGTTGGTTTGGCTGGCTTTTTGGCTTTCCTGGTTTTCCTGGCTTTCCTGGATGTCCTGGTTCATCAGGTTGGTCTGACTGATCTGGTTTATCAGGTTGGTCTGGCTGATCTGGTTGTCCTGGTTTATCAGGTTGGTTTGGCTGATCTGGTTGATCTGGTTGTCCTGGTTTATCAGGTTGGTTTGGCTGATCTGGTTGATCTGGTTGTCCTGGTTTATCAGGTTGGTCTTGTTTACCTGGCTTTTCTGGCTTTCCTGGATGTCCTGGGTGTCCTTGTTTATGAGGTTGGTCTGGCTCATCTGGTTGATCTGGCTTTCCTGGCTTTTTTGGCGTTTCTGGCGTTCCTGGCTTTTCTGAATGTCCTGGTTTATCAGGTTGGTCGGGCTGATCTGGTTGATCTGGCTTTCCTGGATTTCCTGGCTGTCCTGGTTTATCAGATGGTTGGTTTCCACTTGGTCCGTTTCCAGATGATTGGTTTCCATTGACAACGATGACCGTCTTGCTAGAAGATGCTTGATGCTCGCTTGATTCGGAAGAACTGGAACTGATGCTTTGGACAGATGAACCGCCTGATTGAACTGGGCTCCCAGATGGTTGCTTTGGCTGGCGTTTTGGTTTTCCTGGTTTTCCTGGCTTTCCTGGATGTCCTGGTTTATCAGGTTGGTTTGGCTGAGATGGTTGATCTGGTTGTCCTGGTTTATCAGGTTGTCCTGGTTTATCAGGTTGGTTTGGCTGATCTGGTTGATCTGGTTGTCCTGGTTTATCAGGTTGGTCTTGTTTACCTGGCTTTTCTGGCTTTCCTGCATGTCCTGGTTTATCAGATGGTTGGTTTCCACTTGGTCCGTTTCCAGATGAATGATTTTCATTGACAACGACGACCTTCTTGCTAGAAGATGCTTGATGCTCGCTTGATTCGGAAGAACTGGAACTGATGCTTTGGACAGATGAACCGCCTGATTGAACTGGGCTCCCAGATGGTTGGTTTGGCTGGCTTTTTGGCTTTCCTGGTTTTCCTGGCTTTCCTGGATGTCCTGGTTTATCAGGTTGGTCTGGCTGATCTGGTTTATCAGGTTGGTCTGGCTGATCTGGTTGTCCTGGTTTATTAGGTTGGTCTGGCTGATCTGGTTGTCCTGTTTTATCAGGTTGGTTTGGCTGATCTGGTTGATCTGGTTGTCCTGGTTCATTAGGTTGGTCTTGTTTACCTGGCTTTTCTGGCTTTCCTGGATGTCCTGGGTGTCCTTGTTTATCAGGTTGGTCTGGCTGATCTGGTTGATCTGGCTTTCCTGGCTTTTCTGGCGTTTCTGGCGTGCCTGGCTTTCCTGGCTTTTCTGAATGTCCTGGTTTATCAGGTTGGGCTGGCTGATCTGGTTGATCTGGCTTTCCTGGATGTCCTGGTTTATCAGGTTGGTCTGGCTGATCTGGTTGATCTGGCTTTCCTGGCTTTCCTTGATGTCCTGGTTTATCAGATGGTTGGTTTCCACTTCGTTCGTTTCCATATGATTGGTTTCCATTGACAACGACGACCTTCTTGCTAGAAGATGCTTGATGCTCGCTTGATTCGGAAGAACTGGAACTGATGCTTTGGACAGATGAACCGCCTGATTGAACTGGGCTCCCAGATGGTTGGTTTGGCTGGCTTTTTGGCTTTCCTGGTTTTCCTGGCTTTCCTGGATGTCCTGGTTTATCAGGTTGGTCTGGCTGATCTGGTTGTCCTGGTTTATCAGGTTGGTTTGGCTGATCTGGTTGATCTGGTTGTCCTGGTTTATCAGGTTGGTCTTGTTTACCTGGCTTTTCTGGCTTTCCTGGATGTCCTGGCTGCCCTTGTTTATCAGGTTGGTCTGGCTGATCTGGTTTATCTGGCTTTTCTGGCTTTTCTGGCGTTACTGGCGTTCCTGGCTTTCCTGGCTTTTCTGAATATCCTGGTTTATCAGGTTGGTCTGGCTGATCTGGTTGATCTGGCTTTCCTGGCTTTCCTGGATGTCCTGGTTTATCAGATGGTTGGTTTCCACTTGGTCCGTTTCCAGATGATTGGTTTCCATTGACAACGACGACCTTCTTGCTAGAAGATGCTTGATGCTCGCTTGATTCGGAAGAGCTGGAACTGATGCTTTGGACTGATGAACCGCCTGATTGAACTGGGCTCCCAGATGGTTGGTTTGGCTGGCTTTTTGGCTTCCCTGGTTTTCCTGGATGTCCTGGTTTATCACGTTGGTCTGGCTGATCTGGTTGATCTGGCTTTCCTGGGTGTCCTGGTTTATCAGGTTGGTCTGGCTGATCTGGTTGATCTGGCTTTCCTGGCTTTTCTGGCGTTCCTGGCGTTCCTGACTGTCCTGGCCGTCCTGGTTTATCAGGTTGGTCTGGCTGATCTGGTTGATCTGGTTGTCCTGGTTTATTAGGTTGGTCTGGTTGTTCTGGTTGGCTGCCAGGCCATCCCTTTTTCACGTAAGTAGTTTTTGTGTAACTGCTTTTCTTTGATTCCTCTTGCGACTGGTTTTTTTTTATTATTGTTGTGCCATCCCCTAAACCGTTGTTTTGTATAATGGCTGCAAAGAAAACAAATTACGTTAAAAGCTAATATATAAACACGCTGTTAATATCTCAACACTCACTGTTACACCCACTTTCTCAATTTAAGGTGTGTTCCAACGGCAGATGAGCAGGAGTCGTATTTCTGAACCACTCGTATGAAAACTGAAAACGCATACGAAAATCATTCGTGTGCGACATCGAATTCTATCATCCACGATTTTACGTATTTTTGAAAAAGTAGAAATCTGTGTTGCCAATCACTGTCACTACATAGTATAACACAAAGTCGCTTTCTCTGTCCCTATATCCCTATGTATGCATAGATCTTTAAAACTACGCAACAGATTTTGATGCGGTTTCTTTTAATGGATAGAGAGATTCACGAGGAAGGTTTGTATGTATAAAACATGCATAATATAGTAGAGAAACACTGATGATTTCCGTGCAAAGCCGGGGCGGGTCACTAGTAAAGTATAATCTCATAAATTGTTTTCGTTTTACGCAGAAATACACCTACTATACCACCACTACCACACACACACACACACACACTCACACACGCACACACACAGACTCACACTCGCGCATACACACCCAACCCACAAATAATATCTGCTAGTTTTGATTGTTTCTTTTCATTTAACTTATAATTATTAAGTCTTTTCTTTTCTCTCCTTTCTTTATATCCAAGACAACACAATATCTTGTTCATTGTCATTCATTCTGGTGGTGGAGGCCTGGTTACCTATAGATCAGGTTTACCTAGTTTAGGGACCAGCCTCTCAAACAAATTGTACTTTTATTTGCTTATGTATCTAATTTAATGTTGTTGTTTGTAGAGGAAATATTTTTTTTTTATTATTATTACTACCACTAACAAACAATAATGATTTGAAAAACCGGAAATGAATCGCAGAGAAACGGAACGTTAATTCAAGTAAATTAAAAAGTTAAAGTGTCACTTGTCAATTGATTTTCTGTGTCACTGTCATGATCATACTACTACTACTTGGGTTTCGAGTAGTAGAAAAGTAAACGAGTGGTTTGGACCTCTCGTTGCATAGTCGCATACGTTTGAGTGTTCAAAAATAGTGATTTTGGGATTTCGTATGCGAATTCGGATACGAGCGGTTCAAAAATACGACTCCAGGTACCACTTGGCACAGAAACACTTACTTTGTTGGGATGATTGCTGGTTTTCAGACTCTTGTTCGCTCGCTGATGAAGATGAAATAACCTGGGAGAGTTGACCTCCACCAATCCCTCCAACTTGTTTGAAAACTGTAAATAATTACAAAAATTCTATATTTTCCATACTGGACTGGGAGCGACAGACACACAGAATGTGCCAGCTGTAATTCCTTCTGGGCATGCTGTAAAAACCAGCTAAGGGGTTCGACGGTTTCAGTATATTGGAATTTAGGCGATGGGCTGACAACCTGTCACTACAGCAATAGACCTACAAATCTATCTTAAATAACCCTCAAACTTTTGTCAGACGTGGCGGAACGACTTTTGTTTATGTTGTTTACGCTCTGCCTTTACCCCATTAGGGATAAAAGTGTGATTACATGTATGTATGTATTTTTGTGAAGAAAGTAATTGCCACAGGCGTTATTAACGATACCAAGATCAAAACAACAATTTAAAAATGTTTGTCCGTCTGTCTTTCTCTCTGTATGTAACCACAACAAGCCAGAACTACTGGACCGATTTTGATGGGACTTTTTTTATTCGACTGATAATTCCTTGGATTGCACCTTAGGATACAAATAATCACGCACATAGAGCGCAGGCAGAAAATTTAATTTTGTTAGTTTTAAACCGATTTTGATGAGACTGTATTTATTTGACAGAGGGTTATCTAGGCTCAAACTAAGAATACAAATAATCACGCCACCTGGCTTGACAGGAAATTCAGTTTTGATTGTTTTATAACCGATTTTGATAGAAATTGTATTATTCGACTGAGTGTTTAGACTCAAACTTTGGATACTATTATTTGTTCTTATTTTGCTATCGATTCGTAGAGCGCACAACTTAACTAAATCTTGACTTAAATTATTGGCGTCCTTTTCTGTTCTCTTATGATAGAAAGGGACAGGTATAGACTTATACTAATTAAGTCGTGTGTATTGCAACTACGAATTGGTACCATTGTACACCTACGTAACTTAGTTAGGCAGTAGGCAGAAAATTTTAATTTGTTTGTTTTTTAACTGATTTTGATAGGACTTTGTTAATTTTAACAGAGTTTTACCCAGACTCAAAAAATATTTAAAAATATTTACTCTAACTAACCTAGGGGGTAGGCAGTACTATGTGGTACTATTATATATTCTGTGGCAGTACATTGGATTCTGTTTATTACTAAATCGATTTTGGGTAAAAAAATATATTGGACTCTGTTTTATAAACTCTAAAGCCTCCAGCGCACCTGGCAGAGGGAAAGGTAAATGTTTGTGAAACCCTTCCCTTGTCTGCCCCACTGGGGTATGTTTAGTCACAGAATATATAATAGTACTACATAGAGAATGGTCATTCACCTCCCTTCCCCAGTCCAATATACAATTCGTTTTTTTAGTGTTGAGATATCGATACCAACATGTTTTGCAGCTCATAAATTGGTCTTTCCTGGCAACTTAGCACAGAGGTTCAAATTTCGGAACCAAAGATTATAACCTTGTCACAACCTTATGTTTTGCGGTTCAGTTTCTTTAAAGTTGTAGGGACAAAGCAGTTTATCGGCTGCAAAACAAGTTGGTATCGATAACTCAACGTTAAATAAACGGAGATTACGTCACACTCCGCGCTGGATTGTGGGTCACATTGATCGTACGCTTAGCGGGTATGGCGCGTGCATGTTTCCCAGTGTATCGGAAATAATAAAACTTTGTGTTCTAAAGATGGTTAGGTACTGTTCCGTGTACGGATGTCTTTCTACCACAAGATATGACTTCAATAGGAACTTTTTTAGATTCCCAAGTGATGGGAGACGGTAGTGAGAACTAAAAAAATACCTAATTCATACTAGTAAGTACTAAAATACCTCCAAACGATAATGTTCATTATTGTCGTTTTGTGAAATTGCTGGTCACTACGAACTTGAGGATCGAAAAGCGTGACTGTGCGGTTCTTTTTTATAATACATATAATCACGCCTTTATCCCTTAGGGTTAGGCACAGCGTAAACGACCTAAACAAAGGTCGCTCCGCCACGTCTGACAAAGTCTTGAGGGTTATTAAAGATAGATTTGTAGGTATATTGCTGTAGTGACAGATGGTCAGCCCATCGCCTAAATTGCAATAAACCGAAACCCTCGGATCCCTTAGCTGGTTTATACTGCATGCCCGGAAGGAAATGCAGCTGGCATATTCTATGCTTTTCTCGCTCCCAGTGCAGCTTTCGAGGGTAACAGTGTTTTTTTTTTGTTTGCGCATGAAACCTTGCTATTATACGTTCATTACATTACATACTTGGTCAATCGACCCGATAATCCCTGTTGTCAGAGTTTTTGAACCGCCTAACCGCACAGCTAATATAGATTAACTCGGTTGATTATTATTATATTATTTAATCAGGCAGGCAGTTGTAGCAACTGATAGTGCCTGTATAATACTTCACGGTTTGCTTGTCTTATTGAAGTTTTGTAGGTATTTGTCCAATTTGTTCTTAAAGATATTTGTATTCTGTGCTGTCAGTAGCTTTATAAGCTCAATTAGTAAATTAAAAAAAAAAACTCTAAATTGTTGTAGTCTAGTACCCAAGGAACTAACTATATTTACACTCATGCATGAATGTCATAAAACTTTGCACACTGATTATTCGGTCGAATACATTGAGGCAATTTTTTATTATTAAGATCTTTTGTTATTTACATGTATTCTTGCAAATAAATGCCTTATCTTATCTTATCGAGATCACTATAATATATTGGAACAGAAACACTTACTTTGTTGGGATGATTGTTGTTTCTTAGACTCTTCCTCACTGGCTGATGATGATGAGATCACCTGGGACCACCCTCCTCCGCCTCCAATTTGTTTGGAGACTGGAATAATAAACAAGCAACTGAAGTACTGATTTATATTTTAAAAAAGTTTACATACATACATACATAAAATCACGCCTTTATCTCTTACGGGGTAGGCAGAGCGTTAAACGCCTCATAAAAGGCGCTTTCGCCACGTCTGACAAAAATTGACGGCAATTTTAGATTGTAATGTGTATTGCTATAGTGACAGGTTGTCAGCCCATCGCCTAAATTACAATACACTGTAACCCTCTAGTCCCTTTTGCTGACTTCTACAGCATGCCCGGAAGGAAGGGCAGCTGGAACATTCTGTGTTTTTCTATCTCTCCCAGTCCAAGACAAAAAAAGTTTATGATGTATTTTTTCCCGATTGCGCAACACAAAGAATGGTAATGTGTTTATCAGCCTATGTATGTCTCTGTGGCGCTCTAGAGGCCAAACGCACGGGCTTATTTTAATTATTCTTACGTC
The DNA here is from genome assembly GCA_949820665.1 of Scrobipalpa costella. NCBI lineage: Eukaryota > Metazoa > Arthropoda > Insecta > Lepidoptera > Gelechiidae > Scrobipalpa > Scrobipalpa costella. Next base: position 1,222,154 of record OX463322.1, on the reverse strand, counting down.
AATCGATTCGTCTTAACCACGCGAGTGTCACTGAAGACATGATTTTGACAATAAATCAATATGGCGACATACTGCTTTTTTTAAATCCGACTCGTAGTTTTTATGGAATTAGCTTTTTTGTGCATATTTCGCACATTTTTGACGCGGCCACGGACGTAGCGTGCGCTGATTTGAACGATACTCTAAGGCATTACGGGCGATGGTTACATATCTTGAAATCTACCAGGAGTCGTATTTCTGAACCGCTCGTATGAAAACTGAAAACGCGTACGAAAATCATTCGTGTACGAAATCAAATTCTATCACACGCGATTTTACGTATTTTTGAAATAGTAGAAATCTGTGTTGCCAATAAAGTCTAATCCCATAAATTGTTTTCGTTCTACGCAGAAATACACCTACTATACCACCACTACCACTAACAAAATCGTTGATTTGAAAAACCGGAAATGAATCGCAGCGAAACGGAACGTAAATTCAAGTAAATTTAAAAGTTAAAGGCACTTGTCAAATGATTGTCTGTATCACTGTCATGTTCATAGACTACTTAGGTTTCGAGTAGTAGAAAAGAAAATGAGTGGTTTGGACCACTCGTTGCAGAGTCGCATACGAATGAGTATTCAAAAATAGTCCTTTTGGGATTTCCCATGCGAATGTTGCTTTTTCGCATGCGAATTCGGATACGAGCGATTCAAAAATACGACTCCTGCCGACAGGAAGCACCTTAATTTGTTACTATTGGGGGCGCCACCTATGCTCTGTTTCCACTGTAAATACTTACTTTGTTGGGATGATTGTTGTTTCTTGGATTCTTCCTCACTCGCTGATGAAGACGAAATCACTTGAGAGAGGAGTCCTCCATTAATCCCTCCAATTTGTTTGAAAACTGTGAATAATGACAACATTATGAACCATATTCTTCCATGCTTGGCTGGGAGCGAGAGAAAAACAATAAATGTGCCAGCTGCATTTCCTCCCGGGCATGCTGTAAAAAACAACTAAGGGATCCGAGGGTTACAGTATATTGTTATTTATACGATGGGCTGACAACCTGTCACTACAGCAATATACCTACAAATCTATATTAACCAACCCTCATAACTTTGTAAGACGTGGCGGTACGATCTTTGTTTAGGTCGTTTACGCACTGCCTACCCCATTAGGGAAAAGGCGGGATTATATATATAGAAAGTGCTACGCAAAACGGTCCGAGGGTTACAGTGTTTTTTTTTGTTTGCGCATTATACCTTGCTATTATACGTTCATTTTATTGCATCGTTGAGCTACTTGGTTTATTCGAGTCAATCGACCCGATGAACCCTGATATCAAAGTTTATAAAACGCCTAATAGCACAGCTAATAAATAGGTTAACTTTCTTCCATGCTGGACTGGGAGAGATAGAAAAACATAGAATGTTCCAGCTGCCCTTCCTCCCGGGCATGCTTTTGAACTCAGCAAAAGGGCCTCGAGGGTTACAGTGTATTGTAATTTAGGCGATGGGCTGACAACCTGTCACTAAAGCAATACATATTACAATCTAAAATTGCCCTCAATTTTTGTCAGACGTGGCGAAAGCGTATTTTACGAGGCGTTAAACGCTCTGCCTACCCCGTAAGGGATAAAGGCGTGATTTATGTATGTATGTATGTATGTAATAGGTTAACTCGGTTTATTGGAACACAGAAAGAGCTGGTGTAGTGAATAGGCCCACCACGTACCAATGTGTTTTTCGGTTTTCGAATTTCATATGTACGTTTATTCGGCGCTTTTACCGTGCTTCGGAAGGCACGTTAAGCCATTGGTCCGGGTTAATATCGTTTAACATACATACATACATACATATAATCACGCCTTTATCTCTAATGGGGTAGGCAGAGCGTAAACGATCGAAACAAAGGTCGTTTCGCCACGTCTGACAAAGTTTTAAGGGTTTTTTAAGATAGACTTGTACGTATATTGCTGTAGTGATAGGTTGTCAGCCCATCGCCTAAATTACAATATACTAAAACCCTCAGATCCCGTAGCTGGATTTTACAGCTTGCTTGGGAGGAAATGCAGCTGGCACATTCTTTGTTTTTCTCTCACTCCCAGGCCAGCATGGAAGATATCGTTTAATAACGTAGATATTAGTCGTTAAGCCATGTCAGAGGCGGCTTGAAAACTCTGACCTTATCTAGAATTGGGTCTGGTTTCCCTTCTGGGTTGCGGAGGTCAGATGGCAGTCGCTCTGCGTAAATACCAGTAGTCGTTCAATCACCTAGGTTAGGTAGCCGACCCCGAGAGATACGGGATAAGGTTAGGGAGATGATGGTTTATTGGAACAGAAACACTTACTCTGTTGGGATGATTGTTGTTTCTTCGCCTCTTCCTCACTGGCTGATGATGATGATGAGATCACCTGGGACAACCCTCCTTTGCCTCCAATTTTTTTGGAGACTGAAATAATAAACAAGCAACTGAAGAACTGATTTATATTTAAAAAAAAAATATTATGTTAAAAACACCTTAACCATCTTCATATACTTTATTTCCATGCTGGACTGGGAGAGATAGAAAAACATAGAATGTTCCAGCTGCCCTTCCTCCCGGGCATGCTGTAGAAGTCAGCAAAAGGGACTGGAGGTACAGTGTATTGTAATTTAGGCGATGGGCTGACAACCTGTCACTATAGCAATACATATTACAATCTAAAATTGCCCTCAATTTTTGTCAGACGCGGCGAAAGCGCTTTTTACGAGGCGTTAAACGCTCTGCCTACACCTTAAGGGATAAAGGCGTGATTTATGTATGTATGTATGTACCATCTTCATATACATGAATCATTTTATTTGTATGACTTAGCTTTCTTTATAAATACAAATAGACAGTTGTCAAAAAAGGTCACCTTGAATTTGAACACCTTACAACTTTGCTTTTGTGAACAAGTCTTTGTTCTTAAATATAATCAGCGATATTATTGAGTTTCTTCCATGCTGGACTGGGAGTAAGAGAAAAACACAGAATGTGCCAGCTGCATTTCCGCCCGAGCATGCTGTAAAAACCAGCTAAGGGATCTGAGGGTTTCAGTATATTGCAATTTAGGCGATGGGCTGACAACCTGTCACATTAGCAATATACGTCCAAATCTTTCTTGAATGACCCTCAAGACTTTGTCAGACGCGGCGGAAAGGCCTTTGTTTAGGTCGTTTACGCTTTGCCTACCCCATTAGGGACAAAGGCGTGATTATATGTATGTATGTATAATATTGTGAACATGTCCATGAAATGATTAAAGTGGGGTCGATATTTAAAAATGTAAACTGTAAAATGAATGTCATGTTATGTAATGTATGGGGCTTGTACCCTGATATACCGTTTTTTTTACAGTTCATTGGAGATTAGTTCAGAAATCAAAATATGCCTATACGTACCAAACATTAGGGCACTAGATTCTTTCCAATTATATACATTACTTACATACAAACACGCCTTTATCCCTAATGGGGTAGGCAGAGCGTAGACAACCTAAATAAAGGTCATTCCGCCACGTCTGACAAAGTTTTGAGGGTTATCTAAGATAGATTTGTATATTGCTTTAGTGACAGGTTGTCAGCCCATCGCCTAAATTGCAATATACTGAAACCCTCGATCCCTTAGCTGGCTTTTACAGCATGCCCGGGAGGACATGCAGCTGGCACATTCTATGTTTTTCTTTCGCTCCCAGTCCAACGTGGAAGAAGAATAAATACATACATACATATAATCACGCCTTTATCCCTAATTGGGTAGGCAGAGCGTAAACGACCCAAACAAAGGTCGTTCCGCCACGTCTGACAAAGTTTTGAGGGTTATTTAAGATAGATTTGTAAGTATAATGCTGTAGTGACAGGTTGTCAGCCCATCGCCTAAATTACAATATACTGAAACCCTCGGATCCCTTAGCTGGTTTTTACAGCATACCCGGGAAGAAATGCAGCTAGCACATTCTATGTTTTTCTCTCGCTCCCAGGCCACCATGGAAGTAGAATTCCAATTATATACTGGGTGTAAAGGACAGCGCCCCGCAAACTGATGAAAGCGTGGGTCTATTTTAATCAATCTTACGTCACTCGATTCGTCTTTACCACGCGAGTGTCACTGGAGACATGGTTTTGTCAAAAAATCAATATGGCGACCTCAGACGCCATTTTGTGAAAATGGAAATAATTAAAATCGACGAACTATGATGAGTAAAAACAAAAGGCTTTTCCATACAAATTTGTATGAAAAAGTCATCTCTTATTTTCACTTATTGAAAAAACGTCCCGGTGGAAGTTGTTCAGTGTAGTTGAGTTAGCAACCCCTATCAGTTTTATGTACTGTGTCATTTTATGTAATCATTGTTTTTTATAGTTTAGACGAATATTTTAATTTTAAGTTCTAATATAAATTATTAATAATTTGACATTCTCGTTACCTTGACAATTTTATTATATGTTATTTTATTTTATTAATATTATGTTACTATTAATTTAATTTGAATTAACTATTTAAGATTTGTATGCTGTTGTTGTATCTTTCATGCTGGACTGGGAGAGATAGAAAAACATAAATGTTCCAGCTGCCGTTCCTCCCGGGCATGCTGTAGAAGTCAGCAAAAGGGATTCGAGGGTTACAGTGTATTGTAATTTAGGCGATGGGCTGACAACCTGTCACTACAGCAATACAAATCATTACACTATAAAATTTGCCCTCATTTTTTGTCAGACGTGGCGAAAGCGCCTGTTACGAGGCGTTTTATGCTCTGCCTACCCCGTAAAGGATATAGGCGTGATTTTATGTATGTATGTTGTTGTTGACGGCTGTTTAGGAGATCATTATAATATTGACCATCTTTGTATACACCATATTCAAGCATACATACATATATATATAATCACGCTTTTATCCCTAATGGGGTAGGCAGAGCGTACACGACCTAAATAAACGTCGTTCCGCCACGTCTAACAAAGTTTTGAGGGTTGTTTAAGATATATTGTTATTATATATTGCTGTAGTGACAGGTTGTCAGCCTGTCGCCTAAATTACAATATACAGAAACCCTCGGATCCCTTAGCTGATTTTTACAGCATGCCCGGGAGGAAATGCAGCTGGCACATTCTATGTTTTTCTCTCGCTCCCAGTCCAGCATGGAAGTATTCAAGCAAATAAACGATAACTGATTCTGATTCCTTGCGGGACGCTGTCCCTTACACCAGGTAAATTTCCTATTTTTTATTACTTGACTGGAATGAAGAAGATGATTCTTCTTCTTCGGCTGCCGAAGACGATTTCAGGATCTGCACAATCCCTCCGGGTCCGCTCTGTACCATACCTGAAAGTAACACGATATAAGTATAGCCCTCCCCGAAGATCGGCCATCTGCGCGGGACTAGTTTTTGGTGCCCAAGTGTTTGCGCAACACACAAGTGCACTCCCTATTTCTTCAATCTCTATTTCTGATGAGACAGATTGACTGACACGACCAGAGGGAAATCGGGCGCAGGACCGACTATTTACATGCCCATCCGACAGCATCATCTTACTTTTCGGACAATCAGGTGATTTGCCTGCAATGTTTTAACCAAACTAGAAACAACAAAAAGTCCTTTTTTGCTTTTGGTTCGTAAGCCCATGACTCAGACCACTAAGCCACTGAGGCAGTTAGATACATATAAGTATTACTTCCATGCTGGTCTGGGAGCGAGAGAAAAACATAGAATGTGCCAGCTGCATTTCCTCCCGGGCATGCTGTAAGATCTAGCTAAGGGATCCGAGGGTTTCAGTATATTGTAATTTAGGCGATGGGCTGACAACCTGTCACTACAGCAATATACCTAGAAATCTATCTTAAATAACCCTCAAAACTATGTCAGACGTGGCGGAACGACCTTTGTTTAGGTCGTTTACGCTCTGCCTACCCCATTAGGGATGAAGGCGTGATTGTATGTATGTAAGTAATACATAAGTAAGAGACTTTTTCAGGAAAAGAGAATTGACTACTTCATACAAAATGACCAATTCGGTCAGCAAATTTGTTTGTTTCTTCCATGCTGGACTGGGAGAGATAGAAAAACATAGAATGTTCCAGCTGCCCTTCCTCCCGGGCATGCTGTTGAAGTCAGCAAAAGGGACTTGAAGGTTACAGTGTATTGTAATTTAGGCGATGGGCTGACACAACCTGTCACTATAGCAATACATATTACAATCTAAAATTGCCCTAAATTTTTGACAGACGTGGCCAAAGCGCCTTTTACGAGGCGTTAAACGCTCTGCCTACCCCGTAAGGAATAAAGGCGTGATTTATGTATGTATGTATGTGTAATTTGTATGAGGAAGGCAAATATTTCATTTCCTGAAGGAATTTCCTAGTGAAAGTTGTACAGTTTCATTGACTGAGCAACCCTCCCGTCCGTTTGCGTGTTTCAAATAGAAAAGATTTCCTTTGAATTTAAAGAAATAATGCTTATTACAATTAGGCAGTGAATTTTCGAAATTACATTGGCTATTTAGGATATATTTTTTAAGGCTAGTACATACATACATACATATAATCACGCCTCTATCCCTAATGGGGTAGGCAGAGCATTTACGACCTAAACAAAGGTCGTTTCGCCACGTCTGACAAAGTTTTGAGGGTTATTTAGGATAGATTTGTAGGTACGAGTATATTGCTGTAGTGACAGGTTGTCAGCCCAGCGCCTAAATTACAATATACATTCGAATCCCTTAGCTGGTTTTCACAGCATGCCCAGGAGGAGATGCAGCTGGCACATTCTACGTTATTCTGTCGCTCCCAGTCCAGCATGGAAGCTCTTATGCCTCATTCATTATCATTTCAGATGAATCTCTTAGGCCTGAATGTGTACTATTAATAAGGTGTACTAATGAGCTCGATTCTAGATTTGCCGGCTTACATTAAAATTAAAATCTATTTTTCACTTTCAGACTGAAAAACATTGGAAAAGGACAAGAGATCTATTCTCTCCGGTTTTTGATTTATAGTCAGTGGTTTTATGCGTTATCTGACATTTTTATCCGCCATCATATGATATGGCGGATAAAATTTACAGAAATACTAGGAAAACGTGCAAAAGCTCGTCAAAATTTAGCGGAAAAAATGCAAAACCAGAGTATGTAGTATTGTATATTCTGTGACCAGAGTATGTATCTATGGTATGTATATATTTATTTATTTCAGTTATATTTCTATAGAGTATTTAATATATTTATAGGTATTATTATTTATTTACTTATTGTATAATCGTAGTATAGTGTAATTAAGTAGGTATATCCTTATTTACTGTTCATGTATCTAATTTGTATTCATATTGTGCACGTCTTATCCGCTTTACGTTTTATGCTATCTCACTTCTTAGGTCTGCTGTAAGACATTTCATTTTAGAAATAAGCAGTACCTGTTGTGTCTTGATTCCTATGTAATTGTTCTGTGTATGTTTCTGTGTACAATAAACTGTTAAATAAATAAATAAATATAAATTGCCTGTCGTTTTTCAATTTTGAAAGTGACAGATAGATTTTAATTTTAGTTTGAGCCCATTTAGTGGCCAGGTTTTACATAATAAGCTCTTCAGTTAGTTGAGATTGTGACTGACAGAGTTCTAACGGACTGACTGAGTTGACTGAGGTTCGTAACAGAAAATGTCTCAGTACAAAACGGCCTGTCAAAAGTATCAAATCAATACTTTTAATATTGCTCTCAATCTTGAAATCGCCTATTAAAATACCCCGGGAATCGAACCTAGGACCTCCGGATCGGGCGCCTATGGCTCAGACCACTAGACAACTGTACAAGGCTTACTTTTCTGTATTTCTGATGATTTCTCCTGTTCGCTCTGCTGTTGTTGGCTAAACGACTGCACCAGGGAGCCGCCATTTTGAATCGACTTCAATAGCGACGAGTCGGAAGAGGATTGGGACGCCTCACTCGCTTCCGATATAATCGATTTTTGGATTAGCAAGTCTGAAAGTAAAAAAACAAATATAAAATAACAAATTTACATCGTTTTGCGATTTCCCATGTTTCACGGGGTAGGCTACTTGAGTTTTATGGGGTGGGAGATATCATTGTTATTTTATGAATATTGTTCTGTTTCGTTGACTGAGCAACCACTGTCAATAATAGCTAAAGATTGTCCAGAATCAAGTTAAAAAAAAAAAATATATAAGTATATAGGCGAGCATTTGTCCGCCATCTCACCTGGTGGAAAGTGACGATGCGGACTTTGTTGAAGCATACTCACCTATGTAGTGCTTATTCACTCTCGCCTTGAAAAGGCCCAGGTTATATTGTTCCGGAAACAGATAAGTAATAAGTAATAAAAATAATACTTACTCGGCTTGGCCGCAACGGCCGCCACAACCTGAAATGAAAATTTAAATATGTAGGTACAATAGGATAAGGGCCTTTTTGTATGCGTTTTGTACATACATACATATAATCACGCCTTTATCCCTAATGGGGTAGGCAGAGCGTTAACGACCTAAACCAAAGGTCGTTTCGCCACGTCTGACAACATTTTGAGGGTTATTTAAGATAGATTTGTACGTATATTGCTATAGTGACAGGTTGTCAGCCCATCGATTAAATTGCAATATACTGAAACCCTCGGATCCCTTAGCTGGTTTTTACAGCATGCCTGGGAGGAAATGCAGCTGGCACATTCTATGTTTTTCTTTTGCTCCCAGTCCAGCATGGAAGATAAGATAAGTTTTAAGATGTGTTGGTTGCTATACGTAATAGTCTTCCCAACCAATTCAATCTATTATGCTGATGGGACAGACTGACAGACACGATCAGAGGGAAATCAGGCCTTTATTTACATGCACATACAACAGCATGGATCATCGTTCAATCCCCTAGATTATATAGCCGACCCCGTGAGATACGGGATAAGGCTAGGGAGATGATGATGATGACAACAGCATGGATCATCTTATTTTTCGGACAATGATGCTATACTTCCATGCTGGCCTGAGAGCGAGAGAAAAACATAGAATGTGCCAGCTGCTTTTCCTCCCGGGCATGCTGTAAAAACCAGCTAAGGGATCCGAGGGTTTCGGTATATTGTAATTTAGGCGATGGGCTGACAACCTGTCACTACAGCAATATACCTACAAATCTATCTTAAATAACCCTCAAAACTTTGTCAGACGTGGCGAAACGACCTTTGTTTTGGACATTTACGCTCTGCCTACCCCATTAGGGATAAAGGCGTGATTATATGTAAGTATGTATGTTCAGCATGCAATATCCTAGCGAAACTAGAAAACAGCTAGGCAATGTCGTTGTCTCCTATGGGAACCTGGGACCTCCGTATCGAAAGCCCACGGTTCAGTCGTGGTGACAATATTCATTTTTTTTTTTTCATATTCATATTTATTTATTGCATTCACATACTTCATTTAATTAACAGTTCAAATATTTAAGTTAGTTATTTAAGTTAAATAGCGGTGGTGGAAAGTTGCATTCCTTTGAAATATAGGAAATTCGCAAACGGCTCATCATCTCCCGTCGCCTTATCCCATAACATAACAAGGGTACGGGTTTTTACACAGAGCGACTGCTATCTGACCTCCGCAACCAAGAAGGGAAACCAGACCCAATCGTAGATTAGGTCAGAGATTTCAAGCCGCCAATGCTATGGGGACAATTTGTGCCGATGGGGATACAGCACAAACAACCAGTGCGAATGTGGTGCCTCCCCTCACACAATGGCACATTTATTGTCTTGCCCCGCGTGCCCTTTATCTTGCATCCAAGAAGACTTTACAACGCAACTGATACAGAGTACTGGTCGAAATTAATCTAAGCCATTACGATCGATACGATAAGAAGAAGAATGCTATGCTTAGCACTGGTCTCTGACATGGCTTAACGACTAACATCTACGTTATTAAACATGATATTAACTAGATCGTGTCCAAATCGAACTGTCCGCTATCGCGGGATATAGCCTGTAAAAGGTTGGTTTTGGAGGCCTATTCTTCCTAAACAAGTGAATAAAAAAAAACACAAAAATATACATAATCATCATCTTCCTAGCCTTATCCCGTATCTCACGGGGTTGGCTACCGAATCTAGGGGATTGAACGAGGGTACTGGTTTTTACACAGCAACTACCATCTGACCTCCGCAACCAAGAAGGGAAACCAGACCCAATCCTAGATTATTTACTACGTTTTATTACGTTTATTATATCTGTTCCCGTGATTTTCCCTTCTGTCATCCTCATTAGGTTGGCTGGAAGAGATCTCTTATAGAGATAAGCTCGCCTTTTGTTTTATTTTTTAAGTTTACTTTTATGTTTAATTTGTTAAAACAATAAAGAATTTAATAATAATAATAGATTAGGTCAGAGTTTTCAAGCTGCCAATGCTAAGCACTGGCCTCTGATATGGCTTAACGACTAATATCTACGGTATTAAACGATATTAACCGGGACCAATGGCTTAACGTGCCTTCCGAAGCACGGAAAAAGCGCCGAATAAACGTACATATGAAATTCGAAAACCGAAAAACACATTGGTTCGTGGTGAGATTCGAACCCAGACCTCCCGCTCAGGAGGCAGCGGCCCTATCCACTACACCATCGGGCTCTCTAAATATACATAATATGAAGAATTATTTCATGCCTACAATCGCAACGTTTAAAAATGTAGTAACTACATAAGAAAGTAGGAAGGTATGCTAAAAAACGGAAACAAAACAGTTTTCAAAAATAAATTCACAACTCCTTCTAAAACTATTAAGCAGATACGATTTCTTCGGGAAACATTCGTATTACCTAACACTGTACACCAATTTTTTAATCCAATGTATAGTTTTTATGAAATTCGCTTTTTTGAGTGTTTCCAAAATAATCCAACGTATGGACCAAATAAAAGAAAAAGCTGAGGTCGTGTCGTACCAGGATGTCAAGAAACTTACACAAAATCGATCCGAATGGCGATTACTTCACAGACAAGAGCCCTGGAGTCGTATTTTTGAACCGCTCGTATCTGAATTCGCATACGAAAATGCAACATTCGCATACGAAATCCCAAAATCACTATTTTTGAATACTCATACGTATGCGACTCTGCAAAGAGTGCTCTAAACCACTCGTTTTCTTTTCTACTACTCGAAACCAAAGTAGTCTATGAATATGTCAGTGACACAGACAATCATTTGACAAGTGACACTTTAACTTTTTAATTTACTTGAATTTACGTTCCGTTTCTCTGCGATTTATTTCCGGTTTTTAAAATCAACGATTTTTGTTAGTGGTAATGGTGATATAGTAGATGTATATCTGCGTAGAACGAAAACAATTTATGGGATCAGACTTTATTGGCAACACAGATTTCTACTGCTTCAAAAATACGTAAAATCGTGTGTGGTACAATTTTATTTCGTACACGAATGATTTTCGTATGCGTATTTCAGTTTTCATACGAGCGGTTCAGAAATACATCTCCTGCTCTTAAATTTCAAGAAGAGTGTTTCGCGCACATTTTTGCTGACACGGCTTTGTTTAACTAAACGACATTAATTTGCAAATCTTGAAAACTAGTTCTTTGCTGACTGGACAGTTGAAATGACATTAAATCTTCTAGTTAAGCTTGGCACGGGTGATATGAAATATTTTAAACAAGTCTTACCGTGAGGAGAAGGACGACAGACCTCATTATCGAGGTATATGCCAAAATTTCGACGATTCCACAAATTTATAGCATAACTGAACAATAACATCGCCAATATTGAACAAAATACATAATCAGCTGAACAAATAATACGTAAACAAGTACCAATCCAAATTAATTTTGTAAATTTTTCTACTAATTATATTTTTGTGTGCGGGTTCTGTTGTAATAAATTGGATTTAAACCGTGGGCTATCATTTATTTACGCCCGTGCCACTTATCCCCCATGCAGGAATCGTATTTCTGAACCGCTCGTATGAAAACTGAAAACGCATACGTAAATCATTCGTGCACGAAATCAAATTCTATCACTCACGATTTTACGTATTTTTGAAGCAGTAGAAATCTGTGTTTCCAATAAAGTCTAATCCCATAAATTGTTTTCGTTCTACGCAGAAATACATCTACTATTCCACCACTACCACTAACAAAAATCATTGATTTGAAAAACCGGAAATGAATCGCAGAAAAACGGAACGTAAATTCAAGTAAATTAAAAAGTTAGTGTCCCATGTCATGATCATAGACTACTTAGGTTTCGAGTAGTAGAATAGAAAACGAGTGGTTTGGATCACTCGTTGCAGAGTCGCATACGTATGAATATTCAAAAATAGTGATTTTGGGATTTCGAATGCGAATGTTGCTTTTTCGTATGCGAATTCGGATACGAGCAGTTCAAAAATACGACTCCTGCAGCTCAAAAATACGATCAAGGGATCCGAGGGTTTCATAATATTGTAATTTAGGCGATGGGCTGACAACCTGTCACTACAGCGATATACCTATAAATCTATCTTAAATACCCTCAAAACTTTGTCAGACGTGGCGGAACGACCTTTGTTTAGGTCGTTTACGCTCTGCCTACCCCATTAGGGATACAGACGTGACTATATGTATGTATGTATCTATGTATGGGATTTAAAGAAATTATAATGAGTGTATAAAGGACAGCTTTCCGCAAACTTATATCGGTATCTCAGTATTCTCAGTTAACAAAACTGAACAACTTTTCCTTGAAAATACTTGCAGGAAACAGAAATAAATTGACGTCCCCATACATCGGACTTAAATGATCGAGAATAGATTTTTAAGCTCAGTGCTATTTAATTTCTAATATTTTCTAAAATTTCATTTTATTTCTTGGAAGAATTTCTTTGTATGTTTAAGTAGTTCAGTTTCGTTGACTGGAGCTCCTTGCCTTCTGGCGTATGTCGTAAGAACCGGCTATGGAATAAATCCCTTCCAAAAGCTCTTCTTGACCACCTTTGATAAAAATAAACCCTGATGAGATAAACCTTTATAATTCTACTAGCGACCCGCCCCGGCTTCGCACGGAAGTCATCAGTGTTTCTCTACTATATTTTGCATGTATTATCAATATAAACCTTCCTCTTGAATCAGTTTATCCATTAAAAGAAACCGCATCAAAAGGGCTTCTAGGGTTACAGTGTATTGTAATTTAGGCGATGGGCTGACAACCTGTCACTACGGCAATACAATTAAAATTGCCCCCAAATTATGTCAGACGTGGCGAAAGCGCCTTTTAAGAGGCGTTTTACGCTCTCTCACCCCTTAAGGGATAAAGGCGTGATTTTATGTACGTATAAAATTTCCCTAGCCTTATCCCGTATCTCACGGGGTCGGCTACCTAATCTAGGGGATTGAACGAGGGTACTGGTTTTTACACAGAGCGACTGCCATCTGACCTCCGCAACCCAGAAGGGAAACCAGACCCAATCCTAGATTAGGTATTTTATGTATGTGTCAAAATCCGTTGCGTAGTTTTAAACATTTATGCATACATAGGGATATAGGGACAGAGAAAGCGACTTTGTTTTATACTATGTGGTGATTATTCAGTTCAATAGAATGATGACCATGATTGAATTAACACGATTTCAAACTTAAATTATTATTACTATTAGAGAAACTATAAATAGATAAATATTAAATATATTTTTGAAAAAGTTGTAATTTTACGCGTGTATGTGTGTGCGTGCATGTGTGAGTGTGTGTGTGTGTGTGTGGTACTACCAATATAGGCATACTTAACAATTGTTAATGATAGGTGCATGATTAGTACTTAAGAGAGCGCTCTCCTCGCCAACAAACTGTTTCAGTTTGGCGAGATATTTGTGTATGTTTATGTATGTACCTTTCTGTTAAAAAAAAATAGTTCCATTTCATATACCCCTAATTTTCGCGGACATATGGTACCTATAGCATCGTCTTCTTGTTGTTTTTTGAGACATGTGTAGATAATTGTTCAATATGAAAGACAAAATTTATTCCATGCTGGTCTGGGAGCGAGAGAAAAACATAGAATGTGCCAGCTGCATTTCCTCCCGGGCATGCTGTAAAATCCAGCTAAGGGATCCGAAGGTTTCAGTATATTGTAATTTAGGCGATGGGCTGACAACCTGTCACTACAGCAATATACCTAAAATTCTATCTTAAATAACCCTCAAAACTTTGTCAGACGTGGCGGGACGACCTTTGTTTAGGTCGTTTACGCTCTGCCTACCCCATTAGGGATAAAGGCGTGATTATATGTATGTATGTATGTATGAAAGACAAATACATACACGGAACAGAGCGTCGACGAAATGCTCGAATATTTCGAAAAACACCTGAGTTGATACAATTTAATGCGTACAATATGTGATACAATTAATTAAAGTGCAATTAAAATTATTCACAGATCGTCATTAATTAGGTGCCCGTGTAAAAAAGGCAAACACGAATCCGAATAATTTTGGGAAATGACGCACAGACAATACGTAAATACATACATACATAAATCACGCCTTTATCCCTTACGGGGTAGGCAGAGCGTTTAACGCCTCGTAAAAGGCGCTTTCGCCACGTCTGACAAAAATTGAGGGCAATTTTAGATTGTAATATGTATTTGACAGGTTGTCAGCCCATCGCCTAAATTACAATACACTGTAACCCTCGAGTCCCTTTTGCTGACTTCAACAGCATGCCCGGGAGGAAGGGCAGCTGGAACATTCTATGTTTTTCTATCTCTCCCAGTCCAGCATGGAAGAACAATACGTGAATAAGTTGTTATTATGGTGATTGGTATGGGATTTGTACTAGACCACAGTGAGACAGTCCAGTAAACGATATCATGCGGTACAAAGGGCGTCACCACCAAAATAAAACTATACATACATACATATAATCACGCCTTTCACCCTAACGGGGTAGGCAGAGCGTAAATGACCTAAACAAACTTCGTTCCGCCACGTCTGACAAAGTTTTGAGGGTTATTTAAGATAGGTTTGTAGGTATATTGCTGTAGTGAAAGGGTAGTCAGCCTATCGCCCAAATTACAATATACTGAAACCCTCGGATCTCTTAGCTGGTTCTTACAGCATGCCCGGGAGGAAATGAAGCTGGCACATTCTATGTTTCTCTGTAGCCAAGCGAAGAGAACTGTCCGGCAGCACCGTGTGTAAGTATATTTACAGGAACCACATCTTAGCGAGTGTATTCTCGAGTCGAACAACCCGAGCCCTGGTGTCAGAGTTTTCAAACCGCCTAGTAGCACAGCTACTAGGCCTCTGACATGGTTTGAGTAACAACCACTATAAAACAAAGCGACCGGGACCAACAGCTTAACGTGCCCTCCGAAGCACGGCATCCTTTTTCTTTTCGAACAATCAGGTGATTCAGCCTGCAATGTCCTAACTAAATTGCAATATACTGAAACCCTCGGATCCTTTAGCTGACTTTTACAGCATGCCCGGGAGGAATGGCAGCTGGCACAGTCTTTGTTTTTCTCTTGCTCCCAGTCCAGTATGGAAGAAATTATTAATTATTTTAATTTTAATTGATTAAAGTATGAATATATTATAAAACAATTACGATGCTAAGCAAATGTGTTCACGTAGACATTGGTGCCTGACCTATGTTATTGACTTATAACTAGTGTTATTAATAAATTTTTCATTTTCATTTTCAACTTAAAACTGGGCTAATTCTAGATACTACAGGCTAAAACTAAAATTAAAATCTTACTGTCACTTTCAAAATAATAAAATTGAAAAAGGACAGGTGATTTTACACTTTGTCCGCCAGATTTTTACGCGTTTCTCCAGTATTTCTGTCAATTTTATCCGCTTTATCATATGACGGCGGATAAAAATGACAGATAACGCATAATAATATTGTACTAATATTGTACTGTGCATTGGTGAGAAGTGTTTTAGAATACTGCTGTTCTACAATGTGCATATTGATAGAATTGAGTGTATATAGCGTAGATTTCTCAGAATTTTAAGCTCAGGAATGGTCTCAGGCGCAAGTTGCCAGAATAAAACGATAGGCTCGGACGGTACAATCTTCTGAGCCTCGAAAAAAGAAGATGGTTATGTGATTTGTGCACCCTCCACAAAATTGCTAATGGCTCATACAATCAAAATCTGTTATGTCTAATGAATTTCAAGGTACCTACTCGTTCTGTGCGCATTCCACAATTGTTTGGCATATCTCACCGAACAAGTAATGTTTCAAAAAATTTACCGATAATTAAAATGTGTTTAGTGATATTTGTTCCACTCATGATTTATTTGCTGGTAGTTCTGACACTTTCAAGAGAGATTTACATAAAAAATGTTTCAACGAATTGTTTAATTCCTAGTAATTTTATATTGTACTAATTTTATTACTTACTTTAAATTGCATGCATTAGCTTTTAATTTTAGTTATATATTTTTTTTTTCTGTTATATTTTTTCTAACTACTCATACCGTTCTCGATAAGTATTTTTAAGTGTTGTGTATAGTTATTATAGGACCTCGGATTCAAAATGTTCCCATACTTTAGTTTTATCTTATAATGTTATAATCTGTGTGTCTGTTACTATACCTATTGTATTAAAATAAAATAAAATAAAACCACCGTCTATAAATAAAAAATCGGAGAGAATTGATCTCCTGTCCTTTTCTAATGTTTTAAGTCTGAAAGTGACAAATAGATTTTAATTCAACATCTAGAATTGAGCCCATCTATCTAAAATTAATAATAGTCCTCCCACTGATTTTAGGTGATGGCGGCCAATCTCCCAGAGATCGGCCGACTGTAGTTTTAGTGCCCAAATGTTTGCGCTACACACAGGTGCACTCTCTATTCATTCAATCTCTTATTCTGATGGGACAGATTGACTGACACGACCAGAGATAAATCAGGCGCAGGACCGACTATTTACATGCTCATCCGACAGCATGGATCATCTTAGTCCGGTGACGCATTATATACACTTTGTAGTATGGTGCAAACAGGTCCATACATAAAAAAATGGATCATCTTACTTTTCAGACAATCAAGTGATCAGCCTGCAATGTGCTAACCAAACTAGAAACAACAACACAAAGTCATTGTCCCCCGCCGGGAATCGAACCTGGGACCTTTCTGTCGAGAGCCCATGGCTCAGACCGCCATAACACTCTTGACAGACGTAGCAAAACGTCCTTTTATGAGGTCGTTGATGGTCTGCCTGCCCCGTTTAAGATACAGGCGTAACTATAAACGTGTGTATGTATGTAGGTACTGACCAGATTATCAATCAGTGACTAATATTTCAAGGTATGTTGTTATCGTACGTACAGCCGTTAATAAATTCTAGAGCCATTTTGTGTTATCGCGCTACAAACAGTATCCGCCATCTTAGATAAAATGGACATCGGAATACATTAGCAAACAATTACATACATACATAAAGTCACGCTTTTATCCCTAATGAGGTAGGTACCCGGAAGGCTTTTTCGTCAAAGTCTAAAGAATATTGAAGGCATTTTAGATTGAAATGTGTGTCGCTTTAATGACAGATTGTCAGCCCATTTAATAAAATACAATACACTGTAACCCTCGAATCTCTTTGCTGGTTTTTACAGCATGTCCGGGTGAGGAGAAGCAGTTGGCACATTCTTTGTTCATATATATTTATTTTATATATGTGGATACCTACAAATTTATAAGTAAGTGCATATTTAGGAAGAATGGTGTTTCCCGACACAGGCAATTTAGCTTAAAGGGAGACCACTACGACCAATCACTATACTGTTTAAAAATTGTTTGTAATGCATACATACATACATATAATCACGCCTCTCTCCCGGAGGGGTAGGCAGAGACCACATCTTTCCACTTGCTACGATCCTTACATACTTCTTTCGCTTCATCCACATTCATTAATCTCTTCATACATGCTCGTCGGTTTAGGGTACTCTTGACCTGACCTTTCTTTAGTTTGTAATGCCCAATATATATTTTTTTTTTGCTCCCAGTCCAGCATGAAAGAAGCAGCTGATGAAATGATGCCCATAAATAAAATATGTAATATAATAATATGTATAAATAACTGCCTCCGTGGTCTACTGGTCAGAGCCATGGGCTTACGATCCGCAGGTCCTGGGTTCGATGCCCAGGTGGGGACAAAGTTGATTTGTCAATTTATCACTTTGTGAGGTTTTCCCTTGGGTTTTTCCCAGATTGGTTAGGACATTGCGGGCTGAATCCACCAGATTATCTGAAATAAATTTATTGTATTGTATTATCCGAAAAAGAGAAAGGATTCCGTGCTTCGGAGGGCACGCTAAGCCGTCGGTCCCGGTCGCTGTCTTTGATAGAGCTCGTTACTCAAACTACGTCAGAGGCCTAATAGCTGTGCTATGCTATTAGGCCTCTGATGTAGTTTGAGTAAAGTTATTAGGCGGTTTGAAAACTCGGGTTCATCGGGGCGTTCGACTCGGGAATCCAGTCTCTAAGAAGAAGAAGAATAAAATATAAATACGAAAACTGAAGTAAACACATTGTGTATGTTATCAAGATATTGATTATCTCGTTCCGAATGCGGACTTAATACCTAGCTTATCAGTGGCGAGGTGGCTAAGGCAGTGAACAGCCGTGGAGTCAATAAAAAACATGGATATTTAGACAAAAGTGTGTGATTTTGCTTTAGGTCCAGCATGGAGGAACGGCATTACAATACGTACACGAGACAGCAGTGGGAAGCTGTGTTTTCGGTAAGATTCTTATAATAGAGAACGTGCTTATAACATATTTTCAGTTCCAGAAACATCTTAAATTATGAAAAGAACAGTCAAAACAGAAATAAAATTGATCAAAAAATCACCGAGATATACCATTATAAAGATAGACTATCTATCTCTCTCTTCGAAACGACAATTTATATGGAATTAGTATGGCGCTCCTGTCTTATGACGTCACATGACAGTTCGGACCTCTCTTTTTAACTAACCACTTTAAGGCATTATAACTCTTAAACTAATGAATATTTTGCGAAAATTCCTTCACATCCGTTCACCTATGGTGGCAATAATTCTTACTAATAGTTTCAAAAAAATCATCGGCTGGAGGACCGTCCAGTCCTACGAGTTTCGCTTATCGGTTTGATAAGTGAGCTTAAGAAATATTGGGAAATGACGGATTTGGGTCTGTTTATACATACATACGTATAATCACGCCTTTATCCCTAATGGCGTAGGCAGAGCGAAAACAACCTAAACAAAGGTCGTTTCGCCACGTCTCACAATGTGTTGAGGGTTATTTAAGATAAATTTGTAGGTATATTGCTGTAGTGACAGGTTGTCAGCCCATCGCCTAAATCACAATATACTGAAACCCTCGGATCCCTTAGCTGGTTTTTACAGCATGCTCGGGAGGATGTGCAGCTGGCACATTCTATGTTTTTCTCTCGCTCCCAGGCCAGCATGGAAGAAAATGGTTTGTTTATTATCATTGAATTCTTCTATTGCCTGTTTAGTTGTCCCGAAACTATCTGTTCCCGTGAATTTTCCATCTGTTATCCCAGTTAGGTTTGCTGGAAGAGATCTCTTATAAAGAATATAATTAATAATTGTGAAGAGATCTCTTATAAAGAATATAATTAATAATTGTAATTTTTTAACTTTCATACATACATACATAAATCACGCCTTTATCCCTTACGGGGTAGGCAGAGCGTAAACGACCTAAACAAAGGCCGTTCCTCCGCGTTTGACAAAGTCTTGAGGGCCATTCAAGAAAGATTTGTACGTATATTGCTGTAGTGACAGGTTGTCAGCCCATCGCCTAAATTGCAATATACTGGATCCCTCGGATCCCTTAGCTGGTTTTTACAGCATACCCGGGAGGAAATGCAGCTGGCACATTCTATGTTTTTCTCTCGCTCCCAGTCCAGCATGGAAGTTATATAATTAATCTATCATTAACATTATCATGATACCTAATCAAGGGATCTATTTTTGACATGTAAGTGTAAGAGCCTTTACCGAGACATTTTATGTCGGATCAGGTATCGGAGAATGCCCTATCCGAGTTTCTCTCCTTCAGGTCGCCTAAGGAGACTAAACATTCTCAGAGGTCCCCTAGCAAGACTGGTCCGTTCAAGGTGGTGAAGGAGATACCTACATTACAATACAAAATTCTTTATTGCACAAAGAAACACATACAACAGAAATAAAAAGGAACAAACGTGACAGTACAATATAGGCGGCTTTATTGCTAAAGCAGCAATTTCTACTAGGCAACCTTCCCGGATAGCCCCTTCAAGATTACCTCTTGTTAGAGTCTGAGGATCAAGTACGACGATCCAGTCTGAATTGTCCTAACTAAACGGGGAACAGTTTCAAAAAGTGTTATATAAAATGACTGGGACCGAGAGAAAAAACATAGAATGTGCCAGCTGAATTTCCTCCTGGGCGTGCTGTAAAAACCAGCTAAGGGATCTGAGGGTTAAGGTATATTGAAATTTAGGCGATAGGCTGACAAGCTGTCACAACAGCAATATACCTACAAATATATCTTAAATAACCCTCAAAGCTTTTTCAGACGTGGCGGAGCGACCTTTGTTAAGGTAGTTTATGCTCTGCCTATCCCTTTAGCTTCGATGCTGGACTGGGAGCGACAGAAGAACGGAGAATGTGCCAGCTGCATCTCCTCCCGGGCATGCTGTAAAAACCAGCTAAGGGATTCGACGGTATATTGTAATTTAGGCGATGGGCTGACAACCTGTCACTACAGCAATATCCAGTTCTATCTTAAACAACCCTCACAACTTGTCAGACGTGGCGGAACGACCTTTGTTTGGGTTGTTCACGCTCTGCCTAACCCATTAGGGATACAGGCGTGATAGTATGTATGTATCCCATTAGGGATGAGGGCGTGATTATATGTATGTATGTATCAATTTTGAATGTGGGTAAGGTATCCCATGACGAGGACCTCCAGTCGGTCTGGACATCACTGAACCTAAGTGCTTCGTATGCAGGATGGTCCCTGGTCCATCATCATCATCTCTCTAGCCGTATCCCGTATCTTACGGGGTCGGCTACCTAATCTAGGGGATTGAACGAGGGTACTGGTTTTTACACAGATCGATCTGCCATCTGACCTCCGCAACCCAGAAGGGATACCAGACCCAATCATAGATTAGGTCAAAGTTTTCAAGCCGCCAATGCTTAGCACTGGCCTCTGATATGGCTTAACGACTAATATCTACGGTATTAAACGATAATAACCGGGACCAACGGCTTAACGTGCTTTCGAAACGTACATATGAAATTGGTCCCTCACAGTACAGGGGATCCTAGTTTGAGGACCAGGAACCATAGATATATTTGTTAAGTATAAATGTAAGCCTAGCTATAACACGCAAATGTACAAGTTGTTACAAATAAATAGATTTTTGAAATTCGAAAACCGAAAAACACATTGGTACGCGGTGGGATTCTTACCACGACCTCCCGCTCAGGAGGCAGCGGCCCTATCCACTACACCATCGGACTCTTCCTGGATGGTCCCTGGTCCCTGCGAGGAAAGACTGTGCTGATAGTGGAGGTGGTAACTTTTTGGGCACCTTATTTTATTTTTTCTTCCATGCTGGCCTGGGAGCAAGAGAAAAACATAGAATGTGCCAGCTGCATATCCTCCCGAGCATGCTGTAAAAACCAGCTAAAGGACCCAAGGGTTTCAGTATATTGTAATTTAGGCGATGGGCTGACAACCTGTCACTACAGCAATACACCTACAAATCTATCTTAAATAACCCTCAAAACATTGTCAGACGTGGCGAAACGACCTGTGTTTAGGTTGTTTACGCTCTGCCTACCCCATCATTAGGCGTGATTATATGTATGTATGTACAAAATTTTATTCGCCACTACACGATTAGAATGGGAACCACCTCCAAATAAAAATTTAGTTCCCAGCAGAAAATATTGATTTTATGTTGGTGTTGTTCCGGTTACGATTCCTTGACTAAATCTTGACGAAAATTGTTGCTGTTCCTTTCTTTTCTCTCATGATAGAAAATGACAAAGTAACGTTTTTAGTCACTAATATTTTGTGTGCTTACGAATTGCCCCCATTGCGGGATAAACCATGATTGTCCGATAAGCAAGCCATGCTGTCGGATGGTTAG